>CM064488.1:48609229-48791729 GCA_032716605.1 Paralithodes platypus
TGAAAGGTAAAGTGGATCACAGGGTTTATAAGGTACAGTCGCTCGTAAAAATTCCTGGCACCCCTATGTTTTTCTTTAAGGGGGGGGGGGGGGGGTCACCTGTTTCGTTTTTATCTTTCTCTCATTTTCTCTCTTTCTCTGGCTTGTATCCATTCAGCCCCATTCACCCAACTGTTTTAAGTCGTTTGTCCCCATCCAGGTGTCGATTTCTTCCTGGCGAGCGATAGCGAGCCAGCATTGTGTGGAGAAATCCGGCTTCACCGGAGACATTTTCTATCGGAAAATGTACAAATTTATCTTGCTGTCAAAACAAAAATATATATATATGCTGGCTCGCTCCCGCTCGCCAGGAAAATATTGACTCCTGGATGGGAGTAAACATCTTCAAACAGTAGGCTGAATGGGGCCGAATGGATACAAGCCAAACAGAGAGAGAGAGAGCTAGAGAAAAAAAGCGAGGTGGGCTCCCTTAATGTAATTATATCTATGTGGATTGATTATTGGGATGGAACTAACCTTTCAATAAATACTATATTATATATCGCTTTGTAGTTTATGTGTGGGAAATTATATTCATAAATTCGTTTCCAGAGATAGGCTTCCAAAAATAGAAATAGTTGAGGTCCACGAATTGTTATGAGTAATTGTACGGTCGCGCTAATAAGTCATGTCCCAGCTGTTATTACGTTTGGCTAGCTCTGTGCTTTATTAACGTCTGTCAGATGTTGCATAAGGTGGGTAAGTGTTGGAACATGTTTGTATATTTCACTCAATATGAAGAAATGAAGCTTAGATATTGCTGATACCAATTATTACTGAACAAAACATAATTGGTGCCGAGACATCACTTATTAGCGCGACTGTACAGGGATTGGTACACTCGGATGCCATAGTCTCTAGCCCACTCATAAACATCTACAACAAAACTATATATACCATTTATTGATAAGCAAGTTCAATCCCAAAATCAGTCCAGATAGTTATAATTACATGAAAAAAACATAGGGGTGTACGTATTGTTATGAGTGGGCTACAGACTATGGTATGTGAGTGTATAATTATATAGTTAGAATCCAGTTAGGGTAAGGTTGTAGGTTACCGTATCTGTATGGTTAGGTAAGGCTTGAAATTACCTCGATTGGTCCTAGAGGCTTTTTGTTATAGTGAAGTGTTGTGTTAGCTGCCTTATGTTGTGTTGCGTTAGATCAAAACATAACTATTGGCGTCATCTGATTGAAAAGGTTAAAATCATGTGAGAGAAGAAAAATACATAACGAAGATTGCAAAGTGAAAGAGGCTTAGCGGTACCGGTATCTGGGTTTGAAGTGAAAAGAGGTCAGGGGGTCAGATGGGGGCGAGGAGTCAGGGAGAAGAGGTGTGGAGGGGTCAGGGGGCCATGGAGGAGGAGAGGAGGGGGGGGGGAGGTGAGGGAGGTGCAAAGGAATAGGGGGGATGAGGGAGTACGAAGAGGGGTAGGGACGGTGAAGAGAGGGGTTAGGAGGTGAGGGATGTGAATTGTGTGAAGTGATCTAGGGTGCACTACAAGGAGAGAGGAATTGTGAGAGAGGGAGTATAAAGGGTACATCACACAGTCAGGAGTGCGAGCTAGTGGGAGTCTAACAGGAGTCACTAGGAGTCGCTAGAATCACTAGGAGTCATCGATTTTCACCGCAAGCGAGTGGAAGGCTAACAGAAGTCGCTAGGAGTCGCTAGAGTCACAAGGAGTCATCCATTTTCACCGCGAATAGGCCCGGGAGTCCGAATTGTCCCTTACTCCTAGTGACTAGGTCGTACTCCTGACTGTGTGATGTACCGGTACCCTTAAGAGATGTAAGGTTGAAGTATGAGGGGAAGGGGGGGGGGGGGGGTTGCAGGGACTGACTGATGAGGTGAGCGCTGATTTAGCTAGTTAAATGAGGACTTCGGAGGCTATCAACCCTTCTGGATTATTATGCCAGCACACTGTAAGTCAAGAATAGCGTCAGGACTAGAGCCATTTTTCGATAACTCCAGTCCCTTGAGGGTCGAGGTATAACTGAATTGACCACTTGCGAGTTTCATTCTATAAGGAAATTGGAGCCTTAAACATCGATATTAAACAGAAATACAATAATAATGTACGTTTCTGATGGTTAAAGGGTATGTTCAATTGGGTTTTATGTATTTATGAATGTACTACGACCTTATTTTAGCTCGTAATTCTGTTAAATATCGATGTCTACAGCTCCAACTTCCTTATAGAACGAAACTCGCAAGTCGACAATTGATGGGTGACGGAAGAAGGGGGGAGTGGGGGGGGGGGGGTGTTATGGGCGGTGTCCCTGATTTCCCGGCGACTCCAGTTTGATTCTTGAGGCTAGGGATTGGAAGGTAAGGATAGGGGGATAAGGAATGGAGTGGGATGTCAACTTACTTCGCTCTATGTGTGCAGCTTCGTGACATCAAACAAGTGGTGGGGTATTGGAGGAGATATCAAACAGGTGATGGGGTATTGGGGGAGATATCAAACAGGTGATGGGGTATTGGGGGAGATATCAAACAGGTGATGGGGTATTGGGGGAGATATCAAACAAGTGGTGGGGTATTGGGGGAGATATCAAACAAGTGGTGGGGTATTGGAGGAGATATCAAACAGGTGATGGGGTATTGGAGGAGATATCAAACAGGTGATGGGGTATTGGAGGAGATATCAAACAGGTGATGGGGTATTGGGGGAGATATCAAACAAGTGGTGGGGTATTGGAGGAGATATTAAACAGGTGGTGGGTTATTGGAGGAGATATCAAACAGGTGGTGGGTTAATGGGGGGAGATATCAAACAGGTGGTGGGGTATTGCAGGATATATCAAACAGGTGGTGGGGTATTGGAGGAGATATCAAACAGGTGGTGGGGTATTGGAGGAGATATCAAACAGGTGGTGGGTTATTGGAGGAGATATCAAACAGGTGGTGGGTTAATGGGGGGGGAGATATATATTACAAAGAAAATTAGAATATCGATGGGTGACTTGTGACTTTGGGAAGGGGGACACACATCACGGAAACAGACGGGATCATGGTGTTGAGGGTGGGGGGGGGGGGGGGGCCAGCAGGTCAGGGTGTTGATTAGGTAAGGGGGCAAAGCATGGAGACGGGGCTTTAGAGGGCAGGAGTACCGGTACTTAAGATGTTGAAGGGACAGGACGCAACTTAAAGGAGCGGGGGTTAGGCAGGGGGTTGTAGGGGTCAAGGGGGGGGGGGGGTACTCAGGGGGTTGTAGGGGTTAGGGGGTGGGGAGGTCAGGGTGTTGAAGGGGAGCGGGGGTAGTCAGTCAGGGGGTTGTAGGGTCAGGGTGGGGGGGGGGCGGGGGTAGTCAGTCAGAGGGTTGTAGGGTCAGGGTGTTCTTCAAGATAACGGGTCGGTCTGCATTCTTCTTCGTCACCAACCTTACAAATAGGAAGGGTAAAGTTATGAGAATAGTGTTGGCTATTGTTTGTTGTTGTTGTAATACCTGTATTACCTATGAATTATTTTACTATTGATGTATTTATTATAGGGCAGATATCTTTCAAGAGATGTAGTCTGCATTGCTATTGCTTTTATAATGTAATATGTAGCTAATGTTGGTTTGGTTTGCCTACATATAACTTTTCATTATCAATTTCAGATATGAAAAGTACTAATGGGCTTAAGCAATGTATTATTGCTTGATTTAACAATTCATTTCTCCATCTTGTAATCTGTGCCATTGTTTCTTGAAAGTATAGTAATATACTCGAACAGCTGTTATCATCACACATTTTTAGTTACCGTACGGTACCGGTAACTAAATCCAGAGAACATTAATTTTGTATTACATTATCTGATGATATTGCCATCCTTGTGCCTCTCAAGCATGATCAATTATGTTCAATTCAGTTTAGTTCATTCCATTGGAAGACCCGCAGAGGGCTGCTCTTGGGTAGCATGACATTGATATGTGTTTTTTCTATTATAGCCTACTGTAGATACTGTAGCCCAGATTAAATTGTATTATGTCCTTTTCTCTGCATGGTGTATAGATACGTTGGTAAATTTAGTGTTTTTTGTATGCAAATCTTAACCATCGGGATTTATTTATGGATGCAAATAGTTATGCATTTAATATTATATATATAAGTTTCCCCTCTCGGGATTAAGCCGTCTGGCAATTGATAGATAGATAGAAAGATATATTGAAAGTATGTCTTATATATAATGTACGTCCAACTGATACATTTATATAATATATATATATATATATATAGTTTATACCGTATTAAGCTACTATACCTAAATTTGTATGTTAGAAAACGAAAGGTGTTGGAAACGAGTTTATAAATATAATCTTCTATACATCCACTACCGGTACAAAACTATATTTACTATTAATTGAAAACCAAATTATATCCAAAAATTAATCAAGATAATTATAATTGCATTAAGAAAAACACAGGGGGGTCAGGAATTCTTATGAGTGGGCTAGAAGCTATGGTATCAGAGTGTACTGCATGGTAAATATGTAACTGACTTATGTTTACGGAATCTACTTTATTGTATTTAATTTTATTTTGTATTTTGTTTTTTTGATATGTAACAATGTAGCCTTTTTTATATGTATGATTAGAGGGCTGATGTTAGGTGTCCAATTGTGATAACATTTCAGCACATAATGGGCAGTCAGTTTATGTCCAGTACCGGTATACTACTTTGAACACTTAGCCTAAACCGATAGTATTTATTCACGTGTACCGTACCTTAGTTAGTTAAAATAGGACTTCAGGGGCTATCAACCCTTCTGGATTATTAAGCCAGTACACTGTAAGTCATTAATAGCGACAGGACTAGAGCCCGTTTCCGAGAACCCCAGCCCCTGGCACGTGTACCATATTGTGTTAGTTAAAAAAACAAAACGGTACATTACTTGTTCTCATTATGGATTTTTACCGCAGTTTACTTAAACTAGTCAAGGTATTGTGCTAACTAGATAATGTATGTGACTGCCAGTAAACTCAGAGATACTAGATAGTGCTAAGGGAATGTATGTGACTGCCAGTAAACTCAGAGATACTAGATAGTACTAAGGGAATGTACCGGTATGTGACTGCCAGTAAACTCAGAGTTACTAGATAGTGCTAAGGGAATGTACCGGTATGTGACTGCCAGTAAACTCAGAGTTACTAGATAGTGCTAAGGGAATGTATGTGACTGCCAGTAAACTCAGAGTTACTAGATAGTGCTAAGGGAATGTATGTGACTGCCAGTAAACTCAGAGATACTAGATAGTGCTAAGGGAATGTATGTGACTGCCAGTAAACTCAGAGATACTAGATAGTGCTAAGGGAATGTATGTGACTGCCAGTAAACTCAGAGTACTAGATAGTGCTAAGGGAATGTATGTGACTGCCAGTAAACTCAGAGATACTAGATAGTGCTAAGGGAATGTATGTGACTGCCAGTAAACTCAGAGATACTAGATAGTGCTAAGGGAATGTATGTGACTGATAGTAAACTCAGAGATACTAGATAGTGCTAAGGGAATGTATGTGACTGCCAGTAAACTCAGAGATACTAGATAGTGCTAAGGGAATGTATGTGACTGCCAGTAAACTCAGAGATACTAGATAGTGCTAAGGGAATGTATGTGACTGACAGTAAACTCAGAGATACTAGATAGTGCTAAGGGAATGTATGTGACTGCCAGTAAACTCAGAGTTACTAGATAGTGCTAAGGGAATGTATGTGACTGCCAGTAAACTCAGAGATACTAGATAGTGCTAAGGGAATGTATGTGACTGACAGTAAACTCAGAGATACTAGATAGTGCTAAGGGAATGTATGTGACTGATAGTAAACACAGAGATACTAGATAGTGCTAAGGGAATGTATGTGACTGCCAGTAAACTCAGAGATACTAGATAGTACTAAGGGAATGTACCGGTATGTGACTGCCAGTAAACTCAGAGTTACTAGATAGTGCTAAGGGAATGTACCGGTATGTGACTGCCAGTAAACTCAGAGTTACTAGATAGTGCTAAGGGAATGTATGTGACTGCCAGTAAACTCAGAGATACTAGATAGTGCTAAGGGAATGTATGTGACTGCCAGTAAACTCAGAGATACTAGATAGTGCTAAGGGAATGTATGTGACTGCCAGTAAACTCAGAGATACTAGATAGTGCTAAGGGAATGTATGTGACTGCCAGTAAACTCAGAGATACTAGATAGTGCTAAGGGAATGTATGTGACTGCCAGTAAACTCAGAGATACTAGATAGTGCTAAGGGAATGTATGTGACTGCCAGTAAACTCAGATATACTAGATAGTGCTAAGGGAATGTATGTGACTGATAGTAAACTCAGAGATACTAGATAGTGCTAAGGGAATGTATGTGACTGCCAGTAAACTCAGAGATACTAGATAGTGCTAAGGGAATGTATGTGACTGCCAGTAAACTCAGAGATACTAGATAGTGCTAAGGGAATGTATGTGACTGACAGTAAACTCAGAGATACTAGATAGTGCTAAGGGAATGTATGTGACTGCCAGTAAACTCAGAGATACTAGATAGTGCTAAGGGAATGTATGTGACTGCCAGTAAACTCAGAGATACTAGATAGTGCTAAGGGAATGTATGTGACTGACAGTAAACTCAGAGATACTAGATAGTGCTAAGGGAATGTATGTGACTGATAGTAAACACAGAGATACTAGATAGTGCTAAGGGAATGTATGTGACCGATAGTAAATTCAGCGATAAAGGTCATGTCACGCCTCCACACCTTTAACTTTCCATGTCTGTCTAGTTGTTTGAAGAATGTTTTCCTTGACACACATGAACAGCACATGATTATAAAAGTTTAGTACTGGTGTAGTGGGAGCTATAGTGTGTATAATATCAGTTGACGGTAAATACAGCATGATCCCTTAAGGGGGGTCACTGGCTTTTTATATCTTTCTCTCCTTTTCTCTCTTTCCCTGGCTTGTATCCATTCGGCCCCATTCAGCCAACTGTTTTAAGACGTTTATCCCCATCCAGGTGTCGATTTCTTCCTGGCGAGCGATAGCGAGCCAGCATTGTATGGAGAAATCCGGTTTCGCCGGAGACATTTTTCTATCGAAAAATTTACAAATTTAACTTGCTGTTAAAACAAAAATATATATATGCTGGCTCGCTACCGCTCGCCAGGAAAATATTGACACCTGGATGGGGGTAAACGTCTTAAAACAGTAGGCTGAATGGGGCCGAATGGATACAAGCCAAAGATAGAGAGAGAAAGAGAAAAAAAAGCTTGGTGGACTCCCTTAACAGTTAATTTGTTATATAACGTAATCCCTTAACAGTTAATTTGTTGATATATAAAGTAATCCCTCAACAGTTAATTTGTTATATAACGTAATCCCTTAACAGTTAGTTTGTTGATATATAATGTAATGTAATCCCTCAACAGTTAATTTGTTGATATATAAAGTAATCCCTTGACAGTTAATTTGTTGATATATAAAGTAATCCCTTAACAGTTAATTTGTTGATATATAAAGTAATCCCTTAACAGTTAATTTGTTGATATATAATGTAATCCCTTAACATATAATTTGTTGATATATAAAGTAATCCCTCAACAGTTAATTTGTTGATATATAATGTAATCCCTTAACATATAATTTGTTGATATATAAAGTAATCCCTCAACAGTTAATTTGTTGATATATAATGTAATCCCTTAACATATAATTTGTTGATATATAAAGTAATCCCTTAACAGTTAATTTGTTGATATATAAAGTAATCCCTTAACAGTTAATTTGTTGATATATAAAGTAATCCCTTAACAGTTAATTTGTTGATATATAAAGTAATCCCTTAACAGTTAATTTGTTGATATATAAAGTAATCCCTTAACAGTTAATTTGTTGATATATAAAGTAATCCCTTAACAGTTAATTTGTTGATATATAAAGTAATCCCTTAACAGTTAATTTGTTGATATATAAAGTAATCCGTATATTTGTTAATATATATGATATAAAGAGTGGCATATATATTTAATTTCTCAAATACTCCTATGTACAAGTGAATGCTCTTGAAATGTGTAGCAGTTTGCGATCCAGTCATCGTGTTGTACATTGCACACACACACACACACACATTCTAGACTAGAGTGTAGGGAGTTAATTCGTGGTTTAAACTTATTATTAAATGCAAGGAGGGGGTAGTGCTTGTTTTTTGGTCAATATATTTGTTTATATAAATGTATTTTTGAGTTTCCTCGCTACACCTCCATCAAGCTTTAAAAATAACACACCCTAGACCCCCTTTCAAGATGAATTTGTGAATTTTTTCGGTAGAATGTCCCGGCCGAAGGCTGACCGAAGGCCGGTTCCTTCTAAAATAACAGGCTCGCTATCGCTCACCAGGAAAATATCGACACCTAAATGCCATGAAAAGTCTTATTAATGACAAATAAATGGGGCGAAAGGTATCAAAATAGCCAAACTAATGGACCGAACGTCTTAAAATCTCAAAATTATTATGCTAAACATGAGGGAGAATGGGGTCCAGAAAAAGCGACTACCTGCCCCTTAATTTGTGTAACGGCGGTAGGGGTTACAGGCTAATAGACTCTGACTGTATTTGCATTATTTTAAGGGGAGGTTTTTAGTTTGGTCCTTAGATATCCTTCAAGCTTAAGATTACACCCCTTTGAGCCCCTTTCAAGATAAATTTTTAAATTTTTCGGTAGAAAAATGTCCCGGCTGAAAGCCGGTGTCTCTTAAATTACAGGCTCGCTATCGCTCGCCAGGATAAAATCGACACCTAAATGGCACGAAAGGTCTTAAAATTGACAGAAATGGGTTGAAAGTTCTTAAAATCGTCAAAATAATGGGGCAAACGTCTTAAAATTAGAAAAACAATGAGGCTAAACATGAGGGAGAAAGGAGTCAAGAAAAAAATCCCTCAAGTGGAAATCTCCCCTTAAACACCTTGACAACGAAAGACTTCCTACGCTGAACATGAACGTCTAATGTTAGCCAGAAATATATACATTAATTATCAAAAATACAACTAGCCTACATCGGATAACTGCAAGAATGTTTTTATATATATAGATAATTCTTAGACATTATACAGTATTCTACATATCCCGACTCCGCTTGTGACTGTTACGTTGGGATATGAACAGCAAACAAATAGCTATGGTTTCGGTTCAACTAACTAACTAACTATAGGTAGCGCCCACGAATTTGACAATTTTGTTGACCCCTTAACTTCTCATAACTCAAAATGAATGGTAGTAATCGAGCTGACATTTATATCATTAGGGAAGAGCCCATCAGGAAATAGGTGTAGATATTTACAGCCTCTAGGCCCTTTTGAGTTATGAGAAGGTAAGGGCTCAAGAAAATTGTCAATTTCGTTGGAGCTACCTATATATATATATATATATATATATTGTGTGTATGTGTGTTTGTGTACCGGTATATACAATCCTAAGAATTTTCGATTTCCGCATGAAAGTAAAGGATGTAAATGTCAAGGAAACATCTTGAATTTACATTAAGCCCCAGTCGCTGCCTAAAGTCACAAAAATATAAACACCATATTTTTCGTGCCTTACCGGTCCTCCCACCTGTCTAAGGGGTGGGTTGTGTTTTTCGGGACCCCCTCCTCCTTCATCTTTAGCCTCACTTATTTTGATATTTTAACACGCCGCCTCCAATAGTTTGGTAATTTTAAGACCTTCAGCTCTATTTCTTTGTCAATATGAAGCCCTTTCGTGCCATTGTGATGTAATTTTTTTTTTCTGGGGAGCGATAGGGAGCGTGTAATTTTAGGAGAAATCACCCATCGGTATGGAAATTTGTCTATCGAAAATATTTACAAATTTATCTCGAAGGGGGGTCTTATGGGTGATATTTTAAAGCTTGATGGAGGTCTAAGGGACAAATATATACCTCCCCTTAAATGTGGTGGTGGTAAAGTGAAGGTGTTTACTGTACAAGGTAATACTAGTCATGCCAGGTAAGGTGAGGCCAAGTGTGGTTATATAGTGGAAGGGAGTACAATAGTCAAGCCGGGTCAGTATCATGTGACCCCTAATGATTTTACCGCTAGTTGCAATCCGAAAACAAACAAATGGAGGCGAAAACATAGCCTCCTGCCAACTTAGCTGGCGGAGGTAATTAACCCATTCAGTACCAGCGACGTATTTTGTATTTTATTTCAGCTACATTAAGAAAATTGTATTAGGCTTAGGAAGGGCATTTGGTAGATAAAAGTATTAATTGAGATAATCTGTAGCCTTTATATTAGTAGAGGTCCTTCCTAAGCTGAATAAAAGCGTTTAATAGTTGTCCGTATATACTGTATATGAAAAGGATGTCGCCGGTAATGTATGGGTTAAGGGGGGATGGGCCGGTTTTCTGGACCACTTTCTCCCTCATCTTTAGCACCATTAGTTTTCAGATGTTAAGATGTTTGCCCCATTAGTTAGTCGATTTTAAGACCTTTCGCCCCATTTCTTCGTCAATATTTAGACCTTTCGTGCTATTTAGGTGTCGATTTTTTCCCTGGCGAACGATAGTGAGCCTGTAATGTTGGAGGAACCGGCCTTCGGCCGGGACATTTTTCTATCGAAAAATGTACAAATTAATCTAGAAGGGGGATCTAATGGAATTTGTTTTTTAATTTGATGGAGGTCTAGGGAGGAAACTAGAAAAATAACAAATACATGCAAAAATCACCCAAAAAGTGAACCATCTCCCCTTAAGCCTGATTCCTTAATTTCATGATAAAGGTGGTGGTTGTTTTGTGGATATTAGTTGAAGGGAGGGTAGTTGTTGTGGTAGATATATGGGTGGTGGTAGTTGTGGTAGATATATGGGTGGTGGTAGTTGTGGTAGATATATGGGTGGTGGTAGTTGTAGATGTAGCAATTGAAGCGGTGGTGGTAGTTGTGGTAGATATATGAGTGGTGGTAGTTGTAGATGTAGTAGTTTTAAGGAGTGGTGGTAGTTCTAGGTGTAGCAATTGAAGGAGTGGTAGTAGTTGTGGTAGATGTATGAGTGGTAGTAGTCATAGTGGTGGTGGTAGTTCTAGGAGTGGTGGTAGGCGTGTGTGTAATGTGGTGGTGGTAGTTCTAGGAGTGGTGGTAGGCGTGTGTGCAATGTGGTGGTGGTAGTTCTAGGAGTGGTGGTAGGCGTGTGTGCAATAGGCTAATTGTATGGGTGGTAGTGGTTGTAGGAGTGGTGATAGTTCGAGGAGTAGCAATTGAAGGGGTGGTAGCAGTTGTGGTAGATGTATGAGTGGGGGTAGTTGTAAAAGCGGTGGTAGTTGTAGATGTACCGTAGTAATGGAAGGGGTGGTAGCAGTTGTGGTAGATGTATGAGTGGGGGTAGTTGTAAAAGCGGTGGTAGTTGTAGATGTAGTAATGGAAGGGGGTGGTAGTTGTAGCAGTTGTGGTAGATGTGTGGTAGATGTATGAGTGGGGGTAGTTGTAAAAGCGGTGGTAGTTGTAGATGTAGTAATGGAAGGGGTGGTAGCAGTTGTGGTAGATGTATGAGTGGGGGTAGTTGTAAAAGCGGTGGTAGTTGTAGATGTAGTAATGGAAGGGGTGGTAGCAGTTGTGGTAGATGTAGGAGTGGGGGTAGTTGTAAAAGCGGTGGGAGATGTAGATGTGTAGTAATGGAAGGGGTGGTAGCAGTTGTGGTAGATGTATGGGTGAGGGTAGTTGTAGATGTAGTAATGGAAGGGGTGGTAGCAGTTGTGGTAGATGTAGATGGGTAGTTGTAAAAGCGGTGAGGGTAGTTGTAGATGTAGTAATGGAAGGGGTGGTAGCAGTTGTGGTAGATGTATGAGTGGGGGTAGTTGTAAAAGCGGTGGTAGTTGTAGATGTAGTAATGGAAGGGGTGGTAGCAGTTGTGGTAGATGTATGAGTGGGGGTAGTTGTAAAAGCGGTGGTAGTTGTAGATGTAGTAATGGAAGGGGTGGTAGCAGTTGTGGTAGATGTATGAGTGGGGGTAGTTGTAAAAGCGGTGGTAGTTGTAGATGTAGTAATGGAAGGGGTGGTAGCAGTTGTGGTAGATGTATGGGTGGGGGTAGTTGTAAAAGCGGTGGTAGTTGTAGATGTAGTAATGGAAGGGGTGGTAGCAGTTGTGGTAGATGTATGGGTGAGGGTAGTTGTAAAAGCGGTGGTAGTTGTAGATGTAGTAATGGAATGGGTGGTAGCAGTTGTGGTAGATGTATGAGTGGGGGTAGTTGTAAAAGCGGTGGTAGTTGTAGATGTAGTAATGGAAGGGGTGGTAGCAGTTGTGGTAGATGTATGAGTGGGGGTAGTTGTAAAAGCGGTGGTAGTTGTAGATGTAGTAATGGAAGGGGTGGTAGCAGTTGTGGTAGATGTATGAGTGGGGGTAGTTGTAAAAGCGGTGGTAGTTGTATATGTAGTAATGGAAGGGGTGGTAGCAGTTGTGGTAGATGTATGGGTGGGGGTAGTTGTAAAAGCGGTGGTAGTTGTAGATGTAGTAATGGAAGGGGTGGTAGCAGTTGTGGTAGATGTATGGGTGGTACTATACTGTAGGTAGCGCCAACGAACTTGACAATTATCGCGATCCCTGACCTCTTCGTAACTCAAAAGGACCTTGAGCAAACTGGCTGTAAATATCCACACCTATTTCCTGGTGGGCTCTTCCCCAATGATAGAAATGTCAGCCCGATTGTTTTCATCAATTTTGAGTTAAGAGAAGTTAAGGGGTCAAGAAAATTGTCAAGTTCGTTGGCGCTACCTATAGGAGTTGTGGGAGATGTATTGGGTGGTGGTAACTGTAGGTGTAGTCATGTAAGTTGGGGTAGAAGTAGCAAGGTGTTAACAGTCGCAGAAGTGATGAGTTTGGGGGAAGGTTAGAATGATTACGAATGTGTCTGAGGGGATACACAACTACTTCCCTCGACTATCCACCCCAACTTGACGAACAACAGTACTCACCAAACGGGCCTACAAGGATACTGTACTGACCGGAAACTAACCCTGGGGTGGACGATGGAATGTTAAGTCCAAAACGGGAATCCAGTGAAAAACCTTTATTGTGTTTATTTTATGTACACGTGTGCGTGCGTTCGTGCACACGTCACTCTGGCAGCCTATTGCATGTTTCAGCATTATTTAACCCCTTCAGCACCATAGCACCTTTTTACCTTTGATTCTGGCTAAAATTAGACGATGTTATGCAGTTTAAGGAGGACCTATGTTCTTAAGAGGGTTTATTGTGATCTTATTAACCTCTTTGAATCGTAGAAGTAGTAGATTAGAACCTAAAGGAAATCGTCTAATGGTAACCAGAATATGATGAAAAAAAAGTCACGGTGTTGAAGGGGTTAATAGCCTAAAATTATTCTAATATGCCTTCCTTGCTTTTCAGGTTGACGACAGCACTAACATAAGGTGAGTACATACATTTTATTATTTCAGATACAAAGCAGTTCAGGACTAGGGATTGCATTTACACAGGTTATTTCATCAAATATTGTTGCATTAAACTATATTTTCAGTCAAAAAAGTATCGGTTTTTGTATGTGTGTATTTATTTGTATATTTATTATATTTTATTGTATTTGTTTATTTCAATAAAACCCGAATAAATTTATATATCATATTATAAAGTACATAATACTGATATAGGAAATAGGCTTATCATATTATTAGTATATTATTTTAGTATAATCGTTATTACCTTACTAGCTCGGCGAATACATAGCGGTGGATTCATATAAAGTTTTGGATGTATTACCTAGGGATTTAGGTACGTTCCTGTGCTAGATGTGTGTTTAAGGGGGGGGGGGGACCGTTTTTTTTGTTTTATCTTTCTCTCCTTTTCTCTCTTTCCCTGACTTGTATCCATTCGGCCCCATTCAGCCAGCTGTGTTAAGACGTTTATCCACATCCAGGTGTCGATTTCTTCCTGGCGACCGATAGCGAGCCACCATTGTATGGAGAAATCCGGCTTCGCCGGAGACTGTTTTATCGAAAAATGTACAAAATTAGCTTGCTGTCAAAACAAATATATATATATATATATATGCTGGCTCGCTACCGCTCGCCAGGAAAATATTGACACCTGAATGGGGGTAAACGTCTTTAAACAGTAGGCTGAATGGGGCCCAACGGATACAAGCCAAATAGAGAGGGAGAGAAAGATAAAAAAGCTAGGTGGGCTCCCTTAAGCTGGCAAATAAAAGTAGTTTATAAAAGCTATAATTATATAGCCTATTATTCATTTATAATTATATAGACTATTATTCATTTATAATTCTTCAGCTCTACTACATTTTCCGCAAAAGTATAAATATGCCAAGATTTCAAAGAATATACCAAAAATATTTAAACTACCGTCTATGTAAATCAGTGTCAGATATATGCACATAATTATCTAGTTCAAGGCCTTTATAATAGTATATTGTAATATTATTGTCTTTGGGTCTTTTATTGGAAAAATCAAATTTACAAATCGATAAATTAAGAATATTGTTCTAGTTTTCGTTTATCATCTTTCTTTTAACCCCTTCTGTACCGGCAATATCTGTCTTTATTTTCTTCTGGCTACCATTATACGATTATGTTAAGTTTATAAATGGCCTCCAGCAATTAACAGGCTTCGAACTATCACACTCAACTCTATTTACTACCCCTGATCCTTCTTAAACTATCACACTCAACTCTATTTACTACCCCTGATCCTTCTTAAACTATCACACTCAACTCTATTTACTACCCCTGATCCTTCTTAAACTATCACACTCAACTCTATTTACTACCCCTGATCCTTCTTAAACTATCACACTCAACTCTATTTACTACCCCTGATCCTTCTTAAACTATCACACTCAACTCTATTTACTACCCCTGATCCTTCTTAAACTATCACACTCAACTCTATTTACTACCCCTGATCCTTCTTAAACTATCACACTCAACTCTATTTACTACCCCTGATCCTTCTTAAACTATCACACTCAACTCTATTTACTACCCCTGATCCTTCTTAAACTATCACACTCAACTCTATTTACTACCCCTGATCCTTCTTAAACTATCACACTCAACTCTATTTACTACCCCTGATCCTTCTTAAACTATCACACTCAACTCTATTTACTACCCCTGATCCTTCTTAAACTATCACACTCAACTCTATTTACTACCCCTGATCCTTCTTAAACTATCACACTCAACTCTATTTACTACCCGTGATCCTTCTTAAACTGCAAACAATCGTCTAAATATAACAACAAAATATAATGTAAAAGACGTCGCCGGTACAGAAGGGGTTAACGTAGCTATTATTTCCAAAATATAGTAGAACATGATTATAAGCCATGAAAAGAGTGAAGTTGGGGAAAGCACCGGGAACAGATGGAGTGTGTGGGGAAATGTTGAGGTATGGTGGTGAGATAGTGATCGAATGGGTATGGAAAATGTGCAAACTAGCATGGGAGAAGAGGAGTGCACCTGATGACTGGAAGACTGGCATAATAGTCCCCCTATATAAGGGTAAACGGGAAAGAGGAGTGTGTGTTAACCACCGAGGAATATGTCTTCTAACCGTAGTAGGGAAGGTTTACAGTAGGGTAGTGATTGAGAGAGTGAGAGTGAGAACGGAGAAATGGATAGGTGACGAGCAGGGAGGTTTTAGGAAGAGAAGAGGATGTGTAGATCAGATTTTTACCCTGAATTGTGTTGTGGAGAAATATCTGGAGAAGCAACAAAAGGTGTATGTTGCCTTTATGGATTTGGAGAAGGCCTATGACAGAGTGGATAGAGAAGGTATGTGGCAAGCACTTTAAATATACGGAGTAGATGGCAAGTTGCTGAAAGCAGTAAAGAGCATGTAGGAGGGTGCAAAGGCGGCAGTACGTGTGGAGAATGAGAAGAGCGAGTTATTTGACCAGAATGTTGGGTTGAAACAGGGGTGTGTGATGTCCCCGTGGTTGTTTACTGTATGTATGGATGGAGGCATGAAAGAAATACAAGGAAGAGCAGTGGATGTTGGTGTATCGCTGATAAGGGAGGGATATGAGTGGAAGCTGCCTGTATTGCTGTTTGCTGATGATACAGTTCTGATGAGCGATAATGAATGGGAGTTGCAGGGTCTGGTAAATGTGTTTGGAATAGTGTGCGAAAAACGGAATCTGAAGGTAAATGCGGGGAAGAGCAAGGTTTTGGTCTTCGAAAGGGGTGAAGCCACAGAGTGTTAGGTGAAGTTGAACGGTCAGGCTATGGAAATTGTCAGTTCATATAAGTATCTGGGCAGTGTGTTGAGTAAAGATGGGACTATGGATGAAGAAGTGCGGGAGAGGGTGCAACAGGGGAAGAGGGTTGTAAGAACGCTGAAAGCAGTAACAAGAAATAGGGTGGTCAGTATGGAAGTGAAGAAGTCCTTGCATGACAGTGTGGTAATCCCGACACTGACTTACTGAAGTGAAGCATGGACGTTTGAGAAGAGACTCAGACCAAGAGTGAGAGGGGTGGAAATGAGTTACTTGAGAAGTGCGTGTGGAGTTACATGGAGGGATAGACAGACGAATGAGGAAATAAGCAGGAGGTGTGGTGTGGAGGTAGATGTGCTGAAAAGTGTGAAAAGGAACACCTTGAGATGGTTCGGCCATATGGAACGTATGGGAAGCGAGAGAATGACTTAAGAAGGTGTACGAGAGCGAGGTGGAAGGACAGAGAGGGAGAGTAGACCGAAAGAAAGGTGGAAGGATGGAGTGATGAAGTATATGGATGAAGGCGGTGCTGGTTGGGAGTTGATGCATGGGGGCGGTTCGTTCGTGGCCACCCCTTTGGGGATCACGGCGTCAGGCAATAGATAGATATATGATTATAAATAGCCGTCCAACCGAGCTTTGTACTGGTTCATGTTGTTTTTGTACCTATTAACCCTACCGTACTTGATCTGAAGAAGGTCTTTTTGGACCTCCCCTGTTTGGAGATTTTAAGAGGTTTCATCCCATTAACTTCGCTATAATAAGACGCTTCACCCCATTCAGGTGTCGAGATATTTTTCTGGGCGAGCGATAGCGGGCCTGTAACTTAATCGAATTCGACCTTTGGCCCGGACATTTTTCTAAAAAAAAGAAAAGAAAGAAATGTAGCTTACAAATTTAGCTTGAAGAGGGTCTGGGTGTTTTTTTTTTTTTTTTTTTCAGTGTGAAAGAAGTCTGGGAAAGCGGTTTTGTTAGTCTAGGGGACAAACTGAAATACATTGCTAGACAAAAATGGCAAAAACAAGCCAAACCATCAATACTAAATGACCATAATATTACAATAACCTATTACTCATGTATAGCTCTTGAAGGAGGAGGAGGAGGAGGAGGTAGTCGCTTTATCTGGACCCCTTTCTCCCTCATGTTTAGCATAATAGTTTGGAGATGTTTAGACGTTCGTTCTATTAGTTTGGCGAATTTTAAGACCTTGCGCCCCATTTCTTTGTCAATATTTAGATCTTTCGTCCTATATTGGTGTCGATATTTTCTTGGCGAGCGAATTTACAAATAGCATAATAGTTTTGAGATGTTTAGACGTTCGTTCTATTAGTTTGGCGATTTTAAGACCTTGCGCCCCATTTCTTTTTCAATATTTAGATCTTTCGTCCTATATTGGTGTCGATATTTTCTTGGCGAGCGAAAGCGAGCCTGTTTTTCTAAGCTTGGTGGAGGTCTATGGAGGAAACTAAAAAAATATATCAATAAATAAATTAATAGACCAAACAAACGGCCAGCCTCCCCTTCAGAAGAATGACCAGTTCAAGACTTATAGAATAGCTAAGAACACATTAATATTTTGCAGAGTGGCACTTTGGTGGCACCCGTTTGAATAATATTTTCGGTCTTTAAATTTAGCGAATGCAAAATGCGGCAACAATAGCTAAATTAATACTGATATAGATTATTTATAGTTATAGTTAGTTCAGTATTTAGTTTGCTATAGACTTACAGAAGAAATGTAGTGGCAAAATCAAGAAGGTCAAGATAAGCTACAAAGTTGGCAGGATTTCGTACCGTACTCATTGACTCAGTGTGCCAGCGGCAGTCGTGGAGGGAGGGTGTGTGTCTCCCTGACTCTCTTGTTTGTGTGAGAGAGACTTTCTTTCAAGCCAATCTCAAACTCGTTTACAAGCCTCTACCGAGTGATATTATAAGCTATGTTTATTTTCAAGCGACATTTGACTTTGCCGACCTGATAAAATGAGTCTCCAATGGATAGTTTGTCCATTTATGATGAAAATATGATATAGGCTATTTCGACCCTCGAGTTCTTAACAATATACACGAGAGAAAGGGGTTGTATTTAGTGACATTTGAAAACTAATTGAACTATAGTGGAAAATATAGGTCTTATATATTTTTTGGCCTGGTGATTTCAACGAAAACTGAGATAGTGAGCCAAGAAATGGTGGTGGTGGTGATGGTGGTGGCAATGGTGGTGATGGTAGTGGTAGTAGTGGTGACAGCAGTGATGGTACTTAATGGTTGTAGCCCGTAATAAGAAACTACCACAGCTATAAACATTATGGGTGTGATTGAATATTGGTGATAGTCATTGGTTGTAGCCCTTACTAAGAGACTGATACAACTACAAATATTATGGAGGGAGTGAATAGTTGTAGCCCTTAATAAACAACTACCACAACTACAAGCATTATGGAGCGACTAAAGGAGATCAAGGATTCTTTAGGAGAGGTAAGGATTGTAACCCATATTGTTGTTGTTGTTCCCCAGGCTGTCTGGCCGAACAGCCCCAAGGTCTCGAGCAAGGCCAAGGCCATAAACGAGCGCCCCCACAAAACCCTCCCTGCTTACCACTAACAAAGCCCGGGTGACCGAAGCCACTCCAAGGCAGGGAGCTGAGGAGGGTGCGGAACGCCCGGGAAACCAAAGCCCCACCCAAGGCCCTATGCCCCTCAGCAATTATGAAGGGAAAGTTGAGGGGCAAGGGAAAAATGTGATACTTTGGCTCCCAATCTGCCAACTTCTAGGTTGGCAGTAGGGAGGTCAATCCACGGAAAAGACGCCATCACTTGAGATCTAGAAGATATATAAGTAAAAGGAACAGTCAGAGTAAGCTATGGGTATGGCAGAGATCGCTCAGCTGTCACTCTGATAGACCAGCCCATCACCAATTGTTAAGCATTGCTATAATTAAAACTTCGCCGTAATACACAAAATTATTAGAAACATGTTGATAATTTTCGAAACGGGACAACATTATGAAAATTCGTACAAGTAATACTCAGTCATGTATTGGTCATACAATGTGGGATAGGAAACATATATTCAGTGATCATATTCAACACTTTGGTGGAAAGTGCTAATGTCAGAATAAATGATGACAATGATAGAGAGAGAGAGAGAGAGATCGTAGTGTGTATTAGTATATTTAAGGGGGGATGGGCCGGTTTACTGGACCACTTTCTCCCTCATGTTTAGCCCCATTAGTTTTCAGATGTAAAGATGGTTGCCCCATTAGTTAGTCGATTTTAAGATTTTTCTCCCCATTTCTTCGTCAATATTTAGACCTTTCGTGCTTCTTAGGTGTCGACTTTTTCCCTGGCGAACGATAGTGAGCCTGTAATGTAGGGACATTTTTCTACCGAAAAATTTACAAATTAATCTAGAAGGGGGATCTAATGGATATTTTTTTTAATTTGATGGAGGTCTAGGGAGGAAACTAGAAAAATAATGAATACATGCAAAAATCACCCAAAAAGTGAACCATCCCCCCTTAAATGGCAGATTGATGGTTTTTAATCTTGCATCTCTTCCTGCTAGAGTCACGGAACTCATTATAAAATTATGTCTTCGTGATTGTTAATCTGTTCGTGACAGGGGAGGCGTGGCTGATTAGTAATGTTTCTGGACTCGTAATCACAAGGTTATAAGCTAGAATTACTACTTATCTAAGGGAAATATTTATCTTCCCATTTACCATGACATAATAACACCTTGTAATTGCAACTCAAGTAGATTGATATTTTTATGTTTAATTAATTAGATATTAATTATATATAGGCTATATATATATATATGTATACCCGGTATATATATATCATAATATATTAATTATATATACCGGTACTTATATATGTTTTATTTTTTTACTATTAAATATTATTTTGTGTTCACATGAGCTGTCTCTCAAACTCAAGGAATGCAGTGGGATTTAGAGACCTAGGTTATCCTGGTGGAGACATGGAAGTGGGAGTGTGTACAGTGCCTAACACCATCTAGAACCTCGGGGCCTTGCAAGAGTTACAGGCTTCCGTAAACCTTGTATTGTGGTTAGCGCACATAGAAAACATGGGTTAGCATTTAAAGAGATCAGAAGATAAATACAACCTCAAGCCTTAAGGGGATAGTGGCTATTTTGTTTGGTCTATATATTAATTTATTCACTTATTTGTTTTTAGTTTCCTCGCTAGACCTCCATCAAGCTTAAAGAACACCCCCTAGACCCACTTGCAGGATATATTTGTACATTTTTCGGTAGAAAAATGTCCCGGCCGAAGGCCGATTCCTCTTAAAATTACAGGCTCGCTATCGCTCGCCAGGAATAAATCGACACCTAAATAGCACGAAAGGTCTCAAAATTGACAACGAAATGGGGCGAAAGGTGTTAAAATCGTCATACTATTGGGCCGAACGTCTTACAATCTCAAAACTAATGGGGCTAAACACGAGGGAGGAGGGTGACCATAAAAAACTACCCATCTCCCCTTAATAAGTATTCACACCTTTGATTCTTTGAGCCTTTAAGGGGAGGTTTGTAGTAGAGCCTTTAAGGGGAGGTTTGTAGTAGAGCCTTTAAGGGGAGGTTTGTAGTAGAGCCTTTAAGGGGAGGTTTTTAGCCTTTAAGGGAGGTTTTTAGCCTTTAAGGGGAGGTTTTTAGCCTTTAAGGGGAAGTTTTTGCCTTTAAGGGGAAGTTTTTAGCCTTTAAGGGGAGGTTTTTAGCCTTTAAGGGGAGGTTTTTATCCTTTAAGGGGAGGTTTTTATCCTTTAAGGGGAAGTATTTGCCTTTAAGGGGAGGTTTTTAGCCTTTAAGGGGAGGTTTTTAGCCTTTAAGGGGAGGTTTTTAGCCTTTAAGGGGAGGTTTTTAGCCTTTAAGGGGGAGTTTTTGCCTTTAAGGGGAAGTTTTTAGCCTTTAAGGGGAGGTTTTTAGCCTTTAAGGGGAGGTTTTTAGCCTTTAAGGGGAAGTTTTTAGCCTTTAAGTAGAGGTTTTTAGCCTTTAAGGGGAAGTTTTTAGCCTTTAAGGGGAAGTTTTTAGCCTTTAACCCCTTCAGCACCATGGCGTAATTGTCATCATATTATTGGTTACCATTAGACGATTTCATTTACGTTATTATCTACCCTCAGGACTCAAAGGGGTAAATACAATCTCAATAAACCCACTGAAGAACAAGAGACTTCTATTAAACTGCATACAATTGTCTAGTTTTAGCCAGCATCAAAGATATAATAGGCGTCATGGTGCTGAAGGGATTAACCCATTCATTACCGGTGCCGTCCTTTTATATTTATTCTGGCTACTATTAGACGCTTGTATTAAGTGTTATAAGGACCTCCAGCATTTATCAGGCTTCTAACTATCTCACTTAACCATTTTTATTACAACAGATCCTTCTTAAACTGCACAGAATAGTTTAAATATAGCTAGATTAAAATTAAAAAGAGGTCGCTGGTACAGAAGGGGTTAAAGGTACGTTCTAAAGTACCTGAGATAAACGTAAAGTATATTAGTGTCTCGTTTTCTTTATATTAGTGTCTCGTTTTCTTTCTATACAAGTTCAAGGGGATGCCTAGTTATTGTGACTCACTACTGTACTGTGTTTAACAATACGGCAACAGGCAGAAGGCTGAGTGGCTCATACGTGGCAGATCCCTCTCTCACCCAACCCAGCTCTGCCATAGTGGAGAGAGAGATCGAGTGAAATTATATGGAAATAGGTGATTGAATAAACAAGAGCTAATAAGTAGGCAATGGTAAGTAAGTGGGCGAGTGAGAGAGAGATAGAGTATTTTTTTTCTATGTGAGTGAGGGAGGCAAAAGGCAGAACTGCCTATAGCGAGTGCCTCCCCCATAGTTGAAAGAGTGCCAGGGCCAAAATCAAGGGACGTTCGAGCCAAAATGCCTGGACACACGGAGTTTGAAGCAATTTAAGTCATAGGAAGAGGGAAAGACTGATACTGGTGAACGAGGAGGAGAGAGAGAGAGAGAGAGAGAGAGAGAGAGAGAGAGAGAGAGAGAGAGAGACCCGGTAGTAGGTAAAAGAGCGAGATAAAGAAAGAAAAGAGAGAGAGAGAGAGAGAGAGGGAGGGGATCTAGTGAGAGAGAAGTTTCCTGGTGGTGGTGGTGTTGGTGTGGTCATTCCCCGTTCCGCTATAGCAACATGTTCGTTCCCTTGGCTGGAGTAGGGTGGTAGTTGTAGTAGGTGTAGTAGCTATGGTGGTAGTTGTGGTAGCTAGGGTGGTAGTTGTGGTGGTGGTATAGTCTATTCACTGTAAGTAGGCGAACAATCATGATCCCCTATCCTCTTTAACTACAAAAGGGCTGGAGCAAAGTGGCTGTAACTTTTCACATCTATTCCTTGATTGACTCTTTCCAAATGGTAGACATATTAGCTCGATTACTCAAGTCGTTTTTTAGTTACAGAGGTTAGAGGTAATTATTTCTCGCCTACTTACAGCGAATATACTATAGTAATGGTAGCTGTGGTGGTACTTGTAGGGATAGTGGTAGTTGTAGTAGTAGTATTTATGGTGGTTTGTTGGGGTCCAGGTGTTAATTGTGGTGCTTTGGTTAGTGGTAGTTGATGTAGGGGTGGTAGAGTAGTGGTAGTTGTCACATGGGTGGTGGTAATCGGAATAATAGTAGTTATGGTAGTTGTAGGAGTGGTGATAGTTGTTGTGGTTTGGATAGTAGTAGTTGTTATCGGGGTGGTAGTAGTTTGTTTACTAGTTGTAGGGGTGGCGGTAGTACAAGTTATATTAGCTGTAGGGGTGGCGGTAGTACAAGTTATATTAGTTGTGGTAGTAGCTCAGTTATAGTGGTATGGTAGTTGAGCTGGTAACTATATAACTTTATTGGTAGTTGTGATAGTACCTCAGTGATGTTGGTAGTTGTGATAGTTTACTAATAGTGGAATTTGCGATGGTAACTAGCGATGTTGGTATTTTTTTTTTTTTTTTTTTTTAAAGAGACAATGAACGGAGGAAGGAAAAACACAGATAAAACAAAAAGGTCCATGTGCCTAAAGGCATCCTCCATTTATAAAATGTTTGTAACAACTGGATTTAAACTTTTGTAGATTGTAAAAGTTTGTGGAAAGCAACTCGAGGGAAGTGAATTCCAAAGAGTAGTAGCTCTGGGGATAAATTAATTTTGATAAGCAGAAGTTCTACGTTGTGGAGGAGAAAGTGTAAATTCATGGGCGCTCTCAGCTGCCCTAGTTCTACGGGGAAAGATGTGGAGAGGCGGCACAATTGAAGCAAGTTCCTCGGAACAATTGCTGTGAAAATATCTGTAGAATAATGCAAGGGATGCAACGTTTCTTCGTATGGATAATGTAGGAAGGTCCTGTGTGATTGCAGGGTTATTGATTAATCTAATAGCTTTATTTTGAATTTTGTCCAACTGCCTCAATGCAACCACTCCACTTCCACTCCACAGAGGTGAACAGTAATCCATCTGAGAACGCACATGACTTTTATATATTACGGCCAACTGCTCGTCAGTGAAGAATTCTCGAACTCTGTACAGGAGTCCCAGATTTCTAGAGGCATTCTTAGCAATGCTTCTAACATAATGTGTCCAGCTCAAGTTAGTAGTTAATGTTACACCGAGAATGTCAATACTAGGGGAAGTGGGAATATTTACATCATTAAAAAATATATGGGAGTCAGTGAGATTCTGTCCGTTTGAAAATTGAATGTACTTGGTTTTCTGTGCATTAAAGGAAACTAGATTCTTTTGTCCCCATTCATTAATTCTAGAAAGGTCCTGGTTCAGAGAAATTGCAGTGTTTATTTTTGAATTTATAAGATCGGGTTGGGTGAAAGAATTGGTGAATGTGAAGGAACTGTGGAGTGTTGAGTCATCTGCGTAGGAATGTATTGTATTATGAGTGGTAGAGTTGTGGTAATAGTTCAGTAATGTTGGTCGATGAGGTAGTAACTGCAGCGAGGGTGATTGATCTTATGAGGTGTATGGAGTAAATATTAGTAGTTGAGCTGGTCATCGTAGTAATGTTGGTAGTTTTGGTAGTTCAGTAATGTTGGTAGTTGTGGTAGTTCAGTAATAATAGTGATTGAGGTGGATACTGTAGCGAGTGTGATTGTTTAGGGGGTGTAAGGAGGATTTTTTGGTTTACTGTTAGTCGATCAAACTGTCTGGATCTTACTCTGTGTGTGTGTGTGTAATAATAATAATAATAATAATAATAAACGGTTTATTAAAGATGTGTGTGTGTGTGTGTGTGTGTGTGTGTGTGTGTGTGTGTGTGTGTGTGTGTGTGTGTGTGTAAAATCTCCATTCATGGGTGTTTTGAACATCGTAATTGGGCACTTTATTGTGTTCTCGTTTATACATACCGGTATGTATATATGTGTGAGGGAAATAGTCTGCTAGTTTCATTTCATATACTATTTCTATTTTATAATTGGCATTTTCTTCTTTGAATACGGTACCTATTTTCTCCATACCTGATTTATATATACCGGCACCTATCTATTTCTATATACCGGCACCTATCTATTTCTATATACCGGCACCTATCTATTTCTATATACCGGCACCTATCTATTTCTATATACCGGCACCTATCTATTTCTATATACCGGCACCTATCTATTTCTATATACCGGCACCTATCTATTTCTATATACCAGCACCTATCTATTTCTATATACCGGCACCTATCTATTTCTATATACCGGCACCTATCTATTTCTATATACCGGCACCTATCTATTTCTATATACCGGCACCTATCTATTTCTATATACCGGCACCTATCTATTTCTATATACCGGCCCCTATCTATTTCTATATACCGGCACCTATCTATTTCTATATACCAGCACCTATCTATTTCTATATACCGGCACCTATCTATTTCTATATACCGGCACCTATCTATTTCTATATACCGGCACCTATCTATTTCTATATACCGGCACCTATCTATTTCTATATAACGGCACCTATCTATTTCTATATACCGGCACCTATCTATTTCTATATACCGGCACCTATCTATTTCTTCTCTATATTTCTGCCTATATACAGTATAGGCATAGCTGTGTATCTTGCCAGTTTATATATTTGTTTTACTCCATCTGTCTTTCTATTTAGCTATACATATTCTATCTGTTTATTATTCACAACCTAATATTATATAAATATATATAGTATGTGTGTGTGTGTGTGTGTGTGTGTGTGTGTGTGTGTGTGTGTGTGTGTGTGTGTGTGTGTGTGTGTGTGTGTGTGTGTGTGTGTGTGTGTGTGTGTGTGTATATATATCTATCTATTTACCCCCCTCGATCTATCGAGCCTCACCCTGATAACTCTTCAATGCCTTTAATTTGTTCCGGTAGCTTTTACTATCACTTTGTCATCCTTCAAAATAAGGAGAGTTGTACTGAAGCAGGATGTGTATTGCCTATTTACAAACACCCCTCAATCCAAAATATGTGAACCAATATTAAGGGCTATTTAAGGCTTCCAGTATTAAAAGTATATGTTACTAAACTTGTCTGACGAAGGTTTAATGGTAGGTAAAGGATTAGAGAAATGAGGGGTACGGTAATGTATATATAAAATTAAGCAATCAATGTTAAAAGTATCCTGATTAGGTTTTGGGATTGAAGGAAAAATAGCTCAATGTGTTAGTGGTATGACGTAGGAATGTACAGTTGGCCACAGGTCTAACTGGTACAGAGTTGCTTTGTGTTGTTCTTATAACTGTGCGTGATGATTTGGATAGGTCCGAGTGTATAAATTATGGACCTTGGATAATTCGATTTAGTATTTCCACCCCAAAAATTCTAGGCTGCGCAATCACACACACACACACACACACACACACACACACACACACACACACACACACACACACACACACACACACACACACACACACACACACACACACACACACACACACACACACACACACGCACTCTTCCCCACACACCCATTCTTCCACATACACTCACCCTTCGACACACACACACACATCTGTACAAACACATACCTCTTTGTTTAGCGGTCACAGGTAAACGAATCAAAGGCCCCGACACAGGTAATTTCCGATACGGTGTGTTCATTGGCTGGTTCGGGAGGATTGTCTAATGATTTGTCACCAATCGGTACAGTTATTTGTCACCAATCGGTACAGTTATTTGTCACCAATCGGTACAGTTATTTCAGTGGTTTGTGGTCGACCAGTTTTGTTTAGTTTGTGTAGCGTTTAGAGATTTATAGTCTATTGCTTTTCAACTGACGGTAAATTGCAAAGTTTCCATCAAGATTTTTCGTCTATTTTAAAGATCTTGTAGTGAAATATGGTGCTAATTGTGTAAACGTGGTCTTAATATGATGCAGAAATATAGCAGTTTCATATTATTATTCCATGAAGTTTCGATAAATGTATTGTTAAGGGGAGATCTCCACTTGAGGATTTTTTGTCTTGACCCCTTTCTCCGTCATGTTTAGCCCCATTGCTTTTGATATTATAAAACGTTTGCCCCATTAGTTTAGCGATTTTAAGAACTTTCACCCCATATTAAGACCTTTCGTGCAATTCAGGTGTCGATTTTATCCTGGCGAGCGATAGCGAGCCTGTAATTTAAGAGGAACCGGCCTTTGGCCGGGAAATTTTTCTACCGAAAAATGTACACATTTTTCTTGAAAGGGACTCAAGGGGGTGTAATTTTCAGCTTGATGGAGGTCTAGCCAACAAACTAAATACCTCCTCTTAAGAGATCCAATTCACCGCCACATGCAATGAAACCGAGTATAGTAACTTGTGTTCACTGTAGCACAAGCCAACCTACAGTATACCCTATTCCAAGCAAGTAGGCCAAAACTCTTGAACATTAAGGGGGGGTGGCCTGTTTTGGTTGTCCTATTCTATCTTCCTCTGGCTTGTATCCATTTGGCCCCATTCAGCCTACCGTTTTAAGACGTTTATCCCCATCCAGGTGTCAATTTTTTACTGGTGAGCAATAGCGAGCCAGCATATTTTTTATTTATGTTTGACAGCAGGCTAAATTTGTAAATTTTTCGATAGAAAAATGTCTCCGGCGAAGCCGGATTTCTTCATATAATGCTGGCTCGCTATCGCTCGCCAGGAAGAAATCGACACCTAGATGGGGATAATCGTCTTAAAATAGTTGGCTGAATGGGGCCGAATGGATACAAGCCAGAGAAAGAGAGAAAAGGACAGCAATAACAGAAAGCAGGTGACCCCTCTTAACCTCTATAACTAATATACGACTAGAGTAATCGAGCTAATACTTCTACCACTAGGAAAGGGTCTGCCAGGAAGTAGGTGGGGAAATATACAGCTCATTTGCTCTAGCCCGTTTTGAGTTACAGAGGTTTGGGGGGGTCACGCTTTCTGGCCTACCTATTTGGAGCAGGGTATAGTTGTCTTCAAACCTATACGGAAGCTAACCTAGTCTAACCTAACTTTAGCCTAGTGACCCTTTAGATTTACACTATAGGATCTCTACTTTAGGCTAACCGAATGTATTATAGTCATGCCAATCATCCATCTATCTATTGCCAGACGCCTTGGTCCCCGATAGTGTGGCCACAAATGAATCGCCTCTATATTCCGAAGGCATTCGTTCGATTCTTAACCCTTTCTGTACCGGCGACGTCTTTTTAACTGTACTCTGGCTACTATTAGACGGCTTTATTAATGTGAAAAGGGGCATTCACTTCAGTATTTAATAGGCTTCAAATTATCTTAATTAAACTTTTTTATTACCACAGATCCTTATCAAGCTGCACAAAATCGTCGAAATGTAACTATAATACTATCCAAAATATGTCTGCGGTACAGAAGGGGTTAAGTTAGCCACATCGCCTAATGCTGTGAGGCGCTTGTGGAATGTTATCACGTTGTTGGAATGGCTGTGGGTGTGAGGTTGCTGCACATAAATTTCGGAGTGGGAATTCTGTACCCTAACCCCTTCAGCACGTTGACGTAATGTTCGTCTGTTTGTGGTTACCAATAAATGATGTCCTTTACCTTATAATCTACCTCTAGAACTCAAAGGAGTGAACACAATCTAAAAAAACAAAAAAACAAAAACACAAATATATAAAAACTCGTCTAATTGTAGTCAGAATCAATTATAAAAAGGCGTCATCGTGCTAAAGGGGTTAAAGGGTGTGTGATGAAAATAGGTGTGGCGAAATAACGAGTGGGTTAAGGACTCTGGATAGCTTCCCTCTTCTTCCTATAATTGTTTGGTGGTCACGGTTAAACGGATCAAAGGGACCCGGAGAGTTAACTGATGATATGGTTTGATGGTGGAGGTGGGGGTGTGTGTGGGGGGGGGGGGGGTGTGTGGGTGTGGGTGTGGGTGTGGGTGTGGGTGTGGGTGTGGGTGTGGGTGTGGTTGTGTGTGGTTGTTGTTGTTGTTGTTTGTCCAACCTGTAGCAAAAACTTCTCTGGAGTTGCAAACATTTGTCCGGAAGATATTAGAGAAGTTTACGAAAAAATAAAATGGCATTTTGCACACTTCATTCTGGCAGCACATCATTCTAGGCAGGGTATCAAACCAAAGCCGAATCCATTCTTTTTAGTATTTATTTATTATAAAAAGATCAAATTATGGTTTATAGTTCAAATTATGTCTCTGGAAGTGATGAAATGGCCAAAACAATGCTATAGTCTATTCACTGTAAGTAGGCGAGAAATCATGACCTCTATCCTCTGTAACTCAAAAAGGGCTAGAGCATATTGGCTGTAAATTTCAACATCTATTCCTTGATTGACTCTTCCCAAATGGTAGTAATATTAGCTCGATTACTCCAGTCGTTTTGTAGTTACAGAGGTTGGTTATGATTTCTCGCCTACTTACAGCGAATAGACTATAGTTCATGTTGATTTTCTTGTATTCTTCCTCAAGTTCGTTCAGGTCTTCAAACAAAATTGCTCCGGTTGCAAATATCTGCTTGGGATGGACAGCAGGGTCTATGAGATACTAACCCTTCCTCGTAACCCTTTCTTTCTCTCTCCTTCCACGCCAGCTGCTCCGTTGACAGCCATTATTATTACCACGAGGGGAAAGTGTCCTCAGTTACCAACATTTCTACCAGAACTACCAACATTTTACCACAACTATTAACGTATTACCACAACTACCAACATTTATACCACAACTACCAACATTTTCACTGCTGCCAACCTTTCTACCTCAACTACCAACATTGTTCCACAACCACCAACATTTCTACCACAACTACCAATATTTTTACCACAACTACCAACTACCACAACTACCAACATTGTACCACAACTTCAAACATTTTGCCACAACTACCAACATTTTGCCACAACTACCAACATTTTGCCACAGCTACCAACATGTTTACCACAACAACCACAAGTGACTCTCACTCTCTCGCTCTCTCTCTCTCTCTCTCTCTCTCTCTCTCTCTCTCACTCATACACTCTTTTTCTCTCTCTCTCAGACTCTTCACCACCATCAAACCATATCACCCGTTAATTCTCCGGGTGGCTTTGATCCATTTATCCGTAACCGCAACCTAATGGGAGGAAAGAGGGAAGCTATTATTTCTTTAAACCGATTATCACTATTTAACCTCCCCCCCCCCCCACACACACAGTTTCATTCCACCGCCCTTTAACCCGTTCAGTACCAGGGACGATCTTTTCATCATACTCTGACAGCTATTAGACGATTGTATTCAGTTTAGGAAGGACGTTTAATAATGATAAGACTTCAATCTATCTCAACCAACCCTTTCAACTACCACAGATCCTTCCTAAGCTGCATATATATCGTCTCAATACAGCTAGAAAAAAATATAACACACGTCTCTGGTGCTAAAGGGGTTCAGTTTGTCACCATTAGATTTGCTTAGGTTAGGAAAATAGTAATGACACGCACACACACACACACACACACACACACACACACACACACACACACACACACACACACACACACACACACACACACACACACACACACACACACACACACACACACACACACACACACACTGGGGGAGGCACTCGTCGCAGGAAGTATTGACTTTTGTCTCCCTCATCCACTTAGTCATAAATTGCACACACTTACAAACATACAGATACAGAATTTACAGATGTTGCTGAACGTAATCCCCCCCCCCCCCCCCACTAAGACTGACGAGCATAAAAACAGTTTCTGATCATACCAATTGTGTTTTACCGTGTGTGAAGAAAACGGGACCTCCTGATAGTGCGGTGTTATTTAAGGGGTGACTTCCTCAAGGTCGACTGGCTGACCGTAAAGATTATTACCTCCTGGTTACATACGTGCCTACCTATACCTGCAGCGGGACTTTGAGGCATTCACCATCCTCCACGCCTTTAGTGCTGCAGGAGGAATTTGTTTGCCGTGTTCTATTGTACTGATTCTATTAATTTGGATGTAGTTCCACATTGTCTTAATTTGTCTATCCACGGTACCGTTTATTGGAAACATATTAGGTAGTTTTGCGTCGATTTAATTACTTGCCTATCTGTATGTATGTACACGTTATAAATCACATACATTCTGTTATATATATATATATATATATATATATATATATATATATATATATATTATATATATATATATATATATATATATATATATATATATATATATATATATATATATATATACTGTATTTATACACACTTACACACACACTCAGTATCTATGCTATCTATCCCCACTTACCATCCTTCTCTTAAAGCCCCCACCATCTCATCCTCATACCAATAATACCAACCTATAAACCTCCCCCATGGCCAACTAGCCCAGCCCTTCCACCCCTAGCCCTTCAGTCCACACCTTAGACTGCCAGCCACTTTTTCCTACCCTAACCACTGTGGCCTAATTCTAGTTCTTGTCATTTATCCTTTTATTTTTATTGTGTTTTATTTTGTTTCTATTATTTTGTTATTACTTTTATTTTGGCCTTTTTTTTTACCTTTTTTTTATGTTTGTGGTTGGTTCATTTTAAGGTGGGTAGAGATGAAGGCTTAGAAGATGCGAAATGGGATTATTTTTTGGATAGTTCTAGATATTATCTTTGGATGATGTGTGTGTGTGTGCGTGTGTGTGTAGGGTTGTGTGTGTTAGGGGATGCTGTGTTTGTGGGTGTGTGGGTGTGTGTTGCTTGACTGGTGGGTAGGTATATGTGGGTGTGGTTGATTTATTATATATTGATAGATAGATGGGTGTGTGTGTGTGTGTGTGTGTGTGTGTGTGTGTGTGTGTCCGCTTGCATGTGTGAGCGTTTCAACTATGCAATAAACTTCTGATCATTTACACCCAGTATTACTTTATTTATGGTGTTTTATCTATTTTAAGTATGAAAAGGGACACACCCAATATGCAAACTTGTCCTCTCCAATAGTTTACTAAATTATTGTTCGTGTGTATAATTATATATATACTGTACTATTCGTGAAAGGCTAGAATAGGATAGCTAATCATATATTTGCTCTGTAGCTCATTCTGTACTGTTCTCTCTCTCTCTCTCTCTCTCTCTCTCTCTCTCTCTCTCTCTCTCTCTCTCTCTCTCTCTCTCTCTCTCTCTCTCTCTCTCTCTCTTTCTCTCTCTCTCTCTCTCTCTCTCTCTCTCTCTCTCTCTCTCTCTCTCTCTCTCTCTCTCTCTCTCTCTCATCCTTAAGCTGGTATCACACGAGAGCTTTTATAGTCAACATTCAATGATCAACATTTTTCTGGCAACATTTCTGGAATATTTTGCAACGGTATCGGTAACTAGACTGATGATAGATGAATTTAGGTAACCCAAATAATATGTATGTTGACCACACAAGCTGCCAGACCAGTGTTGAGGATAAATGTTGAGTAAAAAAGCGCTCGTGTGATACCGGCTTTATACTGAAGGACGACTAGGGTAGCTTCTCAGTCTGATCATATTTATTTTTTCCCATTCCTGGTAAGATCTGAAGCAGCATTTTTTTTTATTATTTTTTTTTTTCCATTTACGAAGATGGAATTCAGGGACAGGAACTGGCTCTTCTACATGCTGTGGAAAATTGTATATTATATTTTATCTCTCATAATTGGGGAGCTCTGGCGCGGAAAAGGATTTGTTATATCTGTGTAGTCAATTATATATACAGTATATATATATATATATATATATATAATTTTTATTTTTTTTTATTTTATTTTTTTTGCATAATGTCACAACGTATATTTTGAGTGATAATTATTTTGGTATCGTTAACCCTTTCTGTACCGTCGACACCCTTTGTAATTTTATTCTGGCAACTAGAAATCGATTTTATTCTTTTTAGGATGGATCTCTAGCAATGATAAGGCTTCGAACTATCTCCGTCAACCCTTTTAGCTACCACAGATCCTTCCTAAGCTTCTTAAGATCGTCTGAAAATATCATAAAATCGTCTGAATATAGCTAGAATAAAATGAAAAAGACGTCACCGGTAGAGAGGGGGTTAAGATGTTTTCGATATGAAGGTTTTGGGTTAGGTATAATATCGGATAAATATGGTATTTTTTTTTACGTTCTAACAATGGAGGTAGGGAACGTGCTTTATATATATATATATATTTTTTTTTTTTTTTTTTTCCTTTTGTAAATTGTATATCATATTATATTTTCCGTATTCCCTATGTCACGACGTTTGAATATTTTGAGTGATCGTATCGGTACCGTTAAAAGCTTACGGGAGATGAGGGTTCTGGGGTAACAATAATATCGGATAAATATAACAATGCTTATATACAGTATATATATGTATACGGTACGGTACATGTTTCTATCAAAATGTGTATTCTAAATTTATATTTGGTATTGTATATAACAGGAAGTTTGGCTGAATAACTGAGCGGAGGCTAGGGAGAAGTGGCGCTTAATAAAATACCTGAGATGATGATGATGATGATGATGATGATGATGATGATGATGATGATGATGATGATGATGAGGAGGAGGAGGAGGAGGAGGATGTTGATGATAAGGATTATTATTATTTATATATACCGGTATATATATATATTTTGTTTTATTACTATTATGAGTGATAGTATGTGTACCGGCACCGTAAAACTTGTGCGAGATCAGGGGTTTTCTGGGTTGGCTATGATGTCAGATAAGGTACTGTATCTATCTAAGGCATTTGGATCACCTCGATAGACCTCAGTGGATTGTCACCTGGAAATATTTTATATGTTGAAAGATTTTGGAATATTGAGTCACCATGTAATATTTTCTTGTAGGACTATGGTATGTGTTTGGTTTGTTTATTTTTAGGAATTAGTTTTGGTGCATGTAGGCTATGTATGTTTTTATGTATGTATGTATGTATGTGGGTGTGAGTGTATGTATGTATGTATGTGGGTGTGAGTGTATGTATGTACAGTATGTATGTATGTTTTGATGTATGTATCTATGTATGTGGGTGTGAGTGTATGTTTAGGAAGATATTATTTGGATGGAATTTGTGTTGTACCTAGTATCAGTGCATTACCACAAAGCCCACCGAAATGCTAAATAAATATCCTCATTGTTCCCTGATTTAATAGCACTGTATGAATATTCCCATATTCAAAATATGCTACAGGGTTGCAATGCCTAGTGAGTTCATTGCTCAATAGGTGGTGTTCTGAGAGTGAGAATCCGAGTCTAGGAGGTGAGACAGTGAAGCACTGGAGCGAGGCAGCTTCAGAGGTGGGGCTGATTCGAGTCGTGAGTGAGCAACTAAGCCCCATGCATCCTACGAAGGCAAGATGGCAGGGGTTGGTTGCAGCTAAAAAGGGCTTCACATGTCTCACCCTCTCACGGGCTTCTCCGTTCAATGTAGATCGGTTGAATGTACAGGCTCTCAGCCTATGGCCGAGAGGGAGTAGTAGGAATATAGAACAAATAAAATAATATATATATACATATATATATATATATATATATATATATATATATATATATATATATATATATATATATATATATATATATATATATATATAATATATATATACATATATATATATATATATACTGTAGATGTGAGTGTGTGTATGTGATAAAGTACACCGGTAGCCTATTTCGTTCAACATATCAGAGGTCCCTGTGTTTGTGAATTATGTTATGTAATTGATTCATAATATTTATTTTTACGGCGGTCTAGTTTTGTTTCGTTTATCCATTATGTTCCTCTAATTTCACGACTTAGGAGGACCAAAAAAAAACGCTCTCCGAAAAGAGAATGAAGTAAAACTACACCGGCAACAAAAATCAGTAAAAAAAAAAAAAAAAAAAAATTATATACCGGGTATATATATATATATATATATATATATATATATATATATATATATATATATATATATATACTGGTATATATATAGACCTCGGACTAAAAACAATCTTGAGGTATGTGTTTAATACAATGCAACAATTAAGTTCAGGGGCGTTATATATTAAAGACATAATTTTAATGAATTATAACATCAGATTCCACAAATTACTTCCAGTTCAGTCTAGATATTAAACAGGCACAAACTTTGTCATCCAGGCTAATGATTTAAGGGGAGTTATTTTTTAGTTTGTTCCCTAGATTTCCATCAAGCTTAAAATTAAACCGCATAGACAAGATAAATTTGTACATTTTTCGGTATAAAAATTTCGTGGCCGATGGCCAGTTCCTCTTAGATTACAGGCTAGCGCTATGCTCGCTAGGAAATAATCGACACTTAAATGGCACGAAAAGTCTTAAAATTGACAGAAATGGGGAAAAAGTTGAGGGGGAAAGGCGTCCAGCAAAAATTCCCTCAAGTGGATATCTCCCCTTAAGTTGGTTGACTAATCCCGTTATTCCCTGTGGAGTCACCTGTTAGTTGTGTTGTGGGTATAATTAGTGTATCTACCTGTCTCTTACCATTTACCTGTGCTGCTTCACCTCCAAGGGGTTCCGGGGCCAAACCACTGTGACCACAAAACACACTCCTGGTTAAATAAATGAATATCATTGAACCTTATGAATAAATAGTAGCAATGCATAAGCCTACATGAGTTGATGAAATACCGTTATCAGTATACAATATATGTGTATTTTGTATGTGACATTTGGTGTATGTTTTGCATATAGACTATAAGAATATGTGTGTATTTGTGTTGTGTGTACACTAATATGTGTTTGTACAATATCACTCTTGTATCACATTTGTTTAAGGTTTATATTGGTATACTCATATGTGTGCCTGCATAGCTTGTGTATATGTATGACTGCGTATGTGTAGGAGTGTGAGTGAACATGTACGTGTGTGTGTATGTGTACGCGCCACCTTCCCGGAAGTGGTGGTAAAGTACTGACCGGAAGGTGCACACATATACTGTGCGTCTGACTGGCTGTGTGAAATTCTCTGAGCTTGTGTACACGTAGACTGGTCAGGTGTGAATATTTGTGTTTCATATGTGTGTGTGTGTGTGTGTGTTTGTGTTTATGTGTGTGTTTGTGTGTGTTTGTGTGTGTGTAAAATTAACTTTGTCTGTGTCCACGTAGGTTAGCCATGTGTGCAGATTTATATTTGTTCGTGTGTGTGTGTGTGTGTGTGTGTGTGTGTGTGTGTGTGTGTGTGTGTGTGTGTGTGTGTGCACGTGCCGTATGTGTTTACCTTTATGCACGTGCCGTATGTGCTTACCTTTATGCACGTGCCGTATGTGCTTACCTTTATGCACGTGCCGTATGTGTTTACCTTTATGCACGTGCCGTATGTGTTTACCTTTATGCACGTGCCGTATGTGCTTACCTTTATGCACGTGCCGTATGTGTTTACCTTTATGCACGTGCCGTATGTGTTTACCTTTATGCACGTGCCGTATGTGCTTACCTTTATGCACGTGCCGTATGTGCTTACCTTTATGCACGTGCCGTATGTGTTTACCTTTATGCACGTGCCGTATGTGTTTACCTTTATGCACGTGCCGTATGTGTTTACTCTTTATGCACGTTCCGTATGTGTTTACCTTTATGCACGTGCCGTATGTGTTTACCTTTATGCATGTGCCGTATGTGTTTACCTTTATGCACGTGCTGTATGTGTTTACCTTTATGCACGTGCCGTATGTGTTTACCTTTATGCACGTGCCGTATGTGTTTACCTTTATGCACGTGCCATATGTGTTTACCTTTATGCACGTGCCGTATGTGCTTACCTTTATGCACGTGCCGTATGTGGTTACCTTTATGCACGTGCCGTATGTGTTTACTCTTTATGTACGTGTCGTATGTGTTTACCTTTATGCACGTGCCGTATGTGCTTACCTTTATGCACGTGCCGTATGTGGTTACCTTTATGCACGTGCCGTATGTGTTTACTCTTTATGTACGTGTCGTATGTGTTTACCTTTATGCACGTGCCGTATGTGTTTACCTTTATGCACGTGCCGTATGTGCTTACCTTTATGCACGTGCCGTATGTGTTTACCTTTATGCACGTGCCGTATGTGTTTACCTTTATGCACGTGCCGTATGTGTTTACTCTTTTCGAATAATGTAGAACCCAAGCTAGACAATCCAATAGTCTGTCCCTTGTGGTTAAGGGGGGTGACCTGCTTTTTGTTATTTCTGCCCTTTTCTCTCTTTCTCTGGCTTGTATCCATTCGGCCCCATTCAGCCAACTATTTTAAGACGTTTATCCCCATCTAGGTGTCGATTTCTTTCTGGCGAGCGATAGCGAGCCAGCATTTTATAAAGAAATCCGGCTTCGCCGAAGACATTTTTCTATCGAAAAATGTACAAATTTAGCCTGCTGTCAAATAAAACTAAAAAATATGCTGGCTCGCTACCGCTCACCAGTAAAAAATTGACACCTGGATGGGTATAAACGTCTTAAAACAGTAAGCTGAATGGGGCCAAATGGATACAAGCCAGAGAAAGATAGAAAAGGACAGAACACAAACAGGTCACCCCCCTTAAGTGCCCCATCAATTACCCCTTCCATTGGTGTTCTCATCAGACTATCATAGTGCAGCTGGGTATAATATGTACCGTACATGCTTAGATTAACCCCTTCTGTATCTGTGACATTATTTTAATAATATTTTAGCTATATTTAGACGATGTTTTGCAGTTTAAGAAGGATCTGTGGTAATGAAAAGGGTTAGGTGAGATAGTTCGATGCCTGCTAATTGCTGGAGGCCTTTTTATAAATTGAATATAATCATCTATTAGTAGCCAGATTTTTTGTTAAGAACGTCACCGGTACAGAAAGGGTTAATATCCAGTATTCGAGAATGGCTAATATATCGTAGGCTTGTGTATAAACCTTTAACTGTCTTGATAGCGTAGTGGTTAGTGTGGGAATTTCGGTGTGAGTATCCTAGGTTCGAATCCTTTGGAGTACCACATGTATTCATTTGTTTATTTGATTTCTTTAATTATGTTTATCTGAAGTTAATTGGTGGGTTGGTGATAATATGAATATCCCAGAGGCTTCACAACTTGGCTTCAAAGATTCGAGGATGCCAATAGGTGTGCAGGTATTATGACTCGTGACTGTACCTGCTTGGCCGTATGTGCACCTGAGATACCGTGATCGTTTAGCATCCATGTACACCTGAGATACCGTGATCGTTTAGCGTCCATGTACACCTGAGATACCGTGATCGTTAATTGTCCATGTGCACCTGAGATACCGTGATCGTTTAGCATCCATGTACACCTGAGATACCGTGATCGTTAATTGTCCATGTGCACCTGAGATACCGTGATCGTTTAGCATCCATGTACACCTGAGATACCGTGATCGTTTAGCATCCATGTACACCTGAGATACCGTGATCGTTTAGCATCCACTTACACCTGAGATACCGTGATCGTTTAGCGTCCATTCCCCGTGTACACCTGGGCGACAGATTTCCCAGGTAAGGCTTATATGCGTCACTAACTAGCGGTCACTAACGGCTACACACGGTTTGACCCGGCCGATGATATGGGGAGATGGGGCGTTTTTCTGGTCCCCCCCGTTCTTCCTCGTGCTTAGCCCAATTGGTTTTCAGATTTTAACCCTCTCCGACATATGATGCGATTTTGAGCCTATTAGGGATACTTTAAAGCCTTTGTTACCATCAGAGGTATTTAGAAACCTTTAGTTTAGTTACTTCAACCTCTGCAGTTGTCTTTGAGTTAGCTGTGGGCAGAAAACTAATTTTGGAGAGGTAATTATAAGAGTGCGAGAACTCTATTTCTTATTGCTAATCTGGCAACCTCTGCGTCATATGTGCGTGAAAGGGTCAAGACGTTCAGCCCATTAGTTTGGCGATTTTAAGACTTTTTGCCCCATATCTTTGTCAATATTAAGACTTTTCGTGTCATTTAGGTGTCGATGTTTTCCTGGCGAGCGAAAGCGAGCCTGTAATTTAAGAGGAACGGGACACCGAAAATTGTAAAAATACTGTATATCTTGAAGGAGAGTCTTGGGAGGATGTTTTTTTTAACCCCTTCAGCACCATGACGTCTTTTGGCCTTTCATTCTGGCTAAAATTAGTTGATTTTATGCAGTTTAAGAAGGACTTATGATAATCAGAGGGTTTATTGAGATCGAATTTACCCATTTGAGTTGTAGAGGTAGATTACAAACTAAAGAAAATCGTCTAATGGTAACCAGAATATGACAACAGTTACCAAATGCTGATAAGGGGTTAAGTTTTTTTTTTTTTTTTTTTTTTTTAAGTCTGCGGAGGAAACTATAATAATAATAATAATAATAATAATAATAATAATAATAATAAAAGATACATAAATGAGCAAATAGATTGGGCCCTCCTCCCTTAATGGGTGATTTGATCATGGTCTTGTACTTCCGTTAGGAGTTGACGGGTAATGCTGGGAAACCCTTATGGTGACTATAGGCAAGAGCGGGGATATCACCTTCCAAACTATAGGCAAGAGCGGGGGATATCACCTTCCAAACTATAGGCAAGAGCGGGGGATATCACCTTCCAAACTATAGGCAAGAGCGGGGGATATCACCTTCCAAACTATAGGCAAGAGCGGGGGATATCACCTTCCAAACTATAGGCAAGAGCGGGGGATATCACCTTCCAAACTATAGGCAAGAGCGGGGATATCACCTTCCAAACTATAGGCAAGAGCGGGGGATATCACCTTCCAATCTATAGGCGCGGGGGATATCACCTTCCAAACTATAGGCAAGAGCGGGGGATATCACCTTCCAAACTATAGGCAAGAGCGGGGATATCACCTTCCAAACTATAGGCAAGAGCGGGGGATATCACCTTCCAAACTATAGGCAAGAGCGGGGGATATCACCTTCCAAACTATAGGCAAGAGCGGGGGATATCACCTAACAAACTATAGGCAAGAGCGGGGGATATCACCTTCCAAACTATAGGCAAGAGCGGGGGATATCACCTTCCAAACTATAGGCAAGAGCGGGGGATATCACCTTCCAATCTATAGGCAAGAGCGGGGGATATCACCTTCCAAACTATAGGCAAGAGCGGGGGATATCACCTTCCAAACTATAGGCAAGAGCGGGGGATATCACCTTCCAAACTATAGGCAAGAGCGGGGGATATCACCTTCCAAACTATAGGCAAGAGCGGGGGATATCACCTTCCAAACTATAGGCAAGAGCGGGGGATATCACCTTCCAAACTATAGGCAAGAGCGGGGGATATCACCTAACAAACTATAGGCAAGAGCGGGGGATATCACCTTCCAAACTCACTGTGCACACGGTAAATAAGGAAATATATAAGTATGACTGTGTGTACTGTATGTATGTAGGGTGGTATGTATGTATGTATGTAGGGAGGTACTGGTACATTTTTCTACCGAAAAATGTACACATTTATTTTGAAAGGGGGTCTAGGGAGTGTTTTTCTAAGTTTGATAGAGGTCTAGCAAGGAAACTAAAAAAATATATCAATACATGAATTAATATATATGTATATATATATATATATATATATATATATATATATATATATACATACTGTATACATATACCGGTATACTGTATATTATGTAATCCTACAATTAATTTTACAACATTATGACGCCGTATTTGCACAGTTCGAATTAAACTATAGCACAAAAATCCGCTCCCACTCTCACCTGTTCTCCATTAATTACCTCTCAATACCTTGGTGTATAAGAACAGGTAATTATTATGTGCCTGGACTAAGCTGTATAATAGATTGAATATGAAGGTTGAGCCCGTGTGTGCGCAGTACTTAAGGGGTAGTGTTTCTGGACCTCCTTTTTCCTCATGTTTAACCCCATTAGTTTTTGAGATTTTAAGACGTTCGCCCCATTAGTTTGGCTATTTTAAGTACGTTTTCCCCATATATTAATCAACTTTAAGACCACTTTTATCATTTAGGTGTCGATTATTTCCTACCGAGCGATAGCGAGGAATGTTTAATACCGAAAACATGTACAAATTTATCTCGAAGTTGGGTCTTGGGGGTATGTTTATAAGCTTGATGGAGGTCTAGGAAGCATATATATATATATGTTAGTAAAGCCAGGTAATACATTTTCTTTAATACATACGAGGTTGAAAGAAATGGCAATTTCTGCGTTGGAAATTTTATTATTCAAAGTTTCCAAGTCTCTGATGAGTTTTCGCTGGGTGGCAGGAAGTAGATGAATGAGATTAGCAAAATTCATGGTGGCTCAAGATTATGCTGATTGTCCAGTGAAACGCGTCGTATATCCTGTATCATCATGTACATTAATGTAACCCTGTACCACCATGAATTTTGCTAATCTCATTCATCTACTTCCTGCCACCCAGCGAAAACTCATCAGAGACCTGGAAACTTTGAATAATAAAATTGCCAACGCAGAAATTGCCATTTCTTTCAACCTCGTATGTATTACAGAAAATATATATATATATATATATATATATATATATATATATATATATATATATATATATATATATATATATATATATATATATCTCTTTCCTTCATCAAAAAGTAAACTATAGATTTTTATTTTGCCCCGAGGGGCGAGTTTATTGAGCAGCGCCCCCCATCCTGTGAGTAAACTATAGAGGTAAAACACGACTAAGCTTAACAGTCTCCTAAACTGCTCATAGTGTCTAAACCCGGACCAACGACAGGAACAGGTCTACAAACAAGTTACTACAATTTCCCACCCTATTCAACATCTGACAGACATTAATACAACAGAAAGAGTCAAAACGTAATGAGAGCTGAGAGTCTGTCAATACAAGGAAGTGTCCCAGTATACCAGCGCCGAGGGTCTTTATACGTGGCATTACCCTAACCTTGATATTACGACCCCAGCCTGTCTTCATAGTTCCATTGTTGTGGCTGTGGTTGTTGTTTTTGTTGTTGTTGTTGTTGTTGTCGTTGTTGTGGTTGTGGTTGTGGTTGTGGTTGTTGTTGTTGTTGTTGCTGTTGTGGTTGTTGTTGCAGTTGTGGTTGTGGTTGTTGTTGTGGTTGTGGTTGTTGTGACTGGTTGTTGTTGGTGTTGTGGTGGTGGTGGTGTTGTGGTTGTTGCTGTTTTTTGTTGTTGTTGCTGTTGTTGTTATGATAAGTGGTGTTATTAGTACATGCGCTTAAGAAGTTGCAGCAGGTTATGTTTTTGCCACCTATCTGTTTGTCTGTAAATATGTAAAGAAAATATCACAAAAAGCTAATATTAACTGACGTTCACGAAATTTGGTGGACCGATAGGATATGCGCTAAGCAAGAAGTTATTCCATTTAGGAGTCAATTGGCCACTGGCGAGTTTCGTTCTATAAGGAAGTTGGAGCTGTAGGCATCGATATTTAACAGAATTACCAGCTAAAATGTGGTTGTAGTACATTTATAAATAAATACAACTAAATTCAACATTAGACATCTACTTTATTATTGTATTTCTGTTTGATATCGATGTTGACGGCTCCAACTTCCTTATAGACCGAAACTCGCAAGTGCTCAATTGGTAGAGCGCATATCTCCGGCAGTGTAGGGTCCAGAAAAAAATCCTCCAAAACCTCCCCTCTATAGCCCTTGCCGAAGCTCTTTACGTGACATTATTGTAAAACCTTGCCATTTTGATCCCTCGAGCCCTCTCTCTTCCTCTTTCCGTAATTGTTGATGTTGTTGATGTTGTTGTTGTTTCTTCTTGTTCTGCTTCTTCCTTTTTCTTCTTCTTCTTCTCCTTTTTGGTTTTCTTCTTCTTCTTCTCCTTTTTGGTTTTCTTCTTCTTTTCTTAGTTTTCTTTTTTTCTTTTCTTTTTCTTCCTTTGTTTCTATTTTTTCTTATTTTCTTCTTCTTCTTCTTCTTCTTCTTCTTCTTCTTAGTAGTAGTATTGCTGTTATATTTTATGGTAGTATAAACAATGAAAATACACATTAAATACACCCGTTCCCCTCTTTAACCCATTCATTACCGGTGACGGCCTTTTCACTATGTTCTGGCGACTATTCGATCATTTTATTCAGCTTAGGAAGGACCTCAGACCATTTTAGGCTATACACTTATCTAAATTAATCCTTTGTTCTACCGCAAATCCTTCCTAAGCTTAATAAAAATCGTCTAATGGTTGCCAGAGTAGGATGAAAAGTACGTCACCGGCACTGAAAGGGTTAAAACTATTAACCACTTTCTCACCAGTTCGTAATTGTCATCACATTCTGGTTATCATTAGACGATTTTCTTAAGTTTATGATCTATCCCTATGACTCGAATGGGTAAATATGATCTCAATAAACCCTCTAAGTAACACAGGTCCTTCTTAAACTGCATAAAACGGTCAAATGTTAGCCAGAATCAAAGGTAAAAATACGTCATGGTGCTGAAGGGGTTAATAACCGAGGCTGTTTACGTGACCTGACCTATACCGGAATGACCTTGTTATTACGATCCTACCCCTTTCCTTCCCCTTCCCGTTGTTGTTGTTGTTGTTGTTGTTATTCATATTCTTGTTTGTGTTCTTTTGTTTCAGATTCGTTTTTATTTTGTTTGCGTTTAGTATGATTTGTCTTCACCCCCTCCCTCCCCTTTCACCTCTTTTCGTTGTTGTTTTTGTCTTCTATCGATCTTTAAATATATGTTATGTTTATCTATGTCTGTTTCGCATGCTCTCGCTCTCGCTCTCTCTCTCTCTCTCTCTCTCTCTCTCTCTCTCTCTCTCTGTATATATATATTTATTGATGGCAAGAAGGTGTCAAGAACAGTTTTTGCAAGACACTGATTCAAAGCACGACATTATGTAACTATAGCCTAGTGAACCAAAACAACAAGCAAGTACATACAATTATTAAGAACCCCAACCAAGATATAACTAAGTACCAAATTCACGCTACAGCAATGTTATCCAGACAATTATATTTTTTTTTTTTTTTTTTTTTTTTTAAAGAGACAATGAACGGAGGAAGGAAAAACACAGATAAAACAAAAAGGTCCATGTGCCTAAAGGCATCCTCCATTCATAAAATGTTTGTAACAACTGGATTTAAACATTTGTTGATTGTAAGTTTGTGGAAAGCAATTCGAGGGAAGTGAATTCCAAAGAGTAGTAGCTCTGGGGATAAATGAATTCTGATAAGCAGAAGTTCTACATTGTGGAGGAGAAAGTGTAAATTCATGGGCGCTCTCAGCTGCCCTAGTTCTACGGGGAAAGATGTGGAGAGGCGGCACAATTGAAGCAAGTTCCTCGGAACAATTGCTGTGAAAATATCTGTAGAATAATGCAAGGGATGCAACGTTTCTTCGTATGGCTAATGTAGGAAGGTCCTGTGTGATTGCAGGGTTATTGATTAATCTAATAGCTTTATTTTGAATTTTGTCCAACTGCCTCAATGCAACCACTCCACTTCCACCCCACAGAGGTGAACAGTAATCCATCTGAGAGCGCACATGACTTTATATATTACGGCCAACTGCTCGTCAGTGAAGAATTCTCGAACTCTGTACAGGAGTCCCAGTTTTTTAGAGGCATTCTTAGCAATGCTTCTAACATAATGTGTCCAGCTCAAGTTAGTAGTTAATGTTACACCGAGAATGTCAATACTAGGGGAAGTGGGAATATTTACATCATTAAAAATATATGGGAGTCAGTGAGATTCTGTCGGTTAGAAAATTGAATGTACTTGGTTTTCTGTGCATTAAAGGAAACTAGATTCTCTTGTCCCCATTCATTAATTCTAGAAAGGTCCTGGTTCAGAGAAATTGCAGTGTTTATTTTTGAATTTATAAGATCGGGTTGGGTGAAAGAATTGGTAAATGTGAAGGAACTGCGTAGGAATGTATTGGATTATGAGTGGTAGATATGAGATCATTGATATGAATGAGGAACAGAGTTGGGGCCAAAACTGATCCCTGGGGAACACCAGCATTTATTGAGTGAAATTGAGAATAAAGGCCATCTACCATTACACGTATTTTTCTGTTATGAAGATAAGAAGAAATTAGTGGAACTAATGATGCAAGGCCGTAGTGTGACATCTTCGACAATAAGGATTGATGCCAGACTCTATCAAATGCCTTTGATATATCCAGTGCTATTGTATGTGTTTCACCATGTTGGTCTGTAGCTTGGTTGATTTGATGCGTAAGAAGGCAAAGAATGTCTGCAGTTGATCGACATCGTCTAAAACCATATTGCCTATCACTGATTAATTTATTATTCTCCAGATGCTTAATTATGTGATTATTTAATATAATTTCAAAAACTTTGCCAAGAGTGGAAGTTATAGCTATTGGTCTGTAGTTTGATGGATCTGAAGAGGCACCTTTTTTAGGAACTGGATGGATGTTTGCTTCTTTCCAGGGTACTGGGAAGCATGAGGTATGAGTACACAGACGGAAAAATTTTGCCAATACAGGAGCGAGCACCAAGGAGCAATTCTTAAGTACTATTGGAGGAATTTCATCTGGACCAGGAGCCTTATCTACTGAGAGATTCTGCAAAATAGTTTTGACATGTCTGGTGTGGATCTTAAGTGAGGGAATTTCAGGTGAATTAAAATTAAGTACAGGGACATCTTGATTTATTTCATCTAAGGTTGAGTTGGTGGAGAAAATATCTGCAAGAAGGTTAGCTTTACCTCGTGGGTCACTTACAAGATTGCCAGTCGGAGATTTTAATGGTGGAATGGATGAAGCAGTAGTGAAGTTGGATTTGAATGAGTTAAGAGTAGACCAAAATATTTTGTTATCATTTGGATTATTTAGAAGTTTATTTGCCTGCTTATGGAGAAAGTTTGATTTAGTTAGGTTTAATACAGTTTTGGCATGATTTCTGATGTTTCTAAAGTAATTAAAGGCTTCATGTGTTTTTGATCTTGTGTATGCATTGTAGGCTATTGCTTTTTGTTCAGTTACTCTAGCACAATTATGGTCAAACCATTTAGGTGAATTAGATCTTTTACTGTACTTTTGATGAGGAATAAAAGTTTCCATTCCAATTTTTACAAAATCTTGTATGTGGCTCAAGGTGGAGTGTGCATCATTAGAAAAGAAAGAGGTCCAGGGAATATCAATAAAGAAACCTTGAAGACCCTCCCAGTCTGCCCTATCGTAATGCCATTTAGTCACCAAAACAGATTCAGAGTGGGAAGGTGTGGTAGGTGATAGACAGGTGGCCTGTATCAGACAGTGATCAGAAGATCCAAGTGGGGACCTCACTGTAACATCATAATTTTCTGAATTGGTTGTTAAAAATAAGTCCAGTAGGTGGGAATTATGATTAGGATTATCTGGTACACGGGTGGGTTGGTTGACTAGTTGAATGAGATTAAATGAGTCTGCAAATAGCTCACATTCAAGACCAGCATCATCAGTCCTGGCTGAATGAGTGAGCCATTCAACATTATGGACATTAAAATCACCCAACACAGTGATTTCAGAAGAAGCATTTAAGTTGAGGACACTGAGTTGTGAGGACAGAGAATCAAAAAGACTTTGCTCATTTGTATATCATTTGTATCCTATCTTTCTATCTATCCTATGACATTTAGAGAACTAAATCTACATATTGTTTTTGTTTCAATTCCATGACAGTTTTGGTCCCTCTTGATTAAGTGTGTGTGTGTGTGTGTTTCAATGTTTGTTTAGCGCTCCAATCTTATATTGACGTTACTGTTAATCCTACTGATCTTAACTGTCTATAAATTAGCTAATCACTCTCTATCTATCTATCTATCTATCAACCCATCTATCTGCCACCTGCCACAGTGCCAACAAGTGCCATCCTTGAGCAGTGTCACGTGCCGCCTGGAGCGCCGTCACGTGCCGCTGTGACCCCGTGCGCCGTGCCGTTACCGCCGCCACCTGGACCAATCAGCTGACCAGTGTAAACAAAGACCAGACATCTTGCTTTTCACGCGCGCCTTTTTCTTTTTCTTTCATGCGATTTTAGTCTTTTGGCGGTAAAATTTGGCCGGTGTAAACAAAGACCAGACATCTTGCTTTTCATGCGCGCTTTTTTGTTTGTTTTTTCTTTCTTTCCCGCGGTTTAATTTTGTGGTGGTGATATTTGGCCGGTGTAAACAAAAACCAGACATCTTACTTTTCACGCGTGATTTTTGTTTTTCTTTCCCGCGGTTTTATTTATTTTGGCGGTAATATTTGGCCAGTGTAAACAAAGACCAGACATCTTGCTTTTCACGCACGTTTTTTTCTCTTTCCCACAGTTTTATTTTTTGGCGTTAAATTTTGGCCGGTGTAAGCAAAGACCAGACATCTCGCTTTTTACTACCACAAATCCTTCATAAAGTGCACAACATCGTCTAAATACAGCTAGAATAAAATGGAAAATACGTCGCCGGTATAAAGGGTTTAACTATAGGCAGGTGAAGTACAGTGCCTCTACAGTCCATTCATTATAAGTAGACCGGAGATCTTATAACTTCTATCCTCGGTAACTCAAGTAGGGCTGGAACAAATAGGCCGTACATTTTCGCACATCTATTCCCTGGCCGACTCTTCCCAACATGGTAGAAATAATAGCTCGATTACCATAGTCATGTTTGAGTTACAACGGTTAGGGGTTACGATTTCTGGCGAACCTGTGATGAATGGTGAAACAAAACAAAAATAATATCAAACAAGACTAAATATGTTGAAGTAAAAGGATCTTATCAAATATGGGTCAGTAGGCGCCCAGATCCTCGCATCATCCTGCTAGAGAACCTATAATAACAGAGATCGGCCAACCTCCGCCATTTTGGTACCCCAGGGGATATTATCGTCTCTTTATACTCGAATATCTCCTTTGCTACAGTAAGCATTTGGCAAGATAAGACTTATACCGGGTATATAGTTTGGTGATATATTAACTTCGAGAAGTTTATATACAGTAGCCTATATATTGTATATAATTATATATATACCATATGAGGAGGAGCATTTTATTGACAACGTTTCGCAGATAGCTTTTTCAGGTCAGGTTAGTGACCTGAAGAAGCTATCTGCGAAACGTTGGGGGTATTCCATAGTTTCTGATATTTCCCTGCAATTAAAAAACAAAAATAATACTAATAATTATTATTATTATTATAATCATTATTATTATAATTATAATTATTATGATACACACCCTAGACCCCCATTCAAGCTAAATTTATATATTTTTCGGTAGAAGCATTACCCGGCCAAAGGCCGGTTTCTCCTAAATTGCAGGCTGGCTATCGCTCGCCAAACGTCTTACAATCATGAAACTAATGGAGCAACACGTGTTGAACCGGAGCCGAAGAGAACGAAACCCCCCACACCTACACCACCACCCACACCTACACCCACACCTACAAATACACCCACACACACACCTACACCCACCCCTACATCCACACCCACACCCACACCTACACCCACACCCACACCTACACCCACACCTACACCCACACCCACACCCACACCTACACCCACACCCACACCTACAAATACACCCACACACACACCTACACCCACACCCCCACCCACACCCACACCCACACACCCCCACCCATTTTACCAGGTGCCCCCGTCCGGTTTACTGAAGGTTGGTGTCGGACTATAATTATGTACACAGTAGGTCAAGTAACACAGTCTTGCAGAACGTGGGAGACTCACCACTACCATCCATTTCCAGGGGTACCACAAACTCCCACTGGTACATTTTTGACACTAACTTGTCAATTGACCACTTCCGAGTTTTGGTCTATAAGGAAGTTGGAGCTGTAGACATAAATTTTTAGCATAATTACCCGCTAAAATATGGTTGCAGTACACTTATAAAATATGGTTGCAGTACACTTATAAAATATGGTTGCAGTACACTTATAAAATATGGTTGCAGTACACTTATAAAATATGGCAGTACATAAATGGTTGCAGTACATATAAATATGGTTGCAGTACACTTATAAATATGGTTGCAGTACACTTATAAATATGTTTGCAGTACACTTTATAAATATGGTTGCAGTACACTAAAATTGTTGCAGTACACTTATAAAATATAGTTGCAGTACACTTATAAAATATAGTTGCAGTACACTTATAAAATCATATGAGCAAATTCAACATACATTTTATCCATTAGAAACTTAAAGTATTATTGCATTTCTTGTTAATATTGATGTTTACGGCTCCAGCTTCCTTATAACTTGAAACTCGCAAGTGGCCAATTCATATTATCACTAAGCCACCAATTAACTTACAAATATACTTAATCAATGAAACGAATGAATACATGTGGTACTCCAAGGATTCCAACCTAGGATACTCACACCGGAATTCCGCGGACTAACCATTACGCCATCAAGACATATACTGTAAATATATAATTATCCCCTGGACGACAGTTTGTTCTGGCTAGTATTTGAGATGTTATTCAGTTTACGAACACCTTGTGGAAGCTCGAAAGTTCATTTAAATAGTTATTAATCCTTTGATTCCAAGATATTTTTCCTAAGCTGATTAATAACGTTTAATGATAGTGACAATACACTGCTAAATCGCGTCGTAATCTTCAAAGGATAAAATACAGTTGACGAAAAGCCGCTGAATCCTTTCGAGGTCAACCAAACTCTTTACCCTATATCTTACATGAACATATACTTAAGGGGAGTGACCTGCTTTAAGGGGGGGTGACCTGCTTTAAGGGGGGGTGACCTGCTTTGAGGGGGGTGACCTGCTTTTTGTTATTTCTGTCCTTTTCTCTCTTTCTCTGGCTTGTATCCATTCGGCCCCATTCATCCAACTATTTTAAGACGTTTATCCCCATCTAGGTGTCGATTTTTTTCCTGGCGAGCGATAGCGAGCCAGTATTATATGAAGAAATCCGGCTTCGCCGGAGACATTTTTCTATCAAAAAATTTACAAATTTAGTCTGCTGTCAAACAAAAATAAAAAAAATATGCTGGCTCGCTACCGCTCACCAGTAAAAAATTGACACCTGGATGGGGATAAACGTCTTAAAACAGTAGGCTGAATGGGGCCAAATGGATACAAGCCAGAGAAAGATAGAAAAGGACAGAACCAAAACAGGTCACCCCCGTTAACCTAGAACCATCCCGTAGTTGATCTGGTTTACTTATCTGTTCTTATAGCAAACCTAGTACCGGTACTTTATTTATTTCCAGCTGATGGTAAATTGAATCCCTTAGTAGCTGATTTCTATACACTTAATGGAAATATATGAAATTACTATGGCTGTGTGTCGTATTAACGCCAAGTTTTCATAATTACCATCATATTTCGCTACAAAATCTACCTTATAGCTGAGTAACCAAGATAGAAATATAGTACTTTGCCTACCTATCACTTGTCTGAGCTCATGTTGCATACCTATCATTGCAGCTCACCTAGTATCTTGCCCAGCGTGATAATGTTGACGATACAATGATATACACATGCCGTAATTGTATGACTCGATATTATAATCCTATGCATCCTATGTGTGTGTGTGTGGCTTCACCGTTCTTGTACCGGCGATGTCTTGTGTATTTGATTTCAGCTGCATTTAGACGAGTTTATGAAGCTTAGGAAGGGTATATGGTAGCTAATAGGATTAAGGGAAGGTATTTAGTTTGTTCCCTAGACCTCCATCAAGCTTAAAATTACACCCGCTTGAGTCCCTTTCAAGATAAATTTGTACATTTTTCGGTAGAAAAATGTCCCGGCCGAAGGCCGCTTCCTCTTAAATTACAGGCTCGATATCGCTCGCCAGGATAAAATCGACACCTGAATTGCACGAAAGGTCTTAATATGGGGTGAAAGTTCTTAAAATCGCTAAACTAATGGGGCAAACGTTTTATAATATCAAAAGCAATGGGGCTAAACATGAGGGAGAAAGGGGTCAAGAAAATAATCCCTCAAGTGGAGATCTCCCCTTAACTGAGCTAGTCTGTAGCCTTTTGATGTGTAACCGTCCTTCCTAAGCTGAATAAAATCGTCTAATAGTTGCCATAATATAAAAGAACACCTCCACGTGATCATTTTAAGCCCACGTGTCGAAATTTAAGGCCTTCGTGTCGCAGTGGATCAGCAAAAAGAGGAATCGAAACTCTCTTTACGAACGGTACGTGTCTATTAACGGGTCGTACTGCAGTTGATCCGACGTTTTGGGGGCTTCACTATGGTGTTGTTGGTTTAACTATAATTATTATTACTATTATTTATTATCATTATTCATTATTATTATTATTATTATTATTATTATTATTATTATTATTATTATTATTGTTGTTGTTGTTGTTGGGAGTTTTTATTGTTATTGCTTCTTACGATATCATTTGTTTTTAATTGGCACCTTAAATGCTTATTCATGCTCAAAATAATATGTACATTTTTCGATACCCCTCCCAAATTGAAGGCTCACCATTGCTCGCCAAGAAAAAAGCAAACTATGAATGGAGTAAAACGTCTTTTAGTCGTCAAAGTAATGGGGCGAAACTTCTGAAAATCACTTACGTATACAATTATTAGGTCTTCGTGTCGCAGTGGATCAGCAAAAAAAGTGGGGGGTAGGGGGGGGGGGGTCGGAGGCTATTTTTATAAACTCTACGTGCCTATAACGGGTTGTACTTTATAATTGGCCGAACAAAAGGAAATGTCACTAACCTTCATCAGGAGGAGGGGGGGGGGGGGGGGGGTATTTTTTGGTAATTGTCGTGGAAGGTTTTATTTGACATTTCGTGTTTCAGTTTCTGCTTCATTTATCCCCTAGGCTAAAACCACGCCTCCCCAGACCCTGTTCAAGCTATACAATTAATATATAAATTAATATTATTATTATTAATTGTATTATTATTTTAGCCTACTCCACACCCACAGCCTCCTCCTCCTCCTCCTCCTCCACTCTTGACCTCTTCTCACAACTTGTATTAAACGTGTTCCTCGACTTATGACCTCACGTCCTGTTTCCTCAACCTCATCCTCCATCATCAACGCTATCTATCCCGCTGCTCTCTCTCTCTCTCTCTCTCTCTCTCTCTCTCTCTCTCTCTCTCTCTCTCTCTCTCTCTCTCTGTAGTAAGTACTTCACTATCGACCAATCTAATTATACACGGGGAAACGGTTTCAAAATTATTGGTATTATCCTTACGAAGCTGCTTGTAACTATAGTCTATTCGCTGTAAGTAGGCGATAAATCACGACCTCTATCCCCTGTCACTCTTTCAACTCTGGGGGAGGCACTCGCTGCAGGCAGTTCTGCCTTTTGTCTCCTTCATTCACATAGAAAAAAACAAAATATTTTAACTCATACGAATCTAAGAATTTCTTCTTCAATCGAGTTGTCAACTTGTGGAATGGGCTTCCCCGAGACGTTATAGACTGCAGCACCGTTGATTCTCTTAAACTTCGCCTAGACAATATCTTGCTTTAAACCCGCGACTGACTGCGTTTGTATATTAATAACTTTATTTTATTCCCCCCTCAAATTCATCAAGGATTATTGCGTATATATATATTACTAAGACGTTACTCTCTTTTTCCCAGATATACGAAAGATCACATATAACTGTGTTATGTTACTAACCCATCTGTCCCCTACTAACTTCCTAATCCTGCCACGGACATTGGTTTCAGGGCAGTAGTTCCCTTTCCAATTTTTCCTTACCCACTCTAAACTACTGTTTGGACACATGATCCTCAGTGTTTTAGAGGACAAGCAGCCTAGAGGGGTCACTAGACCCTGTTGTTGCTCGATTTTCTTTGTACTCCTTTGTACTCTCTTCCTCTTCTGCTCCTGTTCCTCATTCTCGTCTTCGTCACCTTGTTATTGTTGTTCTCGTCAAGTTCTCGTCACCTCCTCCAGAACCCCTCACGATATCCCGAAGGCCAATACAATAACAATGAGGGGTACCGTGATATGCTCGCTCTCTCTCTCTCTCTCACTCTCACTCTCACTCTCACTCTCTCTCTCTCTCTCTCTCTCTCTCTCTCTCTCTTACACACTCACTCTCTCTCTCTCACTCACTCTCACTTCACTTCACTCTAGCCTTCAGCACAAATAGCCGACTAAAATATTTGTGTCTGAGGGAAGAAGTTGAATTTATCAACCTCTGGGACAACTTCTACAACCAGCCTACTCTGTTCCGCAAGGATGGCACTCATCTAAACCCTGTGGGTTCAGCACGCATGGGTCGTCTCCTACACGAAGCAGTCCGCAGCCATGGATCAAAAAACGCCATCCGAGAAGAAGCAGCAGTGACATAAATCATCCAACGCCAAGCAAAAAACAGAGGCAACCGAGGACCACCAGCGATAAGGACCGAAGACAGCGAGGACCGAGGACAGCCATGAACATAAATGTAGATCCGACAAGAACCAAAAATATTATTAAAGAGCGTTCCGTGAGTTCTAAAATAACAAATTTAAAGGTTTTCTATGAAAACGCTCGTAGCATACGCAATAAATTTTCAGATTTAGAGGAGCTAGTGTTTACAGAAAATTATGATGTGATTGGCATAACAGAATCTTGGCTCAATACAGAAGATAGAGACTTTTTAGCAGAGTATTCACTTCCCGGTTATGTAATGTTTGAGAAAAGCCGAATAAATCGAAATGGAGGTGGCGTTTTACTTTATATCAAAGAAAGTCTTAACCCTACCCTCTTGTCAAAACCTCAAATTGTGAACGTCGACACATCTTTTGTGCTAATAAAGAATAATAAAGGTACAAAAATAATACTTGCGTTAATATACAGACCTCCAGCTCAATCAGTGCAAACTGACCGAGAAATTTACGAACAAATTGCTGATGTAAGTAACTCACAAGATACCGTAATTTTTGGCGACTTTAATTTACCTGTGACCAAGTGGGGCGATACTCTTACTTCACACTCCGGACATGACTTGTATACGAACTTGCAAGAGAGTTCGCTTTATCAATTTGTTCGAACGCCGACCCGTGGTAATAACGTTCTTGACATTGTACTTGCAACAAAAGAAGAATTAATAGAGAATTTGAATGTTGGTGATGAATTCAGTAACAGCGACCATCGTACGATAACTTTCACTTTAAAGTTTACTAGTAACGAACCAAATAGTAGCATCGAAAAAGTCCCTAATTTCAAGAAAGCAAACTTCCATAAACTTAGAGCTATGTTTAAAGAAACTGACTGGAGCTTTTTAATTAATAATAACGACATAAATACATCTTGGAAGTTATTCGAAACCACTAACCTAAACGCAGTGCAAGACTGCATACCATCGAAAATACGGCGTCCAGGCCATAATAATAAGCCCAAATGGTGGAATAAAGATATTTCAAACTGCCTGCTTGCTAACAAATTTGCTAATGATAGATTAAAATTCTCACAAAATGACGAAGAACGGGTGAAATTTGTAGATCTACGACGCAAAGCCAAAAAGTTAATTAAGCAAAGTAAAAAGACCTTAGAGTTACATATTGCGAATCAAAGTAAAACAAACCCGAAATAATTCTATAGTTATTTCAGAAAGAAAAAAGTAGTTACTTCAACTGTTGGACCGTTAGTCGATGAAAATGGAGAATACACCAAAGACAAAGTACAAATGAGTAATGCCCTCAATACTTTCTTTGCATCAGTTTTTACAACAGAAGACCTCAGTGATATCCCTACACCATCGCCGATTCAGATTGATAATTCAGATGTTCTAAGCAATATCACCGTTTACAGAGAGAGAAGTATTGAATTGTTTAGATAAACTCAAGGTAAATAAAACGCCTGGACCTGATACAATCTCGCCTAGAGTTCTAAAGGAAGCTAAGGATGAGCTCTCCAAACCACTGACATTACTATTCAATAAATCCTTGCAGTCTGGAACTATGCCTGATCAGTGGAAGCTAGCCAACGTAACACCGATATTAAAAAAAGGCAGCAAATCCCTACCCAGTAACTATCGTCCAATTAGCTTAACCTCAATTGTATGTAAAATGCTAGAAACGGTCATACGAGACAGACTCGTAAATCACTTAGAGGAAAATAACATACTTAAAGATACTCAACACGGCTTTTGTAAAAAACGTTCCTGTTTAACAAACCTCTTAGACTTCTTCCATGATATCCTCAACCTCTACGATGAGAGTAAAGTTGTAGATATTATATACCTTGATTTTCAAAAGGCCTTTGACAAAGTCCCCCACAAATGTTTACTGCTAAAACTAAAAGCGCATGGAATACAAGACGGTGTGTTGAAATGGATAGAAAATTGGCTCAGCGACAGAAAGCAAAGAGTAGTCATAAACGGTAAGGCATCTAAATGGACCAATGTAAGTAGCGGGGTACCCCAGGGATCGGTACTAGGTCCAATTCTCTTTCTAATTTACATTAACGACATAGATGAGGGTCTCACCTGTACAATCTCAAAATTTGCTGACGATACAAAAATTGCAAATAGCGTACTCTCAAAAGAACAAGTTGATGATATGCAACACAATCTAGATAAATTGTCATGTTGGGCCCAAATTTGGCAAATGAGTTTCAATGCGGATAAATGTAAAGTACTACATATCGGATACCTAAATGAGAAAGCAAACTACTCGATGAATGGCACTCAGCTTAAGAATGTAAACAGAGAAACCGATCTGGGAGTAACAATATCGAGTAACCTAAAACCGAGTCAACAATGTTCAGAAGTTGTTAAGAAGGCAAACAAAATAATTGGCTTTATAGGCAGGTCATTTGAGCATAAATCCAAAGAAGTTATCCTAACCCTTTACAATTCCTTAGTCCGCCCTCTTCTGGAATACTGCGTTCAATCCTGGTGCCCTTATTACTAAAAGATATAAACAAGCTAGAACGAGTTCAACGTAGAGTTACCAAAATTATACCTAGCCTAAAGAACAAACCATACGAAGAGCGTCTTAGAGAATTAAATCTATTTCCTTTAACCAGCGCAGATTAAGAGGTGACTTAATTCAAGTGTTCAAAATCATCAAAGGCATCGACAATATGGACTGTAGTAAGTACTTCACTATCGACCAATCTAATTACACGCGGGGAAACGGTTGCAAAATTATTGGTAAATCTTTTAACTCACACGAATCTAAGAATTTCTTCTTCAATCGAGTTGTCAACTTGTGGAATGGGCTTCCCCTAAACGTTATAGACTGCATCACCGTTGATTCATTTAAACTCCGCCTAGACATATATCTCGCATCAAACCCGCGACTGACTGCGTTTGTAAATGAATAACTTATTTTATCTCCCCTCAGTTACTAACCCATCTGTCCCCTACTAACTTCCTAATCCTGCCACGGACATTAGTTCCAGGGCAGTAATTCCCTTTCCAATGTTCCCTTACCCACTCTAAACCACTGTTTGGACACTTGATCCTCAGTGTTTTGGAGGACAAGCAACCTAGAAGGGTCACTAGATCTGTTGTTGCTTGATTTCCTTTGTACTCCTTTGTACTCTTTCTCTCTCTCTCTCTATCTTACACACTCACTCTCTCTCTCTCTCTCTCTCTCTCTCTGTGGCATATTTCTGGTCCCCTACTGCTTGCGGTGTTGCAGGCAGAAGAACGGGTTTGGTGATGCCACTCCCAAGCACGCAAGCAACACGCCTCTCTCTCTCTCTCTCTCTTACACACTAACTCACACTTTCTCTCTCTCTCTCTCTCTCTCTCTCTCTCTCTCTCTCTCTCTCTCTCTCTCTCTCTCTCTCTCTCTCTCTCTCTCTTTGTTTCAGCTTTGCCCGATTTTAACCCCCCTCCAAAAAAAATAAACAAAAATATAAATCTATTCAGAGTTCTCTCTGGTCGAAGGTCATCCACTGAATGTGTGTGTGTGTGTGTGTGTGTGTGTGTGTGTGTGTGTGTGTGTGTGTGTGTGTGTGTGTTGTATATTGTTTGTTGGCGTGTGTGTGTTCGTGTATGGTTTTATCTTGGTATGTGTGTGTGTTTGTGTATGGTTTATCTTGGTATGTGTGTGTGTTTGTGTATGGTTTATCATGGCATGTGTGTGATTTTGATAATGTTATGTTGGTGTGTGCGTGTGTGTGTCTGCATTGTATGTGTGTATGTGTGTACTGTATGTATGTGTCTGTGTTTGGGTATTGTAAGTTATCGTGTGTGTTAAGGGAGCCCACCTCGGGTTTTTTTTTTCTCTTTCTCTCCCTCTCTCTTTGGCTTGTATCCATTCGGCCCCATTCAGCCTACTGTTTTAAGACGTTTACCCCCATCCAGGTGTCAATATTTTCCTGGCGAGCGGTAGCGAGCCACCATATGTATATTTTTGTTTGACAGCAAGCTAAATTTGTACATTTTTCGATAGAAAAATGTCTCCGGCGAAGTCAGATTTCTCCATACAATGCTGGCTCGCTATTGCTCGCCAGGAAGATATCGACACCTGGATGGGGATAAACGTCTTAGAACAGTTGGCTGAATGAGGCCGAATGGATACAAGCCAGGGAAAGAGAGAAAAGGAGAGAAAGATAAAAAAAAAACGGTCACAGAGGATTACCTGGTACACCCATGAGCCATAATATGTGAATCCCATTTGAATCTTTAAAGCCAAGTTGTGAAGCCTCTGGGATATAACAAAACATTGGATGGTCTCGCCTGGGTTCGATATAGATTCAAATGGATGTGCATAATGGACTTGGTAAGATTGATGTGTAGTGTACGGTCGCGCTAATAAGTCATGGTCCAGCTGTCATTACGTTTGGCTCGCTCTGTGCTGTATAATTAATGTCTGTCAGATGTTGAATAGGGCGGGTAAGTGTGGGAACATATTTGTATATTTCACTCAATATGAAGAAATCAAGTTTAGATATTGCTGATACCAATTATTGATCAAAACATACTTGGTGCTGAGACGTCACTTGTTAGCGCGACTGTACATTTGCTGGTGCAATCGGCCTAGTGCCCTAGTAAGTGATGTCTCGGCACCAATTATGTTTTTATTAATAATTGGTGTCAACGATATTTACACATGATTATTTTTTTCTTTTTGAGTGAGAAATACAAACAGGTTCCTACACTTACCCACCCTATTCGACATCTGACAGACATTAATACAACCCAGAGCGAGCCAAGCGTAATGACAGCTGAGACATGACTGATTAGGCCGACTGTACGCAATGTAAGTTCATAACATTAATAGATTAGTTAGTTAGAAAAGGACTTCAGAGGCCATCAACCCATCTGGATTATCAAGCCAGCACACTGTAAGTCAAGAAGAGCGTCAGGACTGGAGCCCCTTTTCAGTTAGTTAGTTAGTTAGTTAAAATAGGACTTCAGAGGCCATCAACCCTTCTGGATTATCAAGCCAGCACACTGTAAGTCAAGAATAGCGTCACATGAAACCAAACTAATCATACTTGCTATCCATTACAAACCTACACTATCTTTGCATTTCTGTTTTATAGCGATGTCTACTACAACTCCAACTTCCTTATAGCCTGAAACTCGCAAGATGTCAATAATTGATATCGACTATTTAGGTTGAGCTAAGTTGATGTAATTCACTATTTGTATATTATTGAGAATTCCTTAAGGGGGGATGGGCCGGTTTTCTGGACCACTTTCTCCTTCATGTTTAGCCCCATTAGTTTTCAGATGTTAAGATGTTTGCCCCATTATTTAGTCGATTTTAAGACCTTTCGCCCCATTTCTTCGTCAATATTTAGACCTTTCGTGCTATTTAGGTGTCTATTTTCCCCCTGGTGAACGATAGTGAGCCTGTGTTGTTGGAAGAACCGGCCTTCGGCCGGGAAATTTTTCTACCGAAAAATGTAGGCCTACAAATTAGTCTAGAAGGGGGATCTAATGGATGTTTTTTGTTTTAAATTTGGTGGAGGTCTATGGAGGAAACCAGGAAAATAATGAATACATGCAAAAATCACCCAAAAAGTGAACCATCCCCCCTCAAGTGCCTGAATTGCTTTTGCTTGGTAAATTGCTTGAGGTAGATCTAATTGCCGATTTGCGAGTTTCGGTCTGTGAGGAAGTTGGAGCTACAGACAACGATATTTAACAGAATTTACAGCTAAAATACGGTCGTAGTACATTTACAAGTACATAAAACCCAATGCAACATACCATTTATCCATCAGAAACTTACATTATCTTTGCATTTCTGTTTAATATCGCTGTTCACGGTCCAACTTCCTTATAGCCTGAAACTCGCAAGTGGTCAATTGAGGTGCCGTTAAATTCGTTAATTAGTTAAAGTTAATTACATTGCCAGCGTAAATTGCCTGGTCAAAGTTAATTAATGTTTGGAGTTAATTGGAAACTAGCCACACTAATACAACATCAAAATAATTACGAGATTGGAAAAAAACAACAAAAACAAACATACACACACACACACACACACACACACACACACACACACACACACCTTCCCTCCCGGCTATCCTCTGACCTTGTAAACTTCAATGCCGGCTCAAAAGAAAAAAGAGAGAGAAAAAAAAAGAGAGCGAGAGAGAGAGATAAAAAAAAGCGAGCGGGCTGATAGCATATAATGGACGTGCGCTGTACAGGATAACCGGAATAGCAAGGTCGGTGAGAGAGAGAGAGAGAGAGAGAGAGAGAGAGAGAGAGAGAGAGAGAGAGAGAGAGAGAGAGAGAGAGAGAGTCTATAAACTCTAGTTAGTGAACGCTGAATGAAGGAAACAACGAATCAATCATGTATTTAACGGGAATATTTCAAAATATTTCATTAGCATTTCAGAATTGTTCAATAAAATAGTTGTGCCTCATTAAATATTCAGTGGTTAGTCGTCTTACTATGGGTGATCCGTATCTTTGGAAGTTGGAGCCGTAAACATCGCAGGTATATAACAATGCAATAGTTATGTAGGTTTCTGATGGATAAAAGATATGTGGAATCAGTCTTTATGCGTTTATAAATGTACTGTCACTTTATTTGAGCTGGTAATGCTGCTAAATATCGATGTCTACAGCTCCAACTTCCTTATAGCCTGAAACTCGCAAGAGGCTAATTAAGTAAAGCAGAGTTCAATTTAACCCCTTCTGTACCGACGAGTATTAGACGATTTTATTGAATTTAAAAAGGGCCTCCAGGAATTACCAGGCTTTGACTTATTTCACTTAACCCTTTTTAATATCATATATCCTTCTTAAACTGCACACAATCGTCTAAATATAGATAAAGTATAACTAAAAAGACGTCGCCGGTACAGAAGGGGTTAAGGGGGATAGGGTTTATATATTTAGCTAATTTATTTACGAATGTATTTATTTATTTATTTATGTATTTATTTATTTATTTATGTATTTATTTATTTATTTATTTATTTATGTATTTATTTATTTATTTATTTATGTATTTATTTATGTATTTATTTATGTATTTATTATTTATGTATTTATTTATGTATTTATTTATTTATGTATTATTATTTATTTATGTATTTATTTATGTATTTATTTATGTATTTATTTATTTATTTATGTATTTATGTATTTATTTATTTATGTATTTATTTATTTATGTATTTATTTATGTATTTATTATTTATTTATTTATGTATTTATTTATTTATGTATTTATTTATTTATGTATTTATTTATTTATGTATTTATTTATTTATGTATTTATTTATTTATTTATGTATTTATTTATGTATGTATTTATTTATGTATGTATTTATTTATTTATTTATTATTGTTTTAGTTTCCTCCCTAGACCTCCATCAAGCTTAATGAATTATCCTCAAGATCCCCCTTTGAGATAAATTTGTACATTTTTCGGTAGCCTCTGTAATCTCCAAGCTAACAGGCTCGCTATCGCTCGACAGGAAAAAATCAACACCTAAATGGCACGAAAGGTCTTGATATTGATAAAGAAATGGGACGAAAGGTCTTAAAATCGACAAACTATTGGAGCGAACTTCCGAAAATCTCAAAACTAAACTAAACATGAGGGAGAAAGGGGACCAGAAAAAACAGCCGTCTCCCCTTCAGTTGCGTGCTTACCGTGCGTCGTGTTGGGTGTGAGAGACGGTATCCATCCCAATTGTGATAGTACGGTAAACTCGCTCATAAACCGTGACATTATAACTACGGTACCCCTCCTCCCTCCTATTGGAATCTGTGAAGCGTTAAGGGGAGATTTCCACTTGAGGGACTTTTTTCTTGACCCCTTTCTCCCTCATGTCTAGCCCCATTGCTTTTGAGATTTTAAGACGTTTGCCCCATTAGTTTGGTGATTTTTAAGAATTTCCGCCCCATTCTGTCAAATTTAAGACCTTTCGTGCCATTTAGGTGTCGATTTTATCCTGGCGAGCGATAGCGAGCCTGTAATTTAAGAGTAGTCGGCCTTCGTCCAGGATATTTTTCTACCGAAAAATGTACAAATTGATCTTGAAAGGGGGTCAAGGGGGTGACATTTTAAGATTGCTTGAGGAGTAGGAAACAAACTAGAAACCTCCCCTTAACCCGTACAGTACTGGTGACGTCTTTTGTATTGGATTTTAGCTACATTTAGACGATGTTATCAAGCTTAGGAAGGATATAGGGGCACTCAAAGGATTAATGGATATAGTCTGTAGCCTTTTAATGGGTAGACGTCCTTCCTAAGCTGACTAAAATCTGCCAATAGTTTTCAGAATACAATACAAATGACGTCACCGGTACTGGACAGGTTAAAGCCTAATTTTGAAGCCTTTGATATATAGAGAGCACTGTCTGATCTCAGTTTGGTTAGGTACAGGTTCAAATAAGCGTAGCATGTAAATTTTAATGGTTAAGGCTTAAATATGTTCACATTATATACGAAAAACAAATGATATGGGTGGCAAGGAACGCTCAACCCACATTCTGATAGGACCAAATCACCCGAAATAATATATGAGAGTAAATTTGCCAAACAGGTGTGGTGTGCAGGTGTGTCGGTACCGTTGATTAGCCCCTTCTCTACCGACGACGTCTTTTTTATTTTATTCTTGCTATATTTAGACGATTATGTGCAGTTTAAGAAGGATCCGATTGTTTTTTTTATTCTATATTCCAACTACTCCCTCTCGGGCATAGGCTGAGAGCCTGTACATTCCACCGCTCAACACGGTGAAGCCCGTGAGGTCTTGTTCCAGTCAATTCAATCCCAATAATATATTCCCATTGACATATCGGGATTTGAATCCAGGTCCATTGGATTACCAATCCAGTGGCATGACCACTCCACCACACCTAGTTGATAGTGAGATAGTTCGAAGCCTGTTAATTGCTGGAGGCCCTTTTTAAATTGAATAAAATAGCCTAATCGTAGCCGCACTAAAGTTACAAGAACGGCGTTGGTCCCGTGTATTAATTAAGAGTTTCGTCAGTGCTCTGCCAAGGTTGAGTGCAATTTTGTCACGTCCACGACCTATCACACACTCATTTACTTTTTTTTTCTGTCTCTCTCTCTCTCTCTCTCTCTCTCTCTCTCTCTCTCTCTCTCTCTCTCTCTCTCTCTCTCTCTCTCTCTCTCTCTCTCTCTCTCTCTCCTCTCTCTCTCTCTCTCTCTCTCTCTCTCTCTCTCTCTCTCTCTCTCTCTCTCTCTCTCTCTCTCTCTCTCTCTCTCTCTCTCTCTCTCTCTCTCTCTCAGGCTTTCCTCCATCTTACGACCTAAACTCCTTCTAGCTTAGTGTCCCCTACCTTCCATAGTTTGACATGTATACATCTTATAGTATGAGCCATTTCTTGTAATATTATTCGCTATCCTGTTCATTTCAATAACGAATTTCAAGCTAGTTAATATTAAACACAATATATGATAATTTTGTTGATTATTCAAAGTAAGGTAGTTTCATTGGAGGTAATGGAAGCTGAATTTGTAATCAATAGTGCAATATATGTCGTACCGGTTTTGCATGATATATATAGTTTGTCACCCTTTGCTTCACCTTTATTTCTTTGACTGTCTCCATCCCCTCCCTACTTTCCTATTCCCCCCCCCCCCCACCTCCTTTCTTCCTGTTGTTATATATTCAATATTTGGTTTTCTTTTCTTGGACTCTACCCTTGTCATCTCTCTTAATTCTACCACACCTCTCCCTTTCTCCCTCTGCTTTAGTATTTGACTGTAAACTGCCTTGATGGTGTAATGGTTAGTGTTTAAAATGTGTATGTGGTGACCCAAGTTCGAATCTCGGTGGATCACATGCTTGTTTTCATTAATATCTCTGGGAGGTGTTTGGTGTTGGAGTGATATTATTATAAATAGAACACCTTCATCTTTCTTCCTATGGAATTGTCAGGAAAAATATGATTTGAAATGCAGGACCAAACAAGTATATTATAAAACACACACGTACAGGACATGAAAGTAAATAATGTATATACCGACCACATCACGTATACAGTATACCGACCACATCACATATATACCGACCACATCACATATATACCGACCACATCACATACTGTATATACCGACCACATCACATACTGTATATACCGACCACATCACATATATACCGACCACATCACATACTATATATACCGACCACATCACATATATACCGACCACATCACATATATACCGACCACATCACATATATACCGACCACATCACATATATACCGACCACATCACATAATATATACCGACCACATCACATATATACCGACCACATCACATAATATATACCGACCACATCACATATATACCGACCACATCACATATATACCGACCACATCACATATAAACCGACCACATCACATATATACCGACCACATCACATATATACCGACCACATCACATACTGTATATACCGACCACATCACATATATACCGACCACATCACATATATACCGACCACATCACATATATACCGACCACATCACATATAATACCGACCACATCACATATATACCGACCACATCACATATATACCGACCACATCACATATATACCGACCACATCACATATATACCGACCACATCACATATATACCGACCACATCACATATATACCGACCACATCACATATATACCGACCACATCACATAATATATACCGACCACATCACATATATACCGACCACATCACATAATATATACCGACCACATCACATAATATATACCGACCATATCACATAATATATACCGACCACATCACATAATATATACCGACCACATCACATAATATATACCGACCACATCACATAATATATACCGACCACATCACATAATATATACCGACCACATCACATAATATATACCGACCACATCACATAATATATACCGACCACATCACATAATATATACCGACCACATCACATATATACCGACCACATCACATATATACCGACCACATCACATAATATATACCGACCACATCACATAATATATACCGACCACATCACATATTATTACTATTACGTTTTTTGGCACGTTTCTGTGTTCTTATTTACAATTCTGACTTGTCATCATTATTCTCCTCATCATAATCCCCATTATCATCATTTCCATTATCACCACCACCACCACCACCATCATAACCATCAACATCATCATTATCATCATCACCATCTGTATTTGTCTTTATTTCCTATTCCCCCTCCCCTCCCCCCATGAAGCCCCATACAGAGTACTAAAGGGGAGGTTTTTAGTGTGTTCCCTAGACCTCCATCAAGCTTAAAATTACGCCCCCTAGACCCCCTTTCAAGATAAATGTGTACATTTTTCGGTAGAAAAATGTCCCGGCCGAAAGGCCTATTCCTCTTAAATTACAGGCTCGCTATCGCTCGCCAGGAAAAATTGACACCTCATTAGCACGAAAGGTCTTAAAATTGACAGACATGGGGCGAAATGTCTTAAAATCGCCAAACTAAAGGGGCAAACGTCCTAAAATCTTGAAAACAATGGGGCTAAACATAAGGGAGAAAGGGGTCCAGAAAAACATCCCTCAAGTGGAAATCTCCCCTTAAGACAGAAGCCCTATGTACCCCTTAACAACGCTCCCTCAATCTGGCACACTGTAAGCCTCTCTCTCTCTAAGCTTGTAATCTCTTTGTAACCCCCTAATCCTCTTTGTAACCCCCTAATCCTCTTTGTAACCCCCTAATCCTCTTTGTAACCCCCTAATCCTCTTTGTAACCCCCTAATCCTCTTTGTAACCCCCTAATCCTCTTTGTAACCCCCTAATCCTCTTTTTAACCCCCTAATCCTCTTTGAACCCCCTAATCCTCTTTGTAACCCCCTAATCCTCTTTTTGTATTTCTTCTATTCTGGAAGCTCAATTGTAGGTATCCATATTGTAACTCCCATTGCTACGTATCTTTGTAAGCTGTTCTCTCTATCTGTGTAACCTCCTCTTTGTAACCCACTAATCCTATTTTTGTATTTCTCGTAATCGGGTTACTCAATTGTACAGTTGGTCAAGGATGAAGGTATACAGTTTTTCGTCTGCTATAGCCACACATGGTTTGTCATGTTGGCAGCCATGACAGCCTTTCCACTAACCCAAACCATCCCAACACACATGGGGTTTATAATATTGATACATTAATTAATATACGGAGTGCTTCGAAAAAGCGTTTCTATAAATAAATATCAAAAGTTAGAGAATTATTCATAAACCTTCAGGGTGACTAAATACTGTTATGGAGATAGCAAAACAAAGCTGGGGGCATACGCTGGAACAGCGCGTAGCCGCGGCGCTCGCCTCGTTTCATTGCTCTTTGGATCACATATAATCCAGTCTTGGGGATGAGAGTGAAATATCAATATTGACCTACTTATTAATTAACAAGTATTATTAGCTTCCTCTTTCTACTCATTATTTATTATGAATGTTATAATGTTAAGTGTATATCGTAATATCTTTTATAGCCACTCCATATTCGTCTACTTTAGATACACAAACATCTAATTCCTAAACGTGGACGTAAGGAAGCCTGTGTGTTCATTAGGGTAATGACCCAGCAATTGTACTCATCTTGCGAGCGCCATTGCTTTATGAGTCAGTCCTCGAAGCATAATGAGGCTTTACTTGTGATTTTTATTTATTTATTTATTATTATTATTTTTTATTTTTATCAGCAGAACACCTGCAAACCAACTGCAACATTGATATCACCATACCCTACATTATTAGCCACATATTACCACGTGTGAAAATGGACCTGTATTCCACTGAAATATCGTATATAGGTAGACGTTTTGATTTTCGTTTTCACTCTCGCATTTCTTGTATATCTATCAATAACATTAAGTGTTTAATATCTCCGAAGTGATATTCACGTCAAAGATTATAGAGCAATATATTCATATTTCCGTCTGACAACTAAGTCCAGGAACACGTTTTTAAACACCCTGTATAAGGTGGGCGGGCTCTGAGATATGGCTACCAGGGCTGCCAACATGACAAACTATGTGTGGCTATAGCAGACGAAAAACTGTATACTTTCATCCTTGACCAACTGTACCTATTCTTATTGTAACCCTGCATTGTTATACTGTCTATCCCAATCCCATTCTTATTATTTTTTGCATTATTAATTATATTTGTCTAGCTTTGTCATCCCCTTTGTAACCTCCCAATCCTGTTTTTGTGTCTCATTGATTCTGAAGATTTTTGTAATATTTGTTTGTGACCGCGAACACAAACTATGCTCAATCTGATTTATTTTCTTCGTTTTGTAGCTATGTAACATACTAATTTCCCTTGTGTATTTTGTGTATTTTGTGTATTTTCTGTATTTTCTGTATTTTGTAGCTATGTAACATACTAATTTCCCTTGTGTATTTTCTGTATTCTCACACTCTGTATTCCCTTTTATATAATTAGGGGGTGGGGGTGTCACCGGCTTGTTTCTCTTTCCCTCCCTCTCTCTCTTTGGCTTGTATCCATTCGACCCCACTCAGCCTACTGTTTTAAGACGTTTACCCCCATCCAGGTCTCAATCTTTTCATGGCGAGCGGCAGCGAGCCAGCACATACTGTATATATTTTTGTTTTGACAGCAAGCTAAATTTGTACATTTTTCGATAGAAACATTTCTCCGGCGAAGCCGGATTTCTCCATGCAATGCTGGCTCGCTGTCGCTCGCCAGGAAGAAATCGACACCTGGATGGGGATAAATGTCTTAAAATATTTGGCTGAATGGGGCCGAATGGATACAAGCCAGGGAAAGAGAGAAATAGAGAAAAAGATAGAAAAAAAAGCCGGTGACCTCCTTTAACGCCAGTAGCTTAGACCACCAAGCTGTATATATGTATAGCTTTGGGATCTTGTAATGGTTTCTTTTGTACCCTACCTATCCCTTCTCACTAACCTGGTAATACCATGTGTGTAAGCTATATTATCAACTCTGAAGATTGTATGTTTAAGGGGGTACTGCTTGGTATTTTGGTCTATATATTTAATTATTTATTTATTTTTTAACTTCCTCGCTAGACCCTATATACATCAAGCTTAAAAAATTACCCCCTAGACCCCCTCTCAAGATAAATTTGTACATTTTTCGGTAGACAAATGTCCCGGCTGAAAGCCGGTTCCTTCTAATTTTAGAGGCTCGCTTTCGCTCGCCAGGAAAAGATCGACATCTGAATGGCACGAAATGTCTTAATATTGACACAGAAATGAGGCGAAAGGTCTCAAAATCGCCAAACTGACGGAACGAACGTCTTATAATCACAAAACCAATATACTAAACATGAGGGAGAAGGGGGCCAGAAAAATCGAGTGTCTCCCCCTTAACTTTCCTTGTGGCCTCCATAAGCTTTGTATATTTCAAGATACGATGACGCATGTCTTCTCTGCTTTCTGGCAATCAGTAGACGATTGTATTGATATTAGGAAGGGCATATGGAAGTCAGAGGGGTTATGTGGATGAGACAGTCTTTGCCCTTTCAATTCCCACAGGTCCTTCCTATGCTACATAAACTCGTCTAATGATAACCAGAATATAATATCAAAACGTGGCATAATCTTCAAGGGGTTAAGGGGGCCCACCTCGTTTTTTTTGTCTCTCTCTTTCTCTCCCTCTATCTCTGGGTTGTATCCATTCGGCCCCATGTAGCCTACTGTTTTAAGACGTTTATCTCCATCTACAGTAAGTGTCGATATTTTCCTGGCGAGCGGTAGCGAGGCAGCATATTTTTTAATGTTTTTGACAGCAGGCTAAATTTGTACATTTTTCGATAGAATTTTTTTTCCGGCGAAGTCGGATTTCTCCATACAATGCTGGCTCGCTATCGCTCGCCAGGAATAAATCGACACCTGGATGGGGATATACGTCTTAAAACAGCTGAATGGGACCGTATGGATACAAGCCAGAGAAAGAGAAAAAAAAAAACATGTTACCCCCCTTAAGGGGTTAGAATATAGATGGAATTATAACTTCTTTCGGGATTATTTGATATACGTTTATCTGATGCTAGATTTTATTCAGCTTGGAGTCCAGAGGAATTTTGTTTGAAGACTTGAATTAATAGGAGAAGGAAGGTGAGGAAATTAACATGAAATAGCATCGTTTTCGCCATGTTATCACTTCCAAAGACATAATTTGAAGTATAGACCATCATTTTATCTCTGCATATACAATAACAAAGACAAGAAATAATGGACTCGGCTTTTATTTAACAATCTGGCTTATACATTCCTTCTCGTAGGCTCAATATTGTAGGCTATTCATAATGCCAACCCTCGTGCTATTGGTCCGGTACTTATTTCGGACGTTACCTGGATACGTGCAGTAAACTTTTATATATTTATGATTTGAGAGAGAAAAAAAAAATACCTGGATACGTGCAGTCAACTTTTTATATATTTATGTTTTGACAGAAAATAAATACCGGGATACGTGCAGTAAACTTTTATATATTTATGTTTTGTGAGAAGTAGAATAAGTACTATCATCTTTTATTATACAAGGGACTGGAGTTCTCGCAGAGAGGCTCCGGTCCTGACGTTATTCTTGACTTAGTATGCTGGCTTAATAATCCAATAGGTTGATAGCCTCTGAAGTCCTATTTTTAACTAAATTCTATTATATTTACAATTTTTCAACTTATTCTTCCTCTATTCAAAACTCTTTACTCTCCTACTTTTCTATAGCCATCTGATCTGATCTGAAAAATCAATTCGTATTACATTTTCTTCTACACGCGTCCAGTTATATTCTGTGTAAAAATGTTGTGTTTATAACCTACCTAACCCACCGGGAAATGTGCTTTAGAATTTTAGGCTATTTATGTAAGTTTTGAGAGATAAAAATAAATTTGTATTTAATTTTTTTCATTTCTAATTTTCACATATTCTGTGTTTTTTTGTTTACTGATTACCTGTATAACGTACCGGGAGACGTGCATTATATTACCTGTATAACGTACCAGGAGACGTGCATTATATTACCTGTATAACGTACCGGGAGACGTGCATTATATTACCTGTATAACGTACCGGGAGACGTGCATTATGTTACCTGTATAACGTACCGGGAGACGTGCATTATGTTACCTGTATAACGTACCGGGAGACGTGCATTATGTTACCTGTATAACGTACCGGGAGACGTGCATTATATTACCTGTATAACGTACCGGGAGACGTGCATTATATTACCTGTATAACGTACCGGGAGACGTGCATTATGTTACCTGTATAACGTACCGGGAGACGTGCATTATATTACCTGTATAACGTACCGGGAGACGTGCATTATATTACCTGTATAACGTACCGGGAGACGTGCATTATGTTACCTGTATAACGTACCGGGAGACGTGCATTATATTACCTGTATAACGTACCGGGAGACGTGCATTATGTTACCTGTATAACGTACCGGGAGACGTGCATTATATTACCTGTATAACGTACCGGGAGACGTGCATTATATTACCTGTATAACGTACCGGGAGACGTGCATTATGTTACCTGTATAACGTACCGGGAGACGTGCATTATATTACCTGTATAACGTACCGGGAGACGTGCATTATATTACCTGCATAACGTACCGGGAGACGTGCATTGTATAACGTACCGGGAGACGTGCATTGTATAACGTACCGGGAGACGTGCATTATATTACCTGTATAACGTACCGGGAGACGTGCATTATATTACCTGTATAACGTACCGGGAGACGTGCATTATATTTTATATATACATATACTGTATATGCTTTGAGAGAGAAAAGAATATCCATTCATGTTACTTTATCTCCCGCACGCGTTCAGTTTTATTATGTGTAATCTTCTGTACCGGCATCCAGTTTCTCCGTAATAACTTGTAATCCCAACCCCTTCTTAACTACCGTACTTGTAATGACGGTATCGCTTGTTGTACCGGCCTTCGTAGCTTGTTTTCCCTTCTAGGCAATCAGTTTTTGTGTACTCCTAGCTTGGTCTGTCCAGAATATGCATTTTGTAACCTATATTTACGGGCCCTCGTATCCTTATTTGGCTTAGGATCCTTTATAGCTTCTCTTTGTAACCGGCATGTCATTTTCGTCTTGGTGTATGTGATTGTGTGCATGTGTGTGTTCTGAATACTGCACTGCCTTTCAAGAGTTACTTGGCATATCTCACCCAGAACACTAACTAGCACGAACATTGTATTGTATGTGTATTATTATTTTATATTTGCCTCCCTAATCATATATATACTGTATATATATACGGTAACCCACAAATCTGACTTATCTTGAGTTAGTTTTTACATATTTACCGTGTCGTATTGCTAACCCAGAACATGCTTATGGTACCGTGATTTGGTTGTGATATCTTACCTGGTCATATAGCTTGGAGTTTGTCCATACACATTTGATTTCCACCCTGTTTAGACCTCCATTATATTCTATATAAAAGAAAACTTGGCATTTTTCTTGCAACAAATGGTAACGGTAAACATTACACCAATATTTGTATTTTGCATTCCTTGATATATGCAGTATATATACAAGATTAGGGCGAACAAAATATATATAAGCCTACATAGAAGACATCATCTTCAAAAGCACACTAGTATGTTAGAAACCCTCTTCGGTTCCCAATGAAAATACTACTATTACCACCACTACTACTACTACTACTGATGATATAAATATTATTGCTGAGGATGAGTGTCAATCCTAATCTGTAGTCGTTATTAAGTGCTGTAAGGAAAACAATAGTTGTGAACAGTCTTTCGAATTCTTACAAGGGGTAAATATTCGTATCAAATATATACACAATGTGTGTGTGTGTGTGTTGGTGCACGAGTGTGTATAATTATGTATGTGCGTGCGTGCTGGCGCGCGCGTGTATATGTACAGGTGTTTAATAGATTACCTGCATTATTTTCCGTGTGTACACAGGTGGTCATACTGTTGCCGTGTGTTCGTATGTCAGTGTACGGCATTGTGTATGTATGCAAATGTGTACGTATATCATTGTTTACATCTCCCCTCTTTGTTTGCTGGTGTGTTTGGCTCCAGTGTATCCTGTGTGTGTGTGTGTGTGTGTGTGTGTGTGTGTGTGGTTGGTCGCTGGTTCACCCCTGTCTGTTTATGAGGCTGTATTGTCTTCATTTCTTTATACTAGGTTGGCTGGAAGTAGTTTGGTGATGCTCCTGGTAACGCAGTGATCAATTTATATCTTATAATCGCTCTATTACTCTGTATCTATCTAACTTATCTAAACAAAAAATCTCCTCTCTCTCTCTCTCTCTATATATATATATATATATATATATATATATATATATATATATATATATATTGTTCGAAGTCTGTTAATTGCTGGAGGCCCTTTATAAACTGAATAGCATCGTCTAACAGTAGGCAGAATACAGTAAACAAAAAACGTCGCAGGTACAGAAGGGGTTAATACAACAAATGAAACTACCAAGTCTGCATCATCTTATTGCCAACTTCTCGTAATCAGCAACATAGTTCGCTCAAAAATCATCGTAATAGCTAAGTAATTAAGATGAAGATATGGCAATTTACCATCATCTAGGAAACAAATTTACTATCGTAGGCTTGTAAGTGGTAACCTTTTCACTTCAAAAATGTGTTCGACCAAAAATATGTTTCCTTTGTACTTGGAACTGTTAAGGAAGTGAACATAATATTGTGTACTCTTTCCTATAAGTGGACTATAATCTGTGTAGTGTTTGTTTGTTTGTTTGTTGTTGTTTTTTAATTACGACGTTTTTAATATACAATACTCAGGCTCAGGGTTCTGTCCATATCTCCTATTCTCTTTCTAATTTTCATAATTATCTTCTCAACTGTTCATCCAGTCCCATCCATTCATATGCAGACGACTCTACCTTACACTATTCAATTAGTTTTCCAGAATGCCCCAGCCAGCAGTCCCTCAAAATCAAACGTAATGAAGCCATAAAACACTTATCTTTTGATCTAGCTACTATTTCCAATTAGGGTAGAGAAAACCTGGTTGCATTTAATGCTTCCAAGACCCAATGCATCCATCTTACTACCCGTCAGGACCTTCCAGAGCACTATCCCTTATTCTTCAACAATACAAAAATCAATCCTTCATCTTCTCTCAATATTCTCGGTGTCTCTTTTTCTTTTGCTCTCACTTGGAAGGACCATATTACCAGTCTTGCTAAGGCAGCCTCCCAGAAGCTGGGTGTGCTCAACTGCCTCAAGGGGTTCTTTACCCCTGCGCAGCTTCTTGCTCTGTACAGGGGCACAGTGCGTCCTTGTATTGAGTATTGTTCACATGTGTGGGGAGGATCCTCTCACACCGCACTCCTAGACAAAGTAGAAAGGAAAGCCTTTTGTATCATTAACTCCCGTCCACTCACCAACACTCTGCAATCTCTCTCTCTTCGCCGCAAGTTGCATCTCTCTCGCTATTCTATTGCTACTACAATAATCAGTGTTCCTCGGAGCTTTCCCAGTGTACACCACCTCCTCTACGTCGGGTACGTAGTACCCACCTTGCAACACAATCCCACCCCTACTCTGTGTAACTCTCCAACCCAAGAGTGAAACGCTATTCTCAGACTTTCTTCTATTCAACTGCTGAGCTCTGGAACTATCTCCCAGAATCAGTCTTTCCCTCTTCCTATGACTTAAATTGCTTCAAACACCTTGTGTCCAGTCATTTTAGCTTGAACGTCCCTTGATTTTGGCCCTGTCACTCTTTCAAAACTGTGGGGAGGCACCCGCTGCAGGAAATTATGCCTTTTGTCTCCCTCATTCACATAGAAAAAAAAGGCTGCTATTCCAAGGTTATATGTGTGACTTTTGTCTTTTCCTTCCTCCTTTATGTTGTTATATTGATCTTAGTTTTGTTATTTCGTCTCATATCTTAACGTTTTTGTCTTCTCACGTCCACGCTTTCTTGTGTACACCCTCCAGCACCCAAGCACGGCCACGGATACTAGTCATGCCGCTAACTGGACACTTCGCTACACATTACTAACATTCATGGCAATACTTATGGGAATAGTGGCTCTTTTTTTGGTCTATTTATTCAGTTATTCATATAATTTTATTCAGTTATTCATATCATTTTTAGTTTCCTCCCTAGACCTCCGTCAAGCTTAAAAAACGCACCCTAGACCCCCCTTCAAGATAAATTCTTACATTTTTCGGTAGAAAAATGTCCCGGTCGAAGGCTGATTCCTCATAAAAATGGATAATACAGTATCAAACTAACCGTACTTAGCCTAACCTAACCTAACTAATTGTGGGGTAAGATAAATTCGAGAAACTAAAATTTTCTAAAAAAAAATCGGGGTTTTCGGGAGGTTTGGTTAGCGAGTAGGTCCGGATTACTGCGGCCACCAACCCCTGGGCCAATATCCGGCTTGTAGTGTGGAGCCTCGTTAAACCCGGCTCGCGTACTGGAGATTCTAAAAAAACACTTGGGTTTTTGTTCATATTTTTTTTTTTTTTGAGTGTGGTGTTATTTATGCTGGTATTGGTTATATATATATATATATATATATATATATATATATATATATATATATATATATATATATATATATATATATATATATATACCTGTGTGTGTGTGTGTGAGAGAGAGAGAGAGAGAGAGAGAGAGAGTATGTGTGTGATTATATATAAAGCCAAAGGTTAATACAAAATATATAAACAGGTTTATATCTGGTCTACGTAAGCCTATATTGGCATAACCCACATACATAATTACGTAATTGTTCATTTCATGTGGCCATAAATCTTTGAGGGGCTTATAATTCAGGCCATTAAGGGGACATGGGCTGGTTTTCTGGACCACTTTCTCCCTCATATTTAGCCCCATTAGTTTTCAAATGTTAAGATGTTTGCCCCATTAGCTAGTCAATTTCAAGACTTTTCGCGCCATTTCTGTGTCAATATTAAGACCTTTCGTGCTATTTAGGTGTCGATTTTTTCCTGGCGAACGATAGTGAGCCTGTAATTTTGGAGGAATCGGCCTTTGTCCGGGACACTTTTCTACCGAAAAATTTACAAATTTATCTTGATTTTTTTTTTTTTTTTTTTTTTTTTTTTATATATAAATGATGGAGGTCTAGGGAGGAAACTAAAATAATGATAGAAAGATACATAAATGAACAAATAAATACGCCATCCCCCCTTACCTTACCTTTTGATACCTTTTGATGTGTTCGCCACTCTTCTAGCGGCACCAAGGAGCGCGACGCCCCTCGTTATGGGTGGTGATTTGGTGCGGTAGACTGTTTGAAGCGACAGCTCGCTCCCTTGCGAGGATGGGCTTGTCTGGCACTTTTTGCAGTAGTGTCAGAGAGGTCAGAGAGCTTCATTATATAGTTACACAGTTACGGTAATCCTTTCACCACCATCAGGTACGGTAATGTTCATCAAATTCTGGTTACCATCAGACGATACTCTTTAGGTTATAATTTACCTCTACGACTCAAACGGGTAAATACGATCTCAAAACTGCTTATAAATCGTCTAATGTTAGCCCGCATCAAAGGTGAACAGACGTTATGGTGCTCCCTTCAGCGCGATGACGTACTGTGCATCATATCCTGGTTACCATTACACGATAACATTTAGCTTTTAATCTATCTCTACCAGTAAAAGAGGTACGTACGGTCTCAATAAACCCTCTGAATAACATAGATCCTTCTGAAACGTAATTAAAATCGTCTAACTTTAGCCCGAATCAAAGGTGAAAAGACGTCATGGTGCTGAAGGGGTTAAGAGCGTATCACTCGGTATCTGCGCATTCCAACCTAAATTTGCTTCCACCGAGAACTAAAAATTGGCGAGACTGACCTCCGCATTTATGACACCGTTACGTCAGCGTTGCCAGTTTAGCCACTTTACCGCTAGATCTAGAGATACGGTATTTACTTAAAACTAGCTTCTATTTTTTTTTTGGCATCTAGCGACATTACTACTAGCTAGATTTTGGCTTCTTCTAAAGGCATTCAGGTTATTTTGGGTCTTTCTACACATGTCCGTTTCAAAGGAGCATTCAAGATATATTGGCCATTTCTCATGTGTATTTTATATATATATATATATATATATATATTGGCCATTTGTAATGGATTTGTATAGAGGTTGTAAATAATTAGATATTTAGCAATTTCTATTATGTAGTTACACGTGTAGGTTCTTACCCATGCCGTAATTATATTATGCATGGAAGAGAAATATTACGATTAAATTACAACTGCAGTTTCTTTGGCACCAGTTAATACCTATGATGAGTTGACGGTTTAGTAACAAAATATTCGTGTAAATCAAGCTTAATATTATTGCTTCCATAACAGTTCATAACATCACGGACTAGATGCGAATTTACGTGGGCAACTAGGCTATACCTGGCGTCAGTTGAGCGACTTTTCCGCACTTATTTAGCGGTTTCATTGCATAGAATTGGTAACCTTGTATAAGTTGTCAGTTAGTCACCAGATACTCCATTACACGCTTGTTTGTTTTTCTGAATGGCCAAAGTCACGCATCGTCTAGACTCTAGCCTATAGTCTATTCGCTGTAAGGAGGCGAGAAATCATGACATCTATCCTCTGTAACTCAAACATGGCTAGAACAAATTGGCTGTACATTTCCTCATCTATTCCTTGACTGACTCTTCCCAAATGGCTAGAAATATTAGCTCGATTACTCTAGACGGTATTTAGTTACAGAGCTTAGAGAACTTAGAGGTCATGATTTTTCGCCTACTTATAGCGAATAGAGTGTAGTGTGCGTGGAGGAAAGATGTGTGTGTGTGTGTGTGTACTTAATTGTGTGTTGAGTTACTGTCCCATAAAAGGGGGTGCTGGTGTTTGAGTTGGAAGAATAACGCGGTGTTAATATAGTAACTGGCAACTCGTTGAGGTCGTCTTCAGCCAGCTGCCGGAAGTGGCTCAGGAGGGAAAGGGAAGCAAAAAACACATACAGATATAGATATACTGTATACAGTATATATAATATGAAATACATACAGAAACAGATAAATATGACAATAAATACATACAAAAACAGATTAATATGACAATAAATACATACAAATACATATAAATATGACAATAAATACATACAAAATTTACAAATGCAAATAAATAAGATAAAATTACATGCTAATACAGATAAGTAAGACAATAAATACATACAAATGTAGATAAATAAAGACAAACAATACATACACATACAGATAAATAAGACATTATGTATATAAGTATATGAAATAAGTTTTCAATGAACATATATATATATATATGCCGGTATATATTCCTGTATATATTGTATATATTACATTGTTTTAAGCAAAGAAGAAAGCGAAAACTGATTTCGGCAATACATCTAACCAAGAAAGATACGTTGTGGTAGAAATAAGCACCAATCCACAATGTTATGGACGCCACTGTACAAAGAGGGGGGGGGGGGGGGGTGACTAAATTGTTGTAGAAATGTGCAAAGACGGCGTGGAATATTATATATATATATATATATATATATATATATATATATATATATATATATATATATATATATATATATATATATACTAACTGGTGCAACGTCTTGATGATTATTTATGATATTTTGTTATATATATATATATATATATATATATACATATTGAGGGTTTTCATTGTTGTTGTCATATTCGACCAATGTATTTTTCAGTTTCCTCCTAGACTAAGGAAAATGCCTTCCCAGCCCCTTATCAAACTATAGAACACAAAAATGCCTTCCCAGCCCCTTATCAAACTATAGAACACAAAAATGCCTTCCCAGCCCCTTATCAAACTATAGAACACAAAAATGCCTTCCCAGCCCCTTATCAAACTATAGAACACAAAAATGCCTTCCCAGCCCCTTATCAAACTATAGAACACAAAAATGCCTTCCCAGCCCCTTATCAAACTATAGAACACAAAAAATGCCTTCCCAGCCCCTTATCAAACTATAGAACACAAAATGCCTTCCCAGCCCCTTATCAAACTATAGAACACAAAAATGCCTTCCCAGCCCCTTATCAAACTATAGAACACAAAAATGCCTTCCCAGCCCCTTATCAAACTATAGAACACAAAAATGCCTTCCCAGCCCCTTATCAAACTATAGAACACAAAAATGCCTTCCCAGCCCCTTATCAAACTATAGAACACAAAAATAACGCCACCCAAACGCCCTTCAAGATAAATATGTAAATTGTTCCGTATAATAATGTTCCGATCTCTCTCTAAATTGTAGGCTTGCTATCGCTCGCCCAGAGAAAAATCGAAACCTAAAAGGGTTGAAGTGTCATATAATCGCTAAACTAATGAGGTGAAACGTTATCAGATGTGCAACCCAATGGAGTGGAGATATGGTTAAGGGAAGATAGGTCGTTTTTCTGCCCCCCTCCCCCCCCTCCCCCCCCCCCCCCCTCCCCCCCTTCTTTCTCATGCCCCAGTAGTTTTCAAGATTTTATGACGTTCGGCCCATTAGTTTTGCGATTTTAGGACCTTACGTCCCATTTCTTTGTCAATAATAAGACTTTTCGTGTGTCGATTTTTTCCTGGCGATCGATAGCAAGCCTGTAATTTAAGAGGAATCGGCCTTCAGTCGGGACATTTTTCTATCGAAAAATTTGCACATTTTTCTTCAAGGAGGTTCTTGGGCGGGTGTTTTTATAAGCTTGGTGGAGGTCTACGGAGGAAACCAACACAATAATAAATAAATACTCCCATCCCCTCTTAAGCCCGGCCTAGGGTAATGCGTGAAAGTGTGTGTGTGTGTATGTATGTGTGTGTGAGTGAGTGTAAGTGAGTGTGTGTGTGAGTGTATGCGTGTGTGTATGCGTGTGTGTGTGTGTGTGTGTGTGTGTGTGTGTGTGTATGTATGTGTGTGTGAGTGAGTGTGTCTGAGTGTAAGTGAGTGTGTGTGAGTGTATGCGTGTATGAGTGAGTGTGTCTGAGTGTAAGTGAGTGTGTGTGTGTGTGTGTGTATGTATGTGTGTCTGATTGTAAGTGAGTGTGAGTGTATGCGTTTGTGTGTGTGTATGTATGTATGTGTGTGTGTGTGTGTATGTATATGTGTGTGAGTGAGTGTGTCTGAGTGTAAGTGAGTGTGTGTGTGTGTATGTGAGTGTGTGTATGTGTGTGTGTGAGTGTGTGCAACTTTCCACACACTAGGGGAAGGAATGTGGGTCAGTCGGCATGGTAGGGGTCAGAGTTCGAGCCCCGGGCGATATAATACACACACCAAGAACACTCTACGCGATAACACACCCACATGTTCACCAGATGTATTACCGTGGTATCTAATCATTATTATACCGACCGAATGACGTTCGTAAAAATATATATTATTCTACTAATTTATCTATTGATTATTACTGTTATTATTATTATTATTATTATTATTATTATTATTATTATTATTATTATTATTATTATTATTTATTATTATTATTATTATTGATTATTATTGTTATTATTAATGTATATATTTATTATTATTATTATTGTTATTATTATTATTATTATTATTATTATTGATTATTATTGTTATTATTAATGTATAATTATATTTATTATTATTATTATTTTTTTTTTTTAGTTATTCAATCCAAAAGATCACCACCAAACAGCCTATTTAATTATTAGCTGTATGTAAATGGACTAGAGAGCACCTAGTAGAGATGCTAACCCTTGCCTATGGTGCTCGTAGAGAAGGTGATCCCTCAGAGCTATGTTGCACCCTCTGCCTCAAATAAATACCGTCGTGGTTCCTCAGCTTCTCGGCATGGTTAGAAATACTAAAGTAAGACCGGAGCTCTAATATCCACGAGAGAGCTGTAGAAGAATGAATATATACATTTATAGACATAAATAGATGAATGCAATAATTTAAAGCAATAATAATTATAATAATAATAATAATTGTAAATATAAAATACACAGTGATAATAATAATAATAATAATAATAATAATTGTGAATACTAAGTACGCAGTGATAGCGATAAAGTGGCGAGAAAGCACCTAGGCAGTCAAGTGGAGACGGACCGTTTTTCTGGACTCTCTTCTCCCTAATGTTAAGCCCTACTAGTATTGAGAATATAAAACGTTGGTTCCATTAGATTGAGGATTTTATGGCTCTTCACCCCGTTTCTTTGTCAATATTAGGACCCTACGTGCCATTTACTGTAGGTGGCGATGTTTTCCTGGCGAGCGATAGCGAGCCTGTAATTTTAGGAGGAATCTGCCTTTGGCCGGAACATTTTGCTACCGAAAAATGTACAAATCCATCTTGAAGGGGGTCTAGGGAGTGTTTTATAAGCTTGACGGAGGTCTAGGGAGGAAACTTAAGCAAAATATATGAATACATGAATTAATAGACCAAACAAACAGCCACTGTCCCCTTAAAATGAAAGCCAGGCAATTCGCCATTACCAGTACAGTCACCAACATATATCCTGTCTACCTCACCAACTCCAACTTAAATATGTTTCTAATTGGTAAGGCGAACAACATTCATTAACACACCTAAATATCGTCTAATAATAGCGTAGACAGACTAATCACACATACCAAAGCGACTCCAACAGCTTCCTCTCTCTCCAAAACCCCCCTCTCTACACTCTTCAGAAAAAATAGAAAAAGTAGAAAGTAGCTACGAGGTGCCGTTGTAAAGGCTTATCCCTCAATATCTTCATCTGATCTGATAGCGACGATAAACTGCTAAGCAACCATTGGAAGCTGTGAGGGCAAAACCAACCACTAAAACAAGTAAACAAGCCATTATCAGCAAGCACAAAAAGCTGTTATACAAAGAATAAACACACGGACAAAATAGCAGATAATATTATATATATGTTTAACATTTACAATTAGGGGAAAATATATTCACAAGAGAGTAACTTTTGGCAAATATATATAATACAGTATGTATAATAATAAATACATATATTATTTTGATAAAAGATACATAAGTACAACAGGATACAAGCAACCAACTTACATAAACCTAATAACTTTAAAAGCAAAACAGAAATCAGGATACAAGCAAACACAAAAACGTGGATTAAAGGTGTACGCCAACCAATAAACCCAACCAAACGGCTTGAAACCCTCGCCAGCATAGCCCACACACACAGGAACACACATACACATCCCCGGGCCTCGAGAAAGCACAGGCAAGGCAGAATTACAAGCAGGGGCAAGCACAAACGCCGGGGAAGGAGGTCAGTTTACACGGAATTGTCGTCACTTGTTGAATTTCTGAGGATGGGATTTCTCTTGGTGCGTGTGTGTATGTGTGTGGTGGGGGGGGGGGGGCGCTCGATGCTTGCTTGTTTGTGTGTGTGTGTGTGTGCACGTGCGTGTTGGGAGGAACTGGGATGGGGCTGTGTGTGTGTGGGGGGAGGGGGACCGATGCTTGTGTGTGCACGCGTGTTGTGTGTGTGTGCACGTGCGTGTTGGGAGGAACTGGGATGGGGCTGTGGGGGGGGGGGGGACCGATGCTTGTGTGTGCACGCGTGTTGTGTGTGTGTGCACGCGCGTGTTGGGAGGAACTGGAATGGGTTATGTGTGTACGCGTGTGATGTATGTAGATGTGCATGATGTATGTTTTTCTTTCATTCATTGAGTAATGAACATTTGATTTTCGTACGTTTGTATACTTGCATGTGTGTGTGTGTGTGTGTGTGTGTGTGTGTGTGTGTGTGTGTGTGTGTGTGTGTGTGTGTGTGTGTGTGTGCCTTTGTCAATAATGAGAGAGAGAGAGAGAGGGAGATATTGCTTGCACCCACTACCATTATGAATAAGAGCAGAGAAAGCCTGGGTCTCCTCCTTAACAGTCTCATATAAAGTAATGCCATCAGTACTAAACAATATTAAGTTCATTTCTCTATTGACTATGCTTTCAAAATTATGGAGCCATTTCTATTATTGTTATTACTACATAAGCCTAATTTATAGACTGTATTTTTATTATTTAGTTATCAAAGTTGGGAGAGTCAGTTATGTTATTAATTTCTTCATAGGCTAAGTTTTTGAGTACGTTGTTTGATTGAGTTTGTAATTCATATATATTATATTTTGTTAGGTATATTATTGTATTATTTAATCCAGGTTTAGTATTGTTTTATTCAATACATAACGCATTATATCAGTTTAATAGTCGTAATAGACATTCGTATTTAATTCTTTACTTTGACTTAGTGAAAACATATATATTTTATTTTCTGTATTTACTGTATTTATTTATAAAGTAAATTGTACAATGCCATATATATATATATATGTTTATCTTATGTGTTCACTTGTATTACTTTAGGCGAAACTATTATAAATACAAGCGAAAACGTAACCTTGCAGAAATTGAAATGTCAGGAAATTCCATTCATTTTCCTGTCAGTCTATGCCAGCTGTTCTCGCACACTATGTCACATTTGTTTGGCTTCTGTTTGTGTCTGTCTGTATTGATTATTATTGCGTATTTTCCATAACTTTAATATTTCTTCACTCCTATTAAGGGGGTACTACTCGCTTTTTCTGGACCCCCTTCTTCCTCATGTTTAGCATATTTATTTGGAGATTTTAGGTCGTTCGTTCCGTTAGTTTGGCGATTTTGAGACATTTCACCCCATTTATTTGTCAATATTAAGATCTTTCGTGCCATTTAGGTGTCGATTTTTTCCTGGCGAGCGACAACGAGCCTGTAATTTTACAAGAAACCGGCCTTTGGCCGGGAAATTTTTCTTCCGAAATATGTACACATTTATATTGAAAGGGGGTCTAGGGGGTGTATTTTTAAAGTTGATGGAGATCTAGCGAGGAAACTAAATATATATATACCAAAAAATCAAGAACTACCCCCTTAATTTCTTCTTTGTCGTTTATTCATTTTGTTCTCCCCTACGCATTATTTATCTATATATTAATTCTATATCTCAGTTACTCATTCTCCAACTCACTTTCTTTGTTAATTCACCAATTCTCACTCCGTTATTCATTCTCTATCGCTATATTCATTTTCTATCTCAGTTACTGTTTTCCTTCACTCACTTTCTGTATTCAGGTACTCATTTTCACTCATTACGTTCCTGTTATCTTTTATTCATTTTTGTATCTAAATTACTTCATTCTTTCACTCACTTTCTATATTCACCTGCTAATTATCACGCATTACTCATTTGTTCTCTCATTCATTATTTATCTAAATTACTCATTCTCTCTCTTTATTTACTCACTTATTCTTATTCATTACTCATTTGTTATCTTATTCATTATTTATCCAAGTTACTCACTCTCTGACTTTCTGTATTCACTCGCTAATTCTCCCTCATTACCAGTATTTTAAGGGAGCCCACCTCGCTGTTTTCTCTTTCTCTCCCTCTATGGCTTGTATCCATTCGGCCCCATTCAGCCTACTGTTTTAAGACGTTTATCTACATCCAGGTGTCAATATTTTCCTGGTGAGCGGTAGCGAGGCTAAGCAAGCCAACATATATATACTGTATATTTTTGTTTTGACAGCAAGCTAAATTTGTAAATTTTTCGATAGAAAAATGTCTCCGGCGAAGCCGGATTTCTCCATACAATGCTGGCTCTCTATCGCTCGCCAGGAAGAAATCAACACCTGGATGGGGATAGACGTCTTAAAACAGTTGGCTGAATGGAGCCGAATGGATACAAGCCAGAGAAAGAGAGAAAAGGAGAGAAAGATAAAAATAAAAAAACGGTGACCCCCTTAATTTTTATCCCATTCATTATTTATCTAAGTTACTCATTATCTCACTCTCTTTCTCCATTCACTCACTAATGCTCACTCATTCACTCACTACTCCTCACTCACTCATTCATCCATCACTATCAACAACGAAAATGTAGCCTTGTAGAAATTGAAGTGTCATTCTGCATTCTATTAATTGAAGTGTCATTCTGCATTCTATTAATTGAAGTGTCATTCTGCATTCTATTAATTGAAGTGTCATTCTGCATTCTATTCATTTTCCTGTTAGTCTCTGTCATCTGCTGTCTCATACTTTGTCAGCTGGGTATTGCTACTGTCTGTTTTTCTGTTCTCTCTCTCTCTCTCTCTCTCTCTCTCTCTCTCTCTCTCTCTCTCTCTCTCTCTCTCTCTCTCTCTCTCTCTCTCTCTCTCTCTCTCTCTCTCTCTCTCTCTCTCTCTCTCTCTCTTAACCCGATCCTGTTAATATTTGCACCCACCGTTTTTTCACACACACACACACACACACTCACACCACACCACACACGCACACGGCCATCCTGTTAACATTTGCATAGCCTACACACACACACACACGCACACGGCCATCCTGTTATCATTAGCATCCTCCAACACACACACACACACACACACACGGCCATCCTGGTAACATTTACATAGCCTACACACACACACACACACACACACACACGGCCATCCTGGTAACATTTACATAGCCTACACACACACACACACACACACGGCCATCCTGTTAACATTTGCATAGCCTACACACACACACACACACACACACACACACACACACACACACCACACGGCCATCCTGTTATCATTAGCATCCTCCAACACACACACACACACACACACACACACACACACACACACACACGGTCATCCTGTTAACATATGCATAGCCTACACACACACACACGGTCATCCTGTTAACATATACATAGCCTACACACACGCGTTCCTATTTTCTTCACTTTCGGCGCGACCCTGCTTCGGCCCCACGTCCTTGCCAAGGCCGAATTCACCGTTATGCTGAAAAGCCCCAAAGTCTTCTGCCGTGACCTGACCTCCCACTTTAAGGGGAGATGGGTCGTTTTTCTGGTCCCCTTTCTCCCTCGTGTTAAATTCCATTTGTTTTGAGATTATAAGACGTTCGGCCCATTAGTTCGGCGATTTTAATACCTTTCTCCCCATTTCGTTGTCAATTTTAAGACCTTTCGTGCCATTTAGGTGTCGATTTTTTTTCCTGGCGAGCGAAAGCGAGACTGTTTTTTTAGGAGGAATCGGCGTATGGCCGGAAAAAATTTCTACCGAAAAATGTACACATTTATCTTGAAGGGGGGTCTAGGGGGGTGTTTTTCTAAGCTTGATGGAGGTCTAGGGAGGAAACTAAGAAATAAAGGAATACATGAATTAATAGACCAAAAAAACGGGCCATCTCCCCTTAACCCCCCTGTACCCCCCCCCCCCTCCATTAGCACAGGGTGACCTCGACTCCAAGTACATATTAGGAGAGCCGACTTGGCATTGGAGTCGGGTGCGCTGTGTCATAAGGGGGGTCACCGTTTTTTTTTATATCTTTCTCTCCTTTTCTCTCTTTCCCTGGCTTGTATCCATTCGGCCCCATTCAGCCAACTGTTTTAAGACGTTTATCCCCATCCAGGTCGATTTCTTCCTGGCGAGCGATAGCGAGCCAGCATTGTTTGGAGAAATCCGGCTTCGCCGGAGACATTTTTCTATCGAAAAATGTACAAATTTAGCTTGCTGTCAAAAAAAAATATATATATGTTGGCTCGCTACCGCTCACCAGGAAAATATTGACACCTGGATGGGGGTAAACGTCTTAAAACAGTAGGCTGAATGGGGCCGAATGGATACAAACCAGAGAGAGAGAGAAAAAAGCGAGGTGGGCTCCCTTAAGGGATTTTCCATTTTCTTTGCCGGGCGGTATCTCTCTTGTGTTTAGAAATGGGATATAATTTCCGTTTTTCATGACTGTTGCAATATGCGACCATTTCAACAATACTTTTTTTTTTTTTTTTTTTTTCCCCACTAATGGCTGTTGCGGCGGAAATTGTGTAAACATCGGAATGTGTGCATCTGTGTGTTTGTTGTCAGTATAGTGGCTTAAGGGGAGGTATTTAGTGTGTTCCCTAGGCCTCCATCAAGCTTAAAATTACACCCCCTAGACCCCCTTTCAAGATAAATTTGTAAATTTTTCGATAGAAAAATGTCCCGGCTGAAAGCCGGTTCCTCTTATATTACAGGCTCGCTATCGCTCGCCAGGATAAAATCGACACCTAAATGGCACGAAAGGTCTTAAAATTGACAGAAATGGGTCGAAAGTTCTTAAAATCGTAATAATAATGGGGCGAACGTCTTAAAATCTCAAAAGCAATGTGGCTAAACATGAGGGAAAAAGAGGTTCAGAAAAAAATCCCTCAAGTGGAAATCTCCCCTTAAACATATTGCAATGGAATTAGTCAGATTGATCACGGAGAGGAACAGAACTTATGGGGGCAACTGTACATTAGAGATCCTGTAGTAAGAGAGAGTGCGGCCATCTGGTTTTTGTTACGCCATTTTGGTGCCTCAATTATCAAACAACGAGGTTTTATTTATTGGTGTATTTATTTTATTTATTTATATACATATTTATTTATTAATGTATTTTTTTTTTTTTTTGATCGTGTAAAATTCATATTTGTTTTCAGCAACTCGCCAATTAATTTACAAATAAACCTAACTAATGAAATCAATGAAAGTAGTGAACACATGTGGTACTCCAAGGACTCGAACCTAGGATACACACACCGACATTCCGCAAACTAAGCACTAGGCTATCAAGACAGTTAAAGGTTTATGCACAAGCCTACGATATATTATGCATTCTTGAATACTGCATATTTATCTTAGCCTGTACATATACCCAACTGCTCTCTGATAACGAAATTTTCATATCTAAAGACCAAACTAAGTATCGTGATCTAGTATTTCTAAATGTTTATGATGGCTGTGGTGATTTACAAGTGTTAAGAAATCAGAGTATCACCAGTGGCACCAAGATGGCGGAGGTTGGCCGAGCTATGTCACTATGGTATCTCTAGTGTACGTTAATAGGGAATAGACTCTATATTATTTGTTAGGGACTACGTGTTAGCAAGAGACAATCTACCTCACAAACCCAACCAACGGCGATCAGGATTCGAACCCACTCAAGAGCCATCGTGTCGCCTATACCCAGCCCCCTCGTCCCCCGTGCTCCCCCAGTCCCAGCTACCCCCCGCTTGTTTACAAATGTTTACCGACAAATTAGCGACATCTGGGGACCCGTGTGGAGGAATGTTTACAATGAGAGGGTGTAAAAGCCGGTATCACAAGAGCGCCGTTTCCATCAACTTGTATCGTCAATAACCCCCTCTGTACCCCTACGTCTTCTTTTTTCATTCTATTCTGCCTATACCTAAACTATTTTATGTAGTTTAAGAAGGATGTGTGGTAGTAATAAGGGTTAATTAAGATAGTTCGAAGCCTGTTAATAACTGAATAAAATCGTCTATTAGCAGCCAGTAGAAAATGAAAAGGTCAACATTGATACTGAACGGGTTACTTCACTCTTATGATAATTATGTGTCTTATTATAATCTACCCGCAGTCTACTTATAGCGGAGTAAACATTAACTCAACATATATATTGCCAGACTACTATTGCTGATCACATATTAAAAGCTTTCGTGTGAGGCGCCCTCATATTTAGCCCCATTTGTTTTGAGATTATAAGACGTTCGCCCTATTAGTGTGGCGATTTTAATACTTTTCGCCCCATTTTGTTGTCAATTTTAAGACCTTTCGTGCCATTTAGGTGTACTTTTTTTCCTGGCGAGCGATAGCGTGTCTGTAATTTGAAGAGGAATCGGCCTTAGTCCGTGAAATTTAGTACTATATCTTGAAGGGGAGTCTAGGGGGTGTTTTTCTAAGCTTGATGAAAGTCTAGGGAGAAAACTAGAAAACAAATAAATACATGAACAAATTGAACAAAACATGAACCCCCCCCCCCTCTTAAGAATGTGGTTGGGTGGGACGTGAAGAAAGCGAGTTGTGTAGGAATGTGACAGACCAGATAATACAAGATGTTAATAGATACGATGGATGGGGTGCAGATAGATAAGTTAGATCAGGTAGAATCATAAGTGAAGGGAGAATGAGGTGTGAGTATAGGGTGTAAATATGTGATAGGAAGGAAGGAAGCGAGGTGTGTGTAGGCATGTGACCTATAGTACTACATAATATGTGATAGGAAGGAAGGAAGCGAGGTGTGTGTAGGCATGTGACCTATAGTACTACATAATATGTGATAGGAAGGAAGGAAGCGAGGTGTGTGTAGGCATGTGACCTATAGTACTACATAATATGTGATAGGAAGGAAGGAAGCGAGGTGTGTGTAGGCATGTGACCTATAGTACTACATAATATGTGATAGGAAGGAAGGAAGCGAGGTGTGTGTAGGCATGTGACCTATAGTACTACATAATATGTGATAGGAAGGAAGGAAGCGAGGTGTGTGTAGGCATGTGACCTATAGTACTACATAATATGTGATAGGAAGGAAGGAAGCGAGGTGTGTGTAGGCATGTGACCTATAGTACTACATAATATGTGATAGGAAGGAAGGAAGCGAGGTGTGTGTAGGCATGTGACCTATAGTACTACATAATATGTGATAGGAAGGAAGGAAGCGAGGTGTGTGTAGGCATGTGACCTATAGTACTACATAATATGTGATAGGAAGGAAGGAAGCGAGGTGTGTGTAGGCATGTGACCTATAGTACTACATAATATGTGATAGGAAGGAAGGAAGCGAGGTGTGTGTAGGCATGTGACCTATAGTACTACATAATATGTGATAGGAAGGAAGGAAGCGAGGTGTGTGTAGGCATGTGACCTATAGTACTACATAATATGTGATAGGAAGGAAGGAAGCGAGGTGTGTGTAGGCATGTGACCTATAGTACTACATAATATGTGATAGGAAGGAAGGAAGCGAGGTGTGTGTAGGCATGTGACCTATAGTACTACATAATATGTGATAGGAAGGAAGGAAGCGAGGTGTGTGTAGGCATGTGACCTATAGTACTACATAATATGTGATAGGAAGGAAGGAAGCGAGGTGTGTGTAGGCATGTGACCTATAGTACTACATAATATGTAATAGGAAGGAAGGAAGCGAGTGTGTGTAGGCATGTGACCTATAGTACTACATAATATGTGATAGGAAGGAAGGAAGCGAGGTGTGTGTAGGCATGTGACCTATAGTACTACATAATATGTGATAGGAAGGAAGGAAGCGAGGTGTGTGTAGGCATGTGACCTATAGTACTACATAATATGTGATAGGAAGGAAGGAAGCGAGGTGTGTGTAGGCATGTGCCCTATAGTACTACATAATATGTGATAGGAAGGAAGGAAGCGAGGTGTGTGTAGGCATGTGACCTATAGTACTACATAATATGTGATAGGAAGGAAGGAAGCGAGGTGTGTGTAGGCATGTGACCTATAGTACTACATAATATGTGATAGGAAGGAAGGAAGCGAGGTGTGTGTAGGCATGTGACCTATAGTACTACATAATATGTGATAGGAAGGAAGGAAGCGAGGTGTGTGTAGGCATGCGACATATAGTTCATAATATTAAGGGGGATCACCGTCTTTTTTTTTAATCTTTCTCTCCTTTTCTCTCTTTCCCTGGTTTGTATCCATTCGGCCCCATTCAGCCAACTGTTTTAAGACGTTTATCCCCATCCAGGTGTCGATTTTTTCCTAGCGAGTGATAGCGAGCCAGCATTGTATGGAGAAATCCGGCTTCGCCGGAGAAATTTTTCTATCGAAAAATGTACAAATTTAGCTTGCTGTAAAAAAAAAAAAAAAATATATATATATATATATATAGGCCTATTCCTACCATCCATCCTTCCTTCCTTCCTTCCTTCCTACTTACCTTCCTTCCCATCTTCCTTCCGACCTACCTTCGTATCTTCCTTCCGACCTACCTTCGTACCTACCTACCTTCCTTCCTCCTACCTACATATTTTCCTTTCTACCTACCTACCTGCCTTCCTTCCTACCTACCTTCCTGCCTATCTTCCTTCCGACCTTCCTTCCTACCTACCTACCTATCTTCCTTCCGACCTTCCTTCCTACCTACCTGCCTACCTACTTACCTACCTTCCTTCCGTCCTCCTACCTACCTACCTACCTAGGGTACCTTCCTCCTACCTACCTACCTTCCTTCCTTCCTTCCTTCCTTCCTTCCTCCTACCTACATACCTTCCTTCCTCCTACCTACCTACCTACCTACCTACCTACCTTCCTTCCTTCCTTCCTCCTACCTTCCTTCCTTCCTCCTACCTATCGTACCTACCTTCCTTCCTCCTACCTACATACCTACCTTCCTTCCTCCTACCTACCTTCCTTCCTCCTACCTACATACCTACCTACCTTCCTTCCTCCTACCTACCTTCCCTTCCTTCCTCCTACCTACCTACCTTCCTTCCTCCTACCTACATACCTACCTACCTTCCTTCCTCTTACCTACATACCTACCTTCCTTCCTTCCTCCTACCTACATACCTTCCTACCTTCCTTCCACTTACCTACCTACCTTCCTTCCTCCTACCTACCTACCTACCTACCTTCCTTTCTCCTACCTACATACCTACCTTCCTTCCTCCTACCTACCTACCTACCTTCCTTTCTCCTACCTACATACCTACCTTCCTTCCTTCCTCCTACCTACCTACCTATCTTCCTGCTACCTACCTTCCTTCCTCATACCTACCTACCTTCCTTCCTCATACCTACCTACCTTCCTTCCTTCCTCCTACCTTCCTACCTACCTACCTACTTACATACCTTCCTACCTACCTACCTACCTGCCTACCTACCTTCCTACCTACCTTCCTACCTACCTACCTTCCTTCCTACCTACCTACCTACCTACTTACCTACCTACCTACCTACCTACCTACCTACCTACCTGCCTGCCTGCCTTCCTACCTACCTACCTACCTACCTACCTACTACCTACCTACCTACCTACCTACTTACCTTCCTACCTACCTACCTACTTACCTTCCTACCTACCTACCTACTTACCTTCCTACCTACCTACCTACATTCCTACCTACCTACCTACCTTCCATCCTTCCTTCCTTCCTACCTACCTACCTACCTACCTACCTACCTACCTACCTACCTACTGTCGACCCTTACTATTGTGTGGAGGAGAAAGTTCAAAGGAAAGGTATTACAGCTCTCTCTCTCTCTCTCTCTCTCTCTCTCTCTCTCTCTCTCTCTCTCTCTCTCTCTCTCTCTCTCTCTCTGTCGTGTATACATTGAGCTTCCAATTTCCAGCATAGTGTGTATATATGCATGTGTCTGTGTTTGTAATTATCACACAATACATACAATCCGAATCCTATGCACACACACACACGTACGTTCATTTACAGTGTGTGTGTGTGTGTGTGCGTGTGTGTGTGTGCGTGTGTGCGTGTGTGTGGTTAGTATGCCTATGCGCGTTTGTTTCTTGGTTTTACTTCTGCTGTGCTTAATGTTACCGTAATGAAGAGTAGACTACAGAGAGAGAGAGAGAGAGGACATGAGAAAAAAAACTCCCAGAAGACGGATCTAGCCACGAATCTAGAATACAACCCTTGGTAAAAAATAAGTAACCCTAGGACATAGTGTTTATGGGGGAAGGTCGAACTGTTACACACACACACACACACACACACACACACACACACACACACACTATGACACTATCTATCTATCTATTGCCTGACGCCGTGATCCCCGAAGGGGTGGCCACGAACGAACCGCCCCCATGCACCTCTGTCCCCAGTCAGTCAGAGAGAGAGAGAGTGGGAGAAAGTGTGTGTTTGTGAGAGAAATAGATAGGTATGTGTCATAGTGATGCGGACACTATGACACATACCTATCTATTTCTCTCACAAACACACTTTCTCTCTCTCTCTCTCTCTCTCTCTCTCTCTCTCTCTCTCTCTCCCTAGCGCGCACACAGACAGACACAGAGTACAACTAACTCGCAACCTTACATGAAAAACATACATAGAGACACGTACATAGGAAGAACCTTGTGTGCGGATAGGCTACGTGAGAGAGAACTGGTTTATGGGGATGACAAAAAATAGATTGTCGTCAGGTTTTTATTGAGATGTCGATTATTGGTTGGGTAGGTGGATTGGTAGGTAGATAGGGAGGTTAGTAGGTTGGTTGGTAGGTAGATAGGAAGGTAAGTAGGTTTGTTGTGTTGGTAGGTAGGTAGATAGGGTGGTAGGTTGGTTGGTAGATAGCGAGGGAGGTAAGTTGGTTGGTGGGTAATTAAAGGGGTAAGTAGATTATTGGGTAGGTAGGTATGTTGGTAGGTAGATAGGCTGGTAAGTAGGTTGGTTGGTGAGTAAGTAAAGGGGTAAGTAGATTATTGGGTTGGTAGGTAGGTAAGTAGGTTGGTTGTTATATAGGTGAGTTGGTTGGTAGATAATAGGGAGGTAAATTGGTTGGTTGGTGGGTAAGTAGAGGGGGGACGTAGTTTATTGGGTGGGTAGGTAGGTAGATAGGGAAGGGCATGGGTTGGTAGGTAGATTGGGAGATAAGTGGGTTAGTTGGTAGGTAGATAGAGAGGTAAGTGGGTTAGTTGGGAGGTATAGGATCATTGGTTGGTAGGTAGGCTATATAGGGAGGTAGGTGGACTAGTTGGTAGGTAGATAGGGAGGTAAGTGGGTTAGTTGGTAGGTATAGGATCATTGGTTGGTAGGTAGGCTATATAGGGAGGTAGGTGGACTAGTTGGTAAGTAGATAGGGAGGTAAGTGGGTTAGTTGGGAGGGAGAGGCGCATTGGTAGGTAGGTATAGGATCATTTGGTAGGTTGGTAGGTATATAGGGAGGTAGGTGGACTAGTTGGTAAGTAGATAGGGAGGTAAGTGGGTTAGTTGGGAGGGAGAGGCTCATTGGTAGGTAGGTATAGGATCATTTGGTAGGTATATAGGGAGGTAGGTGGACTAGTTGGTAAGTAGATAGGGAGGTAAGTGGGTTAGTTGGGAGGGAGAGGCTCATTGGTAGGTAGGTATAGGATCATTTGGTAGGTTGGTAGGTATAGGGAGGTAGGTGGACTAGTTGGTAGGTAGATAGGGAGGTAAGTGGGTTAGTTGGGAGGGAGAGGCTCATTGGTAGGTAGGTATAGGATCATTTGGTAGGTAGGTAGGTATATAGGGAGGTAGGTGGACTAGTTGGTAGGTAGATAGGGAGGTAAGTGGGTTAGTTGGGAGGGAGAGGCTCATTGGTAGGTAGGTATAGGATCATTTGGTAGGTAGGTAGGTAGGTGGACTGTATGTTCCTCCTTGTTTATCTTATTATTATTTGTTATCCCGCTTCGCCATGTTGTTTTTCTTAAGGGGCCCACCTCGCTTTTTTTTATCTTTCTCCCTCTCTCTCTTTGGTTTGTGTCCATTCGGCCCCATTCAGCCTACTGTTTTAAGACGTGTATCCCCATCCAGGTGTCGATTTCTTCTTGGCGAGCGATAGCGAGCCAGCATTGTATGGAGAAACCAGTCTTCGCCGGAGCCATTTTTCTATCGAAAAATGTACAAATTTAGCTTGCTGTCAAAACAAAAAATATATACGCTGGCTCGCTACCGCTCGCCAGGAAAATATTGACACCTGATGGGGGTAAACGTCTTAAAACAGTAGGCTGGATGGGGCCGAATGGATACAAGCCAGGCAAAGAGAGAAAGGGAGAGAAAGATAAAACAAGTCGGTGACCCCCCTTAATGCATCACGTTACCTTTCCTAGTGTGTTTTGATACCCGATATTCCCTGTTATCTCCAGTATTTTTTTTTTTTTTTTTTTTTCTATTTTTCCATGCACTGCCCATTACTTTCCCCTTTTGTCTATTATATATATTTATTTGATTGTGTTATCTTCTAGTTACCTCCAGACTATTTTATTCACCTTCTTCAAAACCTCTGCATCTATTACTTTTCCTTTTGTCCATTCTCATTTTGTGTTCTATATTAGCGACCCCCAGGCGATTGTATTCACCTCAGGAAGAACCTTTTCAGATGAAGCCGCTAAAAAACTAACTGATATAACCTTTTCTTGAGCTAGTCTATGCATGCGACTCCATTGCCACCCATATTGTACCTCGTTATACTTTATACGAGCAGCATATGGTCAGGTGAAGGTATTGAAGGATAAGCCTTTACAACGGCACATCGTATCTACATTCTACTTTTCCTATTTTTCTGGAGAGTGTAGAGAGGGGAGAAGGGGTGTTGGAGAGAGAGGAAGCTGTTAGAGTGGCTTTGTTATGTGTGTTATGTGAGCAGTAGCAGACCACATCATTCGCACGGGCTAGGCCATTATGTTGTTCCCAGCAGGACTTGATGACTATGTAGATTGTGATGACTGTAATATGTAGAGGGAGTTTCTTGGTCCAGTGGAGAGAACGTGTGAATATAGCTAGGGGCAGAATTACGTGGTACTTCGGTTATTACCTCCGCCCTCGAAGTTGAATGGAGGTTATGTTTTTACCTCTGTTTGTCTGTAAGAAGTGTACGTGGACAGGTAGGTAGGTAGGTAGGTAGGTAGGTCCCGGGCTATAAGTAAGAGAGAGGTGAGGTGAAAGAGGACTATACTGTAAATATGAATGAGTTTGATGCACGAGTAGGTATGCTGGATATTTATTGTAAATTCGGTTATCTAGTTAAAATTGTATAAGTACTTCGACGTTTTGGTAGGTTGATAGGTACGTAGGTAGGTAGATAGGAAGGTAGGTAATTAAGTGAATAGGTCGAAGGAAGGTAGGTAATGGGTAGGTAGGGTGTTAGGTAGGTGAGGAGGTAGAGAGGTAGGTAGGTCAGTATTCGGAGACACGTATTAGGTAACTTGGGTGCAAATAAGGAGGTGGGGGTCACGCTTTGGGACTGGAAATTGGTACGTAAGAGAGGTTTGCCTTGGGTGTGATAGGCTAGGAACGTTAGGTAAATATTTCACACAATGGTTTAAGGAATTTTCTGAGTGTATTTTTGTTTCTCTCCCTGTCTGTCTGTCTCTCTCTAGCTCTCTCGCTCTCGCTCTCGCTCTTGCTCTCTCTCTCTCTCGCTCTTGCTCTCTCTCTCTCTCTCTCTCTCTCTCTCGCACTTGCTCTCTCTCTCTCGCACTTGCTCTCTCTCTCGCACTTGCTCTCTCTCTCGCACTTGCTCTCTCTCTCTCTCTCTCTCTCTCTCTCTCTCTCTCTCTCTCTCTCTCCTCCAACTTCACTGGCGGAGCTAACACGAACAACATCCACAAACCCAAGTCACCGTCAGCTGAAATAAAAATACCAACACAACAGCATAAAACAATAACAATACCAACACTACAACATAAAACAATAACAATACCAACACAACAACATAAAACAATAACAATACCAACACTACAACATAAAACAATAACAATACCAACACTACAACATAAAACAATAACAATACCAACACAACAACATAAAACAATAACAATACCAACACAACAACATAAAACAATAACAATACCAACACTACAACATAAAACAATAACAATACCAACACTACAACATAAAACAATAACAATACCAACACAACAACAAAAAATAATAACAACACTACAACATAAAACAATAACAATACCAACACAACAACATAAAACAATAACAATACCAACACTACAACATAAAACAATAACAATACCAACACTACAACAAAACAATAACAATACCAACACTACAACATAAAACAATAACAATACCAACACTACAACATAAAACAATAACAATACCAACACTACAACATAAAACAATACCAATACTACAACATAAAACAACAATACCAACACTACAACATAAAACAATAACAATACCAACACTACAACATAAAACAATAACAATACCAACACTACAACATAAAACAATTACAATACCAACACTACAACATAAAACAATAACAATACCAACACTACAACATAAAACAATAACAATACCAACACAACAACAAAAAATAATAACAATACCAACACTACAACATAAAACAATAACAATACCAACACAACATAAAACAATAACAATACCAATACTACAACATAAAACAATAACAATACCAACACTACAACATAAAACAATAACAATACCAACACTACAACATAAAACAATAACAATACCAACACTACAACATAAAACAATACAACACAACATAAAAACAATAACAATACCAACACTACAACATAAAACAATAACAATACCAACACTACAACATAAAACAATAACAATACCAACACAACATAAAACAATAACAATGCCAACACTACAACATAAAACAATAACAATACCAACACTACAACATAAAACAATAACAATACCAACACTACAACATAAAACAATAACAATACCAACACTACAACATAAAACAATAACAATACCAACACAACAACATAAAACAATAACAATACCAACACTACAACATAAAACAATAACAATGTAGTTTGAAATAAATAGAGGCACGTTTTCAAATCTCCAGTCCATTCGTATTTTATAGCGGTTGTATAAAAAATGGTGTCGACTTTATCAATATCTCTGTGACAAATGTGTACTTCTAGTTAGCTTCTTGGTGTCAACTGCAATTATAATTATGTTTATTATCTTTAGTTAGCCTCTTGAATATAATTAGTTTTAGATATAATTCCATCTAATGCCACCTGCTGATTATATTTAATTGTATCGTAGTCTCAGAAATTAAACTACAGTTCGTGTATATTCTAAGTTACTTATTATATGAATATTTACTGTATTGCTTTAATTATTATACGAGTTATTATTTATTTTGTAATCGTGTAGAACTTATATACAAAGACCAAACTATATATCTTATACCAGTAGCTATTCCGTAATGTTTGTTATACATGAGGAGATATGTGAATGTAAAGAGAAGAAACTAACATCAGAGACACCAAGATGGCGGAGGTTGACCGATCTCTGTCTCTATAGGGTCTCTAGTTATTTATAAAGCTGAATAAAATCCTCTGGCAGTGGCTTCAAAACGAATGCTAGAAAGTGGTGAGAGCTTTGCAATAGTTAAACACCCCCCCGACCACTTAAGTCATTAGCCGTACGAGTTAATGTTATTACCAGTGATTGGGAAAAGCTTTGATATGCAAATTAGTATTAGCTCTCAGTGGCTTACGACATAACAGAGAGAGAGAGAGAATGTTACGAGGAGTTACAAGGAATAGTTAGTATCTCAGAGCCCTTGCGTTCCATTCCGAGGAGATACTCGAAGTGGAAGGAGAGAGACTGTTTAGTGCACTACACTCATTACAGAGTGTGCAAAACACTATCTACTCTCTGCTTGAACTGTTCTACTGAAAAACTGTTTACAACTTCGGAGGGAAGTTTGTTCCAGGTAGAACAGATCTTATATGTGAAAAAGTGTCCACAAATACTAGTGCTGAACCTTTTCAATTATAATTTCCAGCCATGGTTGCGTGTTGTATTCATGTTTAGGTTAGACATTTTGCTATGGAGAGAGAGAGAGAGAGAGACAGTTATACACAGACCGCACAGATAACTCGTGACTAACGAGGTGGTCTGGCTTTAAGCACAAGGTCTACGGTACTGGAAGCCCCATCTTTACCCAATTACTGTATACTTCATGAGTTAAAGGAATGAACTCCCGACTATTACATTACATCAAACACACACACACACACACACACACACACACACACACACACACACACCCATGCATACACACACACACACACACACACACACACACACACATGAACGGACAGAAGACAGACAGACAGAGAGAGAGAGAGAGCACACTATGACACCTGGACAGAGTAATACAAGCAAGAGAGAGAGTACAAAGGAGTACAAAGGAGTACAAAGGAAATCAAGCAACAACAGATCTAGTGACCCTTCTAGGTTGCTTGTCCTCCAAAACACTGAGGATCAAGTGTCCAAACAGTGGTTTAGAGTGGGTAAGGGAACATTGGAAAGGGAATTACTGCCCTGGAACTAATGTCCGTGGCAGGATTAGGAAGTTAGTAGGGGACAGATTGGTTAGTAACTGAGGGGGGGATAAAATAAAGTTATTCATTTACAAACGCAGTCAGTCGCGGGTTTGATGCGAGATATTTGTCTAGACGGAGTTTAAATGAATCAACGGTGATGCAGTCTATAACGTTTCGGGGAAGCCCATTCCACAAGTTGACAACTCGATTGAAGAAGAAATTCTTAGATTCGTGTGAGTTAAAAGATTTACCAATAATTTTGCAAACCGTTTCCCCGCGTGTAATTAGATTGGTCGATAGTGAAGTACTTACTACAGTTCATATTGTCGATGCCTTTGATGATTTTGAACACTTGAATTAAGTCACCTCTTAATCTGCGCTGGGTTAAAGGAAATAGATTTAATTCTCTAAGACGCTCTTCGTATGGTTTGTTCTTTAGGCTAGGTATCATTTTGGTAACTCTACGTTGAACTCGTTCTAGCTTGTTTATATCTTTTTGGTAATAAGGGCACCAGGATTGAACGCAGTATTCCAGAAGAGGGCGGACTAATGAATTGTAAAGGGTTAGGATAACTTCTTTGGATTTATGCTCAAATGACCTGCCTATAAAGCCAATTATTTTGTTTGCCTTCTTAACAACTTCTGAACATTGTTGACTCGGTTTTAGGTTACTCGATATTGTTACTCCCAGATCGGTTTCTCTGTTTACATTCTTAAGCTGAGTGCCATTCATCGAATAGTTTGCTTTCTCATTTAGGTATCCGATATGTAGTACTTTACATTTATCCGCATTGAAACTCATTTGCCAAATTTGGGCCCAACATGACAATTTATCTAGATTGTGTTGCATATCGTCAACTTGTTCTTTTGAGAGTACGCTATTTGCAATTTTTGTATCGTCAGCAAATTTTGAGATTGTACAGGTGAGACCCTCATCTATGTCGTTGATGTAAATTAGAAAGAGAATTGGTCCTAGTACCGATCCCTGGGGTACCCCGCTACTTACATTGGTCCATTTTGATGCCTTACCGTTTATGACTACTCTTTGCTTTCTGTCGCTGAGCCAATTTTCTATCCATTTCAACACACCGTCTTGTATTCCATGCGCTTTTAGTTTTAGCAGTAAACGTTTGTGGGGAACTTTGTCAAAGGCCTTTTGAAAATCAAGGTATATAATATCTACAGCTTTACTCTCATCGTAGAGGTTGAGGATATCGTGGAAGAAGTCTAAGAGGTTTGTTAAACAGGAACGTTTTTTACGAAAGCCGTGTTGAGTATCTTTAAGTATGTTATTTTCCTCTAAGTGATTTACGAGTCTGTCTCGTATGACCGTTTCTAGCATTTTACATACAACTGAGGTTAAGCTAATTGGACGATAGTTACTGGGTAGGGATTTGCTGCCTTTTTTGAATATCGGTGTTACGTTGGCTAGCTTCCACTGATCGGGCATAGTTCCAGACTGCAAGGATTTATTGAATAGTAATGTCAGTGGTTTAGAGAGCTCATCCTTAGCTTCCTTTAGAACTCTAGGCGAGATTGTATCAGGTCCAGGCGTTTTATTTACCTTGAGTTTATCTAAACAATTCAATACTTCTCTCTCTGTAACGGTGATATTGCTTAGAACATCTGAATTATCAATCTGAATCGGCGATGGTGTAGGGATATCACTGAGGTCTTCTGTTGTAAAAACTGATGCAAAGAAGGTATTGAGGGCATTACTCATTTGTTCTTCGTCTTTGGTGTATTCTCCATTTTCATCGACTAACGGTCCAACAGTTGAAGTAACGACTTTTTTCTTTCTGATATAACTATAGAATTCTTTCGGGTTTGTTTTACTTTGATTCGCAATATGTAACTCTAAGGTCTTTTTACTTTGCTTAATTAACTTTTTGGCTTTGCGTCGTAGCTCTACAAATTTTACCCGTTCTTCGTCATTTTGTGAGGATTTTAATCTATCATTAGCAAATTTTTTAGCAAGCAGGCAGTTTGAAATATCTTTATTCCACCATTTGTGCTTATTATTATGGCCTGGACGCCGAGTTTTCGATGGTATGCAGTCTTGCACTGCTTTTAGGTAAGTGGCTTCGAATAACTTCCAAGATGTATTTATGTCGTTATTGTGAATTAAAAAGCTCCAGTCAGTTTCTTTAAACATAGCTCTAAGTTTATGGAAGTTTGCTTTCTTGAAATTAGGGACTTTTTCGATGCTACTATTTGGTTCGTTACTAGTAAACTTTAAAGTGAAAGTTATCGTACGATGGTCGCTGTTACTGAATTCATCACCAACATTCAAATTCTCTATTAATTCTTCTTTTGTTGCAAGTACAATGTCAAGAACGTTATTACCACGGGTCGGCGTTCCAACAAATTGATAAAGCGAACTCTCTTGCAAGTTCGTATACAAGTCATGTCCGGAGTGTGAAGTAAGAGTATCGCCCCACTTGGTCACAGGTAAATTAAAGTCACCAAAAATTACGGTATCTTGTGAGTTACTTACATCTGCAATTTGTTCGTAAATTTCTCGGTCAGTTTGCACTGATTGAGCTGGAGGTCTGTATATTAATGCAAGTATTATTTTGGTACCTTTATTATTCTTTATTAGCACAAAAGATGCGTCGACGTTCACAATTTGAGGTTTTGACAAGAGGGTAGGGTTAAGACTTTCTTTGATATAAAGTAAAACGCCACCTCCATTTCGATTTATTCGGCTTTTCTCAAACATTACATAACCGGGAAGTGAATACTCTGCTAAAAAGTCTCTATCTTCTGTATTGAGCCAAGATTCTGTTATGCCAATCACATCATAATTTTCTGTAAACACTAGCTCCTCTAAATCTGAAAATTTATTGCGTATGCTACGAGCGTTTGCATAGAAAACCTTTAAATTTGTTATTTTAGAACTCACGGAACGCTCTTTAATAATATTTTTGGTTCTTGTCGGATCTACATTTATGTTCATGGCTGTCCTCGGTCCTCGCTGTCTTCGGTCCTTATCGCTGGTGGTCCTCGGTTGCCTCTGTTTTTTTCTTGGCGTTGGATGATTTATGTCACTGCTGCTTCTTCTCGGATGGCGTTTTTTTGATCCATGGCTGCGGACTGCTTCGTGTAGGAGACGACCCATGCGTGCTGAACCCACAGGGTTTAGATGAGTGCCATCCTTGCGGAAACAGAGTAGGCTGGTTGTAGAAGTTGTCCCAGAGGTTGATGAATTCAACTTCTTCCCTCAGACACAAATGTTTTAGTCGGCTATTTGTGCTGAAAGCCTTGTCGTAGAATTTGTCAGGTGCGTCGATCTTGGGGAGAATGCCTGAGATGATGATATTCCTTGACTTGTTTTTGTAGTGCTGGATCATCTTGCGATATTTCTCCATCAACTCTTCGGATCTGGTGCGCATGACGTCATTTGAACCAGCATGGATGACAAAAAGGGTATTTTCATTTGCATCCTTTGTGGTATCTTCGAAGGCTTCCACAATGTCGTCCAGTCCAGCTCCTGGGATGCAAAATCTTTTTCGTTGATTTGGGACTCTGTCGCAGAACTCTTCGACCTGTCCTCGTAGGATGGAATCCCCAACGAGCCTGGTCTCTTCTGGTTCGTCTTCCATCTCTACCAATATCTCAAATCTGTTGGACATTGTGACTGGTAGATGAGACCTTTTCTGCGTTGGCCGTGCACCGTTCCTCACTGGTGTAAATCCGGAAACCTGTGGTGGCGGGACTCTACATACAGGTCGGGGAGAGGAGTGGTTAGAACGGGGGCGAGGGGTTGGTACTGTTCGTGCTAGCAGGCTTCTTGCACAAGGAGTGGGGGAGAGACTAAGGTGAACAGGGCGGCTGTACTGGTTTGATGTCGGCTCAGGTTCATCAGAAGCATCTGCTGCAGTGTCTACTGCAGGTGTTGGATTGTTGGCAGATGACGTTGGGGTGGTGGTGGATGCTGGAGTTGAAACAATTTGAGTTAGTGATACTCCAACGTTGAGTGTTACAAACTCTTGGAGTGATTCCAGCTTCCTGGTGAGGGCGTTGATCTTGTTGAGGGCTTCATCCAATTTTGCTGTCAAATCCCCTCGTTGCTGGCAGAGTCGGCAGACTTGTGGATCGGCAGGAGCAAACATGGAAGCACCAAACCTACCGGCGCAGTTCGTACAGGCACGAGGCATGGTGACGATCACTTTCTTCAGTTCACTTCACTCACTTAAAAACACTTAACTCACTTTAAAAACACTAAACTCACTTTAAAAACACTTCACTCCCTTCAGGTCGCTTCACTTACTTAAATAGGCCTAACCGAAAACAAAAATGTTGAAATACACACAAATAGGTTATCAGCGGTGATAGCCTAACCAAAAATTAAAACAAAACAAAATTAAATTTGAATACGCAGTGATAGCCGAACCGAAAACAATTTTATGTTTATTTAAACAGAAATAGGCACCAGGGGTTATAGCCTATCCTAACTGAAATCAAAATTATGAAATACCGGTACGCAGAAATAGGTCACCAGCGGTGATAGCCTAACTGAAAATTTAAAAATTGAAGTACGCAGAAATAGGCCACCAGGGATGATAGCCTAGACTAACCGAAAACAAAAATAACCGAAAACAAAAATTATGAAATACCGGTACGCAGAAATAGGCCACCAGCGGTGATAGCCTAGACTAACCGAAAACAAAAATTATGAAATACTGGTACGCAGAAATAGGCCACCAGCGGTGATAGCCTAACTGAAAATTTAAAAATTGAAGTACGCAGAAATAGGCCACCAGGGATGATAGCCTAGACTAACCGAAAACAAAATTAACCGAAAACAAAAATTAAGAAATACCGGTACGCAGAAATAGGCCACCAGCGGTGATAGCCTAACTGAAAATTAAAAAATTGAAGTACCGTACGCAGAAATAGGCCACCAGGGATGATAGCCTAGACTAACCGAAAACAAAAATAACCACAAACAAAAAAGTATGAAATATGCAGAAGTAGGCTACCAGGGGTGATAACCTACCTAAAAAAGCAAAACAAATATATATATATATATATATAATAGAATATGTGACTAAATATACAATTCACCAAATAGAGATTATATAAAAATAAAGTGTAACTGCACACAAGGGGTTAATATACTGTATCAACAGATGGCGCTGGTGTCACTGTAGGCTAGTCGAGCAGGATTTTGTTTAGATAAACAAAGTTATCAGTCAAAGGTTACTACAGTACAAGATCATGCAAGCAACAACTAAAATTACAGATATATATAGCTACAGTAGGATACTGAATACGATAACTACTAGAGTTAATAAGAAAATACAAAGCTAGGTCGATTAGAGGTGCGCGTGCGTCGTCTGCTACAAGCTAGGATAACAAATGTAAACAACAATGTTTATCAGTCAGAAAAGCAATAAAATAACATGCACGGCAACTACAGAACTATGTGGAGGTTAAACAAGCACTTAACTACTGTTCATGCGATGAATAAAGGGAATTGGGATATGAAATACTCAAATTAGGATAGAGTTTTCTCAGTGGCGATGCGGAGCTGTAGGCGGTGCTAAAGCCGGCGAGAGGGAGAGAGAGAGAGAGAGAGAGAGACACCTATGGGACATGGGGATACTCATAACAAGAGAGAGAGAGAGAGAGAGCACACTATGACACCTGGACAGAGTAATACAAGCAAGAGAGAGAGAGAGAGAGAGAGAGAGAGCACACTATGACACCTGGACAGAGTAATACAAGCAAGAGAGAGAGAGAGAGAGCACACTATGACACCTGGACAGAGTAATACAAGCGAGAGAGAGAGAGAGAGAGAGAGAGAGAGAGAGAGAGAGAGAGATAGATAGTAACACCTGGACTCACGAAGTAATACACACCGTTACCTCAAGTTACTCCCCGTGGTTACCGAGTAATAAATGGTGGTGATTGTGGTAGATGGTGGTAGGAATGGCGGTGATTGTCGTAGATGATGGTGATTGTTGTAGATGGTGGTGATTATTGTGGTAGATGATGGTGGTGATTGTGGTAGATGGTGGTGGTGATTTTGGTAGATGGAGGCAGGAATGGTGGTAATTGTGGTAGATGGTGGTGATTGTCGTAGATGGTGGTGATTGTCGTAGATGGTGGTGATGAATGTGGCAGAAATTGTGGTGATTGATGCTGTTTGTTTGAGGGAACGGGATTGTGGTTGCCTGTAGAAGTGGTGGAGGTGTTGATAATCGTGGTTGATGTTGGTGGATTGGATGGTGGTAACTGATTCTGGTTGACTTGGAAGAACGGATTGTGGTTGCCTGGTAGAGATGGTAGTAATGGTGATATTGGTGGTGCCCATAGTGGTTCATACGTGATACTATAGTCTGTTCATAATCCGTAGGCCATAAATCGTGATCTCTATCCCCTGTAAATTAAAAAGGGGCTAGAGCAAATGAGCTGCAAACTCCCACACCTATTTCCAGGCTGACCCTTCCTAAATGGTAGACATGCTAGCTCGGTTACTCTAGTCGTTTATGAGTTACAGAGGTTAGTGGTTAAGATTGTTTAGCCTACCTAAAATGAATGGACTATAGTGGGTAATATTTGTGGTTGAGCATGGTGGTTGGTAGTTGGTGGTGGATGGAATTGTGGTTGCTGGATGTTTTGGTTGTGTGGTTGTGGTTGTTTAGTTGCATTTGTTATAGTAGTGGTAGTTCTAGTAGTACTGCCGTTTGGGTAGAAATGTTAGATGTATAGCTTTGGTAGGAGTGGTAGTTTTGGTAGAAATACTGGTGTGGTTGTTGTATAGTTAGTAGTTATGGTAGCTATGGTTGTGTAGATATGGTCCTTGTAGTGTATTATAGTCTTGTGGTAGTTATGGTTGTCGTATAGTTATGGTCCTCGCGGTTGTTATAGTAGGTGTGGTAGTTACGGTAGCTATGGTTGTCGAGATATGGTCCTTGTAGTGTATTATAGTCTTGTGGTAGTTATGGTTGTCGTATAGCTATGGTCCTCGCGGTTGTTATAGTAGGTGTGGTAGTTACGGTAGCTATGGTTGTCGAGATATGGTCCTTGTAAGAGGTAAGGTTGTCATTTAGTTGAGGCCCTTGTGGTTGTAATGGTAGGCGTGGTAGGTGTGTGGTCATCTATTTACCAGGGCTGGGAAATGGCCGCGAAGGTGACTCGTGGGGTGTACTGTAGGGAGGAACGAAAGGGAGTGTGTGTGTGGGTGAGTGTGTGTGTGTGTGTGTGTGTGTGTGTGTGTGTGTGTGTGTGTGTGTGTGTGTGTGTGTGTGTGTGTCTGTGGTGTATGTGTGTGTGGGTGGGTGAGTGTGTGTGGTCTATGTGTGTGTGTGTGAGCTAGATAGATAGACTGTGTGTGTGAGAAGGGGTGACTGTATAAGAGAGAGAGAGAGAGAGAGAGAGAGAGAGAGAGAGAGAGAGAGAGAGAGAGAGAGAGAGAGAGAGAGAGAAGATCAAAGCATCAACTAGGCAAAAGCAACAACAACAACAAAATCAACACCAACAGAAAAGCGAGAACAAATGGAAACAAGATGATACGATCGCAAATGAAAGTATAGGAACATCAATGTAAATACGGTGTGATTAGGTAGCTATAAGATGCTATGGTAGCGATAAACGAGTTAGAAGGGAATTAGGATCCATATCATAATAACAATAGGAGTGAAGCCGTAGAAGAAGATTAGAGAAAGAAAGGGGGAGGTGAAGGAATGGGGGAGAGGGGAATATAATGGAATGGAAAGAGTGTGGAGATATACAGTGTATAGACCACACACACACACACACACACACACACATACATACATACATACATACATACATACATACATACATACATACACACACACACACACACACACACACACACACACACACACACACACACACACACACACACCTAGAGAGAGAGAGATTGATAGAAGCACTAACCAAACCTTACCTCACCCAAGCAAGAGCACAGTCCAAGAAAAGAGAGAGTACACGAACAGCACCCGTAGTACACCCCCACTAAGTACAGTACTGGGAGGGGTGGATAAGGGGGGTACAGTGGAGGACTAAGGGGGGGGCAGTTGAGAGGGAGGACGGAGGGGAGGGGGGCAGTAGAGAGGGAAAGGGTACAGAAGAGGGGGAGGGGGGTACATTAGAGGGGGTAGGTGGATACAGTAGAGAAGGAGGAAGGTAGGGGGGTACAGTATAGAGGAAGGGGGGTAGGGGGATACAGTTGAGGGGGAGGGGGAAAGGGAGAGGGGTACAGTAGAGAGGAAGGGAGGGGGATACAATAGAGGGGAGGAGAGGGGGGATACAGTAGAGAGAGAGGGAGGGAGGGACTGGATTTACAAGGGGAAAGTAAGCAACCACAAGACTGCACTATGTAAATCTATGTAAATGACACCACCCGTCCACGTAAATATGGCCTCCCTTATCTTACCCCTGTTTACCGTCAATACTCTTTGGGGTTGGCTCATTTTTTTTTTTTTTTTTTTTTTTTTATAGTCCATTTTGTACATGCGTGACAACAATAGGTTAGTAAACACGTCGTTGTTCTGTTAGTGTTGTTGGTATTCTTTCTTCAAGTTTTATTTGTCTATGTGTTTATTTCATTTGTATTTATCGTTTTAATATTACGTTTATGGTTTTATAGATTGTGAGCTTAAGTTTGTCAAACTTGCACATATGACCTATCCTATCACAAGTCACATTTTGCTGGATGCAACCTTTGACAGCAAAATAAATGTTACAACACGACTGAGGTATTGTGTGCACAGTATGCGATTGTCTACATATGAAGTAACAAACGTGCCTAATGCCAGATATGTCTACAGAGAGAGCATACTGCATTCCTCCTTTAAGTCATAGTATGAAGTAACAGTTGATTGAGGGAGAGAGTTCCAGAGTTCACTTGTTGAGTAGAAGAAATTTTGCTAATTCTTGGGTTGTAGAGTTGGACAGAATAGAAGTGAGACTGTGTTGAAAGGCAGGTGCCTCGCACTTCCCTCAAGGGAGCGGGTTGCTCCATTTCTTTGTCAATTTTAAGACCTTTCGTGCCATTTAGGTGTAGATTTTTTCCTGGCGTGTATGAAATGAGAAAACCAATATTTAGTAACCAATAAACTCATACATTTATTCAGATCGTCAATCACAGCACAGTCACCTGAGTTGATGCTCGTTTTCTATACAGGTATCTATATGTATAATTATATAATAACAAGGTATATAATCACTTTCAGTAGGAGCGGCAAGTACCCGTATATACAACGGCTTGTTAACGTAATACTTTTCACTGCTAACCTGCATATCTGGTATTATATATACATATAGATACCTGTATAGAAAACGAGCATCTACTCAGGTGCCTTTGGTCACATGTAACTACTACAGAGAGGTCACAGAGGTGACACTCTGTTCCCAGACTCAGTAACCTCTCGGGCGTCAAGGAGAGAGGTGTTGCCCTGCCTTGCTCCCCCACACCCCTTGCACTGATTACCTACAATTGACACTATGGGGAGGAGTACATAATAATACGATGTGGGAACCTGCTTACCCAAGACATGTTTAGGGGGACTGTCCTTGATCTACTTAAGGGGAGGTTTATATATTTGTTTATTTATTTATTATTATTTATTAGTTTCCTTCCAGACCTCGTCCCACTTTGTACTCTCTCACACACACTAACTCTAACTCTAACTCTCTCTCTCTCTCTCTCTCTCACACACACACACACACACACACACACACACACACACACACACACACACACACACACACACACACACACACACACACACAAACCAAATCCGAGGAGTGGATAAATTTGCGCTCGAGCGGCTAAAAACACACGACTGGCCCCCGGTAATCCCCTTGATGCAGAACGCGGCCGTTACAATTCAAATTCAAATGCTAACGAACTCTGCCGCTTAGAGGACTAACGGATTCCCCCCTCCCATCCGTTTTCCAATCAGCCGGTGTATATAAGGAACAACCGGATCCGATTTCATTATACTGTATATAACTTCATATTATTTTTATTAATCTCACCACCACACCCCCAATGAAATTAATTAAAGTATATATGATCCACCGGGATTCGAACCCGGGTTATCACACACATATTTTTGCCACCTTAACCATTACACCACCAGGACGGTTTTATAACCGGATGTTGCTGGTTTATATTAATTTGGCAATCATACTGTACAATATTCATGTTCTGTGGAGCACAATCACATAAGCCTTTATGATAGTCTTCGTGAAACTGTAGAATTGAACATTTGCGAGTTTCGGCCTATAAGGAAGTTGGAGATGTAGATATCGATGTTCAGAATTACCAGCTAAACACAGTTGTAGTGCCTTTATTTATTAATTAAATCAAATGCAACATCTTTCTATCCATAAGGAAACTTACAATATCAATGCATTTCTATTTAACAATTACACTGCAGGATATTTCCACTATAATAGGGCTTATTCAGGCACTCCTGAATGCTTAAGCAAGTGCCTGAATGAAATGAAATCAGCAAAAAACTAGAAGAAAATTGCTTCAAAATATCACCAGAACGAGCTTCGCGGGATTCGCCCGCAGCGCTACCACAGACATCGGCAAATATTTGCTAATTATTAGCTAGGTCACGCTACATTTGCCTTTGGCAGCGCTGCATAGGTCTCGCGAGATATGGGGTGAGAGTCTCAGTGCCCCGACTAATTCGCTGGAGAGCGGACGGAGGCCTTTCGTGCTCCTGCTCACTCACACTCGTCTCAGGCTTTAAGGGGTTGTAAATTGCCATGACGTTCCGGAACAGGTCCCGCAATGAAAGGGTTAACTCCTTGAGTACCTGCGTCGCCTATATGTATGTAACGCTAAACCCCAGCGACGCAATTGTTGCGTTGGCGTTAATTACTCTTGTCCTATGGCACCTGGGGGATTCAGATTTGTATGGGAACTGGTTTAGTATCCCACACAACAATACCGATGGTTGGAAACTCTCCAAGTCCAGCTGCGTGCGTGTGGGTGCGTGTGGGAGTGATTTTCCAGTATTTTGCGTACCCATATCCCCATGTTGTAATTGTTCACAGCAATTGTTCCGAGGAACTTGCTTCAATTGTGCCGGCTCTCCACATCTTTCCCCGTGGAACTAGGGCAGCTGGAAGCACCCATGAATTTACACTTTCTCCTCCACAATGCAGAACTTCTGCTTATCAAAATTCATTTATCCCCAGAACTACTACTCTTTGGAATTCACTTCCCTCGAGTTGTTTTCCACAATCTTACAATCTACAACAGTTTAAATCCAGTTGTTACAAACATTTTATGAATGGAGGATGCCTTTAGGCACATGGACCTTTTTTGTTTTATCTGTGTTTTTCCTTCCTCCATTCATTGTCTCTTTAAAAAAAAAAAAAAAATTAATTGCGACTTTCCGCCGCCCCGCAGGACCCCTAAAAGACCTACAGTAGGTGAGCGGTTTTTTGTGGTTTTTCCTTCATTACTAGCCCATCCCATGTGTTTTGAGGAAAAACAAAAATGACAACCTGCTGGTCCCTCGTTGTACGTACATTTATTATATATCATCTGGTGCTCAGTGGGTTAATATCGATGTTTACAGCTCCAACTTCCTTATAGCCTGACACTCGCAAGTGGTCAATTATTATTAGTTCGTGTACTGATTTGTATAAACTAATTTTATTTATTTCACTTCCAACACCAATCACCTTCCAATGAAATTAATGAAAGCATGTGATCATCCCGAGATTCGAACCTGGGTTAACACATACAGATCTTAAGCACTCGAACCATAACACCATCAAGACAGATATATAATCAATAAAATAAATTTTCTTAAATATAAAAATTGTGCCATATATATATATATATATATATATATATATATATATATATATACAGTATATATATATATATATATATATATATATATACTGTATATATATATATATAATTTTTTGTTTTTTTGTTTTTTTTGTAATAGGATAAATTTCAAATGTAAGAATCGTTCAAATGGTGATACCAACATGTAGTTTGGTACTCTTATAGTTAAAGGGGAGATGGGCCGTTTTTCTGGCCCCTCTTCCTCATGTTTAGCCACATTAGTTTTCAGATTATAAGGCGTTTGACCCATTAGTTTGGCGATGTTATGCCTTTCGCCTCATTTCTTTGTCAATATTAAGACTGTTCGTGTCATTAGGTGTCGATATTTTCCTGGTAGGCGATAGCGAGCCTGTAGTTTAAGAAAAATAATCTATCGAAATATGTTCAAATTTATCTTGAAGGCGGGTCTTGGGCGGGTGTTTTATAAGCTTGATGGAGGTTTAGGAAGGAAACACACGTCTGCCACAACGAACTACAGCTGGCTTACCATACATAACCAAGCATAAATATGTTTAAGGGGGGTCACCGTTTTTTTTTTTTTATATTTCTCTCCTTTTCTCTCTTTCCCTGGCTTGTATCCCTTCGGCCCCATTCAGCCAACTATTTTAAGACGTTTATCCCCATCTAGGTGTCGATTTCTTCCTGGTGATAGATAGCGAGCCAGCATTGTAAGGAGAAATCCGGCTTCGCCGGAGAAATTTTTCTATCGAAAAATGTACAAATTTAGCTTGCTGTCAAAACAAAAATATATATATGCTGGCTCGCTACCGCTCGCCAGGAAAATATTGACACCTGGATGGGGGGTAAACATCTTAAAACAGTAAGCCGAATACGGCCGAATGGATACAACCCAGAGAGAGAGAAAACAAAAACGAGGTGGGCTCCCTTAAACACAAACGCACACATACTCAACATTCGTAGAATAATATGAACACCAATTAATTATATATATACACACATTATGCAATTCAAGTGATTACAAAAGTCCTACATGTATGTTTATGAATTTACAATTAAAATGACGGAAATATCTGTATTGAACTTCTGTTGTTTCAAAGTATTTCAAGGCCTGTTTGTATATATTTGTTTAATAATACTCTTAGACATTGTAACATATGATCGTGTCTGATTTATGTTTCTATTTTGCAGGTACGATTATGGAGAACTACTGAAAGGTGTGGGTGAGTCCATTATCCACGGGTTACTGCGGTCCTGATTGCTGTATGGCAGACAGATACAGTCGGTCTAATAAGTGATGTCTCGGCACCAATTATGTTTTGATCAATAATTGGTGTCAGCAATATTTATACATGATTTCTTCTTTTTGAGTGAGATATAAAATACATCCCTACACTTACCCACCCTATTCAACAACTGGCAGACATTATTACAGCACAGGACAGCTGAGACATGACTTATTAGCGCAACCGTACAGTCAAGAGCATAAATACTGCGACACCAACCAGATAATGTTCGCCCCTTCGTTTCCAAAGCTATTACTAAACTTTTTATTCAAACTCACAATGATTTATCTATTTCATTCTAGCTACCGTCAGACGATTTTATTCAGCTTAGTATAAACCTCTCGTGATGAAAGAGTTGACGTTATCTGGTTGGTGTCCCAGTATTTATGCTCGTGACTGTACCATTCCTCTTGACTGGAACAGAAGTCTGGTCACTATCTGGAAAGGAAATCCCCATAGATCCTTCCCAGATTACATAGCCATACTACACTCTCCAAACGCGTCATAATCTTCAAAGGGTTCATATGCTTGGAAGTAATAATATGTGTATCCAGAGCATGATTTGAATAGTTGTACATAAACATTAAGTAAAACCAATTAAGCATTATTTTTGACGGGATATGTATGTGTGTATGTATATATGTATGTATGTATGTATGTATGTATGTGTGTATGTACCGGTATGTATGTATGTATGTATGTATGTGTGTATGTACCGGTATGTATGTATGTATGTATGTATGTATGTATGTATGTATGTATGTATGTGTGTATGTACCGGTATGTATGTATGTATGTATGTGTGTGTGTATGTACCGGTATGTATGTATGTATGTATGTATATATGTATTTTTTTTTTTTTTTTATGTGATTGAGGGAGGCAAAAGGCATAACTGCCTATAGCGAGTGCCTCCCCCATAGTTGAAAGAGTGACAGGGCCAAAATCAAGGGACGTTCGAGCCAAAATGCCTGGACACACGTAGTTTGAAGCAATTTAAGTCATAGGAAGAGGGAAAGACTGATTCTGGGAGAGAGTTCCAGAGCTCAGATGTTGAGTAGAAGAAAGTTTGAGAGTAACGTTTCACTCTTGGGTTGGAGAGTTGCACAGAGTAGGGGTGGGATTGAGTTGCAAGACGGGTACCACGTGCCCTACGTAAAGGAGGTGGTATGCACTGGGATAGCTCTGAGGAACACTGATTATTATAGTAGCGATAGAATAGTATGTATGTATGTATGTATGTAAGTATGTATGTATGTATATATATGTATATATATGTATATATGTATATATGTATGTATGTAGGCCAAGATCATGCGAGTGTAGGAGTATTATCGTTGACTTATTCTCACAAGCATAATATACCGAGTCAAATTCAGGGGGGATGGACTTATATATTTGTTCATTTATGTATTATTATATTAGTTTTTTAGTTTCCTCCCTAGACCTCCATCAAACATAAAAAAAACATCCATTACATCCCCATTCTCGATTAATTTGTACATTTTTCGGTAGAAATTTTTTTCGGCCAAAGGCCGGTTCTTTCCAAATTACAGGCTCACTATCGTTCGCCTGGAAAAAATCGACACCTAAATAGCACGAAAGATCTGAATATTGACAAAGAAATGAGACGAAAGGTCTCAAAATCGACGAACAAATAATGGGCCGAGCGTCGTATTATCTCAAAACTAATGGGGCTAAACATGACGGAAAAGGGGAGCCAGGAAAACGGCCCTCATCTCCCCTCAAGAGACCCTATATACCAGCACAGAGATCGGCCAACCTCCGCCATTTTGTTGCCGCTGGTGTCTTCCCTTGCTTCCTTGTACAGTCCAAGATATCCAGTGTAATTCCATACCCATTATAAACATTCGGCAATGGTTAGGCTATGGTTAGGCTAGAAATCTTGACCACTTAATTCTAAGATTCAAGGACTAAAGTAATCGAGCTAATAATTTAAAGATTGACGGAGGTCTAGGGAGGAAGCTAGAATAGAAAAAAATCTCTCTCTCTCTCTCTCTCTAGCTCTCGCTCTCGCTCTCGCTCTCTCTCTCTCTCTCTCTCTCTCTCTCTCTCTCTCTCTCTCTCTCTCTCTCTCTCTCTCTCTCTCTCTCTCTCTCTCTCTCTCTCTCTCTCTCTCTCCATCATCTCTCTCTCTCTCTCTCCTCTCTCTCTCTCCCTTCTCCTCTCCTCTTCTCTCCTGTCACTTCCTCCTCTCTCTCTCTCTCTCTCTCTCTCTCTCTCTCTCTCTCTCTCTCTAAGACAAACAAGTGAAGTCGGACCTTGATTAATGGAAAGGGAAGCCGATCATTTGGTTATGGTCGTAATGATCGGACAATTGCCAAATTCATGACATTTATCCAGAGTCCTATGAAGTGAAACCTTCGCCTTAAGGGAAGAATGCGTTTTATTACACAATATATATATATACAGAGCGGTCGCGAAACATCACCCCATAGGGAATTCCTGTGAATTGCCCATAGGGTATTCCTATATTATTTGATCTGCATTCCTATATATTCGATATGCACTAGCATGTGGTAACCAAGGTTCGAATCTCGATGGATCACATGCTAAAAATAAATAAAAATGTATTCATTAGCTCTCTCTTGCAAATACACAGGAATTCCCTATGGGGAGATATTTCGCGACCGCTCTGTTGTTGTTGTTGTTGCTGTTCCCCAAGCTGCCTGGCCGAACAGCCCCAAGGCCCCGAGCAAGGCCAAGGCCATAACCGAGCGCCCCCACAGAACCCTCCCTGCCGACCACAATAAAGCCTGGGTGACCGAAGCCACTCCATGGCGGGGAGCTGAGGAGGGCGCGGAAACGCCCGGGAAACCAAAGCCCCACCCAGGGCCCTGTGCCCCTCAGCAATTATGAAGAGAAAGTTGAGGGGCAAAGGAAAAATGTGACGCTTTGGCTTCCAATCTTGGTAGATTGGGAGGTCAATCCACGGAAGAGACGCCGTCACTTGAGATCTAGAAAATATAAAAGTAAAAGGAACAGTCAGAGTAAGCTATGGTTATGGCAGAGATCGCTCAGTTCTCACTCTGATAGACCAGCCCATCACCAACGACCGCTCTGTATAAATATATATATATAGAGAGAGAGAGATAATATAATATAATATAATATTTTTCTATTTTAGCTTCCTCCCTAGACCTCCATCAAACTTTTAAAAATACCACTAAGATCCCCTTTGAGAAAAGGCAGATAAAGGGCCCTGGCCGAACGCCGGTTCCTCCTAAATTGCAGGATTTCTATAGCTCGTCAGGGATATAATCGACACTTAAATGGGACGAAAGGTCTTGCAATTGATATATAAATGGGGCAAATGGGCTTGAAATAGCCAAACTAATTGGGCGAACGTCTTAAGATCTCGAAGGTAATTGGGCTAAGCACTAGGAAGAAGCAGACAAAGGAACTACCCTCCCCCTTAAGGCCAAAATTGATGCGGTTTGTGTATCCTTGTTCCCGGTACTGGAATAACGAGAGGGAGAGGTGTACAGTCGGCGAGATTTCCAACTGGCCCGGGGGTTCTTTTATATTTGATGTTATTGTATTTAACCCTTTTGAAGATCATGACGCGTTTTGATAGATTTGTTGTGGCTCTCCTTAGACGATTAATCCGCTTAGCTGCCATAGATCCTTCCTAAGCTTCATTATATCGTCTAAATGTACCTGAAGTCATATATAAAGGAAGTTGCCGGTACTGTATGGGTTAACCCTTTCAATACCAGCGACGTGTGTTATATTTTATTCTATCTATATTTAGACGATATTATATAGCTCAGGAAGGATCTGTGGTAGTTAAAAGGGTTGGTGGAGATACTTTGAAGCCTTATTATGGTTAGAGATCCTTCCTAAGCTGGATGAAATCGTCTAATAGTTGCCAGAATGTGATGGAAAGTTCGTCCCTGGTACTGAATGGGTTAAAAATAATTGAGTATAATGCCCAGTAAATTGCATGCATAATTCTCGGGGGCTATATTTCCACAGGGTAAGGTCGCGAACTTTTGTGAGTGAGTGTACAGACTGCCCCATCTAGGTTGAATAAAAAAAAACTCCCCAATGAGAGAGATTGTTCGGGATAATACACACAGATACACTATATAAATATATCTATATATTTATAAATCTAAATCTATCTGTGTATCTATCTATCTATCTCTGTATTCTACCTACCTATCTATGTATCTATCTATCTATCTGTTTCTCTCTATCTATCTATCTATCTATTTCTATATCTACCTGTCTCTCTCTCTCTCTCTCTCTCTCTCTATATATATATATATATATATATATATATATATATATATATCTGTGTCTATCTGTCTAAATATCTATCTATCTATCTATCTATCTATTTATCTATCTATCTATCTATCTATCTATCTATCTATCTATCTATCTATTTACCTTGGTCCCTGTCCCCCTAGGGTAGCCCCCAGGGCCCATATTGAGGAAGATTGCGCGGAATGACACTCTCAATTCGGAGGCGCATGGTTAAATTTCTACTCACACTCACTCACTCTCTCTCACTCTCACTCTCACTCTCACTCTCACTCTCACTTCACACTCTCTCTCTCTCTCTCTCTCTCTCTCTCTCTCTCTCTCTCTCATTCACGCTTTTTCTTTTCTTTATCTCTATATATATCTATATCTATCTAGCTAGCTATATAGCTATCTAACTGGGACCCTCTGAGTACGTACTCCCAAGGCCCAAAATGAGGAAGATTGCTCGGAATAATAACACACACACACACACACACACACACACACATATGTCGGGGCGCATGGTTCAATTTCTACTCACTTTCTCCCGGGTCCTGTCTTTCTTTCTCTCCGACTCCACCTCTAGGGGTTTCACTGTCGATTTCCATATTGGGTTGTTTTGATTTAGTTGATTGGTTATGGGTTGTTTGTGTTAATTTAGTTGATTGGTTGTGAGTTTTTGTCCTGATTTGGGTGTTTGTGTACATTTGGTTGATTAGTTGCTTGTATTGATGTGGTTGATTGGTTGTTTGTGTTGATTTGATTGATTGGTTATTCGTGTTGATTTGATTGATTGGTTATTTCTTGTTTGTGTTGATTACTCACTTTCTAACAAGCCCTTTCTTCTTGATTTGTGTTAGTTTGATTGTTTGGTCATTGATGTGTGAATATGATAGGCTGTGTGTGTGTGTGTGGTTATTGTTTATGTTGTTATTGTTGTTGTGTTTATATAGAGCTCTGGTTGTACTGTGTGTGTCATGGGTAACATTGTGTGGTTGTTTTGTTGTTGTTGTGTTTATATAGAGCTCTGGTTGTACTGTGTGTGTCATGGGTAACATTGTGTGGTTGTTTTGTGTTGTGTTTATATAGAGCTCTGGTTGTACTGTGTGTGTCATGGGTAACATTGTGTGGTTGTTTTGTTATTGTTGTTGTGTTTATATAGAGCTCTGGTTGTACTGTGTGTGTCATGGGTAACATTGTGTGGTTGTTTTGTTGTTGTTGTGTTTATATAGAGCTCTGGTTGTACTGTGTGTGTCATGGGTAACATTGTGTGGTTGTTTTGTTGTTGTGTTTATATAGAGCTCTGGTTGTACTGTGTGTGTCATGGGTAACATTGTGTGGTTGTTTTGTTATTGTTGTGTTTATATAGAGCTCTGGTTGTACTGTGTGTGTCATGGGTAACATTGTGTGGTTGTTTTGTTGTGTTTATATAGAGCTCTGGTTGTACTGTGTGTGTCATGGGTAACATTGTGTGGTTGTTTTGTTGTGTTTATATAGAGCTCTGGTTGTACTGTGTGTGTCATGGGTAACATTGTGTGGTTGTTTTGTTGTTGTTGTGTTTATATAGAGCTCTGGTTGTACTGTGTGTGTCATGGGTAACATTGTGTGGTTGTTTTGTTGTTGTGTTTATATAGAGCTCTGGTTGTACTGTGTGTGTCATGGGTAACATTGTGTGGTTGTTTTGTTGTGTTTATATAGAGCTCTGGTTGTACTGTGTGTGTCATGGGTAACATTGTGTGGTTGTTTTGTTGTTGTGTTTATATAGAGCTCTGGTTGTACTGTGTGTGTCATGGGTAACATTGTGTGGTTGTTTTGTTGTTGTTGTGTTTATATAGAGCTCTGGTTGTACTGTGTGTCATGGGTAACATTGTGTGGTTGTTTTGTTGTTGTTGTGTTTATATAGAGCTCTGGTTGTACTGTGTGTGTCATGGGTAACATTGTGTGGTTGTTTTGTTGTTGTTGTGTTTATATAGAGCTCTGGTTGTACTGTGTGTGTCATGGGTAACATTGTGTGGTTGTTTTGTTATTGTTGTTGTGTTTATATAGAGCTCTGGTTGTACTGTGTGTGTCATGGGTAACATTGTGTGGTTGTTTTGTTATTGTTGTGTTTATATAGAGCTCTGGTTGTACTGTGTGTCATGGGTAACATTGTGTGGTTGTTTTGTTGTGTTTATATAGAGCTCTGGTTGTACTGTGTGTGTCATGGGTAACATTGTGTGGTTGTTTTGTTGTGTTTATATAGAGCTCTGGTTGTACTGTGTGTGTCATGGGTAATATTGTGTGGTTGTTTTGTTATTGTTGTTGTTGTTATATGTTGTTGTTTTCTTTATAGAGCTGTGGTGTACTGGCTGTGTCTGGTTGAATTTCTACTCACTTTCTACCGGGCTGTATCTTCCTAACTTCAACCCCAGGGATTTCACTGTCGATTTCCATATTGAATCATGTTAGTGGGTTAGATAGATATATATATAGGTAGATAGATGGATAGATAGATATATAGATAGATATATAGATATATATAGATAGATAGATAGATAAATAGATAGATGGATAGATAGACTCATACTCCGATTCAATATATTATTTCGTAGATAGATCGAAAGATAGACAGATAAATAGATAAAGAGAGAGAGAGAGAGAGATTGGTAATTGATTTGACAAGGTATAATGAGTGAATATTTGTTGTTGTTGTTGCTTTTGTTTTGTTTTCTTGTTGTGTTGTGTATATGTTTGTCTTGTCATTGTTTTTGGTTGTCTTGAGTGTTCTATTAGTATTTGGATATGTACTGTATTCACATAAGAATTTTATGATAACTATAGAGGCATTCCTATTGTTTTTCTTGGTGTGTGTGTGTGTGTGGGGTGGGTGGGTGGGTGGGTGGGGGGGGGGGGGGGGGGGGTGGGGGGTCCTTAGTGTGTGATTGTGGTTCCTTAGTGTGTACAAAGGAAATCAAGCAACAAAGGTCTGGTTGTCCTCCAAAACACTGAGGATCAAATGTCCAAACAGTGGTTTAGAGTGAGTAAGGGAACATTGGAAAGGGAACTTCTGCCCTGGAACTAATGTCCGTGGCAGGATTAGGAAGTTAGTAGGGGACAGATGGGTTAGTAACTGAGGGAGGGATAAAATAAAGTTATTCATTTACAAACGCAGTCAGTCGCGGGTTTGATGCAAGATATTTGTCTAGGCGAAGTTTAAATGAATCAACGGTGCTGCCGTCTATAACGACTCGGGGAAGCCCATTCCACAAGTTGACAAATCGATTGAAGAAGAAATTCTTAGATTCGTGCGAGTTAAAAGATTTACCGATAATTTTGCAACCGTTTCCCCGCGTATAATTAGATTGGTCGATAGTGAAGTACGTACTACAGTTCATATTGTCGATGCCTTTGATGATTTTGAACACTTGAATTAAGTCGCCTCTTAATCTGCGCTGGGTTAAATGAAATAGATTTAATTATCTAAGACGCTCCTCGTATGGTTTATTCTTTAGGCTAGGTATCATTTTGGTAACTCTACGTTGAACTCGTTCTAGCTTGTCTATATCTTTTTGGTAATAAGGGCACCAGGATTGAACGCAGTATTCCAGAAGAGGGCGGACTAAGGAATTGTAAAGGGTTAGGATAACGTCTTTGGATTTATGCTCAAATGACCTGCCTATAAAGCCAATTATTTTGTTTGCTTTCTTAACAACTTCTGAACATTGTTGACTCGGTTTTAGGTTACTCGATATTGTTACTCCCAGATCGGTTTATCTGTTTACATTCTTAAGCTGAGTGCCATTCATCGAATAGTTTGCTTTCTCATTTTGGTATCCGATATGTAGTACTTTACATTTATCCGCATTGAAACTCATTTGCCAAATTTGGGCCCAACGTGACAACTTATCTAGATTGTGTTGCATATCGTCAACTTGTTCTTTTGAGAGTACGCTATTTGCAATGTTTGTATCGTCAGCAAATTTTGAGATTGTACAGGTGAGACCCTCATCTATGTCGTTGATGTAAATTAGAAAGAGAATTGGTCCTAGTACCGATCCCTGGGGTACCCCGCTACTTACATTGGTCCATTTAGATGCCTTACCGTTTATGACTACTCTTTGCTTTCTGTCGCGGAGCCAATTTTCTATCCATTTCAACACACCGTCTTGTATTCCATGCGCTTTTAGTTTTAGCAGTAAACGTTTGTGGGGAACTTTGTCAAAGGCCTTTTGAAAATCAAGGTGTGATTGTGTGTGTGTGTTTCCTTAGTGTGTGTGTGGTGTGTGTGTGTGTGTGTGTGTGTGTGTGTGTGTGTGTGTGTGTGTGTGTGTGTGTGTGTATTTCCTTAACGTGTGCTAATGTGTGTGTGTGTGATTCCATACTTATTGTTTGTGGTATAATGCTATCCATAAATGAGCTATCTATTTCGGTATGTGTTTGCATGTGTGTTAATAGACTCTTTGGATTTGTGTGTAAATATATTATAATAGGTAGTTAATGGCTGCCTTGTACAGTCGGCCTAATAAGTCATGTCTCCTCTGTCATTACTTTTTACTCGCTGTGTGCTGTATTAATGTATATCAGATGTTGAATAGGGTGTGTAATGATAGGAACATGTTTGTATGTCTCACTCGAAACGATGAATTAATGTTTAGACTTTAGAGAGTGCTGATACCAATTATTGATCGAAATATACTTAGTGCTGCGACATCACTTATTTGGGCAACTGTACTAGACGTCATGTAGATTACTTTTTACTCTCCGTTTTTAACAGTTTCACCTCTAATTACCATCTTCTTCATGTGTGCTTATTTTAATTGTTTATACTTAATTAACTTTCTATTGTCTGCTTAGTTTCTCTTTGTTTGCATTTATGGTATATTGTTTCCTTTGTATTGTTTTGTTTGGGTTATTGTTTGGGGTTGTTTAAATGCCGGGTTTATTGTGTTGTTATGTTTTATTTCACGCTTGTGTTTTCCCTTGTGTTTGTTGAGTTATTCATATGATTGTTTTCTTCTTACACACACACACACACACACACACACACACACACACACACACACACACACACACACACACACCGGTTTACTCCTCCCTGTGTGTCGGAATGTTTATTATGATTGTTTTTATAATGTGCTCTCCTCTAATTTCATGCTCGGATTCGCGTTTCAGTGTTCTTGGCTGATTGGCCGTCACACACACAATGTTTTTATTCGACTGTACTTTCCCTCTTGGTGTAATCATTCATAGTTTGTGTCCATTCTCCATTATTTCAATTTTGATTTTCTCTAATATTCTCTCATTTTCCCGGATTGATCATATGAAATTTATATAAACTAAAAGGCTGTTTCGACGCTATCTATCTATCTATCTATCTGTTCTGTTCACTGGCATTCTCTGTATTTTCTTATGTGTGTACTTTGTTATGGTTGAGAGTATCCCGCAGCCCTTTTACTATTTTATGAAGGAGGGGGCGCTGTTTCACTTTCGGGGCTTGTTTCAAGTTGTTCAAGGGGATGTTATTTTGTCTATTTATCTGTTTTTTTTTTATTATTACCGGTATATATATATTTATTATTACCGGTATATATATATATTTATTATTACCGGTATATATATTTATTATTACCGGTATATATATATTTATTATTACTGGTATATATATATTTATTATTACTGGTATATATATTTATTATTACTGGTATATATATTTATTATTACTGGTATATATATTTATTATTACTGGTATATATATATTTATTATTACTGGTATATATATTTATTACCGGTATATATATATTATTATTACCGGTATATATATTTATTATTACCGGTATATATATATTTATTATTACCGGTATATATATATTTATTATTACCGGTATATATAGATTTATTATTACCGGTATATATATGTTTATTATTAACGGTATATATATATTTATTATTACCGGTATATATATATTTATTATTACCGGTATATATATATTTATTTATTTTGCTCCGTAGACCTCTATCAAGCTTTACAAAACATCAGAAAGACTCCCCTTCGAGATACATTTGTACATTTTGCGGTAGAAAAATTTCTTGGCCGAAGGCCGGGTCCTCCTAAACTACAGGTTCGCTATCGCTCACCAGGAATAAATCGACGCCTAATGACACAAAAGGTCTTAATATACACACAAATGGGCAAAGCTCTTAACATTTGAAAACTAATGTGGCTAAACATGAAGGAGAAGGGCGGTTCAGAAAAAACACTACTTCCCCTTAACGGTTTGCTTGAATATGTTTATAGTATGGTATATGCTGGATGTGTCTGTGTGGGTTGTTTATAGTATGGTATATGCTGGATGTGTCTGTGTGGGTTGTTTATAGTATGGTATATGCTGGATGTGTCTGTGTGGGTTGTTTATAGTATGGTATATGCTGGATGTGTCTGTGTGGGTTGTTTATAGTATGGTATATGCTGGATGTGTCTGTGTGGGTTGTTTATAGTATGGTATATGCTGGAGTGTCTGTGTGGGTTGTTTATAGTATGGTATATGCTGGATGTGTCTGTGTGGGTTGTTTATAGTATGGTATATGCTGGATGTGTCTGTGTGGGTTGTTTATAGTATGGTATATGCTGGATGTCTGTGGGTGTTTATAGTATGGTATATGGTGGATGTGTCTGTGTGGGTTGTTTATAGTATGGTATATGCTGGGTGTGTCTGTGGGTTGTTTATAGTATGGTATATGCTGGATGTGTCTGTTTGTTTATAGTATGGTATATGCTGGATGTGTCTGTGTGGGTTGTTTATAGTTGGTATATGCTGGATGTGTCTGTGTGGGTTGTTTATAGTATGGTATATGCTGGATGTGTCTGTGTGGGTTGTTTATAGTATGGTATATGCTGGATGTGTCTGTGTGGGTTGTTTATAGTATGGTATATGCTGGATGTGTCTGTGTGGGTTGTTTATAATATGGTATATGCTGGATGTGTCTGTGTGGGTGTTTATAGTATGGTATATGCTGGATGTGTCTGTGTGGGTTGTTTATAGTATGGTATATGCTGGGTGTGTCTGTGGGTTGTTTATAGTATGGTATATGCTGGATGTGTCTGTGTGGGTTGTTTATAGTATGGTATATGCTGGATGTGTCTGTGGGTTGTTTATAGTATGGTATATGGTGGATGTGTCTGTGTGGGTTGTTTATAGTAGGTATATGCTGGATGTGTCTGTGTGGGTTTATAGTATGGTATATGCTGGATGTGTCTGTGTGGGTTGTTTATAGTATGGTATATGCTGGGTGTGTGTGTGGTTGTTTATAGTATGGTATATATGGATGTGTCTGTGTGGGTTGTTTATAGTATGGTATATGCTGGGTGTGTCTGTGGGTTGTTTATAGTATGGTATGTTGGATGTGTCTGTGTGGGTTGTTTATAGTATATATGCTGGGTGTGTCTGTGTGGGTTGTTTATAGTATGGTATATGCTGGGGGTGTCTGTGGGTTGTTTATAGTATGGTATATGCTGGATGTGTCTGTGTGGGTTGTTTATAGTATGGTATATGCTGGGTGTGTCTGTGTGGGTTGTTTATAGTATGGTATATGCTGGATGTGTCTGTGGGTTGTTTATAGTATGGTATATGGTGGATGTGTCTGTGTGGGTTGTTTATAGTATGGTATATGCTGGATGTGTCTGTGTGGGTTGTTTATAGTATGGTATATGCTGGATGTGTCTGTGTGGGTTGTTTATAGTATGGTATATGGTGGATGTGTCTGTGTGGGTTGTTTATAGTATGGTATATGCTGGGTGTGTCTGTGTGGGTTGTTTATAGTATGGTATATGCTGGATGTGTCTGTGTGGGTTGTTTATAGTATGGTATATGCTGGATGTGTCTGTGTGGGTTGTTTATAGTATGGTATGCTGGATGTGTCTGTGTGGGTTGTTTATAGTATGGTATATGGTGGATGTGTCTGTGTGGGTTGTTTATAGTATGGTATATGCTGGGTGTGTCTGTGTGGTTGTTTATAGTATGGTATATGCTGGATGTGTCTGTGTGGGTTGTCTATAGTATGGTATATGCTGCTGTGTTGTGGGTTGTTTATAGTATGGTATATGCGGATGTGTCTGTGGTTGTTTATAGTATGGTATATGCTGGATGTGTCTGTGGGTTGTTTATAGTATGGTATATGCTGGATGTGTCTGTGTGGGTTGTTTATAGTATGGTATATGGTGGATGTGTCTGTGTGGGTTGTTTATAGTATGGTATATGCTGGGTGTGTCTGTGTGGGTTGTTTATAGTATGGTATATGCTGGATGTGTCTGTGTGGGTTGTTTATAGTATGGTATATGCTGGGTGTCTGTGTGGGTTGTTTATAGTATGGTATATGCTGGATGTGTCTGTGTGGGTTGTTTATAGTATGGTATATGCTGGATGTGTCTGTGTGGGTTGTTTATAGTATGGTATATGCTGGATGTGTCTGTGTGGGTTGTTTATAGTATGGTATATGCTGGATGTGTCTGTGTGGGTTGTTTATAGTATGGTATATGCTGGATGTGTCTGTGTGGGTTGTTTATAGTATGGTATATGCTGGATGTGTCTGTGTGGGTTGTTTATAGTATGGTATATGCTGGATGTGTCTGTGTGGGTTGTTTATAGTATGGTATATGCTGGATGTGTCTGTGTGGGTTGTTTATATTATGGTATATGCTGGATGTGTCTGTGTGGGTTGTTTATAGTATGGTATATGCTGGATGTGTCTGTGTGGGTTGTTTATAGTATGGTATATGCTGGATGTGTCTGTGTGGGTTGTTTATAGTATGGTATATGCTGGATGTGTCTGTGTGGGTTGTTTATAGTATGGTATATGGTGGATGTGTCTGTGGGGGTTGTTTATCTATGTGTTTTTATCGGTTTTGGCAGGCGTTTTTACATTTACTCGGTTATCCCTTCTTTGCCATCTCTCGTTCTCCTTACCATCCAGTTTATGACCCTTTGAAGATTGTGACGCATGTTGACTTTATGCTGGCTATCCTTAGACGATTTTATACAGTTAAAGAAGGATCTGTGGGAATTATAAGGGAGAAAGACTATCTCAATCAATCCTCTGACTTCCACATACCCTTTCTAATCTGAATACAATCGTCTAATAATAGCCGCAATGTTGCATCTCTCTCGCTATTCTATCGCTACTACAATAATCAGTGTTCCTCAGAGTTCTCTCAGTGCATACCACCTCCTCTACGTGGGTACGTAGTACCCGTCTTGCAACACAATCCCACCCCTACTCTGTACAACTCTCCAACTCAAGAGTGAAACGTTGCTCCCAATCTTTCTTGTATTCAACGGCTGAGCTCTGGAACTCTCTCCCTGAATCCATATTTCCCTCATCCTATGACTTAAATTGTTTCAAACTCCGTGTGTCCAGACATTTTGGCTCGAACGTTCCTTGATTTTGACTCTTTTAACTCTGAGGGAGGCACTCGTCACAGGCAATTTTTGCATTTTGTCTCCCTCATCCACATACAAAAACAGAAAACAGACGAAATGTATCATCGAATCTCGAAAGGGTTAATCGTCGTTTAATGCTAGCCAGAACGTAGAAAAGAAAGGCATAATCGGATCTTGAAAAGGCTTAACCATTTCCGTGTATGATGATGGATTGTACGGTACGGTCCCTCCTCCTCCCCTTCCGTGCATATCATTACCTGTTGGGCCGTATGGTTAGTATAGGAGTTTCCCCGCAGACTTTCCATCGGCGGGTTGTTTCTTCACTTTCGGTGCTTGCTTGAGGTGGATTCGCATTTTCTGGAGTTTTCTATCTATCTATCTATCTATATGCTCAGGCCCAATCCCCACTTTTCCTTTTACTTTTGAATAATCAACTTGGTACAGTCTTGGGCTCCTCTCTCTGTCTTTTATTTCGATTAAGGGGGGATGGGCCGGTTTTCTGGACCACTTTCTCCTTCATGTTTAGCCCCATTAGTGTTCAGATGTTAAGATGTTTGCCCCATTAGTTAGTCGATTTTAAGACTTTTCGCCCCATTTCTTCGTCAATATTTAGTCTTTCGTGCTATTTACAGTAAGTGTAGATTTGTTCCCGGGCGAACGATAGTGAGCCTGTAAAGTTGGAAGAATCGGCCTTCGGCCGGGACATTTGTCTACCGAAAAATGTACAAATTAATCTAGAAGGGGGATCTAATGGATGTTTTTTTTAATTTGATGGAGGTCTAGATAGGAAACTAGAAACAAAAATGAATACATGCACAAATCGGCCAAAAAGTTAACCATCTCCCAAGTTCGGGATGGCTTGGGTGCTCTACTGTCAACACCATTCCAGCTCAACGACTTGTACTTCACTCATCTTAAACAGCAACATGTTATCACCAAATATTGAAAATAAGAATGGTGTAGGTTATATAAAAACGAAATAGGATACATTTAAAATCAGTACCCTTATTTACTGAATACACCCTGTAAGTCTTAGATTGTACTGTGCTATTATTGAGTTCGGTGACTGTACTACCTATGTACTTACCTGTGTATCAATGTACGCGGAGAGACCCTATGGATATCAATGTCCCTGTGACTTTCCAGGAGGGGTCCTGCAGGGGAAGGGGGGGGGGGGGGGGGGGGGGGGGGGTGCTGTAGGGGTGTGGGGGGGGGGGGGGGAAGGGTACTGTAGGAGTGTGGGGGGGGGGGGTGCTGTAGGAGTGGGGGGGAGGGGGGTGCTGTAGGAGTGGGTGAGTGGGGGTGCTAAAGGGGGTAGGTGTGCTGTAGGAAGTAGAGGTTTTGCCGAAGGGGAAGGGGTATTGTAGGAAGGGAGGTAGGGGAAGTATTGGGGGGGGGGTTCTGTTGGAGGAAGGGGAATGTACTGTAGGAGGGAGAGGTTTTGCTGTACGGGGGAGGGGTGCTGTAGAAGTAAGGGGGGGGGGGTAGGGTGCTGTAGTGGGAGAGGGGAGGGGTGCTGTAGTGGGAGAGGGGAGGGGTGCTGTAGTGGGAGAGGAGAGGGGTGCTGTAGTGGGAGAGGGGAGGGGTGCTGTAGTGGGAGAGGGGAGGGGTGCTGTAGTGGGAGAGGGGAGGGTGCTGTAGTGGGAGAGGGAAGGGGTGCTGTAGTGGGAGAGGGGAGGGGTGCTGTAGTGGGAGAGGGGAGGGGTGCTGTAGTGGGAGAGGGGAGGGGTGCTGTAGTGGGAGAGGGGAGGGGTGCTGTAGTGGGAGAGGGGAGGGGTGCTGTAGTGGGAGAGGGGAGGGGTGCTGTAGTGGGAGAGGGGAGGGGTGCTGTACTGGGAGAGAGGAGGGGTGTTGTGAGAGGGGGAGTTTTTTTACTCCACGCTCTTGTTTCACGCTGTTTCACTTTTTATATCAAGATTCGTGTCATTATTTGGGAGGGGGATTTATGCGTGACGTGTGATTTGTTCTTGATGGTTATTCTCTCTCTCTCTCTCTCTCTCTCTCTCTCTCTCTCTCTCTCTCTCTCTCTCTCTCTCTCTCTCTCTCTCTCAAATTATATATAGTGTGTGTGTGTGTGTGAATGTGTATCTATTTGTTGTATCTCTATTTCTAGCCGTTCACCTGAGCTCTAGTTGATCTATATTTATTTCGTATTTATTCACCCTGATCTAGCCATTTTCAATATAAACAGGTTTTTACTCTATTCCACATTTCTACGTCAATTCCCGTCGCCTTTGCTCTTAATAGACGTCATACATTTTGCAGCATTCCACTTTCTTCCACATTCCACCCTGCGCCTCCTCCACCCCCACCACCACTACACGCTATCTCCACCCCTCCCTCCACCACTGCCCTCTCCACCACCACCTACCCACCATCACCCCTCCCTCCACCGACCCACCTCCCCCTACTCCACCCTCTCCATCCCTCCCCCACCACCCCCCTTCCCTCTCCCCCCACCTCCCCTCCCCCTCCACCCCCACCCCCTCACATATTTTAGACTCCTCTTTTCTTCCACTTTTTGCCTTCCTGCCGCTCCTTTTCTCGAGGCTATTACAAATGATTTATAGTCTTGCTTTCTTTTAATTGCATTTTTGTTCCTGATTCTGCATTTGGATTTATTTGTTATGTTTTCTTATTTCTTGTATATATTCCATGTTTTAACTTTCTATTTTGATCATTGTAACTAATACCTGTATATTAATAATACTTTCTATTGTATTTTGTAGTGTTTCTTTTGCCATCTATCAAAATGTCAATCCAATAATTGTCCTAAATATTCCTAACTGTTTTCATTGTATACAATTTACAATATACTAAGCTAATTATTTATTTAATGCAATTATGTTTCATATATAAATACAAATTCAATAACAAAAATAATATTAAACAAACTGTCTATTCATCACACACTCATATACTGTATGTGTATTTCTGTTAATTATGGATGTTTACGGCTCCAACTTCCTTGTACCCCGAAACTCGCAAATGGTCAATAAATTTCCCTTTCGTTATCTCGACTTTCTTTTAGGTATTTATCCTTTCTTACTTATTTATTTATTTATGTTATATTTACCCTTTCTTTTTCCTGGTAACCCCTCTTATATAATCTGCCTTTACATATATGTTTTCTTATATTAGCACATTAACCCCTTCTGTACCGGCGACATCTTTTTCATTTGATTTAGTTCTATTTAGACGATTGTGTGCAGTTTGAGAAAGATCTGTGGTAGTAAGAAGGGTCAAGTGAGATCTTTCGAAGCCTATTAATTTCTGGAGGTCCTTTTTAAACTGAATACAATCGTCTACTAGTAGCCAGAGTAAAGTTTAATAAAAGACGTCGCCGGTACAGATGGGTTTAATTCGATCCTTTCTCTAGAACTGCCGCACTGCTAAATACTGCCACTTCAAATATATTAATATATATATATATATATATATAATTAAGAACGAGGTGTTACTTATTTCTATAAGTTCAGGAACTTATAGAGCGAGGTCGGTCCCTAGTGATCTTGGCCCCATTCAATGTTTTTTCCACTCACTAAAACATTACGCTTTCTATAATGCAGTTGGGTCTGAGTACATGATTAGATTGATAGCCAAAATTGGAAAATGGATATTAATCGTTATCGTGTACTCAACCTTTAACTGTGTTGGTGGTGTAATGGTTTAGGTGCTTATGTTCAGGGTGTGGTGTCCCGAGTTCGAATCCCGGGAGGACCATATGCTTTCATTAGTTTATTCAAGTACATTGGCGTTTGTAATTGATGATTAATGTTAAGAACAGGGTGTTACTTATACTTCATTGTACTGTATTGCCATATATTCTTGTTCATTCTCTTTAACTACGCACTTTCATTATTTTACGCTTCTTCAAAATTTGTTCCTTGCATATTTTTTTCGTGTTCAACTTTCACTTTCCTCTCCCTTGAAACTACTACTTTCTCCTTCCCCTAAGTTGTTTGTGTATATACGTATATTATTTAGTGATTTTATGTATTTATGTATTTATTCCTTTCTCCTCTAAGTTGCCCTCAGATATAGTAATTGCTCTTTCTTTATTTACTTATTTATCTTTTCCTTTCTCCTCTAACTTGTCCTCCTGAGATTCTTGTTTTGTTAATGTATATGTTTGTTTGATTCTGTCCTTTCTCATAATACTATATTCAATTATCATTTCACTTATATTCAATTATCATTTCACTTATATTCAATTATCATTTTACTGTTCGCTGACTGTACTTCTGTTTCTGTGTTTGTTATACCTTATTCATCCAAAATATATTAATGTATATATTTGTTAATGGCCACAATATACAGTATATATATATATTACTACAGTAACTGCTTGACCACTTGCGAATCGATATTTAGCAGACATACACATTTTATGTGAGTTCATGATGGATATAAACGTTTGCTGAATATGGTTTTATGTACTTATATAATGCACTACACCTGTATTTTTGCTGGTAATTCTGCTAAAAAAAATTATGTCAACAGCTCCAACTTCCTTTAAAGCCTGAAATTCGCAAGTTGTCAATTTTCCATCTCCAAAGCTTCGTGTTTATTATTATTAACCCTCTCCGACATATGACGCGATTTTGAGCCTATTGGGGATACTTTAAAGCCTTTGTTACCATCAGGTGTATTTAGAAACCTTTAGTTTAGTTACTTCAACCTCTGCAGATGTCTTTGAGTTAGCTGTGGGCAGAAAACTAATTTTGGAGAGGTAATTATAAGAGTGAGAGAACTCTGTTTCTTATCGCTAATCTGGCAACCTCTGCGTCATAAATGCGTGAAAGGGTTAACTCCTTCAACACCATGACGCCTTCTTACCTTTGATTCTGGCTAAAAGAAGACGATTTTATGCAGTTTAAGAAGGACCTATGTTATTAAGAGGGTTTATCGAGATCGTATTTACCCATATGAGTCATAGAGGTAGAATATAAACTAATTCATATGTTTTCACCAACCAACTTTACTTATAAACTCAATTAATTAAATCAACAAATACATGTGGCACTCCAAGGACTCGAACCTAGGATATTCACATCGAAATTCCGCGCACTTATGCATTACGCTATCAAGACAAACCAAATCGTCTATTGGTAACAAAGTGGTGAACGGGTTAGCTTTCTATATTCTCGATCTCAACCGTAATAGACCGGTCACTGGCTAACATACCGTACATAGTCTTGTTGCTCATTAAAGGGAGCCCAGACGGTATTGTGCAGCATAATTTACTAGTTGTTGTTGTTGTTGTCGTTCCCCAAGCTGCCTGGCCGAACAGCCCCAAGGCCCCAAGCAAGGCCAAGGCCATAACCGAGCGCCCTCACAGTACCCTCCCTGCCGACCACAATAAAGCCTGGGTGACCGAAGCCACTCCATGGCGGGGAGCTGAGGAGGGCGCGGAAACGCCCGGGAAACCAAAGCCCCACCCAGGGCCCTGTGCCCCTCAGCAATTATGGAGAGAAAGTTGAGGGGCAAAGGAAAATGTGACGCTTTGGCTTCCAATCATGGTAGATTGGGAGGTCGATCCACGGAAGAGACGCCGTCACTTGAGATCTAGAAAATATATAAGTAAAAGGAACAGTCAGAGTAAGCTATGGGTATGGCAGAGATCGCTCAGTTCTCACTCTGATAGGCCAGCCCATCACCACATGACTAGAACCCAATCCTCTCAGAATCAGCTAGGAAAGGCCCTAGAAAGCCGCCTTTGGCGGGGGAATAGCTCCCCTATTTCAACCCCTTTTGGGGTTGGGCACCCGCCATAATTTACTGGTTCGGCTCAATGGTTTAAGGAGGGGGTTTAGTTTTCTCTCTAAACATCTATCAAACTTAAATTCATTGGTTTAAGGAGGGGGTTTAGTTTGCTCTCTAAACCTCTATCAAACTTAAAACAAAAACACCCACAAGACCCCCATTCGATATAAATTTGTACATTTTTCGATAGAAAAATTTCCCGGCCGAATGCCGATTCCTCTTCAAATACAGGCTCGCTATCGCTCGCCAGGAAAAAAAATACACCTAAATGGAACGAAGGGGCTTAATATTGGCAAAGAAATGGGGTAAAAGGTCTGAAAATCGCCAAACTAATGGGGCGAATGTCTTGAAGTCTCATAACTAATAGGGCTAAACATGAGGTAGGAGGAGGACTGAAAAAACAACTTCCTCCCCTTAACATTCAATTATTTTACATCAGTACATATCCTGCATGTCATTGATTTTCACTTTCCTCTTACTCACATTTTTTATTATTTTTCGATACCGGTACGCTTTCTAGACTTTGCCTTTTGAAATACACACCCCTTGTCCCCCTCTTTCTTTCTCTCTCTCTTTCTCGCTCTCTTGCTCTTGCTCTCTTGCTCTCTAGCTCTCGCTCTCTCTATCTCCCTCTCTCTCTCTCTCTCTCTCTCTCTCTCTCTCTCTCTCTCTCTCTCTCTCTCTCTTGCTCTCTTGCTCTCTAGCTCTCTCTATCTCCCTCTCTCTCTCTCTCTCTCTCTCTCTCTCTCTCTCTCTCTTACAATAATCAATGTTTTTCAGAGCTTTGTCATTGTATACCTCCCTTATACCCACTGTTCATGACATTTTCAGCCCCTATTGACATACTGTCCAAGAATGAACAGGTTTTCAAAGTATTTCTTCCACTTTAACTAGTAAACTATGGAATTATCCTCCCCAGCCATCTTTCCTTCCACCTTACTACTTAAACTTCTTCAAACTCCGTGTCCAGATATTTTGATTCGTAACGTATGTACAGTACCTTGAATTTGGCTTACTCTTTCAATCTCAAGTGACACTAGCTACAGGTAGTCTTGCCTTTTGTTTCCTTCTTACACATAAATATACCTCTACCTGACGCAAACTATCTCTGACTCATTATAACTCTTTCTCATTACCTGTGCCTACACCTGCCTCACCGTACAGTCGGTCTAATAAGTGATGTCTCTGCACTAATTATGTGTTGATCAATAATTGGTATCAGCAATATTTACACAGGATTTCTTCTTTTTGATTGAGATGTACAACCATGTTCCTACACTTACCCACCCTATTCAACATCTGCCAGACATTAATACAGAACAGAGCGAGCCAAACGTAATGACAGCTGAATAATTACTTATTACCGCCACCGTACGTTACTCACTGTCAGTTAATCCTTTGAGTACCAGCGACGTGCGTTATATTTTATTCTAGCTAAATGAAGACGACATTATGCAGCTTAAGTAGGATCTGTGTTAGTTAAAATGGTTGGTTGAGATAGTTTGAAGCCTTATCATTGCTAGAGGTCCTTCCCAATCTGAATAAAATCGTCTAATAGTCGCCAGAATATGATGAAAAGGACGTCCCTGGTACTGAATGTCAGTTAACTCACTCTGCCTCGGGGACGTGATGGCAGGCAGAAGAAGGTGGTGGTAGTGCAAGGACCCATAGAGCCCAAGGGACATTAGGGAGGGGTGGTGGGGACCCTAAGGTAAAGCCCAAAATGTTGTTTACTATACCGACAGGAAGGAAGGAAGGAAGAGTTGGGGCAAATTAGTAATGCGTTCATTATGTGTAATGTTTGTTCCATCACCTCCTTCAGTTATTCGTCATCTTCCTATTCTAATCATCGTTATGTAGTTTACCTCTTCTTCCGCTTCTCTATCCTCTTCTTTCATCTTTCTGCCACCATCCACTTCTTCACCCTCTTCTTACTCCACCTCTCCTTCCTCTTCTGCCATCCACTACTTCTTCGACTTATTCTATCCACTTTTTCACCCTCTTTCCTCCTCTTCGTATTCCACTTCTCCTCCCGACATCTTCGTATTCCACTTCTCCTCCCGACATCTTCGTATTCCACTTCTCCTCCCGACATCTCCTCTTCCTTTTCTTCCATCCACTTCATCTTTGACTTCATCCATCCACATCTTCACCTCTCCATCATCCTCCTCCTCACCTTTTCCTCCATCTCTTCTTCTTCCACCTCTCCTTCCATCTCTTCTTCTTCCACCTCTCCTTCCACCTCTTCTTCCAGCCCTGACAGTGAGGAGGAGGAGGAAGAGGAGTAAGGGAGGAGGAGGAGGAGTAGTAGTAGTAGTAGTAGTAGTAGTAGTAGTAGTAGTAGTAAGGGAGGAACTTTCAAGGCTTTCCAAACTTTCTCTCGGTCGACCAGCAAATCTCTCTCTCTCTCTCTCTCTCTCTCTCTCTCTCTCTCTCTCTCTCTCTCTCTCTCTCTCTCTCTCTCTCTCTCTCTCTCTCTCTCTCTCTCTCTCTCTCTCTCTCTCTCTCTCTCTCTCTCTCTCTCGATTTCCTAGATTTTCAAATGGCGTTTGACAAGGTACCTCACAATAAATTATTAGACAAATTAGAAATGCTCGGGATGAATAAAGGGTAATGTATATCAATGGATAAAAAGCAGGCTTGCAAACAGAAAGCAAAGAGTTGTTATTAATGGTATAGAATCAGATTGGGTGCCTGTTACCAGCGGTGTGCCTCAAGGATCGGTCCTTGGTCCGGTTTTATTTATCATATACTGTATATAAATGATATTGATGTAGGTCTGAATAACTTTATCTCCAAATTTGCTGACGATACAAAGATAGGGAATATAGTCTTGAGTGAGGAAGACAGAAATAGCCTACAGTTGGATTGGTCAGAAAAGTGGCAAATGGCCTTTAATGTTGACAAATGTAAAATGTTGCGGTTGGTTAAAACAAATATATATGATTATCAAATTAAAGGCCAGCCAATAATAGCAACCTCTAAGGTTAAAGATCTCGGGTTTATAATATCAGAAAACAACAAATCCTCAGAGCAATGTGCGGCTGCGGCAAATAAAGCTAACAAAGCCTTGGGATTTATCAAAATAAATGTTACCTATAAAAACGAAAACATTAGTTTGCCATTATTCAAAAGCATTGTTAAACCCCATCTCGAATATGACGTTTAGTTTTGGTCCCCGTATCTCAAGAAAGACGTTAAAAAACTCGAATCTGTGCAGCGTAGAGCAACTAAACTAATTCCCTCTCTGAAAAACAAGTCATATTATGAAAGATTAAAGAAATTAAATTTGTTCTCGCTAAAGAAAAGGAGGTTGCGAGGCCAACTTATCGAGTGTTTTAAGATACTTAAAGGGTTTGACAGAGTAGATATCAGTGCACTGTTCACGATTAATAATAATGCTGCAACCCGAGGTAATGGAATGAAATTAATTATAAAAAGGCATCCTTAGATGTGACACAAACTGTTTTCACATACAATGTGGTTAAAGAGTGGAATAGTTTACCAAGGGAGGTGGTCGACAGTAATTCTATTGATACGTTTAAGAAAAGACTGGACGATCATCTAATGAAGATTGGATTAATATGAATTAATCAGTAGGCATGTGTAATTTTCCTTACCAACTAACGTTTTCCTATACTATATAAAAACTTTCCTTGTTGGCATTTCCTGACCCATAAGGTTACACATCATCCTATTTTCCGGTACGGCTCTTTTTGCCGGAGGAAGCGGAGGATAGGGAGAGAGTCTTCTACTTTACTGTCCTATTCTCCCACTATAAACTGTCCCTGTCTAGTAGTATTAAGGCCGGACCACCTACAGTAGTTGGGATCGCAAGGTCTGCGTGGTCTGAGTATCTGTGTAACTCTGTGTATCCGTGTAACTCTCTCTCTCTCTCTCAGCCGTACCCCGCGCACTCCCATAATCACATTTTCACTTTTGTTCTCTCGCGGGAAAATATTACGCCGACTTTCCCCCTTTGGTAATATATCATTTAGGGGGTAGTGCTTGTTTTTTTTTGTTTTTTTTTGTTTTTTGTTCTTCTATATATTGATCTATTAATCTATTTTTTAGTTTCCTCGCTTGACCTCCAGCAAGGTAAAGAAAACGCCCTCTAGATTCCCCTTCAAGATAAATTTGTACATTTTTCGGTAGAAAAATGTCCTGACCGAAGGCCAATTCCTCTTCAAATTACAGGCTCGATATCGCTCGCCAGAATAAAATCGACACCTACATGGCACGAAAGTTCTTAATATTGACAAAGAAATGGGGCGAAAGGTCTCAAAATCGCCAAACTAATGGAAGGGACGTCATAAAATCTCAAAACTAATATGGCTAAGCATGAGGGAAAAGGGGGTCCATAAAAGCAACCACCTGCCCCTTTATGTCGGTGAGTACTGTTTTTAGTCAGAGCTGACATGGGACTCGATAGCCTTGGCGGGCAACCTATCTAGGGGGAAAAACCCTACACAAATTACCGATGGGCGACACGCTAATCGGTGCCACTTACAGGTGGCGATTTTTATAACATATAACAACAACATATTGCCGATTTAGATATTGACGGGCTAATTTATGAGTACTAGAGATTTTAGCTGAACATACGGTAACTTTCACTGGACTGATATGAAGTGTGACTCAATGGGGAACCACTTTGACTGTACCCACTATGTTTTTATTATCATTATTATTATTATTATTATTATTATTATATATATATATCATTCAATTGATACCCCCAACTCAAAATATTGAAAGCTAGTTTGTTTTTTTGCTTTTGACATTTTAAAAATTCCCACTGCTTTAGAATCTTCTCTGATATACCAATATACGTGTGACAACTGCCAGGCGTCATATATAGGAAAACCAGAGAGATATCTGAAGACACGCATACACGAACACCTACAGTAGGTACATCTGCCCGTACTGGCAGACCAATCACCACACCATCATTTAGCGCCATTAGGCAACACTCACACACTTTAGATCATCCTATCAAACGAGCCTCATTCAAAGTTCTAGATAGAAGCCAGCACCACTTCGACCTCCCCATCATGGAATCTCTACACTCCTACATCCTTAGACCCACTATATATATATATATGTTTTGTTTTACCTTGGGGGAAAAACGTAAAAAATATATCGTTCAAGCGCGTACTCTTATTGACTTGCAAAAATATTAATATCCCATGTCGTATTATATTACAAGAGGTGACCGAAATTCATTGCAAGAGGAATGGCCTATGGTAATAACATCTGCCTTTATCCTGATTCATGGCAACCCTAGCTTACCGATGGGCCTTCAGAGCAGTGATTGTGTCCCATGGGTAGCTGTCGTAAGGTACACTCGGATACCATAGTCTCTAGCCCACTCATACATATTCCTGGACCCTCTATGTGTTTGGTTGTGCAATTATAACTATCTGGATTGATTTTTGAACAACACCAGCGTTTCAATTAATAGTATATATCGTTTCGTAGTTGACGTATAGAAAATGATATTCATAAATTCGTGTCTAGACATATATTTCCATATTTAGAAGTAGGTGAAGTCCAGGAATTGTTACGAGTGGGCTGAAGACTATGGCATCCGAGTGTACAATTAACCCTTACAGTATCGGTGCCGTCCTTTTAACTTTACCCGGGCTATTATTATTATTCAGTTTAAAAAGGGCCTTCAGCAATTGACATACTTCGAACTAGCTCACTTAACCATTTTTTCTTGGTGATGGGCTGGTCTATCAGAGTGAGAACTGAGCGATCTCTGCCATACCCATAGCTTACTCTGACTGTTCCTTTTACTTATATATTTTCTAGATCTCAAGTGACGGCGTCTCTTCCGTGGATTGACCTCCCAATCTACCAAGATTGGAAGCCAAAGTGTCACATTTTTCCTTTGCCCCTCAACTTTCTCTTCATAATTTCTAAGGGGCACAGGGCCCTGGGTGGGGCTTTGGTTTCCCGGGCGTTTCTGCACCCTCCTCAGCTCCCCGCCATGGAGTGGCTTCGGTCACCCAGGCTTTATTGTGGTCGGCAGGGAGGGTTCTGTGGGGGCGCTCGGTTATGACCTTGGCCTTGCTTGGGGCCTTGGGGCTGTTCGGCCAGGCAGCTTGGGGAACAACAACAACAACAACAACCATTTGTTCTATCACAGATCTGGCTTAAGCTGCATAAAATCGTATAAATGTAGCTAGAATACAAAATAAAAAGACGTCGCCGGTACAGAAGGGGGGTAAAAGTAAAATAGTTGACGAACCTTTTGCTCATAAACTGTACTTTTGAATAACAATCACTTTTCATTGGCAGACCATAATATGTGTGTGGGTTTTTTGTGTTTTTTGTGTTTCTATCTGAGTGAGGGAGACAAAATGCAGAACTGCCTGTATCGAGATCCTTCCCCAGAGTTGAAAGAGTGACAGGGCCAAAAACAAGGGACGTTCGAGCCAAAATGCCTGGACACACGGAGTTTGAAGCAATTTAAATCATAGGAATTGATAGCCCGTGACTAGTATTTTCTGTTTCATGTTGTAGAAATGTCAAGTTTATGTCCCTCTCTAGCTTTCACACACATTCTCTTAAAGGTTTTTGGCGAAATATTGAATTAAAGATCTCATGGATGCTCCTATACCCGATTTGTTCCACGCGGGTTAACAGTTAGATAATCAAGCAACAACAACAACAGCCACAAACGTGTTTATACAACTTCTGTAACTATTAACCCCTTCTGTCTCGGAGACGTCTTTTTTAGTCTATATTCTTCTAGCTATATTTAGACGATTTGTGCATTTCATAAACGATCTGTAGTAGTAAAAAGGGTTAGCCTAAGTGAGATAGTTCGAAGTCATTTTTAAACTGAAGAATATCGTCTAATAGTTGCCAGAATATAATTAAAAGTATGCCACCAATACTGCATAGGTTATAATCAAATATTACAGCGTTATGTAGGCAACATGGCGTCTAAAGTAACGTAGGGATAGCATAAAGCTTCCTATAGATGGCTCTTCCGGAGGGTTACCATAGTGATTCGCACGAAGCTCAGCCCACTGCTACCAATGTTTCCGTTTTCTTTTTTTCACGCCATTTACAGATACGTTTACATTTTTAATGGGGTGATATTTATAGAAGATTAGAGAGAGAGAGAGAGAAATGTTCATGTATATATGTGTCACTTGTGTGTGTGTGTGTGTGTGTGTGTGTCAGAAAGATACGGGGAGCAGACATGTATTAGCGAGAGAGAGAGAGAGTGAGAGAAAGAGTAGGGGGGAGGCATGTTTTGGTGAGCGAGCGAGAGAGGGAGGGGGGGGGGGGGGGGAGGGGAGGGGCAGATGGGGGACGACGGCATAACTGCAGTGAAAGCTACTAAGGCATTTAACCCCCCTCCCCTCCCGTACCGCACACCCCTCTAGTGAATTAATCTTTAACCCTGTATTCTCTGGAATGTTGTTTTGGTTACAGAGAAAGAGAGAGAAAGGGAGGGAGGGAGTGAATGAGCGTGAGTGAGTGGTTTGTGTATGTGTAAGAGGAGAGAGTGAGTGAGTGTGAGAGAGAGAGAGAGAGAGTTACATATAGTTACATAGATATACAGCCTGCACAGACCTTGCGGTCCCTACTAGGCAGTCCGGACTTAATGTTAAAATAGAATTTGCTACAAAGTGGAAGGCAAGGATAGAAAAGTAGAAGGATCTCTCCCCACCCACCACTCCTTCCGACCATGGGAGAGAGAGAGCTACATAGAGCTACATAGATACACAGACCACACAGACCTCAAGGTCCTTACTAGGCAGTCTGGCCTTACAAACTATATATATATATATATATATATATATATATATATATACACCGTTACATACATATACACACACACATATACACACACACATATACACACACATACATACATATATACATACATATATATACAGTATATATATACATACTGTACAGTGCACACACATACACATACATAATTTTTTTTTTTTTTTTTTTTTTTTCATATCACCCCAGCCCTCTGCAGATAGAGGTCAAGCCTTCCCTTGAAAGCGTTTATGGTGTCGCTCTCCACCACTCTCGCTGGTAGTTTATTCCACTCTGTCGCCACACTGTAGGTGAAGAAACTCTTTGTGACATCTAGGTTTGCCTTTTGGTTTTTAATTTAATTCCATTTCCGCGAGTTTGATTAGTATTGTTTAATGTGAATAGTGCATTTACATCGACTTTGTCGAAACCTTTTAGTATCTTAAAGCACTCAATAAGCTGACCCCTCAACCTCCTCTTTTTTAATGAGAACAGGTTCAATCGTTTAAGTCTTTCTTCATATGGTTTATTTCTTAATGAGGGTATCATCTTCGTCGCTCTACGCTGTACTGACTCGAGTCTTACAATGTCCTTGATCAGATAAGGTGACCAGAACTGCACACCATATTCAAGGTGGGGCCTCACCATACTTTTGAACAGTGGCACTATTACGTGTTCATGTTTATATGTAAATTTTCGTTTAATAAAGCCCAATGCTATGTTTGCCTTATTTGCAGCTGCTATACATTGGTCGGAAGTTTTTAGGTTTTCAGATATAGTACCCCTAGGTCTTTTACTACCGTTGCGGTTTTTATTTGTTTGCCATTCATTTCGTATTTGTATTTCATATTTCTGCTACCAACCTGCAGCACCTGACATTTATCGACATTGAAGGGCATCTGCCATTTTTTCGACCACTCTGATATCTTGTTTAAATCAGATTGCAACGCATTTCTATCATCTTCGTTCAGGACTGTATTTCCTATTTTTGTATCGTCGGCGAATTTGGAAATGGTGTTGTTTACCCCTACATCAATATCGTTAATGTAAATGAGAAACAGGACCGGTCCAAGGACTGAACCCTGTGGAACTCCACTAGTGACAGGCTCCCACTCCGATTCCACTCCATTTATAACCACTCTCTGTCTTCTGTCTGTAAGCCAATTTTTTATCCAAGAATGAATTTCACCTTTGATACCTATCCTCTCCAGTTTAGCCAATAGTTTTCGGTGAGGCACCTTGTCGAAAGCTTTTTGAAAGTCCAAGAAGATTATATCTAGTGATTTCGCCAAGTCGTTATATGTGAATAGTTTGTTATAAAATTCAATCAAATTTGTTAGGCATGACTTATTTGATCTAAAGCCGTGTTGACTATTTTTGATTAGGTTGTTTGATTCGAGGTAATCTAGTATCTTATCTCTAAGGATTTTTTCCATGATTTTTCCTACAATTGAAGTTAGACTAATTGGTCTGTAATTACTCGCTTTGGCCTTGCTACCCTTCTTGTATATCGGCGTCGAATGTTCGCATCTTTCCAATCACTCGGTACAATCCCCTGTAGTAATGATAAGTTAAATAGTTGTGTCAGGGGTTTTGCTATTTCGTCCTTAACATTCTTAATTATTTTCGGGTGGAGCATGTCGGGTCCCCGGGTCTTATTTACATTTAAATGACTCAATTTGCTTTGTACTTCGCTAACACTGATGGTGAAATCTCCTATCACATGAGTTGAGGTGTTATTTTCAAGGGTATGATCGATAATTTCTTCTGTGAAAACTGAGCCAAAATATTTGTTGAGCAGATTTGCCGTGTTTGTGTCACCTGTTATTGTCTGGCCATCTTCTATTAGCGGTCCGATTCCGCTTTTGATCTGTTTATTTTTATTTACGTAACTGTAGAATTTTTGGGGGTTTGTGGCACTTTCTCTGGCAATAGTCATTTCGTAATTTTGAGAGAGAGAGAAAGAGAGATATGGTGTGTGTTGGTGTTTTAAATATATATTGAATTCCTGACTCCTTCGTTCAGACCCATAAGGTGTGTGGGGTCAGTGTACTTATGTAATTCTCAGCAGAGACTAATACACTTCGAAATATATTTCTCATTTCCATCTTAGATTTCTCTAGCCTTGTCTAGACTAGTTATTCACGCCCTTTCTCTCTCTCTCTCTCTCTCTCTCTCTCTCTCTCTCTCTCTCTCTCTCTCTCTCTCTCTCTCTCTCTCTCTCTCTCTCTCTCTCTCTCATACTCATTCTTTATAATTACCCCTACCTCTAACTCACTCTCACTCTCTCTCTCTCTCTCTCTCTCTCTCTCTCTCTCTCTCTCTCTCTCTCTCTCTCTCTCTCTCTCTCTCTCTCTCTCTCTCTCTCTCTCTCTCTCTCTCTATCACTCATACTCATTCTTTATAATTACCCCTACCTCTAACTCACTCTCACTGATTCACTCTCTATCACTCATACTCATTCTTTATAATTACCCCTACCTCTAACTCACTCTCTCTCTCTCTCTCTCTCTCTCTCTCTCTCTCTCTCTCTCTCTCTCTCTCTCTCTCTCTCTCTCTCTCTCTCTAACACTCATACTCATTCTTTATAATTACCCCTACCTCTAACTCACTCTCACTGATTCACTCTGTATCACTCATACTCATTCTTTATAATTACCCCTACCTCTAACTCACTCTCACTGATTCACTTTCTATCACTCATACTCATTCTTTATAATTACCCCCTACCTCTAACTCACTCCCACTGATTCACTCTCTATCTCAAACACTCTTACTCAAACTCCCCCCTCTCTCTCCTCTTAAAGGAAGCTAAGGATGAGCTCTATAAACCACTGACATTGCTATTCAATAAATCCTTGCAGTCTGGAACTATGCCTGATCAGTGGAAGCTAGCCAACGTAACACCGATATTAACAAAAGGCAGCAAATCCCTACCCAGTAACTATCGTCCAATTAGCTTAACCTCAGTTGTATGTAAAATGCTAGAAACACTCACACGAGACAGACTCGTAAATCACTTAGAGGAAAATAACATACTTAAAGATACTCAACACGGCTTTCGTAAAAAACGTTCCTGTTTAACAAACCTCTTAGACTTCTTCCACGATATCCTCAACCTCTACGATGAGAGTAAAGCTGTAGATATTATATACCTTGATTTTCAAAAGGCCTTTGACAAAGTTCCCCACAAACGTTTACTGCTAAAACTAAAAGCGCATGGAATACAAGACGGTGTGTTGAAATGGATAGAAAATTGGCTCAGCGACAGAAAGCAAAGAGTAGTCATAAACGGTAAGCCATCTAAATGGACCATGTAAGTAGCGGGGTACCCCAGGGATCGGTACTAGGACCAATTATCTTTCTAATTTACATCAACGACATAGATGAGGGTCTCACCTGTACAATCTCAAAATTTGCTGACGATACAAAAATTGCAAATAGCGTACTCTCAAAAGAACAAGTTGACGATATGCAACACAATCTAGATAAGTTGTCATGTTGGGCCCAAATTTGGCAAATGAGTTTCAATGCGGATAAATGTAAAGTACTACATATCGGATACCAAAATGAGAAAGCAAACTATTTGATGAATGGCACTCAGCTTAATAATGTAAACAGAGAAACCGATCTGGAGTAACAATATCGAGTAACAATATCGAGTAACCTAAAACCGAGTCAACAATGTTCAGAAGTTGTTAAGAAGGCAAACAAAATAATTGGCTTCATAGGCAGGTCATTTTAGCATAAATCCAAAGACGTTATCCTAACCCTTTACAATTCCTTAGTCCGCCCTCTTCTGGAATACTGCGTTCAATCCTGGTGCCCTTATTACCAAAAAGATATAGACAAGCTAGAACGAGTTCAACGTAGAGTTACCAAAATGATAACTAGCCTAAAGAACAAACCATACGAGGAGCGTCTTAGAGAATTAAATCTATTTCCTTTAACCCAGCGCAGATTAAGAGGCGACTTAATTCAAGTGTTCAAAATCATCAAAGGCATCGACAATATTATGAACTATAGTAAGTACTTCACTATCGACCAATCTAATTACACGCGGGGAAACGGGTGCAAAATTATTGGTAAATCTTTTAACTCACACGAAGCTAAGAATTTCTTCTTCAATCGAGTTGTCAACTTATGGAATGGGCTTCCCCGAGATGTTATAGACTGCAGCACCGTTGATTCATTTAAACTTCGCCTAGACAAATATCTCGCATCAAACCGTGTTTGTAAATGAATAACTTTATTTTATGCTCCCCTCAGTTACTAACCCATCTGTCCCCTACTAACTTCCCAATCCTACCATGGACATTAGTTCCAGGGCAGTACTTCCCTTTCCAATGTTCCCTTACCCACTTTAAACCACTGTTTGGCCACTTGATCCTCAGTGTTTTGGAGGACAAGCAGCCTAGAAGGGTCACTAGACCTGTTGTTGCTTGATTTCCTTTGTATTCCTTTGAACTAATGGCAATCTGACATTTAGAGTAACTTAAGGTAAATGACATCGCATAATCGATCGCTTCAACCCCTAAAAGATCCAGCGACGCCTTTCTTTGCTGCGTTCTGGCTATTAGCAGGCGAATTTATTCAGATTAGGAAGGGTATGTGGAGTTCAGAGGGTTGGTTGAGACAGTCTGTATCCTTATAATTCCCACAGATCCTCCCATAGCTGTATACAATCGTCTATGATAGCCAAAATACACTGTCAAAAGTCGTCATAATCTAATAAGAGTTATTAGTTCATCCTGTGCGTGTTGGTTTAGGTAAATGCAATAATAGAGTCATTATTATCAACTTTGCAATTAATGGTCTTACTTAAAATTGTCCAAAAGGTGAGATAAAATATGATTGGTTTTGTTTTCCTAACATTGTTTGGCTTTGAGAGGTATAGGCCTTTTCTCTTCAACTATCTATTTATCTATCTATCTATACATATTTATAAATCTATCTATGTTTCTTTTTCTATATTTGTTTCTGTCTGTCAGTCTGTCTTTCTATCTATCCATCTATCTATCTGTTTGTTTATCTATCTATCTATCTATCTATCTTTATATCCATCTATATATCTATCTATCTGTCTGTCTGAGACGGGAAAAGGCTTATGTTAATGCCTTCCTTCGGTAATTTGAATAAGTTTTACAGCTTTAGTGGGATGTGTTAGCGAGGATGTGGCACTCCCTTTGTTTCTTTGTTTACAGCTTTAGTGGGATGTGTTAGCGAGGATGTGGCACTCCCTTTGTTTCTTTGTTTACAGCTTTAGTGGGATGTGTTAGCGAGGATGTGGCACTCCCTTTGTTTCTTTGTTTACAGCTTTAGTGGGATGTGTTAGCGAGGATGTGGCACTCCCTTTGTTTCTTTGTTTACAGCTTTAATGGGATGTGTTAGCGAGGATGTGGCACTCCCTTTGTTTCTTTGTTTACAGCTTTAGTGGGATGTGTTAGCGAGGATGTGGCACTCCCTTTGTTTCTTTGTTTACAGCTTTAGTGGGATGTGTTAGCGAGGATGTGGCACTCCCTTTGTTTCTTTGTTTACAGCTTTAGTGGGATGTGTTAGCGAGGATGTGGCACTCCCTTTGTTTCTTTGTTTACAGCTCGGAGTTGTTTACGTTCGATATTATCTTTGTTAATTGTTTTGTTTATCTATATGTTTATCTATCTATCCGTCTGCCTATCTATCCATGTATGTTAATCTACCTATATATCTACCTGTCTATATATTAATTTATCTCTAACATATATATCTATATATATTAAACTATGTGCAGCTGTCCATCTGTTCTTATATATATATATATATATATATATATATATATATATATATATATATATATATATATACTGTATATACATTATATACTGTATATATATATATATATATATATATATATATATATATATATATATATATATATATATATACCGGTATATATATAAATCCGACTCCGATTCCCGCAAGAGAGTATTGCTTCTATATATATATACCGGTATATATATATGTATATCCATCCATCCATCTAAATTTTGAGAGAGAAAGAGGTATACTATTATCCTATTTTCTTTGTTGACGTCTTGGGGATTGGTAATTGTGTGCTTTTATCGCTGTGTATAGTCCGAGTGTTGTTATCCAACACTGACCTTGATATAATGGTATATAATTACTTGAATACACACACCACGCAGAGCATAGGGTTTAGTATTCTGTTATATGTGGTGTTGGCTTTGGTATAACTATCTCTATCTATCTATCACCACATAGGACATTTGGTTTAGTATTCTGTTATAATTTATGTGGTGTTAGCTTTTTGTATATCTATCTATATCTATATATCTACTGTATATATCAATCGTGGTTTTTTTTTCCGTTTCTTTGGGGGATGGTGTGTCCAGCTCAGTCTGCTGTAATAGATACAAAGACGATAGATATATAGCAATTTGTCTGTGTCTCTCTATCTATCTATCTGCGTCTATCTATATGTCTCTCTATATGGGTGAAAGACATGGGCCTTACAAACTTTGGAGACCAACTTTGTTCTAATAGCATCAAAACCGAAGTGGAAACACAGACCACACAAAACTTTTGGATTTAATGAGGTGGTTTAACTTTGAAGGAAAGTTAGGGGCTATGTTTGGCTCTATTTTCGAGTTCAATTTTGTTTAGCCCATATTATTTGTTTATATTTATAAATGTCCATCTACCTGTCTGTGTTTCAATTAATCTGTATGTATATATATATATATATATATATATATATATATATATATATATATATATATATATATATATATATATATATATATATATATATATATATATATATATATATACTGTATATATATAATATATACTTTAATTGATTTCATTGGGGGTGTTTGGTGTTGTGGTGAAATTAATAAAATATAGAATATATATTCTGTATATATATAAATAATTGTTTACGTCTCTGAGTTTTTTGTATTATTATATGGCCTCTGACCTTGATAAACTTAACAGAATGACTTGGATACACAAGAACTACATAGGACTTTCGACCCTAACGAGGTGGTTGGGTTACGATAGTACTGGTGATATAAAGTAAATTCCGGATGTAAATTACGATTATAAGAATAGTATTTCCTTTGTGACAGACAGACAGACAGATAAAGAGAGATGCACACAGGAAATCTGAGAGAGAGAGAGAGAGAGAGAGAGAGAGAGAGAGAGAGAGAGGGGGGGGGGGGAGCCGTCTAGAAGGTACTCCCGTTACCTTTATGATGTACTAATGATGTCTTTTATGTGTGTTATATGTCTCTTTGTGATGGTCACCTGTTAAGGGGGGTTCTGGACCTTTCTCCCTCATGTTTAGCCCAATTAGTTTTGAGGTTTTAATAATTCGCTCCATTAGTTTGTCGATTTTAAGACCGTTCGTGTTATTTTAGTATTATGTTTTTTTTTGTTTTTTTTTGTTTTTTTTTCAGGTAGTTTTACCTTTCATCTCCATCTTGCACCTAGACCACGAAATGGCTGTTATTAAAATATCAGACATGGCTTTAGTATAATTATTGATCAGTTTTGAAGTCAGTTGCATTTAACCCCTTGAAGCTCTGACGCGTTTTAGCAGTATATTTTGGCTATCATTAGACGATTTTATGCAGCTCCGGAAGAATCTGTGGGTATTAAAAGGGTAAAGAATCTCTCAATCAACCCTCTGACTTCCACATACCCTTCCTAATCTGCATAAAATCGTCTAATAATTACCAGAAAACAAAACAGAAATGCATATTGGAGCTTGAAAGAGTTAATAAGCGTTACAGTCCTCGCAGTTTATGAAATAGTCAAAATAAGTGAGTATGTTAACATTTATGACCCCAAAAGGTTTGAGCTGAATTATTGCACGAGGTTATATTAAAATGTCCCAATACAAAATGGTTCAGATGGAATGAGTGTCAGCTCCGTAAAGTTTATGGCCCACATGGTTGAAAGGGAATTAGTGTAGGGAGTGTTTATAGGTTTTAAAATACAAAATTCCTTAAGTGCACTAATTGACAATGGTTTAGGTTTTACGACCTCAAATGGTTAAAATTGAATAATTATGACAGTATTTTATATATATATATATATATATATATATATATATATATATATATATATATATATATATATATATATATATATATATATATATATATGTGTGTGTGTATTTAATTATATAACTACCTATATATTTATTTATTTATTAAGTGTTGACATACAAGCTGGGTTAAATGGACTAAATGGTAGCCTTTTAAGTTTTACAACCTCCCATAGTGTATAGGTCTGACCGGAGGGTGAGAGAGAGAAGGGAGCGAGGGTACATTACTTTGTTGTTGTTGGTGGTGGTGGTGGTTTATCCCCTTCAGTACCGACGACATGATGGGGGTTGTGTTGTGGCTAGTCTTTGTTGTACTGTTGTGTGTGCGTGTATATGTTGGGTGGAGAGAGAGAGATGTGGTTGTTTAGATGGATTTAGCTGGGTAGATAGATCAGTAGATCGAGAAAGACAGAGACTGGACGATTATATTCAGCTTAGGAAGGACGTCTGTAAATTAGGAGGCCGCAAACTATCTCAACCAATCCTTTTAGCTACCACATATCCTTCCTAAGCATCATAAACTCGTCGAAATGAAATCAAGTTTAACAACAAAATATATATAACAAAAAATAATACTAATAAATACTACTACTACTACTACTAATAATAATAATACTAATAATAATAATAATAATAATAATAATAATAATAATAATAAATACAAATCAACAGACGCCACCTGTAGTAAAAGGGTTAACCCATTTAAGCTTGTTAATGGCTGGGACTTTTATTGAGACTAATTAGCTTAGTGAGAGTTTTACTATTGGGGTTACGGGAATGACTGATGTGATGCAATTACAGAGTTTTTGTTTTATGTTGTTATTATTATGTGGAATGAGATGAATTACACTTTTACTTTCTGTATTTGTGTGTGTGGGGTTTTTCTCGGTCCGCGTACTCTACTAATATGTAATGAGTATGTGCGTTTGTGTATGTATGTGTGCGTGTGCATGTGTGTGAATGTGCGTGTGAGAGAGAGAGAGTGTGTGTGTGTGTGTAGGTGTGTAGGTGGTGCTGGATGTCAGTTTCCGAATGTGGTGTCTTACATAAGCGACTATTATTGTATGTGATGTGTGTTGGGTAATGGGATATATACCTTTGTGATTATCGGGGGTTATGGGAATCTGCTGTTATGAAGCAATTATCTATATTGTGTTCAATTTATGGTTGGGGGGGGAGGTAGTTTGCTCCCTAGAACTCTATCAAGCATTAACACACACACCGAAGACTCCCTTCATGTGTAGGTGTGTGTGTGTGTGTGTGTGTGTGTGTGTGTGTGTGTTGGGTTTCTCTGTGTATACTAGTGTGTATGTGTCATGTGCTTTATTATGTTGCTGTGTATTTAGCTCTTAGTGTGTATATCATATTACGTACACAAGCTAACATTCAAATCCTTTAACCCTTTGAGCAAAAATAGCTAAATAGCAATAAATGAATGTATATATAAACAAATAAATAACACCTACCTCCTTAATGTATATATAAACAAATAAATAACACCTACCTCCTTAATGTATATATATAAACAAATAAATAACACCTACCTCCTTAATGTATATATAAACAAATAAATAACACCTACCTCCTTAATGTATATATATAAACAAATAAATAACACCTACCTCCTTAATGTATATATAAACAAATAAATAACACCTACCTCCTTAATGTATATATAAACAAATAAATAACACCTACCTCCTTAATGTATATATATAAACAAATAAATAACACCTACCTCCTTAATGTATATATATAAACAAATAAATAACACCTACCTCCTTAATGTATATATAAACAAATAAATAACACCTACCTCCTTAATGTATATATAAACAAATAAATAACACCTACCTCCTTAATGTATATATAATAAATAAATAGCACCTACCTCCTTAATGTATATATAATAAATAAATAGCACCTACCTCCTTAATGTATTCTTGTCGTCATTGATGTTTTAGGTTATTGTCTAATGTTACAATTATATACAAATAAAATACCATATGTATAAGTAACTCTGTGACAGGTGGATGTGTGGCCAACTATACAAAAAGGCCTCCACGCCTTGTTTTCAGAAAGTTAAGCATATACAGTATACATATTGTTTCGTGTATATATGTCTACTTATATGTGAGCATTTGTTTATATTATGATGCGCTAAAATGTGTATGTTGTCATGTAGAAATGTGTGCCGTCATGAGAGTCCTTGTATGTATTATAATATGCAAACTGCGGTGTACTTGAATGACTAGGTTTATTTTCATGGGCGTTTTTATATTGTGTCTGAAATATGTGTTAGACTAGGTGTGTGTGTGTGTTGTGTATGTATGCATATGTGTGCTGTGTATGTGTGTGTGTGTGTGTGTGTGTGTGTGTGTGTGTGTGTGTGTGTGTGCTGTGTGTGCATGTATATATGTGTTGTGTATGTATATATGTGATTGTGTATTTGTATGTATATGTGTGCTGTGTGTATATGTGTGTTGTGTATGTATATGTGTGCTGTGTATGTGTGTGTATGTATATGTGTGCTGTGTGTGCATGTATATATGTGTTGTGTATGTATATATGTGATTGTGTATTTGTATGTATATGTGTGCTGTGTGTATATGTATATGTGTGTTGTGTATTATGTATATGTGTGATGTGTGTATGTAAAGTTTATGTGTGTTGTGTTGTATGTGTCTGTATGTATGTATGTATTGTGTGTGTTTGTATGTTTATGTGTGATGTGTGTGTATGTATATATGTGTTGTGTATGTACTGTATATGTATGTTGTTTATGTATGTGTATGTATGTATGTAATGTGTGTGTATGTGTTGTGTGTGTATGTATATGTGTGTTGTTTTTATATGGGTATGTACTGTATGTATGTAATGTGTGTTTTTGTATGTGTATGTATATGTGTGTTGTTGTTTTCCTCCCCCTCCCCCCCCCCCCCCCACCCCACCCCCACCCCCGGGCGTGGCCAGGAATACGGATGATGATAATATGGAGGTTTTTACTTGTAGCTTCCCGTGGTTATGATGCCTATGTGTGTGTGGGTGTGTGTGTGTGTGTGTGTGTGTGTGTGTGTGTGTGTGTGTGTGTGTGTGTGTGTGAGAGTGTCTGTGTGTGTGTGTGTGTGTGAGAGAGAGAGAGTGTCTGTGTGAGTGAGTGAGTGAGAAATTAAGTGAGTGGGTAGGTGGTCGTATTGTGTGTGTGTGATAGTGAGAGTTTAAGTGAATGAGTGTGTGGGTCAATGTATAGAGTGTGTGTGTGGGTGGGGGGTTGTTGGCTTTGATTCGGTTCGGTTGCTGGTCGGGGAGATAGCCTCTTCCAACGGCCTCCCTTTTTGTGTTTTCTCTTCTTATTTCTTTATGTGGTTGTTTGTGTGTTTTTTCTCTTAACTTCCAAAATTCATAAATTACAAATTTCACTTCTTCTTTGTCTATGTTTCTATTATACAATAAAATTACAGTCCAATTGCAATTATAAGGTTGCCCAAATACCCTGTTGGTATCTCAAAAAAAAAAAGCTGAACTCATCGCTCAAACTTTTGCTAGAAACTCTACCTTGGATGATTCCGGTGATATTCCTCCCTCTCCACCCCCTCTCTCCTACTTATGCCTAATATCCTAATCTCTTTTAAAGATGTACTTTCTACCCTCTCTGGGCTTAATACTAAGAAGGCATACGATCTGGACGGTGTTCCTCTGTTGTACTCAAAAACTGTGCTTCCGTGCTGACCCCCTACCTAGGCAAACTCTTTCGTCTCTGTCTCTCCTCTAACGTCTTCCCTTCTTGCTGGAAGTTTGCTCCCATTCAACCTGTCCCGAAGAAGGGTGACCATTCTCAACCCTCCAACTATCGTCCAATTGTTCTCATCTCTTGTGTCTCTAAAGTTTTTGAAACTATTCTTGAATCCAAATTTCTTAAGCTTTTCTCTTCTCATAATCTTCTCTCAGATCGCCAGTATGGATTCCTTAAGGGTCGCTCTACTGGTGATCTTCTTTCATATCTTACTAACTCTTGGTCATCCTCCTTTCGGGATTTCAGTGAGACCTTTTCTATTGCACTAGACATATCGAAAGCCTTCGATAGAGTCTGGCACAAATCTTTAATTTCTAAACTACCCTCCTTCGGTTTCTATCCCTCCATCTGTACCTTTGTCTCTAATTTCCTTTCCAGCCGTTCCATAGCTGCGGTTGTGGACGGCCATCGCTTACTTCCTCATCCTATCAACTCCAGTGTTCCTTACTCCTTGGGGATCTGTCCTATCTCCATAAATGATCTTCTCAACTGTACCTCCAGTCCCATCCATTCATACGCAGACGACTCTACCTTACACTACTCAGTTAGTTTTCCAGAACACCCCAGCCAGCAATTCCTAAGAAACAAACGTAATAAAGCCATACAACGCTTATCTTCTGATCTAACTACTATTTCCAATTGGGGCAGAGAAAACCTTTTTGCCTGTAATGCTTCCATAACCCAATTTCTCCATCTTACTACCCGTCCGGAACTCTCAGAGGACTATCCTTATTCTTTAACAATACAAAAATCAATCCTTCATCTTCTCTCAATATTCTTTGTGTCTCTTTTTCTTCTGCTCTCACTTGGAAGGACCATATTACCAGTTTTGGTAAGGCAGCCTCCCAGAAGCTGGGTGTTCTCAACCGCCTCAAGGGGTTCTTTACCCCTGCACAGCTTCTTGCTCTGTATAGGGGCACAGTGCGTCCTTGTATTGAGTATTGTTCACATGTGTTGGGAGGATCCTCTCACACCGCACTCCTAGACAAAGTAGAAAGGAAAGCCTTTCGTATCATTAATTCCCGTCCATTCACCAACTCTCTGCAATCCCTCTCTCTTCGCCGCAATGTTTCATCTCTCTCGCTATTCTATCGCTACTACAATTATCAGTGTTCCTCAGAGCTTTCCCAGTGTATACCACCTCTTCTACGTAGGGTACTTGGTAACCGTCTTGCAACACAATCCACCCCTACTCTGTGCAACTCCCCAACCCAAGAGTGAAACTTTACTCTAAGTCTTTCTTCTATTCAACAGTTGAGCTCTGGAACTCTCCCAGAGTCAGTCTTTCCCTCCTCCTATGACTTAAATCGCTTCAAACTCCGTGTGTCCAGGCATTTTGGCTCGAACGTCCCTTGAGTTTGGCCCTTTCAACTATTGGGTGGCACTCGCTACAAGTAGTTCTGCCTTTTGTCTCCCTCACTCACATAGAAAAACAAGGGAGAAGAGGGGGGGGGGGTATATCGTATGGTCTCATTTACACTTATATCTCTTACAAATCGGACGAAGTAATGTTATTAATCAGCTTAACATTAACCTTCACCTCATTCCAATTGCCTCCCAACCGGCCCATGTCACTTCCGGTCATTATACTGCCGATTTAACGTTACACTCCCATCGTTAGACTCGTTCCCGGCATTTGGCCACGGCTTTTATGCATCCAGCTGTGCACTAACCTTCCAAAGTATTGCCCTACCCACAATATTGCATCTTCGGGTATTGTTTTAGTTCTTCTTTGTTCATCTACAGAACAAGCCGCAACAACTGTGTGTGTGTGTGTGTGTGTGTGTGTGTGTGTGTGTGTGTGTGTGTGTGTGTGTGTACGTTAAAAATACATAAATACATATTAAAAAGTCTCTCTCAGAGACAAAAACAAAACGATGAATATAAATATATATGTTTATATAGGTGCGATGCATAAGGTGTTGATATTCGGTGTGAGCATCCTGGGTTCGAATCCACGGACTGCCACATGTGTTTTTAAATTTCATTAATCGATTTTAGGAGTATAGTTGGTTGTTGGAAGGAACATAATAATCTATACCTATACAGTATATATATATCAGTACAATATATTGTGGTTGTCTGCCTCTGTCTATGAATACAGTATATATTTGTGTCTATTTACAGGCATAAATACATACATACATGCACGCATACATACATACATACATACATACATACATACATACATACATGAATACCGTACCAGCAAGGACGCCATATCTAAGATTGAGGTAAAACATAAAACTTAAAGTACCGTGAGTTGATATACGGTGGTGAGTTTCTAAATACATAAATATTCCTACTGGCTCACCCTGTCAAGGCAAAAGGAGGGTCTTGGGGATGGTTTGCTGGGAGGTATTCGTTATTATTGCATTCTAACCTCTCCGTAGCACTGTTATTCTAACCTCTCCGTTGCACTGTTATTCAGGTTATGGAGGAGTTGTCGTCGTCACAGGTAAAGTATCATACTTAAGGGGACAGTGGCTGTTTGTTTGGTCTATTAATTCATGTGTTCATATATTTTTTTAGTTTCCTCCCTAGACCTCCATCAAGCTTAGAAAAACACCCCCTAGACCCCCCTTCAAGATAGATTTGTACATTTTTCGGTAGAGAAAATTCCCGGCCAAAGGCCGATTCCTCCTAAAATTACAGGCACGCTATCGCTCGCCAGGAAAAATTAGACACCTAAATGACACGAAGGGTCCTAATATTGACAAAGAAATGGGGTGAAAGGTCATAAAATCCCCAAACTAATGGAACCAACGTCTTAAAATCTCAAAACTAGGGAGGCTAAACATTAGGGAGAAGGGGGTCCAGAAAAACGGTCTGTCTCCCCTTAACCCGTTCAGTACCGGTGACATCCTTTTAGTTAAATTCTGGCAATGATTAGACGATTGTATTCAGCTTAGGAAGGACTTTGAATAATAATAAGGCTTCACACTATCTTAACCAACCCTTTTAGCTACCACAGATCCTTCTTAAGCTGCACAATATCGTTTCAATATAGCTATAATGAGGTATAACACACGTCGCTGGTACTCAAAGGGTTAGGCATAATTAAATCGCCTGATGTAACTGGAACTAACTTAGAATGTTTTGTAATGTTACTTGCTATTTACCGGTACTTTCCAATATACCGGTAAAATGACGTAACTTTGGACGGGGAGATAAGTTTGGACATTCTGGAAAAAAAATATAATGAACCGCAGTTATGGGATAAATACATGATGCTATGGAAAAACAAGTATGTCTGCGGTGTTCTTCCATAATGCAGAGCCATTTCTCCAACTGTACCTTATATACTTTTATCCAGAAATGTCCGAAGTATACTCCACTGACCGACGTTAGGCCATTTTACGGTACTCATTATTCGTGCTCGACTTCAACAATCTATTTATCAGAACAGAACAAGCCCTTGTGTACGTCCTTCCGACTAGCTTTTTGTTTCTTAAAGTTTATCTTTAGCCATTTGACTTATTACTGATGCTATAGGCTTGAACTTCTCTCTTATAAAGCGTTCTGGGTTAGGAATTGGATCAAGCAGAGCATGATTATGATTGTGTATTTATTTATGTATTATTATTATTTTTTTGTATATGTGAGTGAACGATAAATCAGTGTTTGAAATAGCAACAATATCAGGAATAATTTACAAGATCAAATTAAAGGGCTATGTAGTTCGACGACCCAACAAACCCAGTCAGTGAGCTGGTGACACCACAGCAACAACAAAAATGGCCGCCACTCGCCCCATAAAAAGGCCATCCTCCCTTATAACTATGATTAACCCTTCCGTTATCCGCCCAGCTGACCCACGATAATTATGCTAAGTTATTTGGTAATTGGTCGGGCGGGAGGAAGTGTGTGTGCTGATAGTGGGAGTGCTATATGGGGGATTATTAGTGAGAGTAGTGCTATATATGGGCGTAATTAGTGAGAGTAGTGATTTATAGAGGTGTAATTGGTGAGAGTAGTGCTATATAGAGGTGTAATTGGTGAGAGTAGTGCTATATAGAGGTGTAATTGGTGAGAGTAGTGCTATATATGGGGGGTAATCGGTGAGAGTAGTGCTATATAGTGGTGTAATTGGTGAGAGTAGTGCTATATAGTAGTGTAATTGGTGCGAGTAGTGCTATATAGTGGTGTAATTGGTGTGAGTAGTGCTATATAGTGGTGTAATTGCTGAGAGTAGTGCTATATAGAGATGTAATTGGTGAGAGTAGTGCTATATAGAGGTGTAATTGGTGAGAGTAGTGCTATATAGAGGTGTAATTGGTGAGAGTAGTGAGAGTAGTGCTATATAGAGGTGTAATTGGTGAGAGTAGTGCTATATAGAGGTGTAATTGGTGAGAGTAGTGCTATATAGAGGTGTAATTGGTGAGAGTAGTGCTATATAGAGGTGTAATTGGTAAGAGTAGTGCTATATAGAGGTGTAATTGGTGAGAGTAGTGCTATATAGAGGTGTAATTGGTGAGTGTAGTTCTATTTTCATAACTATTGTCTATTCATCATAATTAAGTCAGGCATTGAGACCCCTAAGCCTCTGTAACTCAAAAAGGGCTGGAGCAAATGGGTTGTACATTTCCACACCTATTCCCTGGCTGACTCATCCCAAATGGTAGACATATTAGCTCAATTACTTTGGTCCTTTTTTTAATTATACAGGTTATTGGTCGATATGATTTTCCTAGATATAATAGAGTTTTTAATAATGGTTTGTTTTATATTTGTTGTATTTAGAAAATAAATTTTCAACGGAATATCTTGGCAATTTTAAGAGGTTCCACCTTTTGATATACGGTAGGTATATCTTTAATTATCGTTGTTTTTAGTTGTGTATTTTCATTTACAGTGTGTATTTAATTTACGATACTTTCTTATTGTAACCTGTTCTAATCCTTGGAGTACCACATGTATTCACTACTTTCATTGATTTCACTAGTTAGGTTCATTTGTAAATTAATTGGTGGGTTGGTGAAAACTAATATGAATGACCTTATCAATATCAAAATATGTATAAAATATGTATACAAATATTGCTGTTATACAGTATATGTAAATCAGATTATAATATCAATTCTAATTTTATTTTTACGTCAACAAAACAAGCACTCAATTTAAATCATGAATATTATAGAGAAATCGCTACGTGAATGTTTATTTTTAATTAAAATAAATGAGACCAAAGCGTCACCCGGCAAATATACCGGTGATTACTCTGTTCATGTTGTTATTTTCTTGTGTATGTGTGTGTGTGTTCAATGTGTATTTAAATAATTCATGATTTGGTTATGCTGAAGGTCTTTACATTATTGCGTTTTCCTCTTATGTTTTCTTTCTTGTTGTTTTTCATCTTCTTACTTATTATTATTATTATTATTATTATTATTATTATTATTATTATTATTATTATTATTATTTGTAATTTTATAATTAGTAGTATTAGTAGTAGTAGTAGTAGTAGTAGTAGTAGTAGTATTGGAAGTAAAGGTAGTAGTAGTTACATTTAAGCAGTAGTTACCTCGTCAGATAAATAAAACACGGTATAGCAAACTTAACTCTTAATCTACTCCCAATGTGTGTACGGTATATCCAATGTGTGTACGGTATATCCAATGTGTGTACGGTATATCCAATGTGTGTACGGTATATCCAATGTGTGTACGGTATATCCAATGTGTGTACGGTATATCCATAAATCAAATTATCGACAAGCCGCGAACTTGTGAGGGTACATTTGGGGATTGATGAGCTTGGTACAGTCACTCATAAACATTCGTGGACCTCACCTATTTCAAGTTATGGAAGTATATCTCTCGAAGCGAATTTATTAATATGATGTTCCATAAGTGAGCTACAAAACGATGTATACTATTTCTTGAAAAGCAAGTTCCATCCAATAATTAATCCAAATCATCAACCAAATATATATGAAAACCTCTCGACTGATGAGCCAAAGAACAAGAACTCCCCTCAATTGTTCAACCAATCCAGAAGAACACTTTTCGAATAATCATCCGAAACATGACATAAACCCAAAAGTGTTAAACCAAAATATAAATAAAACAAGAATTATCAACCAAAGCAAATGAAAACCCGAGATATATCAAAAGAATCATATGAAACCCCTAATATTTATCAACCAAAGCATAAAAAGCAAGAATTATCAACTAAGGTACCCTATATGAAAACCCAAGAATTATCACCTAAGGTAGCCTATATGAAAACCCAAGAATTATCAACCAAAGCATATGAAAACCCAAGAATTTTCAAACAAACAATAACCCAAACCCAAGCATTATCAACCAAAACATAAGAAAAACCCAAGAATTATCAACCAAAGCATAAGAAATAATCCCAAGAATTATCAACCAAAGCATATGAAAACCCTATAATTAACAACCAAAGCATATGAAAACCCAAGAATTATCAACCAAAGCATAAGAGCACCTCTCAAATAATCAGCCAAAGTATAAGAAAACCCTGCAAACGATCAGTCAAAGTGTAGGCCTAAGTAAAACCCGCCAATTATCAACTAAACTAGAAGAAAACCCCGCGAACTATAACAGTATAAGAAACACCCGAAAAATAATTATCATCCACAATATAAGCAAAACCACCGAATGATTAGCGAAAGTATAAGAAAAAAACGTCCTAAATATAACCCAAATCATAGATAAACCTGCGAATGATTAGGCAAAATATAAGTGCCGTGACCCACATGCAGGCGAAACAAGCCGGGAGCGACGGAAAAACAAGCGAACATCGTCATTTGGCGCGCGAATAATACCTGGTGCACACATATAGAATTACACATGATAGTCGAAATTTGAGGGAAACTGTTGTACGATTTTTTCTCTCTCTCTCTCTCTCTCTCTCTTTCTCTCTCTCTCTCTCTCTCTCTCTCTCTCTCTCTCTCTCTCTCTCTCTCTTTTCTTATTCGCTTTCGTTTGTTCTCTTATTCTTTCAGACTTCATTTCCGCTTTAATATATTTAATTTCGTATAGCTCTTTATTATTGTACATTATGGTTTGTTGATCTCTCTCTCTCTCTCTCTCTCTCTCTCTCTCTCTCTCTCTCTCTCTCTCTCTCTCTCTCTCTCTCTCTCTCTCTCTCTCTCTCTCTCTCTCTCTCCTCTGTGTGTGTGAATGTGTGTCCAATGCCCCAGTTCTCTTTGTTTATAACTGTCTTTGTTTTTCTTTCGCTGATGCACCCCATATTATTATTATTATTAGTGTTAATTGTTTTTATGACCAATTACTCTATTCTCCCACGTTACCTATGTGTTTATGGAGTTTTTCACAGGTTTACATAATTCAATTGTAATGAGGTGGATACTGTAGCTGGTTTCTCTTTCACACACACATACTGTACACACACACACACACACACGTATATATACAGTATTATATATATATATATATATATATATATATATATATATATATATATATATATATACAGTATTATATATATATATATATATATATATATATATATATATATATATATATATATACAGTATATACTATAGGGGAGGTGTGGCAGCGTGGTCTTGCCACTGGACTGGTAATCCAATGGATCCGGGTTCGAATCCCAATATGTCAATGGGAAGATATTATTGGGATGGAATTTGTGCTGTACCTAGTTTCAGTGCATTACCACCGCACACAGAAATGCCAAAAAAATACCCTCATTGTTCCCTGATTAAATAGCATTGTATGAATATTCCCATATTCAAAATATGTTACATGCCTAGTGAGTTAATTTCTCAATAGGTGGCGTTCCGAGAGTGAGGGTCCGAGTGTGGGGGTGAAACACAGAGGCGAAGCGGCTTCAGAGATGAAGTTCTTCGAGCCGGGGTGCTTCGCATGTCTCACTCCCTAGACTGGAACAAGACCTCACGGACCTCACCGTGTTCAGCGGTGTAGTGTAAAGGCTCTCAGCCTATGCCCGAGAGGGAGTAGTTGGAATATAGAAAGAAAAAAACACACATCTGAAGTGACAGAGCTGTATCTATGTTATTGATTATTTGATTTTGCAAAATATACATTTATATAATATAATATTTTGAAAAATACTCAGATATATACTGAAGATAGAGATATAGCTTGCTAAATAGTGATATTGATAGAAAAGGTGTGTGTGTGTATGTGTACGAACAAACATAAAAACAGGATATAGCAACTATAATAGAGAGAGAGCGAGAGAGCGAGCGAGGGAGCGGGGAAAGGAGGATACTTCGAAATATAGAATTTCTCCATACACGGATTGCTGTGGGTAAGAAGCAAATCAGAAAGCTAAAGAGTAATAATTATATAGTGACAATCAAGTTATTGTTTAAATTAACTTTAAATAGAGACTTAAGACAGTGATAGTGACAGTATTTGGAGTAAATGAGAGACACACTGGGCCAGACAGAGAGAGAGAGAGAGAGAGAGATAGAGAGATGAGTGTTAGAGTGCATGGGTGTATAAAATAGTGAGAGAGAGAGATAGTGCGAATGAGTGAGAGTTAGAGAGAGAGAGAGAGAGAGATGAGAGTGCGAGTGTTAGTGTGTGTGTAAAATATAGTGAGAGAGAGATTGAGAATTAGTCTAATATATATATATATATATACATATATAAAGAGAGAGAGACAGACAGACAGACAGACAGACAGACAGAGAGAGCAGGGAGGGGAGGGGATCCGGATATTGGTTGCCGCCATCACCTCCCTTTTTTATGGTTTTATGGTTTGTCTGCGTGCCTCAGTGTGTTTGTGGGACTGTTTTGTGTTTGTTTTTCTATATTTTGTGTTTGTGGGTCTTTATTTTGTGTTTGTATGCCTTTATTTTGTGTTAGTGTGCCTTTTTTGTGTTTATGTACCTTTTTGTGTTTGTGTGGTTGTTTGTGTTTGTAGGTCTGTTTTGTGTTTGTGGGCCTGTTTGTGTTGTGTGCCTTTTATGTGTTTGTGTGCCTTTTTGTGTGTTTGTGTGCCTTTTTGTGTGTTTGTGTGCCTTTTTGTGTTTGTGGGCCTTGTTTGTGTGCCTTTTTGTGTTTGTGGGCCTTGTTTGTGTTTGTGTGCCTTTTTGTGTTTGTGGGCCTTGTTTGTGTTTGTGGGCCTTGTTTGTGTTTGTGGGCCTTGTTTGTGTTTGTGGGCCTTGTTTGTGTTTGTGGGCCTTGTTTGTGTTTGTGTGCCTTTTTGTGTTTGTGGGCCTTGTTTGTGTTTGTGGGCCTTGTTTGTGTTTGTGGGCCTTGTTTGTGTTTGTGGGCCTTGTTTGTGTTTGTGGGCCTTGTTTGTGTTTGTGGGCCTTGTTTGTGTTTGTGGGCCTTTTTGTGTTTGTGGGCCTGTTTGTGTTTGTGGGCCTTTTTGTGTTTGTGGGCCTTGTTTGTGTTTGTGGGCCTTGGTTGTGTTTGTGTGCCTTTTTTTGTGTTTGTGAGCCTTTTTGTGTTTGTGGAACTGTTTTGTGTTTGTGGGTCTTCTTGTGTGTTGGTGCCTTTTTGTGTTTGTGTCCCTTTTTGTGTGTGCATACATTGTGTTGGTGTGTGCGTGTTTAAGGTGTGAATGTGCTGTATGTGTGGCTGTGTTGTGTTTATTGGTGTATGTGTGTGTTAGTGTGTGCCTGTCTTGAGTGTGAGTGCGTTGTATGTGTGCCTGTGTTGTGTTTATTGTTATATCTGTGTGTTAGTGTGTGCGTGTGTTGGTTGTGAGTGCGTTGTATGTGAGGCTATTTTGTGTTTCTTGCTGCATGTGTGTGTCAGTGTGTGCGTGTGTTGTGTGTGAGTGCGTTGTATGTGTGGGTACTTTGTACTTATTGATATACGTCTGTTGATGTGAGCGTGTGTTGGGTTTGAGTGCGGTCTATATTTGGGTGTGTACATGTGTGCGCCCAAATGTGTATCTGAGTGTGTTTGTGTGGGGGGGGGGGGGGGGGACTCATTGTGTGTTATACATGTTAGCATTACTTTACCATGAATCTAACCACATGACAAAAAATACCCCTTCCTGTTCTCTGCAATGTACAGTCGGCCTAATAAATGATGTCTCGGCACCAATAATGTTTTGATCAATAATTGGTATCAGAAATATTTACACTTAATTATTTCTTTTTGAGTGAGATATACCAACATATTCCTACACTTACCCACCCTATTCAACATCTAACAGACATTAATACAGCACAGAGCGAGCCAAACGTAATGACCACTGAGACATGACTTATTAAGGGGGTAGTGCTTGGTTTTTAGTCTATATATTTATTTCTTAATTTATGTTTTAGTGTCCTCGCTAGACCTCCATCAAGCTTAGAGAAACACCCCCTAGACCCCCTTTCAAGCTATATGTGTACATTTTTCGGTAGGAAAAAATCCCGGCGAATGGCCAGTTCCTTCTAAAATTAGATGGTTGCTATCGCTTGCCAGGAAAAAATCGACACCTTAAAGCCACGAAGAGTCTTAATATTAAGAAAACAAAAATTAAAATGAGGCGAAAGGTCTCAAAATTGCCAAACTAACGGAACGAACGTCTTAAAACCTCAAAACTAATATGCCAAACACGAGGGAGAAGGGGGTCCATAAAAAGCGAGTACCTGCCACCGTACACTGGCGACCACTATAGTCTGTGTATATCCAGCTGGCGGTAAATTATAATGTGCTGCTCATAATTACTCGGCTACGACGATGATTGTGTAGCGAAATAAGTTGTTAGTTATAAAATCATAGTATGTATCTGATCCAGAGACGTAATAGTTCATAGTTTGCCATTAAGAATCGATAAATCAGATGCTAAAGGATTCAATCTACTGTCAGCTGAGAGAGAGAGAGAGAGAGAGAGAGAGAGAGAGAGAGAGAGAGAGAGAGAGAGAGAGAGAGAGAGAGAGAGAGAGAGAGAGAACAATATAGGGAAAACAACAGACTGATAATATAACATCATATTATCTCGCTTAGGTTCCATACTGACACTAATTGGTACGCAAAACTTACTGATCTTGACTGTACCTTTCCTTCTTGAGTGTTCACCAATACTAAAGAAATACAGTGGGAGGAATACGGAAGACCTTTTATACCCCGTTCCAAATAGGTACTCCAGAAATCGTGAACCCTAACCTCTGTAACTCAATGAGGGCTAGAGGAAATGGGCTGTAAATGTCCACAGCTATTCCCTGGCTGACCTTTCCTTAATGGTAGACATATTAGCTCGATTACGCTAGTCGTTTGTGAGTTATAGAGGTTAGTGTTCAAGAGTGTTAGCCTAATTACTTGGAACAGGGTATAGTCCTTGGGCCAATCGGTGCCATCCAAGACAGCAAATAGTTGTGTACAATTTTGATATACGCCACATTGTTTATGTTGGTTCGAGTTGATAATCTTTGTCAATGGTTATCGATATAATTTAGCATCCGTTTGGACTCTAATTCTCCCTCGTGTTTAGCCCCATTAGTTTTCAGATTTTAAGACGTTAGACCCATTAGTTTGGCGATTTTAAGACCTTTCGCCCCATTTCTTTGTCAATGTTAATACTGTTCGCCCCATTTAGGTGTCAATTTTTTCCTAGCGAGCGATAGCGTGCCTGTAATTGAAGAGTTTTTACTATTGTATTTTATATTTTGCTGTGGTCAATAAACTATCTATCTATCTATCTATCTATCTATGGTGAATGCTGAATATAATCATAAGATGGCCCACTTTTGTCACTTTAGCTTAGCCTCAGTGTATCGGTGTATGGTTGTGTGTTTGAAGTGGTGATAAAGGTATACTCAGCCCTGGAGTTTGGGGGTCACATTGGAGGAGAGAGGCGGAGAAGGCCGCTTGACTTGTGGAGCGTATTACCTGTTCTTGGGCAGGTGTCATTTACTTTAACCCCTTCTATACCGTCGACATCCTTTATATTGTATTCTGGCTAATATTAATAGATTGTTTTCAGTGTGGTAAGGATCTCTAGCAATGTTAAGGCTTCAAACTTCCACAATCCACCCTTTTAACTACCACAGATCCGTCCTACCCTGCAAAAAAATCGTCTAAATATAGCTAGAATAAAACGTAACCGACGTCGCTGGTACAGAAAGGGTTAAGGGGGAATTAATTGCTTTTTCTCCCTCCCTCATGTTTTGTCCCATTAGCTTTGAGATTTTAAGACGTTTGTTCCACTAGTTTGGCGATTTTAAGACCTTTTGCCCTATTTTGTTGTCAAAATATAGACCTTTCGTGCCATTTAGGTGTCACTTTTTTTCCTGGTGAGCGATAGCGAGCCTGTATTTGAAGGAGGAACCGGTCGTTTTTCTACCGAATAATTGTGTGTGTGTTACTCAGTTACTTGTTCGTCAAGGGGAATCCACGCAATGCGAGCTAAGCTCATTATTATCGCGCCTCCTTAACTGGGAATGTATTGCGTGACATGCATGTTAAGTGTTTTATGTACTGTTGGAATGGCTGTGGATGTGTGTGTAGTCTGTATTTTAGCCAATTGGCGACATCGGAAACGAAGGCTTAGGGTGGATCTGTATGGTACCATTCTCACTATAGACGGTACCGTCTCGCCCGAAGGCTTAGGTAGCTATCAGCTTAGGTGAACCATATGATACCCATCTCGCCTTGTACCATTTTTGCCAACCCCAGATGGGACGTCACAACGTCGTCCACTTATTCCAGGTACCTATTTGCAGCTAGGTAAACTGAGGCTAACACATGAAAGGAGACAAGCCCAATTTGTCTCCGCCCGGCCGGGGATTGAACCTCCGACCCCTCGTGTGTGAGACGAGAGCTCTACCTACTAGGCTACGGGCTGTGTGTGTGTGTGTGTGTGTGTGTGTGTGTGTGTGTGTGTGTGTGAACAGCCAATAAAGGAAGTAGTGAACCCCTAAGGATGAAATTAGGATAGAGGTGGAGAAGGTCGCTTGACTTGTGGAGCGTATCACCTGTTCAGCCCTTTATATCGGCTTGGCTAGGCAGGTGTTATTTGGGTCGTGAGTGGTTGTTTGGTTGGTTGGTTAGCTAGAGGTTTGTTTGGCAGTTTGTTTGTTTGTGTGTTTGTTTTTATGGAGGCTTGTATGTCAGATTGTGTCACTTGTTTGTCGATTGACTTGCAGTGCGTGTCATCTGTTTTACACTTATTGGCTTGGTTGATTGGCCAGTTGATATTTGTTTTGAAAGTGACACACACACACACACACACACACACACACACACACACACACACACACACACACACACACACACACACAGAGCCCGTACACACTTCCCTGTGTTCTAATAAATACCCAATTTATTATATTATCTTCCAGCTTCACATTTCCAATGAAAACAAAACTATATTACGAAGCAAATACACGTAGACTTTGCTTTAAACAAAAACAAAAATGTGTAACCAAATGTCTTTGCAAAATATTCTAATAAAAAAAAAAATATTCTTTATTTGTTTAGTATATCTTTACAAAAATTATCTTAATTTCAGAATGTATCTAGTATTTATTAAACTAATTTTAATGTTATGTTAAGTTATATCTTTAATACATAATATCATGGTAACTAACATTCGTCTTTTCTTACAGGCTGTGGGTTGGTGTTTCCGTGGCGACAGTGGTGACTTGTGGCCTGGCGTCCCCCCTCCCCCTGGTGCGCCGCCCCCCAGACCATCACCATACTGGCCCGGATGGCGCCACGTCAAGGTCAGGTCATACAGCTTATAGTATAGGTCAGGTCACAAGTCAGGTCAGCTTATTCAGATAAAGGTTAGGTCATGCTAGGTCAAAGGTCGGACAGCAAGCTATATCTTTGGTTAGTCCATGGAATATACAGTAAATATGGAATGACCTGGATTCAATTTGTGAAACCAAAATATATAAATGAAAACCACGAGTTGTGCCGCTTAAGTTTAAGGGGAGATCTCCACTAGAGGGGTTTTTTTCTTGACCCCTGTCTCCCTCATGTTTAGCCCCATTGCTTTTGATCTTATAAAACGTTCGCCCCGTTAGTTTGGTGATTTTAAGAACTTTCACCCCATTTTAAGACCTTTCGTGCCATAAAGGTGTCGATTTTATCCTGGCGAGCGATAGCGAGCCTGTAACTTAAGAGGAAACGGCCTTCGGCCGGGACATTTTTCTACCGAAAAATGTACAAATTAATCTTGAAAGCGACTCAAGGGGGTGTAATTTTAAGTTTGCTGGAGGTCTAGGGAACAAACTAAATACCACCCCTTAATACCTTCGTCTGGAGGGAACGATAATTATTAAAATCATCTGCTTTCTTGATTGAGAAGGTTATGTAGAGATGGAAATGTTGTATACATTAAACATTATAGCCATCTCAGTGTCTCAGTGCTCTAATAGTATAGGTTCAACCACCTCAGCCCTCTACTCTCTCAAATGGATGGGATTCGTCAGCCTTGGTCGGCAACCCATCTAGAGAAGTCAGACTTTTAAAAATCCGAGTGGATGGGACTCATCAGCTCTGGTCGGCAACCTGTCTAAGGGAGTAAGCCTTACTTAAATCCTTGCTCACTAAGGGTGAAACTGGTTGTTGGATGGACTAGCCACCCACCACTTTTGAAAAAAAAATATAGTGTTAACAATATACATAGAGGGACTCGGAGTCGGACAAACCCCAAGTTGAGTGGTCAATCCTGCAAGTCCTAGAATAAACTGGCACGGGTTGTCCTACTCATGGGGGATAGGTCAGCTTGGGGGCGTTTTTTGTATGGCCACTCTCATGAAGGTTAAGGCGTCCGGCAATAGATAGATAGATAACAAATAATAATACAATTATTTTGTGTTTTCTTCCCAGGAATGTCTTATGTCGAAGCTGAACATTCAATTCAAAGTATTAAACACAGGAAGAGGTTGAACTCTCTTCCTGCCCCTCCTTGATAACACGATAGGAAAGAGAAAATGACAAAATGTGTTACTTGTTCCATTCAAGAGAGGGTGTCGTACAGTGGCGCTAATAAGTCATGTATCAGCTGTCATTACGTTTGGCTCTCTCTGTGCCGTATTAATGTCTGTCAGATGTTGAATAGGGTGGGTAAGTGTAGGAACATGGTCATATATCTCACTCAAAAAGGAGAAATCATGTTTCGTTGTCAATTTTAAGACCTTTCGTGCCATTTAAGTGTCGATTTTTTTCCTGGCGGACGGAAGCGAACCTGAATTTTTAAGAGGGATCGGCCTTCGACCGTGAAATTTTTCTACCGAAAAATTTACAAATTTATCTTGAAGGGGGGTCTAAGTTTTTTTCTTTCTAAGCTTGATGGAAGTCTAGCGAGGAAACTAAGAAATAAAGGAATAAATGAATTAATAGACCAAAAAACGTCCCATTCCTCCTTAAGTAATAAACAAAGTATGTCTATGTTTTAGAATATTAATTAATAAATATTCTACTTGTAGATATATAATGAGAATAACAGACTGTAAGAATTGTGCTCCATTTTCTCATTATTATGTCCCCCAACTGTCTGAACGCGTCATCTGCCAACCATGAGGCGCGCGCGCGCACACACACACACACACACACACACACACACACACACACACACACACACACACACACACACACACACACACACACACACACACACACACACACACACACACACACACACACACACACACACACCCCCTCCCTGGCTCACGGCCATATTACGTATACGAACACACTAGAAACATTTGCCATACTGAATGAAATATATAGAATAATAGTTATCTTGTAAAATTCAATTATATATATATTTTCATTTATCATTATCTTGCAAAACTATGCGATATTTATTTTCCTTTATCACTATCTTGTAAAACTAGGTGATATTGATTGTCTTTCAACATTATCTTGCATAACTAGGTGATATACATGTTCCTTTATCAATCAACACTCAATTCCTTATATCTCATTCCCTTGTGTTGAAGATTCAGCTGTATAATGCACCCACATTCAACTCCTACAATTTACTCTTTTCTCTTCCCAAATTCTTTACTCTCAACCCAAGTCTTTCAGTATACCGTATAATATTTGTTTACAATACTCATTAATATTACTTGACACAATTCTTCGTCAACTTATCTGTCTTTCGACTTTCCTAGGCCTATACAAAATTTATGTATGATTTTATCTTATCTAAAAATCTCACACAACATATTTAGTATTTTTCTCTCTGGTTGGCTATCCCTACACTAAGCTAAGAATACATAGGAGGTACTGGGATTTATTGTCTTCTGTTATAACCCCCTAATTTTGCTGCCTACTAATGACTTCTTCTACCCCTTCCACAGGAGAGCCTAAGGGAGGACTTGGGTCAACTTAAAAGACCCCAGCTGACCTGCCCCTGCCTCCCTCCCGACCCTCTCAACCACCTCAGGTCAGAAATATATACGTGATTATATATAGAATAGAAACCCACATACTCAGGATCACACTGTTGAAAACGTTTCCTTATAGCTTGTTAACCCCTTCTGTACCGCAACGTCTTTTTAATTTTATTCTGGCTATATTTAGACGATTGTGCGCAGTTTACGAAGGATCTGTGGTAGTTAAAATGGTGAAATGAGATAGATCGACGCCTGTTAATTGCTGGAGGCCCTTTTTAAACTGAATATAATCATCTAATAATTGCCAGAACATAATGGAAAAGACATCGCCGGTATAGAAGGGGTTAATGACGATGACCTGAAGAAGGTATTAGCAAATTATTGTCAATATCAACCCCTCTCTCACCTCATAAGGTGTTTATATTTATTTTGTCTACCTTTTTTCGTAAATATTCCATCCATGCCACGGGCCGTGGCATGGTCGGTAGCGTGTCTGGCTGCTGATCGAAGGGTTGACAGTTCGATCCCAGTCTATACAATTGGTAGATGTCAAGAGTTTGGGCAGCTAGGTATAGCGATTTGTGGCAAATGTCTGGTCAAGTCCCTGTAACAAGGGCACGCCCTAGCCCCGTCAATCAAGGGCACGCCCTAGCCCCGTCAATCAAGGGCATGCCCTAGCCCCGTCAATCAAGGGCACGCCCTAGCCCCGTCAATCAAGGGCACGCCCTAGCCCCGTCAATCAAGGGCACGCCCTAGCCCCGTCAATCAAGGGCACGCCCTAGCCCCGTCAATCAAGGGCACGCCCTAGCCCCGTCAATCAAGGGCACGCCCTAGCCCCGTCAATCAAGGGCAAGCCCTAGCCCCGTCAATCAAGGGCACGCCCTAGCCCCGTCAATCAAGGGCACGCCCTAGCCCCGTCAATCAAGGGCATGCACGGCGTTAAACAACTGCATCAAAACTGCATCATGGCTATACGTGTTCCATATATATTGGAACCAGTTTATTATAATTACTACTAAATCATTGATGAATATTCTTATAGCTGTGGTAATCCATGGCAACTCAATCCCCCGGTAATCCAACCTCATTGTTCAGAATCACTGTCAAAATTTGATCTCTTCAAGCTTGCTTTGATATCATTCAGATATTGTTCTTAGATTATGAAGATCATTAACAAGCAATTTAGTTTCCAATATTTTACCAAACTCAAGTTCACTAACATATTTTGTTTTCAATTTCAGTAAATAACCTATAACGAGATGATCTTATACAATTTAAGGATACTATCTCACACAAGCACAATATGTTAATGCATAGTATGATTGTAACCACTACTACCATAATATATTATAATTTAATCCTATAACTCTTCATATAATAGTTGAATATGCTTAGCAAGTATTGAGTGTAATCTAGTTCTGTAATTAATTTTTGTTAAATCATTAAATATCAAAGTTTAACTTTGTTATAACTTAAACCTTTCATTAAATTTAGTTTGTAACCTATGCCATATGTTTATCATCGCCTATTATAACTTATGCCGAACCAATATTAACATAAACTATTACAACTTGACCCTACCTTATATTTACAAAGTATGACCTAATATGACCTTGTACACCGGCAGGTCGAGTGTGGGCGAGGCTAGGTCAAGGCTACATGAACGGGTGACCTGGTGGGGGGAGCACCTGCCCTGCCCCTCCTGGCCCCTCCCCCTACCCTGCTACCACTCCGACACATCCCCCAGGTCAAGGTCAAGGTCTAGGTCAAGGAGGAACATGAAGCGCGGCGGCAAGATGCGGCGCGGGGAGTGGTATTCCTCCTGCTTCTGTTTTGTAAGGATCACATTAATTTGTTTGTGTTGGTGGTGTAATGGTTTAGGTGCTTATGTTCTGGATGTGGTGTCCCGAGTTTGAATCCCGGGAGCGCCATATGCTTTAATTAGTTTATTCAAGTATATTGGGGTTTGTAATTGATGATTAATGTTAAGAATGGGGTGTTACTTATTATTATGATTATAGGTGTTTTATTAAAGCCTAATTATTGCAATAGACTGGTTAACATTCAGAATAAATTTGGTCTTAAAAGGCATATAGCCTAATAGTGACATGATAAAGGGTAATTATTGTCAGTGCTAGGAAGTTTCTGCTCCAGCATAACTAACGTCAATCTAATCATTGATGGATGAATACTTAGTAACCTCATCGATTCTTGCTAGTTTCTTTACTAACAGTTTATTTTGCTGCTCACAACACTACCATATCCTATCATCAATCATGATATAAATACCACTGAGTTTAATGATATGAATTATATGTAAAACAAAAGGGTTAAACCAATTATTACATTATTACACTTTAATTACCCTTTTCATACCCTTAATTTTCTATTGTCTTACCCTTAATGTATTTAATTGAATCATTAATCTTGTCAACCTTAGTCTACAGAAGAGTTAGTTACTATAAGTGTACTGTACAAGTATGTCATTTAAGTTATAATGCTAACTTGCTTTACGTAAAAAAATTTACCATGCAGATCCACTAACCTCATCAATCATTCTCCACAGAAGGGGTCGGAGCCGCCCCAGATCGAGCATGTGGTGTCGGAACAGCCACAGATGGTGCAGGTCGCTCCACCACCCAACATGACCGAGGACCTGGAGCCAGAGGAGCTGCAAACTAAGGTCACAGAGCTCTTGGTAAGGTCATATGAGGTCATAATGGAGTTTTAGAGATGGGAATACGATTAAAATCACTGAGTTGTTTGCTAAAGTCACACGAGGTTATAGTAGACAGTTAGAGAAGGGGACAAAATTCATAAAATCACTTGTTCGAGTATCAAGTAAGATCACTGACATCTTGCTAAGGTCATAAGATACAAATAAAATCGCTGAGTTGTTGCTAAAGTCACAAGAGGCCATAGTTGAGAGTTAGAGATGGGGACACATTTCATGAAAAGACCTGTTTGAGTATCAAGTAAGATCACTGAGATCTTGTTAATGTCATAAGAGGTCATAATTGAGTTTCATAGATGGGATCATGAATCGCAGGAACCTGTTGTGGTATACAGAATGTCCACAGTGTTATTGGTAAGATCACAAAAGGTCATGCTTGAGTTAATATGAGAACACGAATCACAGACCCCTGTTATGATGTAGAGAAAGGTCACAGAGTTCTTTATATGATCTAATGAGGGGACACAAATCACAAGAATCTATTAGTGCTACAAACAAAGGTCCCTGAATTCATGGTTAGTTCATAAATGGTCAAGGTTGAGTTTTATAGATAGGGAAATTAATCAGAGGAAACTTTTTCAGTGTACAGAAATTTACCTGTTTCCTTGGTAAGATAACAAAAGGTCATGGCATGGCACCAAACAGTGCCCAGGTAAGACTAGTAGAGTCCCCTGTGGCACCTATCCGCACTCCACCAGCCTCGGCAGTGTCATACCAAGACAGTGTCAATAGCAAGGCTTATTGTATAGTAATCACTGTAGGTCTACAAGTCTACCGCCAAGTACAAGTCTAGTCGCCATGTACGACACGCAGTAGGATGCGTGGGGGATATATTTTTTTCCTCCACCATAAAATGAAGGCCCCCTTACCCCCTGGTGGATCATAGTCTTTAATGTGTGTATGTATTTCTAAGCATCATTGGTATCCCTGATAATGTCTTGCAAATATTTACTAATATCGTTCTTAACAACAATAACTCCCAATGAAATTAATGAAAGCATATGATTCTCCGGGGATTCATACATTCTGTGGGAGGGTGTCATTATTGGTCAACCACATTACTAACGTGGTATGAAAACCAGGGTATCAAACCGGAATAATTTGGTTTAAAGATAATGGAATGAATATGAGAAAGATTACAGGAAAATTACTACATTGTTTTGGCTAGGTTATCGCATCCAAAGGCATAATACAAACTGCAAGGCATAACTTTAACTTTCTAGTCTTCAAAATATTGAATAAAGCGAAATATTAGTTTGCCAGCCTAATGCAAACCTAATTATGTTTTATTTTTCCACAGGATGAGCTTGACCTGACAGCTGTACAGAAGACTGGGATCCTCAACTTCCCACCGGAGAAACAGTTGCAGCTCCTCTATGACTACCACACACTCAAGTCATCCAATAAGGTTAGTGATAAGAGGTTCATATTTTTAAGTGTAGGTAGTGATTGTATAGGTATGCAACACTAGAATTAATAATTCTTATGATATAGCTGTTGATTTATGGTAATAGAATCATGCTAAGAATATTTTGACTATCATAAATGCTTTATTAAAGTTTGTAATTGAAACATGTTTAGATTATTTTGGCTATCAAAAAGGTTATATAAACATTTGATGCATATGCATAGGCATCACAAAGTGCATCTGATCATGCAATTAGCTCTTCTGACTTATTCCATATAAAAGACACTACTCCAATCGAGTTGGCATTACTGTCATTAGGAATATCCACTCTTAACATATTTAAGTAATAAAAGAGCCTTAAATAAGACATTTATGCTGAACATTGTAACTATTTTACTTAACATTTGAAAGCTATATAGAGGAATCTCTATGTACACATCATTAATACTCTCTTCATTCCACAGAAAATTGAGAGTCCAGAAGCGTACATCGCCAAACTGGACGAATACTCTGAGATGACAGTACCAGCAGACCAATACCAACACCACTCCTGGCTCAAGTACACGGAGGGCCTACGCACCGCCCTGGCCACCCAGAGCAACACCTTCGTCAGTCAGTTCATGGATGCGGGGGGCCTCGCTTCCCTCCTACGCTTCCTTGAGAGCATGGACGACACAACCTTCCAATCCAGCATACACATGAACATCATCGCATGTGTCAAGGCGCTTATGAATAACTCGGTATGTCACTATTGTTCTCACTGTTCTATATACCCATGAATATTATCATATACTGTACAGTATATCAAAGTGTATAAGACTAATTTACTACATTCTATGCCTCTAACATTAAGTACAAGTATTGATCACGGAGAGCACTACATTTCAGCTTAGCATACTCATAAATGTTATCACATTTGTCAAGACACTAAATTACCATAGCTGTAACTTGGTATAGACATGAACATTATCCAGGTATTATATTTCAGTGTACGTATGCATGACTAGGTATTTACTGCTATCCTAAAGTTTTGAATTAGCCTATATAGTAAAGTATATTTATGATATATGAATAGTTGAAAAGCAGGTTTTTAAAACTAGTATCATTACATTTTCCTGGAATAATAGTATATTTATACACCTTCCTGCTTTGGGAAAAGGGTATTTATATCACAGAAAATTGTATACAGTAATTCCATATTGACTATGCAGGTCATAAGAAGCGTGCGGTGAGTAACATGAGTGGGTGAACAGGATTCACATTAGCCTTCGCAGGCAAGATGATTAAGATAAAAGATAACCATGAGCCTTACCTATTTCCTTGCAAGTACTGTATGTCTTTACTACTGAAGGTTGTCTACTGTAGGTTGACAAAGCAGGTAATTCTTCCCTCATGGCAACTTTAGGCTAATGGTGATCAAATTCTCTCCTTTAGAGCAGTTGCTCTGCCCTCTGGAAAACTGTCATGGGCTGATTCATGATGTCCCTATAGTTTGCTATTGGATGAATAGAAGATTGATATTTAAATAAAGAAAGAAAATACAAAAAATAATTTAAACTTGTCTTGAAATGTCCTCAGAATGGTCGTCAGTTAATCCAGACAGTATGAGACTGATCTGTCAGTCCCTGCATGACTACAACCTTAAGAAGAACATATTAGTAGCATATGGTTAAATGATACAATAGTCTATTATATAAATGTCAAATATATAAACCACTGTACAGAAACTAATCCTTAAACACTTTCAGAATGGTCGTCGACATATCCTGGCCCACCCCAGCTGTATGAGTGTGATCTGCCAGTCCCTACGCACCCACAACCTCAAGACCAAGACAGTGGTGCTGGAGATCCTGGGAGGTGTGTGTCTCCTGCCGGGGGGACACAAGAAGGTCCTCGAGGCCATGCTCCACTTCCAGAAATTTGCTGGCGAGCGGACTAGATTCCAGGTTCGTGTGTGGGCTTGTAAATGTGTGGTTCTTATTGAGTGTTCGTGAGATTTTCAATAATTCATCTTATTTTTTATTTTGAATTCTAACATGAACAAATTGAATTAAATATCATGAAGAGGTGCTTTGAATTTTATACAACATGTATATATCAAATGAATTGGGTGTAAGGTAAATACAGGTATGAGCTTGACTTCTTCATTCTTCTAAATTTTTTGGTTACACCTAATCCATCCTCAAGAGACTGTGCATTAAAGGAATAATTAAACAAACTTGTATTACCTTCAGTCATATTCATTTACAGTACAGTACTTGTCAAATTAAATAAATCATATCAAGTCTTTTTCTTTCCTCAGAGGCTAAAAATCCTATAATTCTTACCTTCTGCAGACCCTCATTGTGGATCTGGACCGTTCATTTGGGAACTATGGCGATGAGCTCTCCCTAAGAATTGCCATCATGTCCTTTATCAATGCCGTCATCCGCTGGGGGCCTGGAGAGGACTCGTTAGAATTCCGCCTCCACCTCCGCTACGAGTTCCTGATGTTGGGGGTCCAGCCTGTCATAGAGAAACTGAGGGACCTCCAGAACGACATTTTGGATAAGTGAGTGTTAATTTTTTCTTTAAGTTTTCTCTTCATAGATTTTTCCCCACTCTTATCTGTATCTATTATCTGCCACCACAACCTCGACGATTTCCTTATGTTGACGGCCTGGCCTGTTGCAGAAAAAATAAGGGACAAGGCAGTACTTATCTTTGCATTTTTCATTTTATTTCATATTATTTCTTCATGCTATAGCAGTGAGAGAGGAATGTGCTCGGTTTGCTAGTTATTTACTTTGTCATACCGGCCCTCTTTTCATAGCCATATAGTGATCCAGTGTTACATTTATAGTCCTGTAACACTTCTCTTGAATTCATCTTGGTGGAAAGAAGTATATACAGTAGGCCTATTGGATAAAGGAAGCAGGGTAGGCTAGCTTTGTTTTAGAATATTTACATTCACCTTCAGTCCTCTTCACTAAAAAGTTCCTGATGCTAGAAATTTAGTTAATTGAAACTTAAGGTACCTCAAGAAGGACACTGGAAAATGTGTAGGCTACATTTAATTTTGGTATATGTATATTTATTTTCCTGATGAGATTTCATTTCCCAAATCTTTAATTTGTTTGCCCCTTTATCTGGTACAAGATAATCAATTTGGGGTTCAGCCCACCATAGAGAATTTTTATTGTTGCTTCATGCTGTAGCAATGAGAGAGGTTTACATATTTTCTTAAGTTTCCACCGTCTTAACTATGTAGTGTTATGTTGCTATGTTTATAACCCTTGCAGCCTTGCTTGATATCTATGGAGGTAATCTTTGCTGGATAAAGGAAAAAGAAGGCCCTTCTCTTATTATTTTTAGTTCAGTGGACTTGCAGACTATATTTAACTAGTGGTAATTTTCATATTGTTGTTACTTCCTTTCTTGGTGGGAGACTTAAATACAATATCTTTCGTTGTCATTGTTGTTGTTGTCTTTCCCTAAGCTGCCTGGCCGAACAGCCCCGAGTCCCTAAGGAAATCCATGGCTACGGTCGGGCTTTCCCACAGGAGTGGGAAATTATCTACATAATCTACACTCAAGGAGTGTAGATTATGTTGTTGTTGTTTTTCCCCAAGCTGCCTGGCCGAACAGCCCCGAGTCCCTAAGGAAATCCATGGCTACGGTCGGGCTTTCCCACAGGAGTGGGAAATTATCTACATAATCTACACTCAAGGAGTGTAGATTATGTTGTTGTTGTTGTTGTTGTTGTTTTTCCCCAAGCTGCCTGGCCGAACAGCCCCAAGGCCCCGAGCAAGGCCAAGGCCACAATCGAGCGCCCCCACAGAACCCTCCCCGCCGACCACAATAAAGCCTGGGTGACCGAAGCCACTCCATGGCGGGGAGCTGAGGAGGGCGCGGAAACGCCCGGGAAACCAAAGCCCCACCCAGGGCCCTGTGCCCCTCAGCAATTATGAAGAGAAAGTTGGAGGGGCAAAGGAAAGATGTGACGCTTTGGCTTCCAATCTTGGTTTCCAATCTTGGTAGATTAGGAGGTCAATCCACGCAAGAGACGCCGTCACTTGAGATCTAGAAAATATATAAGTAAAAGGAACAGTCAGAGTAAGCTATGGGTATGGCAGAGATCGCTCAGTTCTCACTCTGATAGACCAGCCCATCACCACTGTAGATTATGTTATTGGTGTAAGTGAATGTGTGAAATGCAGTCTTCTACGATGTGTTTAATTGTATGAGGTGCTGTGTTACATCCCAAGCAGGTGTCGTTGACAGAGTCATCCAGTCTCTTCTGAAGGCTCAGAAGAGCTGGATGGTGCCCACATCTCAGTCTGGCCAGGTGGACTCTGTCCTCGCAAGGAAGGGAGGATTCAGAAAGATAGATTTCGGGAGGTCGTACCTGCAGCTGCGTGTTGTCTTTGAGTGATTGGATGGAACGGCGAGAGATATGAGTATGGATGTGCTTCTGGAAGCTGGTTTGAGGTGGGCAGGGAGGGAGAGAAGACAGTATTTGTGTGTGATACCGTGTGCTGGGTGTTGTTTTGATATTTCTTGGTGTCTGTGTTCCCATGTAGTGTAGTGGGTGGTGTTGGCTTGTGGAGGCTGCAGCAAGGAATTGAGTGCCTCTCATGTCCAGTTGGTCTTCGACTTTGAGGACTTTTGTTTCTTGATGTAGGTGATCTGTAGGTGCAGTAGTTGTGCAGCCTGTGATGATCTTTAGGCCTGTATTTTGAATAGTCTGCAAGGTCTTATGATGTATTTCAACTAGGTTAGAAGCCCAGACAGGGCTTGCATATTCCATTGCTGATCTTACGTATTGTTTGTAAACTGTGGTGGTGGTTACTTTGTTGTGTCCAAATTTTTTGTGGGCAAGTGACCTGAGGGAATTAAGTCTGGGTGTCAGTTTATTTTTTTATGTTTGTGGTATGTTGTTTGAATGTCATTAGAGTATCATATGTTACTCCTAGGATTTTGGGTGAGTGTGTGTGTGTTAGGGGTGTGTTGTTTATGGTGAGTTGCGGGGTGTATTTGTGTTCGGCTGTCCAGCTTGTGAGGAGGGTTGCGGTGGATTTGGCTTGGGTCAACCTGAGTCTGTTTTTAGTGCACCAGTCATGTAGTGTGTTAAGATAGGGCTGAAGGAGAAGCTTTGCTCTGTCTGGGTTTAGGTGTGTCACCGTCACCGTGTGTGCATGTGAATGTTATGTCGTCTGCATAGGAGGCTATGTTTATTTGGGATGTGTGGGGTGTAGTTATATCATGCATGTACAGATTTAAAAGTGCGGGCGACAGGACGGATCCTTGCAGGACTCCGTTTGTGAAGTTTCTGATGCTAGATGACTGACCGCCAAATGATACGTGTGCACATCTGCCAGCCACCTTTTTGTGTTGTGCATGTTTGTGTCATAGATTTTGTTTGTTAGATTGTGGAGGGGGATGCCATCGAAGGCTTTACTAATGTCGAGTTTGGCAATTAGTGATCTGTGTGGTGGTCTGGCTGAGTTGATGCCATCAAAAGCTCTTTGTGTAAGGTCACTAAGGTGTGTAAGAAGTGTGTTTGTGGAGTGTAGTGGCCTGAAGCCATGTTGTGTTGGAGCTAGGGGTAGAGCGTGTGTGGTCAGTTGTAGTAGAAGGCATTCTAAGACTTTGGATGGGATGCAAAGGAGTGTGATAGGGCGGTGTGAGGAGGATAGCGGTGGGTCTATGTTGAGTTTGGGGAATGTAATAATGACACCATGCTTCCAGATGTCTGGTATTGTGTTATGTGAATAACTGTAGTTTGATATGTTGGTGAGTGCTTGTATGCCTTGTGGTCTGAGGTGTATGTTGCTTATGTTGTCTGGACCACAGGCGGATGAGTGCTTGAGATTGTTGATGATTTGCTTTATCTGGTTGTTGGTGAAGGGTGCATAGTGCAGGGTCTGTGGGGAATTGTCTCTTACGTCGGATAACACGTCGGTCGTCCTTATGGGGGTTTTGGTGGCTGACATGAGAGAAGTGATTAATGAGAGTGTTTGCTTGTTGTTTATATGAAGGAGTAGAGTCTGTTGTTGTGATTGCAGCATGTGATTGTGTTGTGTTGCTGTTGGAAAGTGTGATGCTGTTTAGTGTTTTTTAGAGTTTTTTTGGGTCTGTTTTGTGATCACGTGTTTGAAGGTAGTTATTTCAATTTAGTGTTTGTTGTTCCTGTATGTTGTTGTTAATCTGTGTGTTGAGTGATTGGATTTGTTGTGTGATGTCCTGCGTGTGGGGTGATGGGGAGTGTTCAGTGTGTCGCGTTGTCTGATGAGGTTTTGAATTTCTGGTGAGAAGTTGGGGTTGTCTTTTTCTGTTTCCTCTTGGGATGTGTTTCTTGTCAGCATTTTGGATAGGTGTGTTGAATGTGAGGACAGCATTGTTGATGTTAGTGATGGGTGTGCCGTTTAGGGTTTCAAAGTGTTGTTCTGTCATTGTATTATGCTATTATATAAATACCAAATATCCCTTACACACGAGCATTAAAAAGGCTATTGTTACAAAGTATGGTTATCACCTTTATCATTACTATTATCAAACTCGAGAGTATGGTCATAATTACTGGGAGAGAGAGAGAGAGTGAGTGAGTGTGTGTGTGTGTGTGTGTGTGTGTGTGTGTGTGTGTGTGTGTGTGTGTGTGTTGTGTGTAAAAATACCGAATAATCTTTTTGTTGTCTTTTTTTTATCATTTTAATTGTTATTGTAACTTGTTCACTCTGTAGCACGAGCTCAACACGATATTTCAAAATATTTGTTATACCATAGTTAACCTTTTTCTTTTGCGTCTTCGGTTTTCTTTAATACTATTTTAATCACGTTTTCTTCTGTAACTTTCTACATGGCTAACTTAACTATTTTGCCTCTACATTATTAGCAGTCGCACAACACTCAAACACCCGCACAGATACAATCACATACCTACATTCCTTCAACATTAACGTTTCCTAAAATGTTTGAGCTTGTACCGAAATGTAGATTATAATATAATAACACATTATTATAACACAAACATACACACAGTTATCAACAACGTAGCCTATCAACGTATCATGTAATCTAAGACGAATATTGATATGATCAATAACACTTTCATAGTTTTAGCAAAAATAAGTAAATAGCCCATTTTATAAGAAATGCTGTATATGAGCAATCTTTGTTTATGGAACCATTATTCAAAGAAATAGGCTACATGTGACGTTGTAAATGCTTATACCTCAATACCTATCACCTGTCACTGCTTTCATTATATTTTGGCTACTGCTAGATGATCTATTTTGACGTAAGAAGGATTAATAGGAATAACAAGGGTCAAAACTAACTCAATTAACCCTCTGAACTTTCTTCAGGGGAGATGGTTCGCTTTTTGGGCGATTTTTGCATGTATTCATTATTTGTCTAGTTTCCTCCCTAGACCTCCATCAAATAAAAAAAAAAAAAACATCCATTAGATCCCCCTTCTAGATTAATTTGTAAATTTTTTGGTAGAAAAATTCCCGGCCGAAGGCCGGTTCTTCCAACATTACAGGCTCACTATCGTTCGCCAGGGAAAAAATCGACACCTAAATAGCACGAAAGGTCTAAATATTGACGAAGAAATGGGGCGAAAGGTCTTAAAATCGAGTAACTAATGGAGCAAACATCTTAACATCTGAAAACTAATGTGGCTAAACATGAGGGAGAAAGTGGTCCAGAAAACCGGGGTGGAAATATAACCTAATTTCCGGCATAATAAGGTAAAGAAAAATAAATGTTGCAGCCTACTGAAAGGGATAAGGCTTTGTATTATAAATGTAATTATCTAGAGTTCTAGACCCTCTGATACTCTCTCTTATCTACCTTTATTTAAATATTACACAACTATATAGCCTAATCATGCAAGCTCAAATATTAGACACACACACACACTCTTCTCTCTCTCTCTCTCTCTCATCACTAACATAATAATAATAATAAAGTTTATTTCCACCGACAGTGGTTATTCTTGTTACATAGTATTTACAAATATAATTCTATACAGTTTGGGGTTTAGTGTTTTCAAAGTAGTTACAATACTAATACATAATTTAGTGTTACATACAGTAGACATACAGTTGTTAGTTGTGTATTCAGACGTATTAACGTAGGGGTCAAGGTTACAGTATATTGATCACACACCTGAATTTCATTACGTTTTACCATAAGTTTGAAAGTGACAGTCTCGCGTGACGCTGAAATAGTCAACTCTAAGGAGAATACCGCCAATATGTTTGTTTGCATAGGTGCCAAGCATGGTAATAATTTGGGACATGAAATACTTGGATAATTGTACAGTACCTTATAATTTAGGAAGAACTAGTAACCACTTGCCTGTACATAAGAAAGGTGTAGCAGATATTCAGAGCTTAAAATATGCACAATTATAATACAAGGCAAGGTGTACAAACATGGCGGCTACTGTAATAGAAAATGGCACAATTCACCTTACGAAAGTCTACCTGGCCATTCCCACGTGACTCCTTGTGTTTATGACGCGCTGTTGGTATGTAGGGGAAATCCCAACACGAGCTTACCTAAGATGTCTGTCAGTACATACAGCAGTAGAAGGAATTAATGTATAGAATGTATTTATTATATTTGATTGTATTTTATTTATTTGTTATGATTGTTATTTTGTTTAAGGAACTAATAATTGGAACTGGGTGGATGGGACTCGTTATCCTTGGTCGGCAACTCATCTAGGGAAGACACCCTTATTAAAACTCCGGGTGAATAGGACTTTTTAGCCTTGGTCAGCAACCCTTCTAATGGAATAAACTTTATACAAATCCATACTGCTTACCTAAGGGTGAAGCAGGTTGGTGGATGGACTAGCCGCACATCACTGTAGAAAAGTAGTGCTGTAAAGATACATAGAGGCCCTCGGAGTCGGACAGATCTTAAGTTGAATAGTCAATCCTTTAAGTCTTTAAATAAACTGGCACAGGTTTTCCTCACAGGGGACAGGTCTGCTTGGGGGTGTTTTGTGTGTGGCCACCCTACACAAATTGGATTAAAAGGATTATTCAATTGGTATCATTTGTTCTACTAATTTTAATTTACTTATTTATTTATTTATAAGCTTAATAAAATCGTCGGGGTAGGTACAGAACCTAAAATAAAACAAAACTGGGGCTCCGAGCTTTAATTCACTGATAGTCCTCCTAATCTAAAACAAAATCATTGTGCAGTAAACCATCGCTAAGTTTTTTTTTTCGTGGGGGGGGGGGGGGGCTTGGTATTTAAATTGGCCGACCCTTAGCATATGCACTATTTCGTCACTGAATTTAAACATTTCAGAGCTATTTATTAAAAAGGTTATGACGTTTTCCTAGAGGAGTTTTTCGAATGTAATTTGGTCACTAAGTCTCCTTAAGGTTAGTTTGTTACTGTATTAGGTGTATGTGGTCTGAAAAGAGAGAGAGAGAGAGAGAGAGAGAGAGAGAGAGAGAGAGAGAGAGAGAGAGAGAGAGAGAGAGAGAGAGAGAGAGAGAGAGAGAGAATGTACAGCAAACAGACAAGTTTCAGTTATTAAGATAAAAGTGTTCAAGTTCCCATCCCTGTCCCCTCACCTTTGTACCCTCACCTATCTAATTACCTGTGCTGCCTGTCACACCTGTCTGTCAAACCCCAAGGTCACATCACACCTGTTGTCAGTAATCCGGGTGTAACACAGCCCAACCACCCCCTCACCACATAAGATCAACAGTAATATTTAACTTGAATATATATATACAGTATATATATATATATATATATATATATATATATATACCGGTATATATATATATATATATATATATATATATATATATATATATATATATATATATATATATATATATATATATATATAATTTTAGGGAGATTAATCTGATATGTACAGTAGGTGAATGGATAATTTTACTCCCATATTCAATAATGTTGTCATGTAATTAACTTTGTGATGGTTCAATTGCAAACTTATATCTTAGCGAATTTTGAAAGTCGATCCAATCTGACAAATAATCCTGTTCTGTGGCAGCGTTCGTGATATTCGTAACAGTGTCCATATTGGCTTTGTTGATTCCATGGTCGGTCCTTATGTTTCCGGGTTATGTTCTAGGAAGATGCATGTACGGTTTGGATTACAGAGGATATATGGCATGCTGCGCGCTCTCTCTCTCTCTCTCTCTCTCTCTCTCTCTCTCTCTCTCTCTCTCTCTCTCTCTCTCTCTCTCTCTCTCTCTCTCTCTCTCTCTCTCTCTCTTCTCTCTCTCTCTCTCTCTCTCTCTCTCTCTCTCTCTCTCTCTCTCTCTCTCTCTCTCTCTCTCTCTCTCTCTCTCTCTCTCTCTCTCTCTCTCTCTCTCTCTCTCTCATTTTATATTTCCGATTTCCATTGTTTATTTGTTTATCATTAATACTCTCCAATTCACCTTCTTGTTTTTATCTGTTATTGTCGTTCTTCCTTTCACATTAACTTTACTCTCTCCCTCCCTCCTTTTTTCTAATCGTCACCTTTCTCCCTTCTTGTCTGTTGCTTTCTCCCTTCCTTCGTGTATTTCCCTTTCGCTTCCACCCTTTCTCCCTCCCTATATCTTTATCCCTTCAGTCCTCCTTCGTTCCTTCTCTTTGTCTCTCTGTGCAATTCTTTCACCTGAGTCTCCCTCCATATTATGCCCGTGTTCTTTCTATTTTATTCCTGCTTTCCTCTCCTACTACGCTTAACCTCTTCCCCCGCTTTCAGTCTCCCCACCATATTCCCTACCTACTGTACTCCCTCTATCACCCCTCTCCACTATTCCTCCCGCCCCCCACCATATTCCCTCCCTACTCCCTTTCTCTCCACCATTCCTCTCCCCGCATCTATTCCCTCGCTACTCTCTCTTCCCCCTCTCTCCATTTATTCCACCATTTTTCCTACCACCTTCCCTCCTTCCCTCTTTTCTTCCTGTCTGCTTCCCTTCCTTTCACCACATTTGCTTCCTATTTGTTTTCCTTCTTCTTTCCCTTCCTTCCTTTTCTTCCACCCTTCCTCCCTTGTTTACTCCCTTCCATCCTTCCTTCGTGTGTTTTACTTCCCTCTTTCCCTCTACACAAATACTTCCTTCTTTATAACGTCTCGCTTCATTTCTTTATGCCTTCCTTCCTTCCTTCCTACAAGCAGCCTCGTAAGGAATAATATATATGTTGTTGCTTGCTTTCCTCTCCTTTCTTCCCTCCCCCCTCCCATGCCACCTAGCAGCACAATTTATGTCTCCTTAGGCATTCTCCTTGTAATATATCCTTCCATAATTACTGCTCTCTCTCTCTCTCTCTCTCTCTCTCTCTCTCTCTCTCTCTCTCTCTCTCTCTCTCTCTCTCTCTCTCTCTCTCTCTCTCTCTCTCTCTCTCTCTCTCTCTCTCTCTCTCTCTCCCTTGATTCGCCAATATACTTTTTAATCTCTTCCGGGTTCCGTGTCATCAATTTTACCTTGTTCCGGATTGTTGTTTTTGTTTTTGTTGTTCTTGGTGTATATGTGTGTGTTCGCGTTTGAGTTGGCTTGTGTGTGTGTGTGTGTGTGTGTGTGTGTGTGTGTGTGTGTGTGTGTCTGTGTGTGTGTGTGTGTGTGTGTGTGTGTGTGTGTGTGTGTGTGTGTGTAAAAGAGCACCTACTTTCATATGTTTGTCTTTCACTTTTTATTTATTCATATTTTTAGTCAGTTTCCACGTATACAGGTTAGTACTAGTAAATTGGCATACGAGCCAATTAAAATTCCCACCTCTGCTGTGTATACTATTTAACCCTATTTGGTCCGAGGGAGATCTTTTTGGACCTCTCCTATTTCGCTCCATTAGTTTGGAGACTTTAGGACGTTTCACCCCATTAGTTTGGCGATAATAAGACCCTTCACTCCATGCAGGTAGCGATAGCGAGCATATTACTTAGAAGAAATCGGTCTTCGGCCAGGACAAATTGCTATCGAAAAACATACAAATTTAACTTGAAATGGCTCTGAGAAGGCGTTATTGTTAGACTACGAGACAAACTAATATACATTGCTCGAAAACTGCAAAACCAAGATAAATCCTCAATAATAATTAAACAAAATATCATACTAACCCCCAAGACGTCGGGCCAGCTAGTGCTAAAGATAGAGCGAGCTCTATCGTTTTTCTCTGGTACAGTACCCGTCGCTATCTTCCCTTATCATCCAATTACTCCTTCTCTCCTTCTTTTACGATCTCCTCTTCCTTCACGCTCTTTCTCTCTCTCTTCCTTCCTTTATCTAGTCTTTTGCTTTCTCCCTTCCTTCGTGTATTTATCTTTCCGTTTCTCTTCCAGTCTTTCTCATTGGCTATTTTTATCATACTTCAGTTTTATTGCTCACTCTTATTCTCTCTCTCTCTCCCTCCCTCCCTCCCTCTTTATCCCCCACCCTCCAATTACATCTCCACCCTCCAATTACACCCCCACCCTCCAATTACAGCTCCTCCCTCTAATTACACATCCATCCTCCAATTACACCTCCTCCCCTACAGTATAGTAACATCACCCACCTCCACCCTCCAATTACACCTCCACCCTCCAATTACACCTCCTCCCGTACAGTATAGTAACATCACCCACCTCCACCCTCCAATTACACCTCCACCCTCCAATTACACCTCCTCCCGTACAGTATAGTAACATCACCCACCTCCACCCTCCAATTACACCTCCACCCTCCAATTACACCTCCTCCCCTACAGTATAGTAACATCACCCACCTCCACCCTCCAATTACACCTCCACCCTCCAATTACACCTCCTCCCGTACAGTATAGTAACATCACCCACCTCCACCCTCCAATTACACCTCCACCCTCCAATTACACCTC
>CM064488.1:48796729-48882458 GCA_032716605.1 Paralithodes platypus
TGATGGCTACCTAAGCCTTCGGGCGAGACGGTACCGTCTATAGTGAGAATGGTACCATACAGATCCACCCTAAGCCTTCGTTTCCGATGTCGCCAATTGGCTAAAAATACAGACTACACACACATCCACAGCCATTCCAACGATACATATAACACCTACACATATAGGAGGCGGGAAATAACGACCATGCTCACTCCCACAATACAACTAGAGTAAGTACAACTAGAGTAAGTACACACACACACACACACCAACGAATTTTGTCTGTTTCCTAATTGCACCGTGTGCTCTAGCCTCATTAATATTTATTGTATTTAGGGGAAAGAGAGAGGGAAGGGAGGTGCTGACTGAGAATTTAAAGGTAAAGCAGATAATTGCCAGGGCTTGTTCAAATTAATTATAGGCCTACACATCATAATTAACCCCTTCAGGTTAATAGGATGCCTTTCTTTCTATTGTGGCTATCATTAGACGAATTTATTAATCTTATGAATAGCCTTTAGAAATTAATAAAATCTGCCCCAAGTAGGCCTATCTTTTTGTTCTCACAGAACCTTCCATAACTACTTAAAAGCGTCTAATGATAGTAATTGTATACTGGGATAGTTAATATTTTTTGTGATATTCGAAGCAATAAGAAGTAGTCTCGGAAAGGAGCAATGAGTGGAACAGCGAGGGAGTGGAGGGATTTTAAGAGGAGGGAGGGAGGTGGGGGGGGGGGGGGGGATTGCAGGGCTACCAATATGTTTGAAGTTTTTCTGTTTCATGGCGTCTTTCTTCCTTCTACTCCGGGGCCAGATACTCTAAACCACTCACAGTGCCCTATCTCCTAATAGCAGTAATATCCTAAATGCGGACTAGTTATTCTAGCGCCATTAATACTCCAAAGCAAGGCATAACTAGATGAAAGATGAACATTAAAATATAGGCTATAACTTGAAAACTAACTTAAAAGCTACTGTTCAAATTAAAATAACGAACTCGTTAAAATTATACATTATTGAAATGACATGGGGGCGGTTCGTTCGTGGCCACCCCTTCGGGGATCACGGCGTCAGGCAATAGATAGATAGATAGAAATGACAACACACTAAACAAAATCTATATGTGCCAAAATGCACTTAAATTTATCGGAAATTATACTTTGAAAACAAAAAACATATAATATCCACACATACCCAAATAACCACTCAGCTTGACCTGGGTTCAATCCCAGCCAAAGCGGACATTTAGTGGGTGTGGTATAGTACGTCCTAGCGTGTTTCACATGCTCGTACCCAGTCGGGGGACACCTCGATGACGTATACAAACTAATGACATACACAACAAAGCCATTCCAACACCTTCATCTATCTACAAGACCTCTTCTCTGCTATCTAGCATAGAGTCTAATTTAGCCTACACTTTTCCAGCCGTATGGTCCTAGTGTACTGTCTGATGGCGTAATGGGATTCCAAATGTAAGAGAACAAGTAAAAGGAGATGGGTGGAATAGGCTTATGTTGCCGAGTAATTTTGAACCGAGTATAATAGAAAGTGGACCCTTGCAGAATAATGAAAATTAACCCTTTCATTATCACGACGCGTTTCTTTTTATTATTCTGGCTATTACTAGACAATTTCATGCAGCTTAGGAAGGGCGTGTAGGAGTCAAAAGGGTAAAGACTGTCTCAACTAACCCTCTGACTTCCATACATCTATCCTACACTGAATACAATTGTCCAATGCTTACCAAATTAGTATGAAGAAAGGCGTCCTAGAATATTGAAAGTATTAACCCTTTGATGACTATGAAGCGCTTTAACACTTTATTGTGGCTATCATTAAACGATTTCTTTAGTTTTGGAAGGCTCTCTATTATTCAAAGGAGTAAAAACAATCTCAACCATCTCTCTCCGACTCCCACAGTTTCTTCCTGAACATAATAAACTCGTCTACTGATAGCCAGAATGAAATTGAGAAACACGTCATCAAAGCCTCAAGGGGTTAACAAGGGAATTAAGTACCGTAGATAATATAATATATAAAGTAAAGGTTTGTTAGCCCCTTAAGTGCCTAAGATGGTATTGCACATTTTATTCTGGCTGTCACTTGACGATTGTATTCAGCTTAGAAAAAGGCTGTGGTAGTTATAGAGGGTTAATTGAGATAGTATTTACCCCCTTGATTCCTAGAGCTCCTCCCTGATCTACATACAATAGCCTAACGATAACCAAATTAAATTACAAAAGAGCGTCATAGGTAATGCTGCGGGCCGTGGCATGGTTGGTAGTGCGTCTGACTGTTGATCAAAGAGTCGGCAGTTTGATCCCAACCCCGTGCCATTGGTAGACGTCAAGAGTTTGGACACTCAGGTCTAGAGATTCGTGGCAAAATATCCAGTAAAGTGCCTGTAACAAGGGCATGCCCAAGCTCTGTCAACCAAGTGAGTGTACGGCGATAAAAACTGCATCATAGATAATATAATAATAGTATAATAACACAGGTAATGGTAAAATAATAACATATATAGGCTAATAATATTATAATAGTATAAACTATATAGTATAGTAAAAACAATATTAGCACATAAAAATTAATTCCAAAGATCAAGACAAATATAAATTAGTTTGCCGATGAGAGACCTTCCACCTGATCTCTTAGGGCAATGCATTTAAGGTCAGAGAGGACCTTCTTGGTGGTGGGCCGGCTGGTCAGCTCATGGCAAGTCATTTGATCCACCAAAAGATTTATATCCGGGCAAGGCACTCCGGGCCCTGCAACCTTCAGTAGGGAGGCCGCCAGATGACCCAAGGAGTATCGCTCCTCGCTCCTCGGGTGGATGGGCTCACCAAATACATCTCTGGGGCACAGAGGGGAAAGTTCACATAATTTTCTGAGCTGACACCTTCTAGCTTAATCCTATCAAGAGGCTTGGCTGCTATACCCAGATCAATTATGTTTACTGAACAACTACCATTATCAGAAAAACTGATAAGGATATTGTCACTTTTGATATCATTATGGACAACCCCTTTACGATGAATTTCTTGAAGACAACGGGTTATTTCTGTTAGCGCTGATACTATCCGGGCCTTGGTTAATTTGCCAACCATCTGCCAAGCATAGACAGTTTGTCCCTTACATAATGATGTAATCATTAACGGGGCGTTCCGAGCAAAAGCGATCAACTTTGGAGTCCCACCTGCGCCATCCAACTTAAAGAGAACCTCAGATTCTTTCCGGAACTCTTGTGTTTCAGCCATGCTATGTCCTACTTTCAAACAAGCCAATTGCCCTCGATACAGACCCTCATACACTATTCCATGAGCACCATATCCAATCACCTCCCCCTTGACAAAATCCTTAAGCAATTTCTTAGTTGCAAACTGACAGTCAACAAAGGATCGAGCGGCAGTAACGCCCAGTAGATGGCGTACGTCAGTCATTTTGACTGTCAAAGTGTTTTTAAAACTTGTTACACCGTACTAAACACGATCACTGATCAAAACGCTCCCAAATTATCAATAATCAGATAAGACTATAATGCAATAGTGTTAAAACTATCCTGTGACACTTTATAGTACGCACTTTCAAATTCAGTGTTGCTAACGCAATGGTTCCACAGCGAATGGTTCCCAAAGAGAAAACTGAAATGTCCCCATAACGCATAACGCTCACACATAAAAACTAATGCATATTTAATTTACTGTTTCATATTGATAAAAATATGGCACAAAATTGAACATTGATAAAGCTTGGAGTGTTATCATGAAATTGATGTATATCTTTAAAAATTGTAATTATTATAAGAATATTAATTTAGGTACAATTAGTATTGTTTTCCCTATTATTCCATATTTTATGAACGTTTTATGAGAGAAAATTAAAATATTGGAGTAGCTAAATTTAATTTAGTTTCAATTATGATGTGCTCACTGACCTCTACAAAAATATCTGAATATTAACAAGTGTATATTGGTAGATGATTTACCTCTTCATATAGATCAGCTTTAGCAATACGATTTTCACCGCAAATTAAATTATTTTTCCTTCGATGGCAAAAAACAGCCGCGATTATTTTATTTTTTTCCAGACGCCGTAATTCCCGAGAAGAGGTGGCCATGAACATTAGGCGTTGTCACGAATTGCTAGGTCAAGTTGCCCAGGCTTGACATCTACCAATAACATTCTGACAGTGCGGGCTCAATCCACCAATGATTAGCAGCCGACGCATACTGACTATGACGCGATGCGCTTGCATATTTTGGTTATTTTCATAAATTTGTCGTTATGTTATGATATTATAGGTTAAGTTGGATTAGGTAAGCTAGGTTAGGCTGAGTAAATTAGGTTAAACTATATAAAAATAAAGATATTCACGTCGAAAATGGATATGAAAATAGGCCTATCTTGAAATATGAATACATTATTTGAGTGACGCGTTAGATATGGAGATGGAATTACTTGTATGTGTATGTTACAACTTACTGTGTTTATGTGCTATAAGCATGCAGTTAAAGTAAGATTTTGTTTTTCTATGTGGATGAGGGAGAACAAAAGGCGGAATTACCTGTGGAAGTGTGGATTTTTTTCGATAGGCTAGATGTCAGAGATGATTGTAGTAGTAGTTTTGATGGTGGTGGTAAATGCGGTAGAGGAAGTGATAGTGGTGGTGATTGTGGTAGTAGTAGTGATGATGATGGTAGCAGTAGTGATGATAGTGGTGATTGTGGTAGTAGTCACCACCACCAACACCATTACCACCACAATCAAAACCGTCATCACTACCACTACTACCATAATCACCATCATCATCACTGCCACAGTACTATCGTAGCATAATCAATAAACGAGCCGCTTTTCACCACACCCTAGACACCTATGACCCTGACATTATTATAAGGACAGAGACATGGCTCAGCCCTGACATATTGAACAATGAAGTCTTCCTGATGGACAATCCCTATAATATGACTCTACACAGGAAAGACAGACAGGACGGAGACCATGGCGGAGTTTTAATAGAGACAAAGCCACGACTAGTTTTTTTTTTTTTTTTTTTTTTTTTTTTTTTTTTTTTTTAAGAGACAATGAACGGAGGAAGGAAAAACACAGATAAAACAAAAAGGTCCATGTGCCTAAAGGCATCCTCCATTCATAAAATGTTTGTAACAACTGGATTTAAACTTTTGTAGATTGTAAGTTTGTGGAAAGCAACTCGAGGGAAGTGAATTCCAAAGAGTAGTAGTTCTAGTGATAAATAAATTTTGATAAGCAGATGTTCTGCATTGTGGAGGAGAAAGTGTAAATTCATGGGCGCTCGCAGCTGCCCTAGTTCTACGGGGAAAGATGTGGAGAGGCGGTACAATTGAAGCAAGTTCCTCGGAACAATTGCTGTGAAAATATCTGTAGAATAATGCAAGGGATGCAAAGTTTCTTCGTATGGATAATGTAGGAAGGTCCTGTGTGATTACAGGGTTATTGATTAATCTAATAGCTTTATTTTGAATTTTGTCCAACTGCCTCAATGCAACCACTCCACTTCCACTCCACAGAGGTGAACAGTAATCCATTTGAGAACGCACATGACTTTTATATATTACGGCCAACTGCTCGTCAGTGAAGAATTCTCGAACTCTGTACAGGAGTCCCATTTTTTTAGAGGCATTCTTAGCAATGCTTCTAACATAATGTGTCCAGCTCAAGTTAGTAGTTAATGTTACACCGAGAATGTCAATACTAGGGGAAGTGGGAATATTTACATCATTAAAAAATATATGAGAGTCAGTGAGATTCTGTCGGTTAGAAAATTGAATGTACTTGGTTTTCTGTGCATTAAAGAAAACTAGATTCTTTTGTCCCCCATTCATTAATTCTAGAAAGGTCCTGGTTCAGAGAAATTGCAGTGTTTATCTTTGAATTTATAAGATCGGGTTGGGTGAAAGAATTGGTAAATGTGAAGGAACTGTGGAGTGTTGAGTCATCTGCGTAGGAATGTATTGGGTTATGAGTGGTAGATATGAGATCATTGATATGAATGAGGAACAGAGATGGGGCCAAAACTGATCCCTGGGGAACACCAGCATTTATTGAGTGAAATTGAGAATAAAGGCCATCTACCATTACACATATTTTTCTGTTATGAAGATAAGAAGAAATTAGTGGAACTAATGATGCAAGGCCGTAGTGTGACATCTTCGACAATAAGGATTGATACCAGACTCTATCAAATGCCTTTGATATATCCAGTGCTATTGTATGTGTTTCACCATGTTGGTCTGTAGCTTGGTTGATTTGATGCGTAAGAAGGCAAAGAATGTCTGCAGTTGATCGACATCGTCTAAAACCATATTGCCTATCACTGATTAATTTATTATTCTCAAGATGCTTAATTATGTGATTATTTAATATAATTTCAAAGACTTTACCAAGAGTGGAAGTTATAGCTATTTGTCTGTAGTTTGATGGATCTGAAGAGGCACCTTTTTTAGGAACTGGATGGATGTTTGCTTCTTTCCAGGGTACTGGGAAGCATGAGGGTATGAGTACACAGACGGAAATTTTTTGCCAATACAGGAGCGAGCACCAAGGAGCAATTCTTAAGTACTATTGGAGGAATTTCATCTGGACCAGGAGCCTTATCTACTGAGAGATTCTGCAAAATAGTTTTGACATGTCTGGTGTGGATCTTAAGGGAGGGAATTTCAGGCGAATTAAAATTAAGTACAGGGACATCTTGATTTATTTCATCTAACGTTGAGTTGGTGGAGAAAATATCCGCAAGAAGGTTAGCTTTACCTTTAGTTACTTTAGTTGCGACACCACCCACCGCACTTAGCGCATACTCAGAAATTATATGGATTAAAACACAGATAGAGGGCTGCAGGACACTATATATAAGATCATTTTGCCGGCCCCCTATTTCTAGCATAGAATACCTGCAGTCACTTGACGAATGTTTATCTACAATTGACCCCTCCAAAAATATATGGCTTGCTGGAAACTTCAACTTACCGGACATTAACTGGACAGCATACGCGACACTGGAGAATGACACCATGACAGTGACATTATACTACCACAGACTGACAGGAGATCATTACATGAATCATATATTGACATAATCCATACCCACTCACTCTCACAAACAGTAGCCTACTCGAACCAACACGTACACATGTTAGTGTAACAAGGAATAACCCTAACACAAGACAAGGGGTCACATCCAACATACAGTACTAGACTTAATTGTTCTTTACGAACAACACCTCACGAATAACACGAACACGGGTCTTGCCGGGGCTTAGTGATCATGACATGGTACTCGTTGACACAAACATTAAACCAAACATACAGAAACAACTAGCCTAAACGTTTTAATTTCAACATTAAGATCAAAGTGCATATGTATATAGTTCAAAGTGAAAAGAATGCATTCCAATTTCAAGGCCAAAACTTTATTTCAATTTGAAGGTCAAATGTATATTTATAGTTCAGTCAAACACTACAATCCAAAATTAAATACATAGTTGACCTTTATATTTTAAGGTCAGACCTTTTCTTCAGCTTCAAAATGAAATAATGTATTTGAAAATAAAATTAAATCCAAGACTAGCGTGTCAGAAGCAAAGGCTACTAAGTCATTGTTTGTTTAATCTCAGAAACCCATCAGGAAAGAACATAACATTTAAAGTCCGCAGTCATTTGTTAGCCTTAATTGGCGTGTAAATAAGAATTCCCTACTCGCCTCGGATCTCATCATAATTTTGGAGAAAATAGTTATCCTGGATTTTAGCTGTCTTCTTTTTTCGATCCTTTCCCTGTATTCCTGTGTTAATCCAGAATTCACATAATTATTCTGAATTACTGTTATTTATCGTATATTGTTTCTGACTCGCCGAGTTTCTACTGCTTTCCATTACATAGACCTAACATTAATATCCTATTGTAATTTCCTTCCTTATAGCTCGAAACTCGCAAGTGGTCAATTTCTCTCTGGATCTGTTCCTATGTCGCGCAAGTACTGAGACATCATGCAGACTAATAACACACACACACACACACACACACACACACACACACACACACACACACACACACACACACAGCCACTCCAACAGCTTCCTCTCTCTCTCCAACACCCCTTCTCTCGACACTATTCGAAAAGTAGATACCAGGTGCCGATGTAAAGACTTATCCCTCAATACCTTCACCTGACCTGACACCATTCCATGCCAGTGCGCTGTCAAAGTATCTATAATCTCTCCTGCTTAATTTATGCTCCTGAAATGTTCTCAAAGTTTATGAATTACTATCCTAGAATGAGCATTTGGCCGTGAGGTGCTTGCGGGGGATATTTCAACGCTTTGATTCATCACGTAATGTTTCCCATAAATACCATTCCGATTCGCACGCACTCCTTTCCATTCTCGGAAAAGTTAGTGATATATATTCATGGTGTCCCGCGAGTTTTGTTAGATACCCGATACTTTCAAAATTGAAAGATTAATTAATTCTGAGTAAAATATGTACTATAGGCATTGGCTTTTTGAGATTTTTTTTGCAATATACTGTATATATATTGTACTATAATATTGTACGAAATTGACTTTATTGACTCTCTCTTACCCACCAGTTGAGGCGTTCAGTTTGGCTAACACTACACCTGTGTGTGTGTGTGTGGGGGGGGGGGGTACTTACTCTAGTTCTTACTCTAGTTGTATTGCGGGAGTGAGCATGCTCGTTATTTCCCGCCTCCTATATGTGTAGGTGTTATATGTATCGTTGGAATGGCTGTGGATGTGTGTGTAGTCTGTATTTTTAGCCAATTGGCGACATCGGAAACGAAGGCTTAGGGTGGATCTGTATGGTACCATTCTCACTATAGACGGTACCGTCTCGCCCGAAGGCTTAGGTAGCCATCAGCTTAGGTGAACCATATGATACCCATCTCGCCTTGTACCATTTTTGCCAACCCCAGATGGGACGTCACAACGTCGTCCACTTATTCCAGGTACCTATTTACAGCTAGGTGAACTGAGGCTAACACATGAAAGGAGCTTAGCCCAATTTGTCTCCGCCCGGCCGGGGATTGAACCCCCGACCCCTCGTGTGTGAGACGAGAGCTCTACCTACTAGGCTACGGGCTGTGTGTGTGTGTGTGTGTGTGTGTGTGTGTGTGTGTGTGTGTGTGTGTGTGTGCGTGTGTGTGTGTGCGCGTGTGTGTGTGCGCGAGCGAGCGATACTAACTCAATATCTTCCATTGGCCCCCTGCACACATTATATAACGTTGGCCTAAGATTGACTGAACCCCCCACGCGCAGGGTCCTACATCACCCTAGATGCGTAGTTTATATATATATTTTTTATAATGCACCACCTTGAGGAAAAAGCCATGATTGCAGCGATTTTAGGCCTAGCCCAGATTACAAATGGTATGCCTGCCACTCATCCCACCTCAGCCCCCACATCACCACTAATACCGTCATCACTCACCATTATACAGGATAAATAAAAAACCCGCGGTAGTAGGGACGTGGAATAATAATAATGGCGCGTAATTCGGCTCGCGTGCTAGCTGGGCGGAGGACTGTAAACAAAGGGCGGCCATCTTGGTTTGCTTTTATTTTTAGGCGCCATGATGTATACCTGGCTTCTGTTTACTATTTGCTATCTGGTATTGTGCTTATATTTCCATCGCTGATGATTTATGAAGTGCGGCATATCACAGGTTAGCTTTAAGGGGGGTCACCGGCTTTTTTATCTTTCTCTCCTTTTCTCTCTTTCTCTGGCTTGTATCCATTCGACCTCATTCAGCCAACTGTTTTAAGACGTTTATCCCCATCCAGGTGTCGATTTCTTCCTGGCGAGCGATAGCGAGCCAGCATTGTATGGAGAAATCCGGCTTCGCCGGAGACATTTTTCAATCGAAAAATTTACAAATTTAGCTTGCTGTCATAACAAAAATATATATGTGCATGCTCGCTACCGCTCGCCAGGAAAATATTGACTCCTGGATGGGGGTAAACGTCTTCAAACAGTAGGCTGAATGGGGCCGAATGGATACAAGCCAAACAGAGAGGTAGAGAAAGAGAAAAAAAGCGAGGTGGGCTCCCTTAACCTCAGATAACAAATATAAACTAACTCATGGTGGACAAGATTCGAGGGTAGGTTAGTTATATGGTCAGGTAAAGTATAGTAGCGAATTATTGATAGGTAATAATCTAGACTACCGTAGTTATTAAGTTTATTATTGATAGGTAATAATCTAGACTACCGTAGTTATAATATAATTTAGGTAATTAATCTAGACTACCGTAGTTATTAAGTTTATTATTCTTGTAATTCTAGACTACCGGAGTTCTAGGTAATAATACCTACGTAGTTATTAAGTTTATTATTCGATAGGTAATAATCTTCCGTAGTTACTTTATTCATCGAGTAGAGACTACCGTATTATTAAAGTTTATATTGATAGGTAATAATCTAGACTACCGTAGTTATTAAGTTTCATTATTGAATAGTAGGTAATAATCTAGACTACCGTAGTTATAAGTTTATTATTCATAGTATATATCTAGACTACCGTAGTTATTAAGTTTATTATTCATAGGTAATAATCTAGACTACCGTAGTTATTAAGTTTATTATTCATAGGTAATAATCTAGACTACCGTAGTTATTAAGTTTATTATTCATAGGTAATAATCTAGACTACCGTAGTTATTAAGTTTATTATTCATAGGTAATAATCTAGACTACCGTAGTTATTAAGTTTATTATTCATAGGTAATAATCTAGACTACCGTAGTTATTAAGTTTATTATTCATAGGTAATAATCTAGACTACCGTAGTTATTAAGTTTATTATTCATAGGTAATAATCTAGACTACCGTAGTTATTAAGTTTATTATTCATAGGTAATAATCTAGACTACCGTAGTTATTAAGTTTATTATTCATAGGTAATAATCTAGACTACCGTAGTTATTAAGTTTATTATTCATAGGTAATAATCTAGACTACCGTAGTTATTAAGTTTTTCAATATATGACGACGCGTTTATTTCTTTCATGTTGGCGATCATTAGACTATTTTTTTCAATTAAGAAGCAATATTGCAAGTCTGAGAGTTAAGTGAGATAGTTTTTACCTGGGTTAAGTAGTCCTGGTTTTTACCCTTTTGATTCTCAGAGATCCTTCCTAAGCTGCATACAAACATTTAATAGTATCCAGAATATTATGAAGAAATGCATCATCGTATCCTAAAGGGATTGAATCGGGTAAGGTATAGGCCTACACACTCTTAACTTCTTCAAGCCTAACCATTCCCTTTCCTGCTGCTCTGTAAATGAACTGATGTGAACTGAAATTATATGAAAAAAGGTGTAGCAAATGTCCCAATACTGATTATAATTATATAGGCGGCTTACCAGCCTGCAGTTAGTTCTAGCGGCTACTGTAAGGAAGTTGGTGTGTCTTTCCTATAGAAGGCCCATCTCCCTTTCTGCCGAGGTACCATCAACAAATTACAGTACAATACTACGTCAGTCATCTTCCATACTACGTCAGTCATCTTCCATTCATATTTCTCTGCTTGATCGTCGACAAAAGTAAGCAAGAAATAGAGCAATGCATGTCTGGTAATGATAGAAAGATAGTATAATATATATATATATACAGTATATATTATATACAGTATATATATATATACAGTATATATATATATATATACAGTATATGTATATACTGTATATATATTTATTTATTTAATGAGTTCACGTTTGCATAATTCACTCGGGGAAACTTTAAACCGAAATTGATTCTCCTCTTGCTATCAGATAAATTAACTCCGAAACTCGCTCTCATCATGCAATCACAAAAATTAAAACCGATATCCGTTCGCTTCCTGCAATCGGAAACATTTAACTGGAATTTGCTCGTATCTTCTCGTTCGTGTCAGTAGCTCATCATTTGATCTGGACGACTTCGGTTTCGGTTTGGATAGCTGGGTGCTGGTTGTGATTAGGAAATGGGTCGGGTCATTAAGAGAGAGAGAAAGCGAGAGAGAGAGAGAGAGAGAGAGAGAGAGAGAGAGAGAGAGAATAAGAGAGAGAGGGAGAGAGAGAGAGAGTAAGAGAAAGAGAGAAAGACAGAAAGTAAGAGAGAGAGAAAAGTTATGATAGTTATGGTTCGGACTAGTAAAAATAAAAATAAAACAAAAAGATAGTTATGTTGTAAGTTTGAAGGTTAATAACTCTTTACAGTTGTCCCTCAGGTAGCGCTATTAGAGGAACTTGTGTACCTTATGTGTGCCCCATGGCAATTCTCAAGGAAGCACTATCACAGTTCTGAAGGGCAGACTTAACCCCTTGAATCTCGGACGCGTTTTAGCATTTTCTTTTGGTTATCATTAGACGATTTTGTGAAGATTAGGAAGGATCTGTGGGTATTTTAATGGTAAAGCCTATCTCAATTAACCCTCTGACTTCCATATACCCTGCCTAATATGAATAAAGTCGTCTAATAATGACCAGAAAACGGAAAAGAAATGCGTATTGGATCTTGAAAGGGTTAATCCGCTGAGAGCCTGGAGATAGCATGGGGCAGGAATGTGGCGTTGTTTATGGCTGAATGACCTTTCCTCACGCAAATGTGTATTATTGTTCAAGGTTATCCTTTCCTTGAAGGATTGCCTGTCAAGGCACTCGACCCTTTTAGTTGCCCCTTACGTCCCTTGAATTTGGCTCTGTCACTCTTTTGGCTTTGGGGAAGACACTCGTTATAGTCAACCTGCCTTTTGTTTCCTTCATACACAGAAAAAAATAAACGACGTGCAGGAGTTCAAAAAGAAGTATTTTAGTTGCTCTATGATACAGAAGTCCTCTTTCATCCTTTGGGAATGGCTCAAATGGTTCAAACAATTAGGAGGGAGAGAGAGAGATTAAGGAAGGTAGAAGCCAAGCACAGTAAAATTAAGTGTACTTATAGAGGCTAAGAACACCGAGGGGCGAACAGGCACGCTTGGTAAGTCGTCACAGATTCTGCACCATTATATAATAGCCCCTCCCATTATATAATAGCCCCTCCCATTATACGTTTATCCCGAAATGCCCTGAGTTAACGGACCCTCTGACTCTCTGTGTGGCTTATATATTTAAACCAAATTCTCTCTAATGGTTCCATGGTCGGCGGCTTTCCATCACAGTTTTGGACGGTGCATCTAAGCTAATGACCTCAAAATCCTCGAGTCAAGTTGATCCGGACCGCGATGTTTTGTATCCCGTCTGGAAGGGACAGGTCTTATACTATCTATCTATCTATTGCCTGACGCCGTGATCCCCGAAGGGGTGGCCACGAACGAAACGTCCCCATGCACCTCTGTACCCAGTCAGTCGACGCCCCTCCTCCCAACCAGCACCGCCTTTATCCATATACTTCTTTACTCCATCCTTCCACCTCTCTTTCGGTTTACATCTCCCTCTCTGTCCTTCCACCTTGCTCGTACACCCTCGTAGTCACTCTCTCGCTTCCCATACGTTCCACATGGCCGAACCATCTCAAAGTGTTCCTTTTCACACTTTCCAGCACATCTACCTCCACACCACACCTCCTTCTTACTTCCTCATTCGTCTGTCTATCCCTCCATGTCACTCCGCACGCACTTCTCAAGTAACTCATTTCCACCCCTCTCACTCTTGGTCTGAGTTTCTCCACCAACGTCCATACTTCGCTTCCGTAAGTCAGTGTCGGGATTACAACATTGTCATGTAAGGACTTCTTCACTTCCATACTGACCACCCTATTTCTTGTTACTGCTTTCAGCGTTCCTACAACCCTCTTCCCCTGTTGCACCCTCTTCCGCACTTCTTCATCCATGGTCCCATCTTTACTCAGCACACTGCCCAGATACTTAAATGAGCTGACAATCTCCATAGCCTGACCGTTCAACTTCATCTCACACTCTGTGGCTTCACCCCTTTCGAAGACCATAACCCTGCTCTTCCCGCATTTACCTTCAGATTCCGTTTTTCGCACAGTGTTCCAAACATATTTACCAGACCCTGCAACTCCCATTTATTATCGCTCATCAGCACTGTATCATCAGCAAACAGCAGTACAGGTAGCTTCCACTCGTTTCCCTCCCTTATCAGCAATACACCAACATCCACTGTTTTTCCTTGTGTTTCTTTCATGACTCCATCCATATATAAATAGTCTTATACAAATAGCATTAAAAGATATTTGTCAACCTAACCCAACCGAGCTTATCCTAGTCTAACTTATGCTAGCTGTAATTATTGTAACAACGTACTTTTTTCCTTGTAAAAGTAGTTAGAGAGAAAGGCATGAATTATTTTACCCAAGTTCATGTACTTTACCTCTGAATACAAATAGCTGAATATGTGGAGTTTGAAAGGGATTAAGTCGTAGGAAGGGGTAAAGATGGCCTGGTGAAGTGATTAGTTAGTTAAAATAGGACTTCAGAGGCTATATACCCTTCTGGATTATTTCATTGTAGGTGTTTAGAGTGTTGTGGTGAAATTAAGAAAATATAGATTATTTAGCCAGCACACTGTAAGTCAAGAATAGCATCAGGAGTGGAGCCCTTTTTCGAGAACTCCAGTCCCTGATTAAGTGAGTTTCAACTTCCAGAGTTATCTGGTAGTGAAATATAAGATTGCAGAAAGTGGTTCCCTCTTTGGTTAAAGAGCTAATTAATCTTAACAGTATTGTATATGTGTAGGGAATAGAAAGAAATGCGTAGTTACATGAAGTTCAAATCCGCACCAACTCAGCAGGATAAAATATTTCGCATCCTTCCCTGCCCCATCTGGAGCTTTGCATCGCCATTTTTTCCTTCATTAGCCAAATTACGGCCATTATCTCAGCATCTCCGGATTCCCAAAAATAGCCTAAATACATCAGCCGTGGTCCCGGAGCTTTGGAGCGCCGGATAAGCTCGCATGATGAAGGAATAATGGTATAAACACGCACGGACGCTGGCAAGATGGCGCGCGGGGCAGTCCGTCTCGTCAACAAAATGCTTGGACCACAACAAAAGGGTAGAGATTTTGTAGAAAACGGAGAGCGGACATTTCGTTTTCACTTCGAACTCGTACCAAAATATTTTATATAGCGTTTTGGATAACCTGATATTTATTCTTTTAGTAAATTTCATCATTATGGACTAGCAAAGATATAAATTATTAAATATAGTGACACGCAAATTATTCGTTTTCAATGGAGCTTTATAAGTAAACAGCACAAAATGTCTCCAGTTATTTGTTATAGTTTCCTGAGGGACAAAAAAAAATATATATATATATATATATATATACTGTATAATTGACCCACATAATCCTATTCTGCTTTGAAGTTCGTTTCCCTTAGGATTTATGAACAAATTGAGCGATGAATTTCGAAAAACTGGCGCAATCAACAAAGGAGAATTGTAGGCTGGACAGTTACGGTTTGAGCTACGATATGCGGAAGATGCTTATTATTTCGTTCACTGCTGACGTATTTATTTATTTATATTTGGAGGGGGGGCTATTTATACTGTAAGTATATTTAGACTAGTTTATTACTGTATATTATTTTGAGAGGCGAGCTAATGAGTATATTTTGGCTCGTGCAGTATTTTTAGACTAGTTTATTTGTATATTATTATTAGAGGCGAGGGTATGAGTATATTAGAGGTGAGGGTATGAGTATATTAGAGGTGAGGGTATGAGTATATTAGAGGTGAGGGTATGAGTATATTAGAGGTGAGGGTATGAGTATATTAGAGGCGAGGGTATGAGTATATTAGAGGCGAGGGTATGAGTATATTAGAGGCGAGGGTATGAGTATATTAGAGGCGAGGGTATGAGTATATTAGAGGCGAGGGTATGAGTATATTAGAGGTGAGGGTATGAGTATATTAGAGGTGAGGGTATGAGTATATTAGAGGTGAGGGTATGAGTATATTAGAGGCGAGGGTATGAGTATATTAGAGGTGAGGGTATGAGTATATTAGAGGCGAGGGTATGAGTATATTAGAGGTGAGGGTATGAGTATATTAGAGGTGAGGGTATGAGTATATTAGAGGTGAGGGTATGAGTATATTAGAGGTGAGGGTATGAGTATATTAGAGGCGAGGGTATGAGTATATTAGAGGCGAGGGTATGAGTATATTAGAGGCGAGGGTATGAGTATATTAGAGGTGAGGGTATGAGTATATTAGAGGCGAGGGTATGAGTATATTAGAGGTGAGGGTATGAGTATATTAGAGGTGAGGGTATGAGTATATTAGAGGCGAGGGTATGAGTATATTAGAGGCGAGGGTATGAGTATATTTTGGCTCGCTATATATTAATATTTACGGTATATTATTTTGAGAGTCGAAGTTATCAGCATATTTTAGCTACCTTTGGAATCTAGTTTATTAGTTTTTTTTTTTTTTTTGGGGGGGGATGCTAGGAATTCCCCCCCCCCCCCCTCCCTCTCTCTCAAATTCACCTACTAATTGAAACAGAAAAGGGCGAGGGAACGCGAAGGTGGTGTCGGACCCTAAGAATTGTAACTTTTAATGTTGCTTCTGTTCGGGCTCTGTTTTGCGTCGGCCACCCCCAACTGTGGGGTATGTGCCTGTGTTTATACATACATACATACATACATACATACATACCTTACATACATACATACATACATACATACATACATACATACCGTACATAATTACATACATACATACATATATATTTTTAGAAGTGAGGGTATAAGCATATTTTGGCTCGCTTAGGACTCGAGTATATTAAGTATATATTGGCTCGTGCGGTATATTTAGGCTCGTGCGGTATATTTAGGCTCGTGCGGTATATTTAGGCTCGTGCGGTATATTTAGGCTCGTGCGGTATATTTAGGCTCGTGAGGTATATTTAGGCTCGTGCGGTATATTTAGGCTCGTGCGGTATATTTAGGCTCGTGCGGTATATTTAGGCTCGTGCGGTATATTTAGGCTCGTGCGGTATATTTAGGCTCGTGCGGTATATTTAGGTTCGTGCGGTATATTTAGGCTCGTGCGGTATATTTAGGCTCGTGCGGTATATTTAGGCTCGTGCGGTATATTTAGGCTCGTGCGGTATATTTAGGCTCGTGCGGTATATTTAGGCTCGTGCGGTATATTTAGGCTCGTGCGGTATATTTAGGTTCGTGCGGTATATTTAGGCTCGTGCGGTATATTTAGGCTCGTGCGGTATATTTAGGCTCGTGCGGTATATTTAGGCTCGTGCGGTATATTTAGGCTCGTGCGGTATATTTAGGCTCGTGCGGTATATTTAGGCTCGTGCGGTATATTTAGGCTCGTGCGGTATATTTAGGCTCGTGCGGTATATTTAGGCTCTAGTAGATTAATATATTATATCTAGAGGCGAGGCTATAAGTACATCTTGGCTCTTGCAATATATTTAGACTCTAGTTAATTCGTAACTTATTTTTAGAAGTATAATATATTTAGAGTCGAGGTTACACGTATATTTCGGCTCGGGCAGTTTATTTATCGACTGGAACTTCCCCGTGTCTAAGGGAGCCCACGTCGCTTTTTTTCCTCTTTCTCTCCCTCTCTCTTTGGCTTGTATCCATTCGGCCTACTGTTTTAAGACGTTTACCCCCATCCAGGTGTCAATATTTTGCTGGCGAGCGATAGCGAGCCAGCATATATATATTTGTGTTTTGACAGCAAGCTAAATTTGTAAATTTTTCGATAGAAAAATTTCTCCGGAGAAGCCGGATTTCTGAAAACAATGCTGGCTCGCTATCGCTCGCCAGGAAGAAATCGACACCTGGATGGGGATAAACGTCTTAAAAGAGTTGGCTGAATGGAGCCGAATGGATACAAGCCAGGGAAAGAAAGAGAAGGAGAGAAAGATGAAGAAAACAAGCCGGCGACCCCTCTTAAGTAGCTCTGACTGTGCTCGGTAATTGACTAAGGTAATGACATGTGTAGAAAGGGTTGGAGGGGGGCTGGGTGGTGGGACGTAGAGTTGGGGCATTTAGTACACTTATCTCTATTGGGGTGTAATTGAGAAGGGGTGGGGGACGGAGAGAGAGCGAGTGTGTGTGTGTGCGTGTGTGAGATAGAGAGTGTGTGTGTGTGTGTGCGAGTGAGAGAGATAGAGAGAGTGTGTGTGTGCATGTGAGATAGAGAGTGTGTGTGTGTGCGAGTGAGAGAGATAGAGAGTGTGGGTGTGGGTGTGTGAGATAGAGAGTGTGTGTGTGCATGTTAGATAGAGAGTGTGTTTGTGTGAGAGAGAGAGTTTGTGTGTGTGTGTGTGTGTGTGTGTGTGAGAGAGAGTGAGTGTGGGTGTGGGTGTGTGAGAGAGAGAGTGTGTGTGTATGTGAGAGAGAGAGAAACTTACACCGATAATTAGAGAGTAAATAAGTGTAAACAAGAATTAAGAGGAGTGGGATGAAGAAAGTAAATAAAGACAGTGGTTAGAGAAAATGCGAAGATAAGGGGGCCAGGAAGACATAAAGAAGAAATAGAGAACAAAATTATGAACGGATGATAATATTATAACAAGAATAGCGAACGAAGAAAGTATAAGTTTAGGTTATAAGAGTCAAAGTTGAGAAAGTGAATACGCAGAAATATGATTTACGAGCATATTGGGGGAAAATACAGAAATAACACGAAATGAAAGAACGTATTCGACAGATCAACGACTAAGAGAATATAGTAAAGTTAAAAAGTATGAAAGGAAAGTAAAACAATAAAAAATTAAAAATTAAAGACCATATTCGTTAGATCAGTATGTAAGAGAATTAAGAAAAGTTAAGAGGATGAGGGGTAAATACACACAAATAAGAAGAAATTTAAGACAATTTTAAACACAGAAACGAGTGAGAGCATTGAGAGTAGTTACAAGGAGATAATGAGAGAAGTTGTTAATTTGAGAATACTTATGCTAGAGAATATCAGTTAAGAAAAGTAAGATGGGCCAGGGAGGAAAAGTAAAGAAATAAATGAGTGTTCAGAGAGAGAGAGAGAGAGAGGGAGTGAGAGAGAGAGAGAGAGACAGAGAGAGAGAGAGGATCACAGGAGAAACAGAAACGAGGAGAAGGGTTTGATGATTGAGATGCAGAACAGCCTAAGATATGGACTGAAGGGGATTATAAAACACTAAGACGAATAGAACAAATCATATATTGAGAGAGAGTGTGTGTGAGAGAGAGAGAGAGAGTGTGTGTGTGAGAGAGAGAGAGTATGTGTGTGAGAGAGAGAGAGTGTGTGTGTATGTATATATATGTGTAAGAGCGTGGGTGTATGTATGAAAGGGAGAGAGGGTGTGTGTGTGTGTGTGGATATGTGAGACAGAGTGTGTGAGGGAGAGAGGGTGTATGTTTGTGTGTTAGAGAGAGAGGGTGAGTGTGACAGATACAGAGTGTGTGTGTGAGAGAGAGGGAGAGAGCGTGTAGAATGAAGGGAGGGGTAGGCAAGAAGTATGGTCTCTGTGGAGGAATTGGAGGTGAGGGAGGAGGGGCTAGCGTGTTGTCCTCCCTTCTTCTTCTCCTCCTCCTCCTCATCATCATCATCATCTTCTTCCTCCCTGTTCCTTTTCTTCTTCTTCTTTTTCTTATTCTGCTTCTTATTATTATTATTCTGTGCTTCTTTTTTTCTTCCTCCCTGATTTATTTTTCTTCTTCTTCCCTGTTCTTCTTATTCTTATTATGCTTCTTCTTCTTCTTCCCTTTATCACATTCATCTCACTGGCTTGCTTACACTCTCAGAAGATTTGCAGAGCTAAGTATGTGAACTATGGGTTGTGGGGTGCGTAGAGTTATTGACATTTATTCAGGTCTTACATGGGATTATGTTTTTTCCACCAACCAACTTCACCTCTAAACTCAATTAATGTACCAGAGCTCAACCAAGACACATGTGGATATATTTGCTTCATTTCATTCATAGTAGTCATTACTTATAATAATATATAATTATTTGTTTTTATTTTGCAAAAGTATATATAAATTTTATTTTATTTACCTTTATTATATTTTACCTTTGCCTGGATAACATTATGCCGGTCCATTTTTTAAGTCTCTTAAGTATTTGAGCAGCGCGTCAGAAGTGTTCAAGAAAATTTTACCACCTTTCACTCCAGGCAATTGTACCTCATCAATTCAGCTTAGGACGGGCCGAGGTTAGCCGAGGGTGAAGAGGTTGGGTGACGGGTAGGTCTGGCGTTCTAATGACCATTTAGTAACACGTATATTGGTCAACCTTTTTATATATATATATATATATATATATATATATATATATATATATATATATAATTATATATTACTAGCGGCTTTTAAATCGGTGTTACACTAGCAGTTTTATCGGCGATTTTGTACTGGAGTCCGAAAATATGCAACGCCCTGGAAGATTATATATATATATATATATATTGTTAGAGGGGGAGGGGGTATTAATATTTATTGTTAGAGGGGTGGGGGGGTAGTGATAATTATTGTTAGAGGGGGGAGGGGGTAGTGATAATTATTGTTAGAGGGGGGAGGGGGTAGTGATAATTATTGTTAGAGGGGGGAGGGGGTAGTGATAATTATTGTTAGAGGGGGGAGGGGGTAGTGATAATTATTGTTAGAGGGGGGGAGGGGTAGTGATAATTATTGTTAGAGGGGGGAGGGGGTAGTGATAATTATTGTTAGAGGGGGGAGGGGGTAGTGATAATTATTGTTAGAGGGGGGAGGGGGTAGTGATAATTATTGTTAGAGGGGGGAGGGGGTAGTGATAATTATTCAGGTTTTTATTTTACTTCCATATTGTGATAGACAGTAAATGCTTTTAATAATCCGTCATGATGGAAGCTAAAACAATCGACGTCCCTGGTACTAAATGGGTTAAATGCAGACGTTGAAATGCCACATAATTGTAAGATGCTGAGGGTACCAATATGGCAGCCTGACCTAAGGATGGCCTCTCTCTCAATAGGTCACTAGTCGCGCAACAGACCCTGCGCCCAGACCTTACCTGAGCCCCTCACCTGAGTCACTCGTCAAATCAGTGTATGCTCAACCTCCGTATAGGGGAGACGTACTCAGTCGTGCTCCTGTGGCCTGTCCTTGAACACAACCTCTTTAGAATACAGAACCGCCAGTACCTAAACGAGTATCCTATACATAAGGAAACAACAGTGATAGTGACTTAATACTGTTGGAGAAAGTAACAGTAAAAGTAACAGTAATGTGCTGTGATGTTAAGTAAGCTATGGGTCTATGGGGAACTATAGAGAATAATGACCCTCCCTTACATCGGCAAAATGTGACTATCTCAGAAAATATTTGACTTGGTGAAATAACTAATCAGAAAACAAATAAACGCACCCATCACGTCAAGAGCTTTAGTGTCGATATGGTACTGTCGCAGAAATTAATAGATTTGGTGAAAAACTAACCGAACGATACACAAATATCATCAAAATCTTTAGTGTCAACATACAAGTGTCAAACTGCTGAAAAATTAAACTTTCTTAAAATATAGATAATTTACACTGAACAAATTACTGACTTGACACCTCATTGGATCATCACTGTACGATCTTGCACGGATCCAATCAAGACTAAGTGCCAGCGATTCATTGGTTGCATAATCGTATCATAACGCCTGAGCCAATCATCTAGGATCAAGCAATACTTCAACGAGGACTAATTCTGGACTGATAACGATAATCCCGCTAGTCTGATATTTTCACAACTTATAGGGCTAATCAGAATTAATTATCAAGAACGACAATTAGAACGGGTCCCTTTCATAACACTCATCTTATAATTCGTGAACCATTATAACATCCCACCCATAATATGAACTCCGTACCCCGATCATATTATCCCATCACTAAATTGTAACCCAGTACCTCCATATAACATCCCACCGCTGAATTGTAACCCCTCCCCCTCCCTCCCCCCTTCGCCTGACCCAACCTGACACGCAAGGGACATAAGACTAGGCAGGTCAAGGTACAACAGCACCCCAGCCACCACATAGCAATAACAATTTAGGGGGCCTTCAACCAGGGAACCTTGGAGGGTTGAGTGAGACTGAAGATATTTGAGGGGGACCTCGAAAGAAATTGAAAAGCCTTGAAGAAGATGGGAACTTTTGGGAGACTTTAGGGAGGCTTGGAAATTTCGAGTCAGACTTGAGGTATCCTTGAGGGATAGATTAATATAAGTACTGATCAGGCTTTTAGGGAGTCAATTACATTCTTTGGGGAGGATTTTTGTTAAGCTTGGGAGAAACTTCTTGGGTTTTTTACTGGATATTCTGAATTGTTTGCGGCTTTTTGTTTTAGCAGATTGTAAGATTTAATTTTGTATTTTGGAATAATATTTGAAGCTCGATTTGGGGGATATATTGTCTGTTCAAATTTAGAGTGCTTGTAAATTCTTCTAAGTTTTGTTAAAATGTGTAGCTTAATTGTTATCATTAGTTTTCATTAGACTTTGGGAAACCCATAAGAACCTCGATTGTCTATAGGGAACTCACTGACAGTTACTAGAAATATAAATTAGATCGGTAATACATAGTTTGAAGAAGCTGTTTGTGAGAAATTAAGGTTGTATATTTTGTAAAGCTGTTAGAAGTTAGTTTCAGTGTGGAGCTAACCATTATAATACAAAGATAAAAGTACCTGTGTAGCATAATTAAGTATCGTATTATTGAACATATTTGACAAACTTATTTGGAATTTGATTCAATCAATCGAACTATATTCATATCTCGTTCTATGATACAAAACCGTTAGGTCATTTAGGAAAAGTCATATTTATCATCAAACAAGAGCAAATCATATTCAGTCCGCCCAAACCAACTCAATCTGACACAAACTACTCATTCCAAGTCAGCTCAGGGAAAATAGGACTCGTATCTAGTCACGAGATCTTGGCTCTCTCGCGTCCATAATATTGTAACTTTGTGTTTATATTCTGTTTAACTTTGTTTCTGATCTTGTATTTTATATATTACAATCTTCAACGACTGCCTTACTCAAACTCGGTTCCATAATATTGCAACTGTTTGTAAATATTTGTGTTTAACTTATTCTTCTGATCTTGATTTATATATTAAAATCTTCGTCGGTTAGCTTACTCAAACTTTAGTCTTCTCTTACCTCATCTTTTCCTGTTTACTTTGGTTTAATTACCTAGATAATTATATTGTTTTTATTCCGTGGCATTGGCACTGTTTTGCTTAGCTTCTAATACTTCCTAGAATCAAGTATCTCTCTTCGTTTAAAAAACAGTAAAATATAATCCTTTTACCCTTTATATATACTTTAGTTATCTACTCTTCCCCCTTCATATTTAAAACCAAATTTGATTACATATATTTTTTTTTCTCACGCAACGCCACTTTCCTGAGAGTTATTTGTTGTTTCTTATTATTGTTGTTCACTATTTGTTCGTGACCTATTATTTGGCTACTGTATTATTTGTCTAGAACTTCATTTTCCTCCTTGTCTTGTTTTCCTGACTACTATCTTCCATCTACGCCCATTATTCCCCCCTACTGCCTGATATTATCTTGACGGCTATCTTATCACACGTAACTCCACTCTTCCCTCTCCCCTCCCTCACTCCCTACTCCCTCCTTCTCTCCCTTACCTCCCTCCTTCTCTCCCTTACCTCCCTCCCTACTCCCTCCTTCTCTCCCCTCCCTTCCTCCCTACTCCCTCCTTCCTTCCTCCTTCTCTCTCCTCCCTCCCTACCTACTCCCTCCTTCCCCTCTCTCCCTACTCCCTCATTCTCTCCCCTCTCTCACTCCCTACTCCCCCCCCCCCCCCCGACCCCATACTCTCCCCTTCTGTAGAGACACGAAGGCACACGAACCTATATTGACCCTTTGTTTACAGCGCGTGAACTATTCCTTAGACGGTTGGCATTGTTAAATTTTTGTGAACCAAAAATATATAGTACAAATATATTCAACATACTATAGAACTTACACTATATATTAGTACCTTGGCTTCGACAAGTTCTTCCTAAGCTTACTATAAACGTCTAAAATTAACCACAATAAAATTATATATACTTGAACATTCTGATTTGATTAATTAACCCTTACGTCAGTGTATATATAATAATAACATAAATTCATCCATGCCAGTTTATTAACAAATAAGTGTTTCTGCAAATTTATATAACTATAAACAAATCAGTAAAATATAGACCGGTATATTATCCTATATTGTTATCTTGTACCTGATATATATTGCTCATTGCTGTTACAAAATATAGATAATATTATTAACAAATTATATTTATATATATATATACAGTATATATTAGCACTAAAAGCTAAACTAGAATTAAGGAATATATATAATTATTTTATAAAAGTGTTTTGTGGATATAAAGCTAAATGTATTACCTAATATAGGGGGTTGTTATCGTTTTCAATCCCTAAATCTCTTGAAATTTCGTAGTTTTCCAAGCATAATTATTTCAATTTGTAACGGAAGCATAAATTCATGTGATAATAGATTTGTTTACAATCTTGCTAGAACAATTCCAAGTACTTTAGAAATACATTATCCTGAATCTGAATTTGTTTTGGCTACTCAACAATCACAAATAATAAAACCCTAACAATATTTTATTATCTAAATATTACATTTACATACAATTCATAAATACATAGTCTTTAATACCAAAATTATTATATAATCCAAGTAGGCCTATCTAGTTCGACATATCACATTTAAGATCCTTTTCATAATATTTTAATCAAACAACCATTCCGAAGTAACCACAAATACAATAATTTTAACTAATACGCTTATCCACCTATCCTTATCTCGCCAACTAGATCTACTTGCCAAGTTTGGAGAAATTCCCCGGATCTTAGTGACTATGCTCGAGTCATAGCCGCTACAGTATCCGTCACTCACTCTCCCACATAGCATCGTTCATTTCGCTCCTACAGTCCCAGTGATTGCAGAGGGCGAGAAGAAGTGAAACACGAACGAAATATAGAAGACTACACAAAGTATAACGTAAAGAGTATCAAAGAACCAGCAGACACGACGTATAACTAACAAAGCAATACCAATAATATAACTAATAACTGCAGCTTACAAATAGATATCAAGTATTTACGAAAACACGAATAAAAACCATACACAACAAGTAAGAACAAAGTATAAATGTTGAACACGATAGTAACGAAACGATTATTTGATATTATTAAATGTTATAGCAATATATATTCATAAGCGTAAAATCAAATATATCTGAACCAATAGTATTATCTTCATTAATAAAAACCTAGTTATAATTTATTATATTTTTAACTCTACCATTTAAATTTAGAAATATCAGAAAACATTATATCTCCAACATAAGTATTTATATTATATTCAGCAATAAAATATCAAGCATTAGCGAACTAGGAAATAACTTACGCATTGTTTGCTTGAATATAATTATAAAGCTTGTTTTTTCGGTATTCTTGCATCTGACATCAAGCGACAAATCAACCCAGCCTTGACTTTCTACCTGTCCTATTCCCTGAGCTGCTGATTAATTACTGTTCGTGTAAATACTCACTTGCGGTAATCTAAGTGTTAATTCGTATTACCTCTTCTTTCTGACTGGTAGTTTTAAATTGTTCTTTGAGTTCCCTAGCTTTAAATTTGGGTGGCATTTGAACCCTGTTATATTTTGAAAGCTTTGACAGTTAATTTTGGATTTTAAATATATTGACTTCCTACTTCCATGACCTTCTATTTTCTAAATCTTAACTTTTAAGTCATTTACTTGTAACTTAGTTTTCCTTTGACTTCATACGTCAGTGATCTTGCATATATTAAGCTTTATCTTAGACACCATACCTTAGTGACTCAGAAACTTTACCTTTGACGCTTTGCAATCTTTGACCTACGACCATGAAGATTCCTTGGGGTCTAGACTGGGCACCTCTGGCCAAGTCACTCGGCAGGAGGAGGAGTGGGGTGGAGGGGGTTGAGGAAGGGGGAGCAAGAGTAGTGGGAAGAGGAGGAGAATGGGAGGACAATGTAGATACCACTTCCGATACTGCGTCACAATTCTCCGGACGATACCTAACGCAAGCCGAACAGTATGCGCGTAACCTCGTCTATGCCACGATCCTTCGCTCCAAGGCCAAGATATCTGCAGCGAAGTACCGTCTTGTGCGGAGTATGGGCGAGGATGAAGACGAAAATGGACAGTTCAATGATCCGGATTCATCTAAATTCGAGAAGGACGATGATGATGTTGACGATGGTTGGCAACTCCCCAGCGGGTTTCTGAAGTTCTCCAGGCGTAAGTCAGTGATGATGGGGCTGAAGTCATTCCGGAATAGCTTCAAGCAGCCTCTAGCTGGACTCATTCTGGGTGGGAAAAAGAGGAAGACTGATGCTGAGCCAAGTCCGTCTCAGCTGTTGACATCCGAGGAGGGCTTTGAGACACTTTGTGAAGAAGTACTTCAGAAGACCTATGAGCTAATGACACCACTGGAGAAAATGGGGATGGATGCTGAGGACTTGATGCGAGAGAAATTAGAGTCTGGGTTGTTTCAAGACTCAGACGAACTGGAGATGGAGCTGTTAGAAGAGTCAATGCTGATGAAAGAAATGGGTATTCAAGTTATGTCAGAGGATAAGATGGGATTTGAGATGTCTTTAGAGGAGCTTATTCCCTTGGATATAATGGAAATAGGCTCTCCATGTGAAACTGAGAAAATGGAGGATGACCCATTGCTTCAAAAATTAAAATCGATAGAAGCAATGGAGATAGAATCACTGCAAGAGAAAATGGAAATAGAAGATTCGCCAAAGAAGGAAGTAAAATTTGACAACCGTAAGGAATCACTAACAAAGCAATCAACAATGGAAATTCTCAAGTCACCCATTCGAAATATACTCAAGGGATCAGCAGCAGTCATGAAATTCCGACTCAGTCCACCTCCACTAGCGACTGCAGAAGATGAATCATTCTTGCAAGAACTCTCACCAACCAGCAGTTCCAGCCCTGTGATCCACCAAGGCAAGGAAAATCTTCTGCCATGTAGTGCAGAGCCCTTGTCTCTGTTAACACTTCCTAGATCACCAAGGCGATGGCGGATGGCTTCCTTCGACGACCCCACACCGGTGCTGGAACCGGAGAAGTTGTTTGATGGCGTTGACGAATCTTTTGCAGAACTAGAAAAGGTATATGCTGACCAGGATCCGAAGTTGAAGTCTGAACTTGACGAAAATGATAATATCATGATGGGCAAGAAGGACCTGGAAAACAAAGCTGCTCTGTGTGAGAGTGAAATTGAAAATAATAGGAATGCCAAACAAGAACTGGTGGATGAAATTATCTTGAGTGAAGACGACACTGAAGACTCTTCTGATGACGAAACCAAACTGAGAGTTCTGGAGGAGAATAAGAAAAACAGCAAGTTCTTGGGTAATATGTGTAATCATTTAGACCAGCTCCAAATTGCACCCATGGATCAAGACTACGATCCATCAGAATTGGCCTACTCATCCGAAAGCGAATCCGATTGCATGATTGATTCTTCTAATAGCCAGAAAAGAAGCTGTCCTTCCCTTGGGTCCTTCAAGAGATTCCAAAGATTCCCAAAAAAGCTGAAGTGCGAGCTATCAATTGATCTATCCTTGGAAGCTCCACCTACAATCGAAATACCTGCAAAGCAAAAGCAGAAAGTTGAGGCAACTTTTGAGTCCTCATTGAAGATCCTCCAAAGTTCAAAAGAGGAAAGTGATGTCCTCCAAATTGAAGATGCACCAAAAGAAAAGCTGGAGACTGAATCAGAAGACCAAGCCTCACTAAAAATCATCCAAGAACCCCCTCAAATAATATCAGAGCCCCTTCTAATGCAGTTGGAAATCTTAAATAAAAGACCTGAAGACATCCCTCGAGTTCTCCCCAAATTAACGCCTCTCTCAGAACAAGAGGTCAAAGATAAATCGATACCAGAAAGTCCATTGGCAATTATGCACCAGTCCACTCAAGGGAATGTGGAGATTTCAAATCATGCCCTCCATGAAGACCTTGAATCTCTAAGCAAAATGCTGCTAATCAAATTGCCCATCGAATTGCCATTCAAAGTGGGAACCGCCATGAAAGTATGTAAAACATCTGCCAAAATGCCAATCAGCTTTACCGTCCATCTAGAGTCCGCCCAATATGGGCCTGAAACATCCATTAAAAAGCCTGATATGCTACCCATCGATCCCAGAACCATTCACGAAAACTTTGATATATCCATCAAAGTACCATTCAAGAAGCCTGTGACATTACCTATTTATCTCGAAGTCAAGCCAAAAATGATTGAATCACCCATCCAAATGACAGTCAGCTCCACAGCTGTCCAGAGAGATTTTGAAATACCCATCAAAACACCATCCAAGTTGCCACTCAAACTTTTAAGACCTACCAATATACCCATCATCAACTTCGGATCAGCCCAGGACGGCTTAAGCATGTCCATCAAAATACCAGCTATGCTGCCCCTCAGAATCAAAGGGCCAATCAAGTCCTCCATCGCCCTCAGAGCAGCCCAGGAAGACTTTGATATTCCCATCAAAATATCCATCAAGTTGCCCTTCAAACTGCCTCTCAAACTTGGACCCCTGGTGTCCCCAAGGCAGGGCAGCAAGAGGAGTGCTGGGCATGTGAGTGAAGGGAGCCTGTTAGCCCCCGCCCTCCCCCCTCCCCCCAGCAAGAGGAGGCGAGGGGCGATATGCAGCAGTACCCTGGGGGAGACTGGCCATATTATTACCAGAGGGTTTACCGGGTGAGTGAGTGAGTGAAGCAGAGGTGCATGTGTGTGTGTGTGAGAGAGTGAGAGTGTGTGTGTGAGAGAGATAAAGAGAGGGGGGTGGTCTCTTGAATGGGGAGATTGTGCGAGAGATGGGAGCACTCCACTCAGAGATAGTTCTAGAGTTCTAGAGGTAAAACGTTTACAAGTTTAAATTAATTGATAAATATAGAGAGAGGAGGGTAGCTAACGAAGAAGGAATAGGGTCTTAGGGAAGGAAGATAAGGAGACGAGACACTGTCACTAGTTGAGAGAAGTGAGATATTTCAAGAGTATATTCCTGAATTGTAAACATATTAGCATATAGTGAAGGAAGGCCAACACTAATTGTATCATTACAATATAATTGTGAAATTGTGAATGGCATAAAACATTTCCTACCTGCAACTCCATTTATTTAGTCCAGAATAAAACTCATTGGAAAACCATAAACTAACACAAGCATAGCATTTTCATTATATGTTGACTACCCTCTCCACTTTTCAGATAGTAGCACCTTTCTAAACAAAATTGTGTTGCTATCATTATTCAAAAAATTAATGAGAAACCTTTCGTCTATGTTAATATTTACACTTCACACTAATCCTTTAACCCTTACACAATCCCTCAACTTTCACTAACTCAGTCTCAACCGTTACAACTACTACTCAACTCAACCTTTGCAATAACCGTAATCTTTCGTAATATTAATTGTTAGTCTTTCTTTTCTACACTATTCTACTACTTTCAACCTACTGCTTGAATGGAACCCTTCAAGTTACTCCCTAAATGAGTTCATCAATTATTAACTCGCTTTCACAAGCACTAAAGCCTAACTTATTTCCTCATCAGGCACTCAAAATATTATCTTGCTTCCACAAACACTGTGTTCTTAACTTTCTTCCTCAGACACTGCAAATATTATCTCTCGTATTCAGAAACACTTTAAGTCTTATATTTTTCTTCTCGGCACTCTCAAGTCTTATTACCCTAGTCCTCATACACAATGAAGTCCTAATACCTTTCTCCTTTGACGTGGCCTGCCAAAGCAGATGATACCAACAGAATGGAACGCAATGAGATGAGAATGGTGAGATGGATGTGTGGTGCCAAACTGCAAGATAGGATATCAAGTGAAGAGTTAAGGAGAAGGTTAGGCATCAATAGTATCAGTGATGAGATGCGTACTAGCAGGCTTGGATGGTTTGGACATGTGGAGAGGATGGATGAACAAAGCTGGGTGAAAAGATGCAAGTCCATGAATGTGGAAGGAGCTGCACCAAGGGGCGGACCAAAAAAGACGTGGGATCGGACTTTGCCGTCTGATCTTAAATCAAAGAACCTGACAAGTGAGGCAGCTCTTAACAGAGTTGCCTGGAGCGCTGCCATTAGGACGTGAGACCGGAAACGCGCTTCGTGTGGAGCACTCGGCCTTTAAATTTGTGTATGTAAGTATCTATGTATGTATTTACAAGTCTTATTTACCTTTTCTAAAAAAATATTCTCTGTCCTTCCTCAACAGGCACCTGGATGCCTTCGAGTTCTACCGTGCGGAGGATGAGCGAGAATGGGCGCGGAGGTACGAGGAGGTGCACGTGGACACCAAGAGTGCCTCCGCCATGTTCAAACTGCTGCAGGGAAAGCTACAGTACTCCGCCGCCTACCCGCACTTCCTCTCCCTCCTCCACCACCTCCTGCTGCTGCCTAGTAAGTCATGGATATCACGGATTTTGTTTTCGGCCTTGCAGTTTTATACTTTCAGGGCTCTAGCATATGCCCTCTTGCTTTTCCCTATGCTCCGCACCAGACAAAGGTACGGGCCACATCCAATCATCCACTATCTGGGACTTGGGACAACTTTATGTCCACAGTGACGAGCTACCCCAAGTCCCTGGTAGTGGCTAAGCAAGGTCTGACTTGGCTGTCAAGTTGCGTGGTGCAGAGTATAGTAACTTATGAACAAATAATTAATATTTTTTCGTTTATGGTTTGCTAAATTGTTTACAATACTTAAAGGTTTCCAAAAAAAATTCATTGAGTTAGGAAAACTTAGAATTAATATTATATTGGTCATGTTCCTTATCATCTCGTTGTATGAGTATTTACTTCTTCAGTCACCATGTTAAAGTGTTTAATTTGTGAATGACAACTGACTTGAAAGTGTTTCTATTCATCTCTTGTGATAGTGTCAACAAGTGGTTTCCCTGACAAATGATTAAGTAGCTGCTGCTAATTTTGTTTCCTTCTACTGACACGTAAGACAGACTATATAATTGCTGCTATCTAAGTGTCTTGTCCCCTCCCCACAGACGAGGTAGCGGTGCCCGACTCATGGATCCTGTATGACCGAGTGGTGCAGCAGCTGGTGACGCAGCGACCGGATGGAGAGGACAGAGAGATTTCGCTGCTTGACATCAATGTCTCCGAGATCGTCAAGCTGTGAGTTATCAGTTTAAATTTGTAGTTAATATGTTCTTCTTAATTTCATGATATTGTCTTAATTACTTCTTTGTGCACTTGAGTTCTACATTTGTATGCAGTTCTGAACATATTATATGTTATAAGTTTGAACTAGCTCTTTATGCTTTCATTAACTGTAGGAATATTTATAGCATTAGGGCTATGCAGTTACTTTGCAGTATTTTAATATTGTACTAAATTTCAAAACAAATGTTTGTGCCAATCTTACCAATGATACCAATGCAACAAAAAATAGTACTTCATAGCATTAATTCATAATTCTCCTATGCCAACTGAAGCATAATACAAAAATTATCCATACCAACCATTAATTTGTCTAACATACTTTACCTTTCCAGTATTGCCAATGAGCGTGAGTTGACGGAAAGCCGGCGAAAGATCAGCAAACTGGAGGCGGACTTTGCTGACGTGGTAACGGACCTGAATAGCAAGGAACAGCAACTGTACACACTCACACAGGAGAAGGTCAGTTAAGAAATGGTTGGGCTGACCTAGGGAAAGGATACTACTGTATGCATCACTAAAGAAATAGGATACTTCCCATGTAAACCGGATCACCTTTAAAATATATATAGTCTATCTATATATTGCCTGACGCCATGATCCCCGAAGGGGTGGCCACGAACGAACCGCCCCCATGCACCTCTGTCACCAGTCATTCGATGCCCCTCCTCCCAACCAGCACCGCCTTCATCCATATACTTCCTCACTCCATCCTTCCACCTCTCTTTCGGTTTACCTCTCCCTCTCTGTCCTTCCACCTCGCTCTCGTACACCTTCTTAGTCATTCTCTCGCTTCCCATACGTTCCATATGGCCGAACCATCTCAAGGTGTTCCTTTTCACACTTTCCAGCACATCTACCTCCACACCACACCTCCTTCATACTTCCTCATTCGTCTGTCTATCCCTCCATGTAACTCCGCACACACTTCTCAAGTAACTCATTTCCACCCCTTTCACTCTTGGTCTGAATCTCTTCTCAAACGTCCATGCTTCGCTTCCGTAAGTCAGTGTCGGGATTACCACACTGTCATGCAAGCACTTCTTCACTTCCATACTGACCACCCTATTTCTTGTTACTGCTTTCAGCGTTCCTACAACCCTCTTCCCCTGTTGCACCCTCTCCCTCACTTCTTCATCCATAGTCCCATCTTTACTCAACACACTGCCCAGATACTTAAATGAGCTGACAATCTCCATAGCCTGACAGTTCAACTTCACCTCACACTCTGTGGCTTCACCCCTTTCGAAGACCATAACCTTGCTCTTCCCCGCATTTACCTTCAGATTCCATTTTTCGCACACTGTTCCAAACGCATTTACCAGACCCTGCAACTCCCATTCATTATCGCTCATCAGAACTGTATCATCATATATATATAGACCTGTGGGAATATTAAATCTTGTCATTCATTCACAGCTCTTGTCCCAGTTTCATGTTTTTGGTAACTGTACATACATAAAGTAATTGTGTATGAGTACATTTTAATAGTAGCTTTTGTTTATGTTCACCTTTGTAATTAATTGCTTAGTGGTTGATGCAATGCTGCCTTCTTGATAGAATGGCTATGTGTGTGTTTGTGTGTGTGTGTATTATTTACAGTGTATTTTGTGTTGGGTAAGTGGTCGTTCATGATACAGTATATAGCTATAATGAAAATGCTTTAGCTTAACTGCACATTAATTTCTCAGGTCATTATCACTTCTAGTTACCTTAACATTACCTCTCGTGGTGACCCCACAGGAGGACATGACGCAGACGCTAGGGCAGGTGCGGGTTCAGCTGGAGTCGGAGGTGCGGGTGGGGCAGGAGACAGCACAGAGGGCCACACAACTGGAGGCTCGTGTAGAGGCTCTCACTACACAACTCAAAGAGGTGGCGGCCGGCTGTGTCTCCGATGATGTTAAGGCCACCATTGCTAAGGTATGTCATGTCCCTTTTTATAATTGTCAAGGTCACTATTGCTAAGATTTGTTGAGAACTTGTTCTGAATGTTATGCCATCATATGTTACTAAATCCTCCATTCTGAATATCAAGGTCACTACAGTGAATCACTTAGATATGTTTATGTTAAGGCCACTATCAATAATGTGCATTGAGACTCTATTTCAAGAGACTTTTGTGCTATTTACTGTCATAAAGATTATCACTATTATGTATTATACTGTACATACACAATCTATCATGAGACTATACGTCTAACAACAACACTAAGTCACCACCTGTCCTTTTAAAAAGGATTCAAAGCCATAATTTTGTTATTAAAATGCTTGGCCTACCATCGCTAAGGTGTTCTCTGACCTTACTACCTGAAAGTGATAAAGAATACTTCTAATGTAACTTGTTTATGTTGTAATAGGCAACTAATCCAGGGGGTGGACAGGATGCGTTAGTATTGATGGTAGAGTGCTGCTTATATATGTTCAAACTACAGTACATATATGTAAAGAATTCCAATGAGTGGTTTATTGACCTCACTTGACCTGACCTATCTTTTCCCAGTCGGATGCCCAAGACGGTCTCAAGGCACCCCCACCACCTCCACCGCCCCCCATGCTCAATGGCAGTATACCCCCTCCGCCCCCAATGATGAACGGCGGCCCCCCTCCCCCACCACCCATGATGAACGGTATCCCCCCACCACCGCCACCCATGATGAGGGGGGGACCACCACCACCCCCTCCCATGATGAACGGAGGACCACCACCGCCCCCTTCCAACAAACAAGCACGACCATCCAAACAGGTGAGATGATTGTTAGCAGTTCATTTATTTCAGATGTACAACTTCTCTTCTCATTCATGTTTAAGGGAACCCACCTCGCTTTTTTTCTCTTTCTCTCCCTCTCTCTTTGGCTTGTATCCATTCGGCCCCATTCAGCCTACTGTTTTAAGACATTTACCCCCATCCAGGTGTCATTATTTTCCTGGCGAGCGGTAGCGAGCCAGCATATATATTTTTGTTTTGACAGCAAGCTAAATTTTTACATTTTTCGATAGAAAAATTTCTCCGGCGAAGCCGGATTTCTCCATACAATGCTGGCTCGCTGTCGCTCGCCAGGAAGAAATCGACACCTGGATGGTGATAAACGTCTTAAAACAGTTGGCTGAATGGGGCCGAATGGATACAAGCCAGGGAAAGGGAGAAAAGGAGAGAAAGTTAAAAGAAAGCTGTTGACCCCCCTGAACACTCAAAAGGATTTATTGTCCAAGTTTATTCAGTAGCCAAGTAATTATACTATGACTATGTTCCAAGGATCTATATGTTACGGCCCTGTAGCTATGTGATTTAGATAGTTGCCATCACCTTGCAATAGTCAAATGACCTCTGATCCACTGGATTCACCATAACAGTTTACAGAATGTAGTGTACAGTAGCTATAGTGATATTATGAGTTCAATATCGATAAAATTTGAGTTAATCTGCTTAGTCAATATTGTGACTATTAAAATAAAAAATAAGGCAACTTTGATGGAGACTCCACCTGTTATGGCCATATTGTCATATCACTAACTTACTATATATTCTTCCACCTTTACCCGTATCTCTATATAATTGTTTCCCCATGTCTGTAGGTGCCTCGGTCAGCCAACCAGCTACGAGCGTTCAACTGGGCAAAGATGCCGGACGGTCGAGTGACGGGCACCATCTTCCAAGCGCTGGATGAGTCCCCGCTGTACAAGTTCATGGACCTGGAAGATATTGACCGCACCTTTGACGCTTCCGCCAACAGGAAGGCTGGTGGAGAGGTGGGTTAAGGAGAGTTTTGTTTATAATACTGGGCCTGATAGTTTGAAGTAGCTATAATGCCACATCTATCTTTGACCATCATATCTTAAAAGCCAATAATGTCTCTGGCACAAGCAATACTTAAACACACCCTAATATGGCATATAATGAACTTATATATATATTTTTTTTAGTATGGGTAAGCTATGATATTATAACAAATAATACTTAAATATGATATGAACTCTACTACCATACTTTATTTTAAGTATCATAGCCCTGCTGCATGTAAGTAAGTAAAACTGTATACCTGTACTCTTTTAGCCAAGAGTGGATTTTCCCTGCCTGCTTTTATTCCTACTGTAATGTAAGACTTAGCAAAGGAGCAGATTTTTTCATTAGTATTAACTCCTGCAGGGCGAGAAAACGCTGGAGCGCATCAAGTCACAGAGACAACACCAGATCAGTGTACTTGAGAACAGACGACAACAGAACTGCACCATCCTTCTCTCCAAACTCAAGATGACCAACGAGGAGCTTATCAAGTTAGTTGGGTCGTACTAAATACAGTATGTTAATTTAGTCTTTTGAGTGTAGATTTGATTTAGAAGGATGTTTTCAATCAATATTTGCTGGGAATGAAATAGTGTTTCAGTAAGGAGTGTAGAAGAAATCATTTGGGTGTATCATTATTAGCATAGATGTAGAAAAGGATGTGTGATCAAAGTCTATGATATGTTGTTTTTGTTGTTGTTCCCCAAGCTGCCTGGCCGAACAACCCCAAGGCCCCCGAGCAAGGCCAAGGCCATAACCGAGCGCCCCCACAGAACCCTCCCTGTCGACCACAATAAAGCCTGGGTGACCGAAGCCACTCCATGGCGGGAAACTGAGGAGGGTGCGGAAACGCCCGGGAAACCAAAGCCCCACCCAGGGCCTTGTGCCCCTCAGTAATTATGAAGATAAAGTTGAGGGGCAAAGGAAAAAATGTGACGCTTTGGCTTCCAATCTTGGTAAATTGGGAGGTCAATCCACGGAAGAGACGCTGTCACTTGAGATCTAGAAAATATATAAGTAAAAGGAACAGTCAGAGTGAGCTATGGGTATGGCAGAGATCGCTCAGTTCTCACTCGGATAGACCAGCCCATCACCACATCTATGATATGTAGAGTTGGATGATTAGACTTTGTGTGTGTGTTTGTGTTTTAAGTGGTTGATTGAATATGACCCTGGCAAGTTGGTCTAGAGGATGAAATATATGGTATTTTACTAATCTGGGTTTTGCACAATAGATTGGGGCTTGGAAATGTAGAAGAAAGTAATGTATACCCATGTGCAGTATGCAGAATAGGAGTGGGGGCAAACTCAGTTCAATGCAGGGTCTGCCGTTGCTGGGTACACCATGGGAAGAAGCACTTTGTACTAGAATAAAGTGTAACAGTTTTATTTTTCAACTCTGACATCTTACTTTAACTTTTAGTATCCAAACTGGGTTGGATACTGATCTGTTCTTCTCACAAAAATCCCCACCCTCACATCAGGGGAATTGTACTTGGGACCAGTCAGTTGCTATACCAGTACTCTACCACAAGACCAAAAAAGGTACTTCACTTGAGCTGGCAGTACAAGTGAGGCAGCTCTGAATAGGGCTGCCTGGAGTGCCGCCATTAGGATATGAGACCGGAACCGCACTTCATGTGGAGCACTTGGTCCTCAAATTTATGCACTGTATGTATGTATGCATGCTAGCAGGCTTGGATGGTTTAGACATGTGGAGAGGATGGATGAACTAAGTTGGGTGAAAAGATGCAAGTCTATGAATGTAGAGGGAGCTGCACCAAGTGGCAGATCAAGAAAGACGTGGGATCAGACCTTGCGGTCTGATCTTGAATCGAAGAACCTGACAAGTGAGGCTGCTATAAACAGCTCTGCCTGGAACGCTGCCATTAGGACATGAGACCGGTACCGCACTTTGTGTGGAGCACTCGGTCTTTAAATGTAGGTATGTAAGTACAGTATGCATATCTCACCCTTCTTTCCTCAGAGTACTCCTGAAGATGGATAGTGATGGGGAGCTCCAGCCGGACATGGTAGAACAGCTCCTCAAGTTCACACCCACTGTGGAGGAGAAAAATCTCTTGGAGGAGCACCAGGATGAGATGGAGATGATGGCTCGGGCAGATCGCTTTCTTCTACAGATATCCAAGTAAGTCACTGATGGACTGCCATTTTTCGACTAGGAGTGACCTGGCGGCAACCAATGCCAATGGCTACGTGCCACCCATGTAACACATCACCCATGTAGGGACACTAGTTCAAAGTACAGACTCTATAGAGAGAGAGATTGGCCAACTACCATCCTAGTGCCCCTGTAAAACTCAGCTATGTGTATCTAGGTTGTATATGCAGATCGTTGGTGGGCTGTAGGGAACTATATGATGCCAGGCACTGCCAGACTTAATTATTATTAACTTATTCTCCCTACTTGATAGTAGTACAGTATTTCATTCTAGTATAATTACCAATCGATGTTTTGAATTGTAACTAATTAATACAAGAACAATATTAAGAGAACAAACAAGGGATGAACAAATATTTCAGCACTTGTTTGAAGGCGACTGTTTCAGCACTCGAATAACTAGGCGATTGTCACTTGTTTGGTCTCACTCCTCCTTTTACAACCTACCCGTACATCATTCTTAGCCTTATTATTGCCTCCTGCCTACTACTTTGTAACTTTCAACACTAATTTTTTCATTGTATTTCTTTCTGCCTACTGTACCATAGCCTACAATACTCCTAGCCACATTAAATTGTATTTACTTGCAGCGCAAACTCGTTTGTGATACCTGAGAGACGTGTGTGATTCTTTCACCTTGTTTTACCCTAATTTTTTTCTTGCTGGGTATCTTGGATATATGAAGATTCGCATATTGTGTAGATAGCAATCACTACACTTGTGTGCTGCAAAACACAGCATAAAGTCTATAGCATCAGAATACTGTATATGAAACAGAAAACACTGTATACCATGAGACTGATTTGGGGGCTCCACCATAGAATAAGAATGCTGCCATTAGAACATGAGACTGAAACTGCATCCCGTATGGACTAAAATTATGTTGGCCCTATATCCATCATCAGTCTATTCATCTATTTCTCATCCACCACCACTTTATCTCTCCAGAATTGAGCACTACGAGGAGCGGTTGCGATGCTTGCTATACCAAAAGAAGTATCGTGAGCGGCTGGGAGAGTGCGAGCCCAGTATGGCTGCCGTCTCCACCGCCACCCGGGAACTCACCAACAGCAAGAGACTCAAGAAGCTCATTGAAATTATCCTAGCCTTTGGAAACTACATGAATAAAGGTAACTTAGATTGATTGTTTCTTGGGTCATGTGTTAGTGATTGTTTTTCATTTTTCATATTTTATTCCTGTGTAGAATCATATAAGGCTGAAGGAAATTTGTATGATAGTTGGATCATTTTGTTTAGGTGTTTGTTTGTTCCATAGTGCATCACTATTATAACTTGGATTATATCTGATTATCTTTCTTTATCTAGATCTAGTTCTGTGGCCAATGTGTTGGTCAGAGAATGCAATCTTAACTGGAAAGTGTATTAGGTCATTGATCTGTTACACTTTCCAGCTTGTTGACAATATAGCCGAGGGCACCTGTAAGGTTATACAGCCCTGTAGTTGGGAGCAGTGTTTTCCAGCAGATTCATGTTGGTCCCTGGAAGTGGTACTGTGGTGCTGGAGCCAGGCACTCCCATATAACTGCTGTGTTGCAGTTGGGGATAACTTTTCCTATTTCCACAACCACCTTTGGGTAACCAGCTAGGGCTCTCACATGCATGCATATCTGATATGTGTGCGTGTATCTAGGCCTTGTATAATAAATTATTGATGTTACCCAGTGGATTTTTAGCAGATTCTCTTCTGGAGTGTGTTCTTCACCTGGTTAACTTCAGGGGTGGTCTCTTACCTTGGAGCTTTATCATGAGAGGATTGCATTTGTGGTTTAGATCATATCAAGACTGTTTGGGAGTTAATTGTTTTTTTTATGTAACGGTATGTATGCATGTACCGTATGTATGTACATGTATGTAGATCAGCTTGGCAATTTAAGATCACTAACTCTCATATAACAGAATTTGGTAGTATCACATTCTTGCCCTACCACAAGCAGTCTTGTTCGGATAAATAAATCTGTTGTTGCTTGCTTTCCCTTAGGTTCTAATGTATTCCTGTGTAATATGTTTAATAACACTTGATGTTGACAGGAGCGCGAGGTAGTGCATACGGGTTCCGCATGTCGTCCCTGAACAAGCTGACCGACACAAAGGCATCCAGCAACCGAGCCATCACACTGCTGCATTACATCTTACGACTTTGTGAGAAGCAGTGGCGCGACGTACTCAGGCTCGATGAGGACTTCCTTAGCGTGAAGGAGGCCTCCAAAGTCAAGTAGGGAACATTATCAATTTGAATTGCCAAAGTTTTGTTTTCTAAGTATTTCCTTAACTTGATGAAGGAATACTAGAATATGTTTTGTAGGAATTGATAAGCTCATGTGTAATAGAGAATTCCCCAACTCAGGGTGTCAAACAAAAGCCGAATCCATTATTTTTAGGCTTTATTATTGTATATGTAAAGATAAAACAATGATTTATAGTTCAAGTTATGTCTTTGGAAGTTATAAAATGGCTAAAACAATGCTGTTTCATTTTAGCTTCATGTATTCCTTCTCATATTCATTTAAGTCATCAAACTAGATTGCTTCAGTTGGACACTCTACTCCAACTTGAAGGAGATACATCATTTTAATATATGGTACTGAGGTGTGGTGGAGTCGTCATGCCACTGGACTGGTAATCCAATGGTCCCTGGTTCGAATCCCGATGTATCAATGGGAAGACATTATTGGGATGGAATTTGTGCTGTACCTAGTATCAGTGCATTACCTCAAAGCCCACCGAAATGCCAAAAAAATACCCTCATTGTTCCCTGATTAAATAGCATTGTATGGATATTCCCATATTCAAAATATGCTACAGGGGGGCAATGCCTGGTGAGTTCGTCGCACAGTAGGTGGCGTTCTGAGAGTGAGGGTCCGAGTCTAGGTGGTGAGACAGTGAAGCACTGGAGCGAAGCAGCTTCAAAGATATGGCTGCTTCGAGCTGTGGGTGGGCAACCGTGCATCTTGCGAAGGCAAGATAACGGGGCTGGTTGTATCCCAAAGTGCTTCACATGTCTCACTCCCTAGACTGGAACGAGACCTCACGGTCTTCGCCGTTCAATGTACGGTTGAATGTACAGGCTCTCAGCCTTGCCCGAGAGGGAGTAGTTGGAATATAGAAGAAAAAAATATATATATACAGTATACCGGTATATACTCTGCTGGGTATGAAATCTCAGAGAGGTACTATTTACTATACTGTACAGTATATGATATACTATATTACACAGGGTTCAGTGATATTCTTAACCCTACCAGTATGGGTAATGCCTTTATTATTATATTCTAGCTATATGTAGACAATTTTATTCAGCTTAGAAAGGATCTGTGGTAGTTAAATGAGATAGTTTGTAGCTTTTTAATTCCTAGAGGTCCTTCCTAAGCTGAATATAATCATGTCATAGTAGCCAAAATACAATGTAAACAATGTCACCCATACTGAAAAGGTAAAGATACTGTATGATAAAAGCTGCTATTCGACTGTACTGTACATTTATCTGTATTTTTGTCCCCAGCATCACAGAGCTGGAGAAGGAGATGTGTGGTCTCCGTGACGGCCTGGCGTTTATAGAGCGGGAAGTAACGTGGCACCGTGGGCAGGGATCTCCTCCGCCCGGCGACCGATTCAGGCTGGCCATGAACGAGTTCTCTGCTTTGGCCAGGGACAAATTCACCAACCTCGAGGCTCAGTTTACTCTCATGAAGTCACAGGTTAGTAGAATATCATTCAAGTATGTACTGTATGTATATTTTACTCTGGCCCATTCCCCATTTTTCAAGTATGTAGGCCCTATAATTACTCTTCAAAGTCATATCCTATCTCCATAATTTTTTGAAGTAAAAAGTTCTCATATTTTTTTTTTTTTTTTCTATGTGAATGAGGGAGAGAAAAGGCATAACTGCCTGCAGCGAGTGCCTCCCCCAGATTTCAAAGAGTGACAGGGCCAAAATCAAGGGACGTTTGAGCTAAAAATGCCTGGACACACAGAGTTTGAAGCAATTTAAGTCATAGGAAGAGGGAAAGACTGATTCTTGGAGAGAGTTCCAGAGCTCAGCAGTTGAATAGAAGAAAGTCTGAGAATAGCGTTTCACTCTTGGGTTGGAGAGTTGCACAGAGTAGGGGTGGGATTGTGTTGCAAGGCGGGTACTACGTACCCTACATAGAGGAGGTGATATACACTGGGAAAGCTCCGAGGAACACTGATTTAGAATAGTGAGAGAGATGCAACATTGCGGCGAAGAGAGAGAGATTGCAGAGAATTGGTGAGTGGACGGGAGTTAATGATACAAAAGGCTTTCCTTTCTACTTTATCTAGGAGTGCGGTGTGAGAGGACAAGTTCAACCACAAAGCTCAATTTAGTCTCATAAAGTCACAGGTTACTACAGTAGCATTCAGAGCATGTACAGTACGATGGACAGCAACTACTGTACAGTTATTGCAAATTTGCAGCCTATCTTCATGATTTTGAGTTTGTAATTAAAATAGGTCTTTACATTGACCGAGACAAGTTCACTAACCTTGAGATATAGTATAGGTGAGTGGAGCTGCTGGTAGTTTAAGCTCACCTATATATATGGTGTGGGAGAAGAAAGGGGAAAAATATATTGAGGAAAAATGTCCACATTGTGGAAGAAGCATTAGGGCACGGGCAAAGGAAGCATGTCTAGACAAAGTAGCCTGGAGATGTTTCTACCATGGCCATCCTTTAGCGAGGGTTTCCCAGGAAGAAGCAAGGCATCGGGTATGATAATGATGGCGTTGAGGCTCAGTTTACTCTCATGAAGTCATAGGGAATTGGCAATAGAATTCAAAGTATTAATCTGATAAAATCAGATTCAAGATTTCAGTAACAACTTTGATGAAAAATGTTACCAGTACTTTAAAAGGAACATTTGAGAGGTCCATATTTTTGCCTATAGTTTCTAAACAAGAACATTTTGCCTTTACTATTTAAGATTTATCATTCAGAATACCTGTCTCTTATTTACACTATCTTGGTAATTCTTAAAGATTTAACTCTAATTGAAACATATTTATAAATAATATAGTAGTATAAATATTTATGTATGTGTTATTAGTATTACTTCATACATCACATACATGTACCACCTCTCACTCACCCTTTTTACATATATTGTATACCTGTAGTGTATTCATCTTCCTTCTTTCTAAACTTAATGAATTTTCCAGTTTGAGGGTGTCACTAAGCTGTTTGGTGAGGATTCCAAGAGTACCCAACCCGAGGACTTCTTTGGGACATTTGACTCTTTCATTGACACCTTCCGTGACACCAAGAGAGACCTGGAGAACATGAGGCGGAAGGAGGAGGAGGAGGAGCGGAAGAAGAAAGAAGCAGAGGTAGGTGGCGCAGATTGAGATATCTATGGCATGGAGTTCTGTGAGCGGTCCTGTATTTTATTATTAGTTCATGCTAACCACTTTTGATCTAGCCTGCCTAATTTCTCGACTTCCAAGATTAGGAGGTGTTCAATCTCCCGCTTTCTTAAGGTAGAGAGACCAGAATTTAATTAAGAAATCCAGATAACTCGTTTTGTCTCTTGGTAATTATTTGATAAAACTAGGATGGTTAACCATGCAGCAATTGTAGGTGGGATTCTTTTCTTTAGCTTACTTGGTTGGCCACCACTTTCTTGCAAGCAGATCTTTGCATGTAGGTTGGTGACAGAAAAAACATCCAATAATATATAACACCTTATTCCTGCCTTATGGCAACTCTAGGCCAACAGTATACTAAGGTTCTTGGACAACTCAACCCTATGACCATATACACCAGTAGCTCTTGACCAGTGCCATCTTATTGCCCTAACCGCGGGGCTGTTCGGCCAGGCAGCCTAGTGAACAACTACTACTACTACCTATTGTAACCTAACCTAACATCAGTATTGGTTGAGTTGGTACTGGTTGAGATCTACTAATTAAAATGGTCTACTGGTTGAGTTGTGTGTTCAGTGTTCTGATCATACTCCAGAGTGGTGACTCTGCCCCCTGGAGATCTGTCAAGGTGTAGGCTACACACAAGCACACAGATATAGTCTAGTTAAGGGGAGACATAGTTTGTTTGGTCTATTAATTCATTTATTCATAATATTTTTTAGTTTCCACCCTAGACCTCCATCAAACTTAGAAAAACACCTCCTAGACCCCCCTTCAAGATAAATTTGTACATTTTTCGGTAGAAAAAATTTCCGGCCAAAGGCCGGTTTCTCTTAAAATTGCAGGCTTGCTATCGCTCGCCCGGAAATAATCGACACCTAAATGGCATGAAAGGTCTTAAAATTGACAACGAAATGGGGCGAAAGGTGTTAAAATCGCCAAACTAATGGGCTGAATGTCTTATAATCTCAAAACTAGTGGGGCTAAACATTAGGGAGAAGGGGGTCCAGAAAAATGGTCTGCCTCCCCTTAAGGATACCCAGGGTCCGGATACTCAAATGCGGTCATAAACAAAGGCATTCTTGCCTGTTTTGGGGTCCAGGAGTGTGAAGTTTTAAGATGCTATAAGCTAGCTTCACCTGCCATTAGAGGAGGCCCCATTCAGATAGGAAGCCATTATATTGCCTTGCCCTCAGTAAGAGTAGCTGTATAGAGAGCATGAGTCTATATTAATCTGATAGGGAGGCATGATTAACCTTCATATACACTATAATATTATCTTGTATATCCATTTAAGACTTACTAATTTGTTTTGTTCATTTCTCTATTATCAAGCATTGTTAAATTTTGTGCTGCTGACAGTTTATATATCTTGTTTTGTTTATAACCTCTGTATTTCTTCTCATCATAATTATCTTATTTTGGTTTATTTCGTCTGCAATTGGATTTCACTCGGCTGTATTGTGAAAAGGAGGAAGAGCATGGATTGAGGGATTTCTTAAATTTTACCTGTCGAAGTTGAGCATCCATGGGAATGGGAAATTTTGTTTGCTATTCTTGTTTCCTGTCCATATTATATGTTGCTATAGGCTTATCTAGATGCATAACTCTTAATGATATTATTGATTAATCATTTAACAGTTAAACTTTCAATTAGTGTTACCTTATGTTAATCTGCAAAATTGTATTGTATTATTTAACTTTTCATTATCTCATTTTAGGTTTCAATCTATATCTAACTCTGGCTTTTCATAATTATGCTTCTCTTTAGCCAGTATGCATTTATCTACTGTATGTGCATATCATGCACGAAGGCCTTTTACAGGGAGAATATCACATCTTTGTTATGATGGACAACATGTTGCATACCTTTGGTTATATTATATCTACCTTTCAGTGAATACTTATGATATCTATAGTAAATTCTTAATTAACATTAAACATTCAATATATCACTTGCATAAGGAATATTTATCCGAAAAAACAACTGTCTCCCCTCAACGAACCCATCATCTCTCTCCTTGCGATCTTCAGTGTCAGAATCAGTAACTTTCCCCTCCTTCCCCGGGCATTTTCTTCTTCTTCACCTGTTTATATAATGTCATCAACTATTTGCTATTCTGGCACCTCCTTTAGTCTAGAAATAACAGCCATTTTATATGATACTGTAGGCTACTGAGTAGCTGTAGTGATATTTGTTTGTAGTTTGTATTTGTTAGCTAACTATCAGAGGACATTTATTTATCCAGTTAGTTAGTATTTTTTAGCTTACTACCAAAGTACATTTATTTATCCAATTAGTTTGAATGTTTTAGCTAACTACCAAAGGACATTTATTTATCCAGTTAGTTTGTATTTATTAGCTAATTACCAAATGATATTTATTTATCCAGTATTCCATTTACTTTTGATTACCGTATCGTCTAAGCATACATTTCTGTAGTTTTCTTTAACAGAATGTGAGGTGACTGCTTAAATTTATGTCCAAGTAATTGCAAAGACATTTTTAGTACAAGTCTCCCTCGATATACGATTGTGTTATGTTACTAAAAACCCGATCTTAAATAGAAAAATCGTATAGCGAACCCTAAATTTAATGAGGTAAATGGGGATGCGTTCTGGGACCAGCCAAAGCACAAACACAAACACCAAAAACCTATAATAATATAATAAATTGGGGCATTGTATAGTGAGGTAGACCTGTACTGATAGTAATAGCCATATCCTTCCTGTAGGTTTATACTGTGCATATAATAATGTTACTGTACTCTTCCTTTATTTAATTATAACAGCTTTGATACCTGAATTGTTAGCTGAGAATGTCATAGTATACTTAGAGAACTTGAGTACTAAATATGAGTACAGTAGTGTACATCCTTGTTCAATGTATGAGAATACCTTAGAAGTTCTTATTTCTGCTTATATAATTTATAATCATAATATTGCTGTAACACTTTCATTTCTTCATTAAGATTTTGTTCAGTTCTAATTATTAATGTAATGATATATTTTGTGCAATTAGCTTTTATTATTTGTCCTCAGCATTTGCAATCTCTCACACTAGCCTGCATTTAACCCATATAATTTTATTTGTTATGTCTTATGTTTTGTTTGACTTGCAGCCTTGATCATTAACCCAGTGTGAGGCTTGAGTGTTGCTAGAATGTAACGTTTGTGACTTGTGCTGTTGTGTGCTCTCGCGTGTTACTTGGGTTTCAGCATATATGAACATTTCCATTCAGAATCTTACCGCTAAACTGCAAGATTCCATAAGGTGTGTGTGTGCTGTATGTCTAAATGTGATGGTTCTAATCCTAGTGTGGATACTGTGTTCCTAAATGCAGTCTTACTAATTCAGTTGTGCATAAACATACAGTCTGTCTGTTTGTGTTCCTTCCAGCCTTATAGTATATGGGTGTCCGAGCATACTAATGAATGTGTAGCCAGTAGATAATTACTTTACTATTTTCTTTAGTTCTTTGGTACTGAGGTGAATGTGGATGGTGTGAGGCTGAGAGAGGCAGTAATGAGCCAAGTGTAGATGCATCAGACTAAGTGGGGTTATACTTAGCCAAGCCAAGTGTGCATTTGATATGTCAATGTGTGTTACCTTAACAATGAATTTCCAAGTATCTGATTGAGTGTATGATGGTGTCATTAAATGTTTGGCTCTCTTGATGAGTAAATGCCTGTGTGTTGAAGCACTGTGTCACTGAGCAGTGTAGATGACATTTGTATGACAGTGTGTCCGAACACGGTGTTACTGAGCGGAATGTGAGTAGTGTCTGTATGACTGTGTGTCCAAACGTTGTGTTACTGAGCAGAGTGTGGGTGGTGGGTGTATGGTTGTGTGTCCAAAAGCTATGTCATTGAGCAGAGTGTGGATGGTACAGTTTCTGTTTGTGTATGTGTGAATATGGTGTTATAGAGGGGAGTGTAGTGTGGCATGTGTTGCAGATGTATAATAGACGCTCGTAGGGGTTGATTAGATGAGTACATGGGTGTCTGTGTGAGTACGATGACACTGAGTTGGGTGTGGTGTTGTTGTTACAGCTCTATAAGAGGCGCTCGTAGTGGTTTATTAGATGAGTACATGGGTGTGTGGGTGAGTACAATGACACTGAGTGGAGTGTGGTGTGGTTTGTGTTGTTGCAGCTGTATAAGAGGCGCTCCCACCCCAGCAGCTGGCACCAACGCCCCCTGTTTGATCTCTGGCACTGACGACAGGTGACCCAAGCGACTCCCCTGCCCTCCCATATCCTTACTCCCCGCTCATGGCCTTCTTCACTAATCCACTAACTTTCACTAATCCACTTCATTAATCCACTAACTGCTTTCACTAACCTTTCTTCACCATCAACTCACTCATATTCTATGGCTCACTTACTACCATTAGCTCCTCCAATTTTGAAAAACTATTGAAGCAACTAATGAAGGGAAAACAATATTGATTGAGAACTACTGTATTATAAATAGTGCTACATTACCAACAACATAAGAGTCCATTGAAATGTATAAAACTTGCTTTAGCAAGGAGTGTATTTTCAATATGGAACATTGGAAGGTGGGGATACCCATCATCCACATTTGTTTGCCGATGCTTTGGTCAAAGAATATATCTACACTTGAAAGTGTGTCAGGCCAGTTGACCAAAAATATGCTTTCCAGCATAGTTGACCTATCACCCTGGGCGACAGTAGCATACTGCCCTGTTTTTTTCCCAAAGCTGCCTTTGAGGCTGAAGCCATACGTTTTATGAATCACACAGCCTTTAAAGTATACATATGTATTTAATATTGGACATATTATTGTCGATGTTCAAGTATAAGCTGAAGAAAGAAACTTCTGTATCATAAATTTCCGTGTTGTGCACACTATAGATAGAACTGCACTAGACGTACCATGCACCTTGTATAAATGAAATTCACCAATATGTATTTTTTTATTTTTTATTGTGGAAGAGTTAATGGATTACAGTATTATCAGTGCCTAGCCCACATGTAGTAACTTACTTCACTTGTACATAAAGATCACCATCACCAAATAAACTTATACCTTGATCAATCAATTGTACATAAATCTGCTTCACTAAAAGCTAAAAATCCATTTAAGCATGTGCAAGCTTTATATTTCTGTAAATAACAATATAATCTATTATAACTTTCAAATATAATAAGCCCACCTTAAACTGCTTTTGACTTGATAACTAGCCTATTCTAATATATTTTATGAATAAACTGCTTCCTCCGGCTACTAACTTTTCCATTTATGAACACAAAGGATCAATATAGATAAGGCCATTATGAAGTTACTAGTACAGTAAACCCTCTCTACGTTGGATCTTGTGAGGTCGGAAATCCGTACTATGCTAACCGAATTGGCATCGGCCTGTCGGACAAGTCCTCCCATTTGCCGGACTTTTCCGAGATTTTTCCGACAGTCTCCAACAGTGTCGGTTGACGCTCTCAGTTTTCGGAAAACTAAGGGCAAATGTCCGTCATAACCATCAAATTCCGTTGTCTGATATCTCGTATTTTTCCAAGATTTGTCCAACAGTCTCGAACAGTGTCGGATGACTCGCTCACTTTCCCGGAAACTAACGGTAAATGTCCGTCAAAACTGAGAATCTATGGTACGAATAGGGTAGACTCCGTTTTCTATGTTGACGCGGACTTCCGTCTTGAGGTCGGAATTTTTCCATAGTCTCCGTTTTCATGGTTGACTCGGACCTCCCCTCGTGAGGTCGGGTTTTTCCTCTTTTCTTACAGTTACAGTTTCTTACAGTAGATCCTCTGGAAAAAGGCAAACTAGGCCTGTGTATCCAGCTCAGTACCAGTACTTGCACTGCTGCGGTTGTTCACGGTGTTGGCGGCGGCGGTAGCAGACGCAACATTTTTACTATTCTGTATTTTTGCTTTATAATCAAACTTCAAATCTTGTCTTCCCCATGCTTTATCAAGATTACTTTCAAACTCCCTTATTGATTCGGAATCGACTACATACTGGGGCAGTGCGTTCCACTTATTTACCACTCTATCACAAAATGAGTTCTTTGCCTTCTCAAGCCTATTTCTTTCTTTGTAAATTTTCTTAGAGTGTCCTCTCGTTCTTGTTCCCTCCCGCATCAAGAAGATACCTTCACACACATCCTCATCATACTTTCCTGACACTATCTTAAAAGTCTCTTATCATATCCCCTCTCTTTCTCCTATATGCCAGTGTCGGAAGCCCCAGTGTCCTCAACCTCTGCTCATAGCCCGCGTTCTTCAACGTTGGTACTAGCTTGCTAGCTCTCCTCTGCACTTTCTCCACTGCTTCTATATCCTTTACCATATATGGAGCCCACACCTGGTTCGCATATTCCAGGTGCGGCCTAACCAGCGCTGTATAGAGATTCCTGAAGATTTCTTCGTCAAGTGACACAAATGTCCTCCTTATCAGCCCTACAATTCTATTGGCTTTGTTTATCTTTTCCACTAAATGTTCTGAGAAATTTAACTTATTGTCTATCACTACTCCTATATCCTTTTCTGCATTCACTTCCTCCATCGCTTCATACATACTGTATCCTACCTTGTCTATCTTGCTTGTCCCAATCCGCATGTACTGTACTTGCATTTGTTTGGATGAAAAGGCATTAACCAATGCTCAGACCATCCCTTCATGCCCTCCACATCTCCTTGAAGCAAACCCACATTTTCCTTACTCCTCACTCTTCTATACAGCTTAGTGTCATCCGCATACAGGTATACCTCACTTCCATTAGTTATAACTTCAGGTAAGTCGTTGATAAATATAACTAACAGTAGTGGTCCCAACACAGATCCCTGAGGTACCCCACTTGTAATTTCCCTCCACTCCGAGCCTATTCCATTCACCAGTACCCTCTGTCTCCGATCTTTCAGGAAGGCTTCTATCTATTTCACACATTTCTCCCCTATATTATAGCTTCTAACTTTCTCTATTAACCTTTTATGTGGGACCTTATCGAAGGCCTTCATAAAATCGCAATATACCACGTCTATTACATCACCATCCTTTAGAATTTGCATCCAATAATCTACCACCTTAATTAGCTGTAGTACCGTCGACACAAGCCGGAATTCGGACATCTCGAAAAATCGGACATTTCGAAAGTAGCCATCCCCCAATTAGTCCGACTTGGAGAGGGTTTACTGTACAATGAACTCTAACTATGACATTTCTCTGCATGAAACACATATAATATATTATTTATTATATTATGTATATCATATTACAGTATATGTAATATACTTTATTATTATATATGTTATCATAGACAACAGTATATCTGGACTTGACACGAAAATGGAACTTTGCAGTATGGGACCCAGAATCGGAAAAAGAACCCCCAAATTCGAACCTCTAAACCGCGAAAATGTGATATTTTCGCGGTTTTGAAGTTCAAAATTGGGGGTTCGTTCTCCGATTTTGGTTCCCTTACTGCAAAGTTCCATTTTTGTGTCAAGTCCAGATCTACTGTAGTCAATGATATTATACTGTATATAATATAATAATCAATCATCAAGGTATCTCCAATACATATAACCTCACACCCGTTTCAAGCTAACCTAATTTTTCATCCCCGACATTGAACTAACCCAACCCAACCTGACCTGACCATATTATACTTGAGACTAGACTACCTCGTATTCGATCTTACTTAACAATTAGAATATCTAAATCTATTCGTTGACTGAAGACCACTGAACAAAATCTGAACCGACAACAGAAAGACGCTAGAAAAGACACATTGAACATTTAGAAGAAGAAACAAGCTTCCCGAGACAATATAACCTCCTGTAACAGTCATCTTCGGTATATCCATACAGGCTTAGGGCAAATTTATTGTTTGGTATTCTGCTACTGTACCATGATTGCAACTTTGATTTTCTTTGCTTTGTAGGCTATAATAACATTATTGTTGTTGATAATAGGGAAGCTGCATGGCTTAAACTTAGAGCTACTGATATGTGAAATATAGACACTTGTTGTACATTGGAATACTCATTGATATTCTTATTTGTGTGTTGTCAACATTTTGCTGCTACTGCAAGAATGAATTATAATTTTATAGAATAAAATTATGGCTGCAGTAGCCTACTTGTAAAATATAGCTTTTATGTATTTTATTCAATACAATATGCAGTAGTTTTACAGTATATTAATTTACTGTATTTTTTCACCTGTTCTACAGGTAATCACTTATTAGCAAGTAATGTACCAGTATGTTTACTGTTTGTGGATTTGTGGATTCATCACTGTGATTTAATACCTTTCATATTATTTATAATTGTTCCCCACATCCATAAGTGTTTATGCTCTCAGTTCTCTATCTGTGTCATAAATTAATATCAATGTGTGAATGCTATAATTATATTCTTTGGGTTCTTAATGCTTACAAATGCTACACAAATTTGGTTCTGTTATAGTTTAGGTCCACTGTGTACATTAAAAAACTTTTTCTTCAGAGATGCAGTACATGTATTGTGTTTGCATGTCCACGGTGATGGGTCTTGCCTCTCAAACTATATTTAATCTTGAAGGTTTATGCTTTACAGGTGTTTGTAATACTTATTTTTCCAACTTTGTTTATACTTAACCCTTTCACGCATTTATGACGCAGAGGTTGCCAGATAGCAATAAGAAATAGAGTTATCTCACTCTTATAATTACCTCTCCAAAATTAGTTTTCTGCCCACAGCTAACTCAAAGACAACTGCAGAGGTTAAATTAACTAAACTAAAGGTTTCTAAATACTCCTGATGGTAACAAAGGCTTTTAAGTATCCCCAATAGGCTCAAAATCGCGTCATATGTCGGAGAGGGTTAAGTTGGTATGTGGCTGTAATCATTATTGCACTCAGGTTTTGGGTTGCATTTCAAGTTGGAACAGGGTTTATTTATTTATTTATTTTGTTGTGCATGTATTAATTTCCCTTGTTTAATATTAATTAAATAAGTACTATATATTAAAGGGCTCTTAAATTTATCATATAGGTACTGTGGTATAAATTCAAGTTATTGGCATTTTTCTTATACATGGGATATATTTATGAGTACCATACATTTTCTTACCCTTTCAGTACAGAGATATCCTTTTGATTCTATGGTTAACACTATTGGCTATTATTTAATCATAGGAAAGATGCTGTTGTAGTCTAAAGGTTGTCATCCACATCCGAGTCAAAATTATAATGTAAAACTTGCAAAATGTACAAACCAAAATGGAAACTAATCAAAATCACTACTGTACAGTATGTGGAAATAACAATTTAGCATAATATAATATCCTATATCACACAAGCCAGTTTGAGCATGTGTGGGGGTGGTTTGACAGTTGTGCAAGTCTCACCGGCTTGCACAAACCATCAAACCATCCCACACATGTTCAACTTCGCTTCAAATTAGCCAGTACAGTGTTGGGCCTGGCATGTCAAACTGTGCATGTGAAATTTAGGGATAAACACATAACAAAATCAAGAACATATTTATGGCCAGCGTTAGAAAATTCTATTTATTTGTAAAACATCTCTCATACTCAAAGGGTTTAACATACAATTCTTGCAATTCATCAGCTGGTGAATATCCAATTTAATGTCATGCATTAATAACTAATCTAATTTGTTTTGCATGATTTTTTACTATTTTGCACTGCTTTTAACTTATTTGTTTATGTATAGCCTACTGTACACATATATAATTTTTGATTGGCAATTACAATTTACAATATACTGAATATATAAAACTACATTTTGTTATACTGTACAATAAATTATGACGTTAAAGACCCATTGCTCTCAACATTTTGGCAACTTGCAGGCCTTACTTAAAGAGCACTGTAAATATTATATTTAGATTAATGAGCATATATATAACAATTAACAAAGCTTTCTTCTTTATAGGAATTTTTGCTTTAATTATATTAGTTTTTTCTTTCTACTCCCTGTCTACATACTCCCTGTCAACAATATTTTTACTGTATAGGTATATTGTTTATATTATATATGGAGCATTCTTTAGTAAGAGACATAAAAGTATTTGTTCTGAAAATTAAACACATTATTTTGTAATAGTTATAGTTCCAATTGTGTAATGAGGATCTTTCTATGGTACAAAATGCCCATAATTGATTATACAGTACTTCATTTGTATAATTTCTGTAAACAACACTGTAAAAGCTACCAATTATGTCATGTGGATAATTTCTTAATTAGTAATGCACCAAAAGATAGATGCCTTCACAATAAACAGTTACATTTTCTGTACCCTGCTCAAATTAACTTGGCAGCAAATCGTCACCATCTAAATATGAATTAAGGGGGGATGGTTCACTTTTTTGGTAGATTATTTCATATATATAATATGTTTTTGGTTTCCTCCCTAGACCTCCATCAAACTTAATAAAACATCCATTACATCCTCCTTCTAGATAAATTTTTACATTTTTCGTTAAAAAAATATCCCGTTCTTCCAAAATTACAGGCTCACTATCATTCGCCAGGAAAAAAAATCAGCACCTAAGTAGCACGAAAGGTCTTAATATTGACAAAGAAATGTAGTGAAAGGTCTTAAAATCGATAAACTAATGGGGCAAACATCTTAAAATCTGAAAACTAATGGGGCTAAACATGAGGGAGAAGGGGGCCTAGAAAAACGGCCCATCTCCCCTTAACTGGCTTGGATGGCAGGGATAAATGTAGTGCCTGTGAAGGACTTTTATCGTGTCTATAAAATATAAATATATTGAACCAGTAAAGTGTAACTGTGAGGAGAAGGGTGGTATAAGTTGCCAAGATAATTTGAATGTAGTATAGTTGCTGGATTCATGTCTGTGCCCAGCATCCTCATGATAATGTCTGGTGGTCTAATTCCATGTCCCTTCCGAACAGCGCCGAGAGGTAGAGCGTGAGAGGCGGGCCCGAGAGAGATCTTCCCGACAGCAGGCAGGTGGAGCGGGTCGAGGAGGAGGGTCTGGAGGAGCCGGTGGTGGCGGGGGAGCAGGGGCAGGGGACAGCAGCTCTGGGGGAGAGAACGAGAACGAATTTGACGACCTGATCCTTGCGCTGCGATCAGGAGATGTCTTTGGCAAGGACATTGACAAGATGAGGCGCAAGAAGAAGCAATCGTTCAGTGGCGGCTCAAGGGAGAGTAATCGAGACAGAGTTACTGATTCTCATAAGTATGCCTGACAGCCAGCAGATGATAGAATGAGGGATTTGTCTTGATTCTTGCTGCAAAACTGTTCATCTACAAGAATACAATGTGATGATCAAGTTCAAGAAGAAGCAATTCTTCAGCGGTGGCTCGAGAGAAAGTATGCAGGACACACAAGTACAGTATGCCTGACAACCCATGAATACCAAAAGGAAGGATTTGTCTTGATCCATGGCTTTAATTAATTATTCCATATGAGACTGAGTTGTCAATTCACACAAGTATGCCTAAATACCTATAAATCGTGCTGCAAATCTGTACTCATGGAAGAAGTTGTATGTAAGGGTAGGAATGAAGACTTCTTGTGAATCCTTAAATCTACACAAAATTGAGATACTAATTCCCACAAGTTGCTATGCCTGAGAAGCTTTGAAGTCCAGCAAATATTGCCTGCAAATCCATGACACCGTATACCCAGTTTTAAGAGCAGTATACTATCTGAGTAGTCTTTAATTCTGTGACCCAAAGACTCCCAGTCCTTTAAGAGGGGAATTGGAGAGATGTGATTCCTTGAGTAACTTTGTATACACCACCTCATTACTGGTAGCATCAACAAATTACATTCCAAATGCACCAGACTCATACATACAGGTGCCCAGAGGTAGTCGTGTGTGATCATCCCAGTGTAACAAGACACCAGAGACTATGCCAAATTGTATACCCATAAATGACCATACCTAAGGCCACATATAATATACAAGAAAATGTTGTACTGTACTGTACTATAACACTAAAACGTAACAGTACAAGTACAGGCTGGTACTAAAATCAGGTACTCAGTACCAATTAATGTCTACCCCAGAGAAACTTGAGTTCAGCACCACCCTGTATTTAAATATATGCTTAAGGCAAATGTATGCAAGTGAAATTTCAGTATATAATTGCATTATGTATAAATGTATACTTACATAAAATACAAAATCACAATACCTATAACCATATCATGGCAAGCAATATAATTACAGTATAAAGCAAAATTCATCAAATGCTAAAAGTGTTATAATTTATATTATACCTAGGCAAACATTTTAAAACTAATTGCATAATTACTTTGTTGGAGTTCTTGATTCATAATACAGTATATAATGCATATGATAAAGATGTATTAATTACAAATACAATATATTAATATATATATACTGTATACTATAAGCAACATACAGTAAAATACAAATTTAAGTGATAAGCATAATGGTATCCATATGAATTTATATATATATCAGTATATTCAAATTTTATTTTACATTATTAAATTTTAACAAGTATTCTGTAGTATGAGGTTAGTAAGATTGACCATTTCAGAATTGATAAGGTATTGAATCCAGACTCATAATAACAAAAAAATTTCCTCTTATTTAACAGCAAGCATCATAAATTGACCACTTGCGAGTTTCAGGCTATAAGGAAGTTGGAGCCATAAACACCGAAAATTAGCAACAATAAAACAATAATGCCAGTTTGTGTTGGATAAAAAGTATGCTGAATTTGGTTTTATGTATTTATAGATGTACTTTGACCGTATTTTATCTTGTAATTCTGCTTAATATCGATGTCTACAGCTCCAACTTCCTATTAGCCTGAAACTCGCAAGTGGTCAATGGTTTGGAGGAGAGTGTGTAGATGAATAATGTATACAGGTACTGCAAGAAGCCTTACATAACCACAGGTAGCCTACATGTGCATAAGGGAACCCACCTCGTTTTTTTCTCTCTCTCGCCCTCTTTCTCTGAGTTGTATCCATTCGGCCCCATTCAGCCAACTGTTTTAAGATGTTTATCCCCATCCAGGTGTCTGATTTCTTCCTGGCGAGCGATAGCAAGCCAGCATTGTATGGAGAAATCCAGCTTCGCCGGAGACATTTTTCTATCGAAAAATTTACAAATTTAGCTTGCTGTCAAAAACAAAATATTTATTTGCTGGCTCGCGGAAAATATTGACACCTGGATGGGGGTAAACATCTTAAAACAGTAGGCTGAATGGATACAAGCAAGAGAGGGAGAGAAAGAGAAAACAAACGAGGTGGGCTCCCTTAACAGTACGCATTACAAGTCTGTTTTCATGAATTATAACCTTGAGTGGAGAAATTAGTACCGAAATAGATTAACATTACTATTTTGCTTGCATAAACTTGTACTGTATAACTCTAGAGAAGATTAGCTAGCCAGACTACATTCAGTGCAATACAATTAATCTTCATGACACAATGCCGTACAGTATTGGTATGTCCATAAAGACAGACTTGTAATAGAGCTTTGGAATAAGAGTAGCTTAATGCCCACCATCATCACTGCCAGTCAGACCTTTCACCCTGTTGCAGATCTTAGGAGTGTTTATTTATCTAAGGAGAGCTATGCCAGGTTGTTTATATTGGCCAAAGTGTAGTATAATAAACATACTGGTTTTATTATATATTATCATCAACTACTGTACCTTACTATAGACTGTTCATCCTAATCAGGCGAGAAATTTGATCCCCAACCATCTAATCTATATTTTATTAATTTCACCACAACACCAAACACCTCCAATGAAATTAATGAAAGCATATATGTAATACACCGGTACCATGACAATTTATTGCAAAATATAAATATTTATGTTTTATTTTCATTATTGACTAATATATTCCACTCTGCAAAGTTGCATCTCTCTTTCTTTTATCACTATTGAAATCAACAATGTTCCTCAAGAGGTATTTTTGTGTATACCTTCCCCCTATAGAGAATAGGTGGCACCCACCTTTTAACTTATTATCATCTCTATTCTGTCCAACACTAAACCAAGCTTGAATGAGCGTTATTTCCACATAGCGATTTTGATTAGTTCTTTTTCATGTATCATGTGTCGTCCCAGTTTTGGTTTGTAAGTTTTACATTTTAATTTTGCAAGTTTTACATTATAATACCATCTTTCTCTTACTCAACCGGTAAACTCTGGACCTCTCTTTCTAAGTTCATCGTTCCCCCCTCTGATTACTTAAGCTCATGTAAGTCCTGTGTGTCCAGATGTTTTAACTCCAATGTTCTGTACAATGCCTTGAATTCATCTATTTATCCCACATTCAATTTGATGAGACCCGAATACAGCTTCAAATCCTTACCTTTGACTGAGCCAGTCCTATAAGAGTTTCGTTTTGTAACTCAGTGGTCTGGTTAAACTTAGATAAAAAAGCTACAGGCAATCTTTTCTTCTTTGTTCATGTAGAAGAATAAACTTAATCACAGCTCAGTAATCAAGATAGGGACATAACAATTTCTCGCCCTGTACGGATGAACAGAATATAGACATCTTGCTCACTGCATATTTGTTGTGCATCATGCCATAGCCGAGCGGGAATTGAAATGAGTGTTGTCAAACCAGATGTTCCTTTTTTTTTTTTTTTAAATTGTATTTAAATTTCAGCACAATGTTTTAGAGGTTTGGTATTGCTGTAAATTAAATGATGGACTAAATTCTTTGATGAGTTAGACATCAGAGTAATGTTTTAACCCATTGTGCATTTATTTTCTCTCTATTTATGCTCAAACAAACATGGCATTTTATTTGCAAGTTGTTAAGAGTTCCTAAATGTTTTACTTATCCTGGTACAGTACTTCACACTAAATGCCAGGAAATCAAGTAAATTTTAAATTTTTATATTTGAGAATGTATTGAACGTTCTGTTAATGAAAATCATACTTCAGTCGTGTTTTTATTTTCAAAGCTACATAAAACAGACATAATAAACATTGCCAAGAGTAGACTCATTGGCTATATCCCATACAGTTCCAGCGAAAAAAAATTGTTTTTATTTCAGCTGCATTTAGACGATTTTATGAAGCTTAGGACGGATATATGGTAGCTAGAATGATTAAATGAGATAGTCTGTAATCTTTTAACTGGTAGACATCCTTCCTAAGTTGAATAAAACTGTTTAATAGTTGCCAGAATATAATGAAAAGGATATCACCGGTACTGAATGGGATATAAAGCTAAGGTGCTGTTATATTAGTGACCAACTCACATGCCTGTAGCCGCACTGCCGTGAAAGACACCGCTAGAGATGATGCACATACTGTACAGTATACTCCATGGGCCAAAACTTCAAAATTACTAAATCGGTACCATCCTAGGGGATATTCATTAAGGGAGCCCACCTCGCTTTTTCTCTCTTTCTCTCTCTCTCTCTTTGGCTTTTATCCAGTCAGCCCCATTCAGCCTACTGTTTTAAGACGTTTACCCCCATCCAGATGTCAATATTTTCCTGGCGAGCGGTAGCGAGCCAGCATATATATATTTTTGTTTTGACAGCAAATTAAATTTGTACATTTTTCGATAGAAAAATTTCTCCGGCGAAGCCAGATTTCGCCATACAATGCTGGATGGGGATTAACGTCTTAAAACAGTTGGCTGAATGGGGCCGAATGGATACAAGCCAGGGAAAGAGAGAAAAGGAGAGAAAGATAAAAAAAAGCCAGTGACCCCACTTAAGCATATAGCCTACAGCACTCCAATAAACGGCTACTGATTGATCTGGATACTCATTGACAGATTATCAATTTATCACACACATTGCATAACAGCTCCACAACAATATTTACAATGGCTATAGTCTATTCGCTATAAGTAGGTGAGAGATCTGAACTTCTATCCTCCATAACTCACAAACTATTAAAGTAATCGAGTTAATATTTCTACCATTTAGGAAGAGTCAGCATGGGAATTTACGGCCCATTTGCTCTAGCCCTTTTTAAGTTAAAGAGGATCGAAGTTAAGATCTCTGGCCTACTTATAATGAATGGACTATAGTATATTATATCTATACAGTACATATTAACCCTTGCAGATGGTACCTATTTTCACTCTGGCTAATAGACTCATTTTCTATGACTGGTGCTCTCAGCTTTATCACAATAGAGAGCTTCTTTTGGTGGCCCTCTGAGGGTTTCCTGTTGGCTTTGATATTGCGATGTTGGCCTTTAACCCTTGTCTAGCGGGGGTTTTTGGGCATATTCAGGCCCTCCTGAATGATCAATCAAGTATCTGCATGAAAAGAAATGTATTCAGCAAAAAACTAGGCGCTAAAAGCTTCAAAATGAGACCAGACCGAGCTATGTAGCACTCGTCGTTCTCACGCAGTGGTACCACTAACATGGGAGTTTAGCATATAGCGGCATATTTTTTCCCTCTACGCTCACTACTTTTCCCTCTCGAGAAAAGAGGGAGCGTGAGTCAGTGGGCGGCGGTAAGCCCTGGGTGTCGGACGTGTGGCCTGCTGCACTCCCGGCCATTTACACTCGATTTTAACCCTTTAAAAGCCTTAATAATGCTCCTAACTTGCTGCAAATTGGAGCCCGACTTAAGGCGGGCCCCGCCAGTTAAGGGTTAAAACTGTTCATAATGGCCTTTTGAAATTTTCTTCTGGCCTTCTTGAGTTATGCCTGGCCTTATGAAATTATTTTTATTGCTTTTTATATTATTTTTTTTTATTTTTTTTTATTTTTTAATGTTGATTTTTGGAAACATTACCAAGATATGCTACTTTAAAGTAACTGAGCACATTACAATGCAAGGCCTCCCGTGAATACATTTAGCGTAGGAGTGCCAAAAGAACCTATGCAGTGGCTTGGAAAATGCTGTATAATTGGGGCCAGTATGGTCCTTTGTCACTCAGAGTCACATGTAGGCCTATCATAACTATACTTCATTCAAATTACCTTGGCAGTAAATCCTCACCCCATGTGTATGACAATGACTTAACATGATTGGTTGGCAGTGGTGTGGAGAGTGGCCCATGAAACTGAATAATGAACAACTATCATGTCCAAATATAGAATTAAATTGAACCAATCAGGACCAACTGCATGGAGAAGTGTGGAATAAGCTGCCAAGTTAATTTGAACAAACTACACTATTGCTGTTTGGACAAGAAAGTATATACAGTACTACATAATGCTTTAAGGAACAAAATTTGCCTGTACAATGATAAGTTTCCCTGCAAGGTATGGTACAACATAGTCAGAACTGCAGAGTAATATTTAGTATTCTGGGAGCATGTTTTGCAGAGAACACAATTTCCAGATTAATATTTTATTGTATTGGGTACTGTACCACGTTTCTTCTCTGCTCAACATGAACAATATTCACCTATAGAGAAACTATACTGTTGCTTTCAATGTCCGACAATGAATGACAATGACATTGAATTATAATTTGTTTAAGAAGAGGTTTATAAAATTGATTACACGCAGAGAGTTGTATGAATCTATCGAGTCTTTTATTAGCTAGACATTTAACAAAAGTCCTTTAACACTAGCATGTAAGTTTATAATGATTAGTAGTTAAGTTTTGCAATTTTTTTGTGTACAGAGGAAAAGATTGACCAAATTTATGTCTGAACCTCAAGTATTTGAATTTCTGTGATATTTTTTTACATATATACAGTGCATATATGATTTTTCTCACTATAAGATGATGTTAACCTTATACATTGGTGCATTTATATATGCTCGTAGCACTTTGTCTCATTGGTAGTTGAGCTAGTCACAAGGACATGGCTGTTGTGGGGAGGGTGGGCGGAGGCTGGATCACAAGCTGTCAAACTAAGCCACCCTGGCAATTAGTTCCTTAATTATCTGGAAAGTTATACTGTACAATATAATTTCACTCTTAAGATTTATTGTATTCGGAAACTACACGTATGTTTAGAATTATGATTGGCAGTGACATACGATCTAGCCTCCTTGACTTACTTATTTGAAGTTGGTTATTCAGTCTCCCAGTTCTCAGAATAATTTTACAAAAACATATTTCTATGCAAATTATCTTGTACAAGATAAAATAGTACCTGTTTTACAGAAATGGTAATTAATATTACTACATAACATAATTTTTATATTCACAATAATATCAATGCAATCACTAAATCCATGTACAGTTGTCGTCACTATTCCCGGAACATGTCTAACATTTTAAATCGCGAGATGAAATCTTTGAAGCAATTGAGACATGGTAAGAAATTGACATGTCTTGTTTGTGTTCAATACAGCTTCAAATCAGTGTCCAGGGAATAGTGAAGGGAACTGTACATATCTCCCTGCAACAGCCTACCAGTAGATCTGCCACTTCTTTGTTGAGCTGCGATGCTACTCTAGCTTGTGAATATTGTGCGTCCGTCACTCCGACACTTCTCAAGACCCCTATCAACCGGCTCAGTCATTATAATACAGTAGCTTCCAATTCTCAGTTTTCTACTCTTAATACATTTTCTATTCTAATGCAGTGATAAGCCTGTTGCTTCTATGTATATATTTTGACCATACAATCTCTTACATACAGTCTGTTAACACATCATACAACTAGCTTCTTGATTATACTGTAAGACAGTAGCTTCAAGTTTCAGTTATGTACATACATCTTTCTTATAATACTGTAATTTATAAGTCAGTAGCTTCTATATAATTATTATACAGTATTGTCCATTCTCTTAGCATATTTCTATTCTGAAACAGTGATAAGTTAGCAGCTTCTTAAGATATCCTTATTCTTTCTTCTGATGCAGTGTTCAGTGGTTTCTGTTTCATTTGTGTGCTATCTAATCTCTGACGGTGTTCAGTAACCTCTATGTTTCATTTGTGTACTATCCTATCTCTAAACACATTTTATTCTGATGCAGTGTAAAGTAGCTTCTATGTTTCATATTTATACTGTCCAATCTCTTAGCACATCTAAAATTCTGATAAAATTATATATTTATCTCTTGTATGTATAATTTTTGTACTATTGAATCTCTAAACACATCTAAAATTCTGAATGATAAATTAGTACCGTGGCTTCTATGTATCGTTTTTGTACTGTTCAATCTCCAAACACGTTTATTCTGATACAGTAATAAGTGTACATAAAGGATCAAATAGACTGTGGTTTTTGTTTAGGCCGTGCACTAGTCTTTGTTACTTGCGTCTTGTGCTTCGTACTTCTCAGTCAGTTACCTTGGAGCATTCTAAATTTTGATATACCGTTAAACCAGCTATATAATGAGGAGCTAAGCATTCATATATTGTGAAACTATAATGTTATGGGTTGGATCAGGTTATAGCTTACTTTTTTGTTTCATTGGATAACTTGGATCAGCTGGGTTAATTGGAACTTAAAAGACAACAAGTTAATGAGTTATCTACTAGCAGTTGTCCGGAAGTAGCTCTTTCTCTTTAAGACGTCTGAATTATTGTGTGCTCAAACTCTGAAGCCAATTATTTGTATGGTGTTGACAATGTTACTGGATGATGATGATGCTGTCTTGATGCAACTGATATCCCTCTCATACTACACAATCTCGGTTTTAGGTTTTCGTCTTTTACTTATTTTCATAATTTTACATTTCCTTTTTTCTGTTATCGACAATGGCTCTTGCTAGTTCTGCACCATCCATCAATCAATCCATTTTAATTTGACTGACATAACTGCATTATTGTAGTTTAATGTTGTGTTACATATTTTAGGTTTGAGTTGCATGTATGTAATATATATAAAGTCTATTGTCTACTCACTCCCGTTTCAATACTGGGAACATCCTTATTCCATCATACTTTTTTGTATGCAAAACTGTATTTCATTTCTGTGATATGTTCCATTACTTCCCTGGTGCCCTATTCTTCAATGTATCTTTTTCTTCTGTTTGGTTACTTTCTCAAATTCTTAATTTAATTTTTGTGATGTGCACTACTCTTTCCTTATGCCAATTCTTGTTTCATACCTCCTTTGTTATTCCTTTCTCTGAGTCATATCTTTGTCAAGGTACTTTACTGATCAGAAATTCATGGTCAGAGTTTAATTTCTGTAAGTGTAATATTTCTTCTCTTGCCCCCTTCATTAGCTACGCTTATTTTTCCTATCTCTTTTGCTACGACATATCTGTGTCATCTACTTTACAATTTGGCTACATATTCAAGGTTTGTGTGGTGTACAGTATTACTGTTCTTGCCCCCTTCCTGTCTCCATATTTCTTTCTCTATGCCATATCTGTGTCCATCTAGTTACTATTGGGCCACATATTCAAGGTCTGTGTTTGGTTTCTGTGATGTGTGATCTGCCTCCCTCACTCTCTTCCTCTCCGACAATACTGGAAGTTGGTGATTGCTGGAGATCGAGAAAATGAGTGAGAAGCTGAAAACTAAGTCATATGAAAATGAGGGATAGTCATATGGAGTGGATAAAATTAAACTGAAATATAAACGAGGGAGAGTGAAAATGAGTGTTATACTAAAAGTGAATACAGGGTACTTGACTATATGAGTGACTTAGACGAAGGAAGTAACTGTAATACAAGAAATTAGTTAACAAGAAATGAATCTAGGAATAATACAAGTGCTTTTTGAGTGATTCTATTTCAAAGCTGTAGTCCATTTTTACATATCTACTTAGTGCATAATTAACATTCATATACAGTACAGTATTTACTTATATTTACATAACACTTGGCTGTGTAATAGAGTACCTTATATGTGCTCAAAAAAGAAACAAATACAAGTTACTTACAACCTGCATAATATTATACTGCATTTGATTATCAACATTAGCATATATTAGTGATTTATATATTACAGCCTGTACTAACTACTTATACAGTTACCATAATTGCAGTTCATCTTTTTACTAAATACTTAATTTTCATCATTATATTTCTGTATCTTCTAGTTATGATCATCTGCAGCAGTTACTCTGCACTGCTTTAGCTTCCTATAACAGTGTCTAAGAAAACCCTTACACTACACAGCTACTGTATTTCAACATTAATACTTCCAATTGAACCATAAACTATTATCACCCATCACCCAGGCCTGAGCCATGTTAAATACAGTTCTCCACACATCAGGGGACATTAAAGAGGGAGTTAGCACCGGCGACATGACCACCTGGTTCGCAATTCTATCAGGAAGTTTCCTCACCAGGGACATCCTAAGATCCTGTCTCGCCCGCACCGCCTCGAGCAAGGCTGTACGGATATCCCCCAACGACTGAATAGAAGTCTGAAGGAGTAAACGTCGAGATAGTTCAATTGATCTTCTGACATCCGCGTCCACGATTGCCTGAGTAGATCTTAGCATAGACTTCGCCACCTGGTGCGTAACAATGTATTGGGAAAAAAGTCTATACGCCTTCCCCCGTAGCCTAAACTCCCGGTCTAGGTGAGCTGGGGAAGGTGTAGTGAAAGGATCTTTAAGTTCACATAGATTGATTTTGGGGGCAGCTAAAAATGCAAACAAAGCAGATGGAACTCCGCCGGCAGAGAAGACTGGCAGAGAGAACCAAGAATGGCTGTCCTGAGGAATTTGGTGCGAAGATTTTGAGGTGAAGGTGGTCGCAAAGTTCTGAGCCTCTACCTCCCATTCCACCCAAGGTCCTGGACCCAACTGCCCCACCTTCAAAACTGGATTAGCGGCTGTGTCTGTGACCGTTTGTAAATCTAATTCTGGAGTGAGAGCTGACAGTGCTTTTATATCATTAAAACCGTCATGCTTGGTCCAGTCAGAAAACAGTTTTGAAGCTGATGCAGGGGGTAGTGCAAGTGTAGCTGTATACACAAAATAGTCATGGTGATAATAGTTAGGAATGGCCTTAATATTAACATCAAGTACATTACCCACAATATCTAAAGCTTGTAACTTTCTAGATTTATTTCCTTGGATTACCCACTCTCGTGGCACTGGAAGTTCCCCTGACAAAGTGGGCTGTGCTACCTCTGGCTTAGTTGGGACCATTTGTACCCATGAATCATCTGGACCGTATAAAAGGGGCATAGCTACCTTTCTTAACGGTGCTTTATCTAAAGGGGGAGGATTCACATCCGCTACTACCCTTACACTAGAAGTAGTCAGTGCCGCCGAAGCAGGCCTAGTGACCATAGTAGGTGATACAGAAGGAGGGTGCGGAATCTGAGTTAAGGCAATGGAAGTAGTCAGAGGCCGAACACTTGAAATTGTCATGGAAGCTCCCAGGTCCACTGTAGGAGTCTCCGGCTGCTGGCCAAAATTTTTTGTTAGAGCAGTAGCTAATAACCCATCTATTTCCTCCGCCGTGACAAATTTAGCAGATGAAGAACTAAGAGGTGAATCATTCCTATCCTGTGAGTCGTCTAAAACTGAACCCGACTCCTGCACCTCCATGTCAGAGATTATAGACACCTCATCCTTGTCATCTGGCCCGTCATAAGAGGATTCCGCCGAAGCCGGGACCCCTTTGTGTTGCCATGTTAAGTCTGGAATGGATGATGGGATCGCAGCGTCCCGGTGGACGTCCGCCATTACCTGTGTCTCCTGAAACAGACGTGGGCCTTCATTCCATGGTTGGGAATACCTCCACACACCCAGGCCTTGGCCTGAACTCCCTTGGGAGTCAGTTACCCCATCAACCACTGAGCCCCCACTAGACCCTTCTAGAGGGCGATTACTGCCCACAGAACTCTCTAATTCTAAGTTTATAATATCCATTGGTAACCTGTCCGCCGGTAACATCCCCACCACAGTCTCTGACTCCACTCCCGCCCCATCAGATTGGACATTAGATACGTCGGGAGTAGAGGCAGAAAGTGAGGCACGAGGCTCCGGGGAACGCCGGGAGGCCTTTCGTTCATGAGAATCTTTCCTGGAAGATTTGTGGCTTCGGTGTGACTTAGATCTATAACTAGAACTGCTCTTGGACTTCTCAGATCTATCACTAGAACTGCTCTTGGACTTCTCCTCTTTGCTCTTCTTCCTCGCCGGTGAAGAGTGACAAAGCGGCTGTTGTCTGAGGGGCGACCTGGACCGCGCCCGTGACGTGGAGGCTGTCACCGGGGGCGTAGGTTCACGAGGTCTCTTAGATGTGCCGGGCGCTGGAGTAAGTGCTGTACCCTGCCCAGTCTCTGCCGACTTTCGTACAATTACTCTAGATTTAGAAGGGGTACGTTTAATAGGGGGGTGCTCAATAAGTAATTTATCCCAAAGAATTACGTTATCACATTGAAGGGCTTTATGAGCCACTGTGGTAGCATAAGTGGACAACAGTTGCCTGACCTCCCGCAAAGCGATCTCCGCGGGTCTATCATCGTCTCGCAATACTTTATTACCCAATTGAGTACAGAAGGTACAGTTCTGCGTCACCCACAAACCCCTTGAGCGATCTAAACATTTAACACATCTAATGCAAAGAGTGTGTGCAAAGATAGGGATACCTGAACAGGAGGGTGAAACACACAAAGCAAAAACAGGGTCTAGGGCAGCCATGACAGAGACTGGTGGAAAACTAACCCACCCCCGGGTTTACTCCAGGTTCTCTATAGCCCCGCCGGAACTCCGCCCTGGAAAAAAGAAAATTTCCAGGAATTAATGCTCATAAGGCTACACCAACATGTTCGAACACAAGTGTTAAATAACCCGCCGGGTAACGAGACGTAATACACAACCATTACAGCTCGCTACGCGGGAGGTTCATAAGTAAAGATTTCAGGGTAAACCTGACTTTTTGGACCGACAGCGATTTCAGTAAGTTTTATTTTGTTTTTTGTAATTTTTCCTTCAGATATAGTGTTGTTTTATACTGAAGAGGAGCGGAAATGAGTATTTACCCATTATCCAACAATCTAAAAACACGCCCCCCACTAGTGGGGAGGGCTATGAAGTTCAGGGAAAATGAGGGGTTAAAAGGGTAAAAATACAATAATATAGCGCTTTGTATCAAAACTTGGCTCGGGTTTTCCCAAATTGCAAACCCATACAACCCAATTTTGTGAATACCCGAGCAAACTTTTGACGAAAGCTGGCTCGGATTTCACGGGGTGGAGTGGGTAGCCTAATAGTTCATGTTATAAAAATAGTCAACTTTGGGAAGACATTAGCCTAACCTAACAACCTTACCTAACCTATCCTAGTATTATGCCACCCCCGCTGGTTGGGTTAGATTTTTTTTTTTTTTTTTTTATGTTCTAGGCTATTAGCCTAACCTAACAACCTTACCTAACCTAGTATATGGGTGGGGGCTGCCGCCTCCACACCCCCGCTGGTTGGGTTATTTATTTATTTTTATTTTTTTATTTTTATGTGCTATTAGCCTAACTTAACCTAACCTAACTTAACCTAGTATATGGGTGGGGGCTGCCGCCCCCACACCCCCGCTGGTTGGGTACTGGCTGAAAAACTTATTGTTTTACACTAGCCTAGGCCTATACATGTATTTTAGCGTTTTTGTTTTTTCTCCCTTATAATACATTTCAGCTCTTAACCCGGGAGCTGCGGGGAGACTCTTAAGAGTTCCCCCGGCGCACTGCGGGAAGACTCTTAAGAGTCAGAGAAAATAAAAATCAACTTTTGACATCGAAAAAAAAAATTTTTTTTATATTTTTTTTTTTTTTATTTTTTTTTTTTTTTTTTGGCCCCTGGGCCATGCAAAATCTCAGTCCTCTACCTCCCCTCCTTCCCCACTTTCCTCCTCTCCTTCAGTTATCACCTATTTTCCCTGTTATTCCCTTATTCTGAGGTATATTTTCGTGCTAACATTAGAAATCCGATTGGAGGGTGTGGTCATCACTGATAGCAAGCGAGTGTCAGAGAGAGAGAGAGAGTATCGATCGACTGCGTCTCAGTGGCCTTGGGGGAAATTGGCGGGAAAGCAGATTGCCTCACCCATACATTATACAACTCGCGGGCTATATCTCCGATTTTGACCATCCAAACGCTGTTTTCACTCGTTTTATTGTTGTTTCAGGTTAATACCTTTATAATCAACCCATAATAGGCGCATATGGATAAATATTAATGCTATTAATGGCACAATGAATATTTTAGTGACGGAAACACCTCAAATACGTCAGCACAGGGGGACGTTTCCAATTACCCCCATGCGCACTTCAGAGGTTAATGCCATATATAGCAATGATGTATATGCTCTAACGGACCTATTAGGCCTAAACAGATCGATGAGCTAACTGTCGGTCCAAAACATCAGTATAACCGATTTCAGAATATCTTAACCTGTCCAAAAGATTTACGAATATCCTCTGACATGATATAAAGACCAGCATGGCTTTTATAAATGACGCAGTCTTCCCAGTGGTGTTTGTTAAGTTTTACTGGAAAACCCATAAAAAGACGCCGGCCCCCGTATTATCTCGCAGATCAAAAACTGGGAAGCCTGTCTTAAATGCTAGATCTGACTTCTCCCGAAGCGTCCTAGATCGCCGTATGTCGAAGGCGGCGATACTTTAACGTATCCCTCAATTGTCTGGTCAACTATACTGAATTGCAAATCCATTAATCCCACCCTCCCAAGGTGCAACCGCCGGGTGTGAATTTAAGTTTATAACGTTAACCCCAATTGTTCCTATCCCCACTTCTTTGCAAAAGATCGCCGGGGAGGAAAGACCAATCAACAAACAGCCTAGTTTTACTGGCTTTGCAAAACCGGGAAAAATTAACTCAACAAGTGTCCGCTTGAACACTTAGTTAAATGGGTAAAGCCATCCCGCCGGGAAACACAGTAAGCCTGAACACAGGCTCCACCACAGAGACGCAGTCCTGGAGAGCCTCAAGCCACCACTCGCCGGGGAAAACAAGCCTTTTTTAACCACGCGTGATTAAAAACTCGGCAATCAGCCAGGTTTTCACGGTGTAACCGAGAAAACCCGCCGGAAAAGGCAACCCACCCCGCCCAGATTCAATCTGAACGCACCAAATAGACCGTGGAATTAGCCAAAGCACAACTAACCCAGGACACACAATTAGTCCGTGGAATTAGCCAATACACAACTAATCCAGGACACACAAATAGTCCGTGGAATTAGCCAATACACAACTAAACCAGGACACACATGACACAGTAGTACATATTTATAACATAAATCAATAACACTTGTACATGTGGCAAAGCTACGAGAGGCTGGCTAGGCCTAAGCAGACGGAAATAATATGTAATCATGTCGTAATATAAACAAAAAGCACTGAATCATATCACAACAGGAACCACCGTCAACACACCAATGTAGCACACAATTCCCGGCAAAGGGAAGAACTGACTCGGGACCCAGAAAAAACTTCACTAAGTGAAGAAAAATACGCTGGGAACGTCAGAGAAAAGAAAAGCTACTTCATCAGAAAGATAAGAAGAAGCCTAATAACGCGTAGTGAAAGCCGCCTACATCACAAAGCTAGCTAACCGCGCAAACGTTTCACGCGTCCACCACGGGACCACGAGGGTACACCCGAAATAGATGTCCCAAACACACGACCCAAAATACACTGCACTGCGGGCAACCCGCCCGGGACACTCCTGCTACGCATATCCTAACCTTACTCGATACATCCCGGAGTAAACAAATGAGAAAAAACTCACTAGGGACACAGCAAATGCGGAACCAGCGGAGCGTGGGGAGGCACGTCCGGATAGGTTGAGCGCAGAGCAGAGACGGAAGAATGACGCCTGAGACCTGAGTCAGCGTCTGGTCAAAGATCCACACAAGTACATCCACGATTATATGGAAAGCTTATGAATAGTTATTCTTATTTTCTTTTTCTTTTTTATTTGTTACAAAGTTTTTTCGTAGTGAGAACCCAATTTCATAGACTGAACCATGAGTGAGGTTGCGTGCGCTCATGATGAAGGCTCCTCAATTTTTTATGCTCTGCGCGGTAGATTCAAACTACGGCGGATGAGTGTTTGAAGAGGGTGCCTTATGTAATAGGCATAATCGTCAATGATGGAGGGGCCACTAATAAATTAGTGATTTATATATTACAGCCTGTACTAACTACTTATACAGTTACCATAATTGCAGTTCATCTTTTTACTAGGCCTAGATACTTAATTTTCATCATTATATTTCTGTATCTTCTAGTTATGATCATCTGCAGCAGTTACTCTGCACTGCTTTAGCTTCCTATAACAGTGTCTAAGAAAACCCTTACACTACACAGCTACTGTATTTCAACATTAATACTTCCAATTGAACCATAAACTATAATCACCCATCAGCCGTAGTAATTTAATCATCGGCTCCAGACATTACTATAAAGACTCTTAGCATGACCAAATGAACCTTTGTGGAGTCTCTCATGTTCCCCTCAAGATTGCGAGGTGTTCCAGTGTTGTGCGGACGACCTACATGTTTGTACTTCATTTTGTATGTCATTTTATATATGGAATCACTATTGCTAAGAGGCTGAATAAATGTGTAAAATGAACCTGGTGTTTGCAGTGACCTTTCTTTATGAGGGGGTCCCCCCTACTACTATTACGCCCCTTGACGAGGTTGGGGGTTTCGGGGCCAGCGACTAGGGCTTGATGGGGGAGACTGGGTTTTCCCTTTCCTTCTCCCCTCGAGCTTTTGTCGTTGGCTTGACTAATTTTGCGTAGTTTTTTATTCCTCTGTCTATGTTATTCCCCTTCTGTTCTTATTTTGTCCCATTTGGTTGTCCTCGGGCAACCTATATCACATACCTCCCTGGCCTGGCTAGGTAGTAAGCTCCTGACCTGATTTGTCTCTTCGGTTGCTGATGCGACCGAGCAGACTTGATTCCCCTCAGTAATGAATGTTTTGCATCTCGCTGTGATATTTGTTCTACCTTAGTCCTGATCTTTCATTATTCGCCCTTGGTCACTTCTTGGTTGGTGCTGCTGTGTAGCATTTCTTGCCTCATCCTTCGGCCCTGCTCTATATGAGCTCTGCTGTGGAGCTCATGTGGTCCAGCTGAACTGATGAAATGGCGAGAAATGTCTGCGTGTCTTCGCCTTCCTAGATTTGTTCACCTCCTACCCTTCCCTATCTATCTTGACTTGATTAGTTGTCCATCTTGATCTAATCCTTCGGGCCAGCCCTATGAGAGTTCTTATTGTGGAACTCAGTAGTCTGGTTAAACTAATTAAAAAAAAAAATCTTTATGAGGTATCACACGAGAGCTTTTATCATCAACTATATTCTGGCAATATTTTGAGACTTTTTTGCATTGATATTGGCAACTAGACTGAAAGTAGATTATTATAAGCCATAAGGGATGGAATTCTTATATAAATATATTTCGGAAGCTGCCAGAGAGAGCCAAGGGCATAAAAACATGATTATAAAAGATCTTGTGTGATAGTGGCTCAACGATACTTGTGGGACCATCATATGTCTAAGCTTAGCCTGTATGCTAACCATTTTTGTCCAGAAGGCACTGTGCTGCAGAACAGATTCAAGAGAGTGCGGGGCTGTTTGGCCAGGCAGCTTAGGGAACGACAACAACAACAACAACAGATTCAAGAGTGTTGAAAGCCTTGGGTTGCCAACAATTTACCAATTTTTAAGTATAGATGCCTGATTTAATGTTGTTTCATTTTGATGTTGTTCAATACTTAGGGAGCAAAATTCACTTTAAAGTTGCTATGCTTCATCATTCAATTGCAAATTAGATCATATTGTGAAAAATCACAAGAAAATTTACTGAAACAATTGCTTCACTTAATGTAATATCACTTTAAGTCTCATGTTTCCGGAACATAACCACAACTTTAAGTGAGGAACTACTGTACACATAGCATATATACACTGTATACTGTACACATGGTAACATAAAGAACAAAGCATGCTCAGTAGACCACATATCTCCGCCATGCCTGCAAATCAAAGCAAATGTTATTCTGATAAAAGCTGAAGGACCGGACTTCAAAAATCCCTGGAAGGTACAAAGGCTGAAATTTACAATCGACATCCCCCACATTCAATCGACATCCCCCACATTCAATCCACATACCACCACATTCAATCCACATACCACCACATTCAATCCACATCCACCACATTCAATCCACATACCACCACATTCAATCCATATACCACCACATTCAATCCACATCCCCCACATTCAATCCACATACCACCACATTCAATCCACATCCACCACATTCAATCCACATCCCACCACATTCAATCCACATCCACCACATTCAATCCACATACCACCACATTCAATCCGCATCCCCCACATTCAATCCACATACCACCACATTCAATCCACATCCACCACATTCAATCCACATCCCACCACATTTAATCCATATATCCACCACATTCAATCCACATCCCACCATATTCAACAGCAAGGAAGATACTCTCTATGCCTCGCAAGCTTGAATATTCTTCAGTATTTATTAATCAAAATGTAAAACTTGTTCTTAACATCAATCATCAATTACGAACCCCAATGCACTTGAATAAACTAATGAAAGCATATGGTCCTCCCGGGATTCGAACTCGGGACACCACACCCAGAACATAAGCATCTAAACCATTACACCACCAACACAATTAAAACCCGGATTCTGCAGAAAGAGAGCAGAACACCTGAGATTTTCTCCGAGCTCAGAGACTCTCCCCAGAAGGACCCTAGGTACTGAGGCCAGACTGGTGGATGGCATTGGCACTGACAGAGGCAAATAAAAGAAATACGATTTTATTCAGATTCGGGGTTTGAAACTTCTTCTCCCTCATGCTTATCCCCATTAGTTTTGAAAATTTAAGACATTTGCCCCATAGCTGGGGGTGGCCGACTCTAGACAGAGCCCGAACAGAAACAACATTAAAAGTTCCAATTGTTAGGGTCCGGGACCACTTTCAAGTTTCCCTTCTCTGTCTCGTCTAGTAGGTCTATTATACGGGGTCCCGGCCGGGCCCGAGTTGATGATACAGTTGGCCTCAAAAGTTTGATCCCTTTTTTTCTTTTTTCTTTTTTAGGACAAATAATAGGCTATATTTGAATCAAATGTGTGGATTACTGTGCAAAAGTTCATTTATAAAGCCAATTACTGGATTATTAATCAATAACTTTTGCAAGTCTATCGTGCTTTTACTGTCACATAAAATCACGGGTGGGTACGAATTCCTGTGGGCAACTTTACAACATTCTTCAGCTTATATAGGGAAATAAACATATAATCCATAATACGTTGTTTTTATTTTCATTGTTTGCATAATCCTTTGCCCATGTATATTGTTTAGCAACTTTATATGTCCTAATTGTACTTTATTAGATTTGAATGTATGACTACAGGTATAGTGCTTAGTGACACTTAGGGTGGCTTATCTTCCTGTGACAGTCATATCCTACGGTGCCTTATCTCACTATGACAGTCATATCCTAAATGTCATATCCTATGGTGACTTATCTCACTATGATAGCCATATCCTAAATATCATATGTTTAAGAGTATCCTGGCCGTGCGTGTCCCTGCTGCCCCACCCCGCCCGCTACTATGACTGGCACGTGCAACCTAACTCACTACCCCACAAGCCCCCCCCCCCCCCCCCCTCTCTCTCTCTCTCTCTCTGCGGGCCCTCAAACATATCCTTCATTACCCACGACACCCGCACACCATGCTACCCACAAATACTTATCAAAGGTTCCTAATTATATCGTTAATACTATCCCACAACCCCCACTTATCATGCAGCCCTAGAACAGCCCTCTGCAGGTACCTAATATGATCTAGATACCTCCCCCTCAAACCCCTGCACATGATACCATCCGAGAGCAGCCCTCTTGGGGTTCTAATTCCTAACTCAATCCTTTCCCACAAACCCCACACAGCATGATGCCCAAGATCAGCCCTCTGCGTGCCCCGCCTAACATGTATGGTGTGACGGTCTAAGGAGAGATAGATATACATAGATGAATATATAGATAGATAGATAAATAGATAGAGGGGAGAGCGAGAAAAGGAGGTTGAATCCTTCCCTCTCTAACCCCCACACAGCAGACTACCCAAGAGCAACCCTTTGCAGGCCTTGATTGCAATCCAAATCCATCCCCACAGCCCCATACTGCCCAAGAGAAACCCTCTGTGGGTATTAATTACTATCTAAATCCGTCCCCCCAATCCCCGCACGACATACTGCCCAAGAGTAACCCTCTGCAGGTATTAATTACTATCTAAATCCGTCCCCCCAACCCCCGCACGTCATACTGCCCAAGAATAACCCTCTGCGGGTATTAATTACTATCTAAATCCGTCCCCCCAATCCCCGCACGACATACTGCCCAAGAGTAACCCTCTGCGGGTATTAATTACTATCTAAATCCGTCCCCCAACCCCCGCACATCATACTGCCCAAGAATAACCCTCTGCGGGTATTAATTACTATCTAAGTCCGTCCCCCCAACCCCTGCACGTCACCCTCTGTGGGTATTAATTACTATCTAAATCCGTCCCCCCAACCCCTGCACGTCATACTGCCCAAGAGCAGCCCTCTGTGGGTATTAATTACTCTAAATTCGTCCCCCCAACCCCCGCACGTCATACTGCCCAAGAGCAGCCCTCTGCGGGTCCCAAATAGGCATGGGGCGACAGTCTAATGAGAGAGAGAGAAGGGGGCTAGGGGGGGGGGGGGAGGGGGGGGCATCATGCTGCCCAAGAGCAGCCCTCGTAGTGTCCACCACCACCTCCCCCCCCCCCCCCCCAACACGCATGGAGTGACCAAAGTAAATGGGAGTGACTAAGGAGAGATAGATAGATAGAGAGCAAGAAAGAAAGAGAGGTGGAGAGAGATATAATTATACAGAGAGGCAGATATATAGATAGATAGAGCGAGAGAGAGGCGGATCAAGCCTTCATCACTTCTTCACTCTTCTTCCCGATCTGGTTTATGGGTATGGAGGTATGAGGGGCCGAGGGAGAGGGGTGGAGGGAGACAGAGGGGGAGGAAGGGAGGGGGGCTGACAGGTGAGGGAGGGTGTATACAGGACCCCACGGTGAGGGGTACCCAAATTTTAAAAACTGGATCAAACCGGATAAAAAAGGCTTGATTTTACTTAACAACCATTGTTTGCTGCACATACGGTGGCGGCGGGGGAAGAGAGAGAGCGGCTCCATTCAGGGGGCTCCAATACCCTCCTCCACCTCCCTCCCCCTACCTCCCACAACCAGCCATTTTCTTTCTCTCTCCAGAGTCAGGGCAGCAAACAAAGGTTATTATGTAAAGTCAAGTCTTTTATATCCGGTTATATCCAGTTTTCAAAATTTAGGTACCCCTCACCCTGGGGTCCTCTATACACCCTCCCTCATCTGTCAGCCCCTCTCACTCCCTCCCCCTCTGTCTCCCTCCACCCCTCCGTCTCGGCCCCCAATACCTCCATACCCCTAAACCAGATGGGGAAGAGTGAAGAAGTTATGAAGGCCAGTTTGATGTGCCCCCGCCCCCTCCATGCCCCCTCCCCCCCCCACCTCTCTCACTCACACACACACACACATTCACTCACTCACTCTCTCTCTCTCTCTCTCGACCGCCACCTGTGGATGACATAGGATAGAATCCGATAGACCCCCACATTTCACATAAATCTACGGGTGCAGCACAATCTTTTTTGTTTTACCCATAATATCGCCTCGAGCAATATGTGACGTCAGACAAAACTTTTAACTTTCAGCCAATCAGAAGCGAGCAACTTTTTTCAAGGGCCTAAAATTCATACGCTATGGCCTATTGGGGGGGGTGGGTGGGGGGGGGAGTTCATCCTACTCGTGACTCAAGTGTCTTGACTCTTGTGTCATAACTGGCTCAACTCTGTGGGCCGGACTGTCTGAGCATAAGCTCCCGCCGCCGCCCCCCCCTCAACCCCCCTTCCACTCTCTCACACACACACTCGACCATCGCCCCATACATATTTGAGACCCGCAGAGGGTCGCTCTTGGGCGGGGGTTGTGGGGACGGATTTGAATAGGAGTTAATACCCGCAGAGGGCTGCTCTTGGGCAGTATGACGTACGGGGGTTGTGGGGACGGATTTGGATAGGAATAACTACACGCAGAGGGTTGGTCTTGGGCAGTGTGACGTGCGGGGGTTGTGGGGACGGATTTGAAAAGGAATTAATACCCACAGAGGGTTGCTCTGGGGCAGTATGACGTGCGGGGGTTGTGGGGACGGATTTGGATAGGAATAAATACCCGCAGAGGGTTGCTCTTGGGCAGTATGATGTGCGGGGGTTGTGGGGAGGGATTTGGATAGGAATAAATTCTTCCATCTCCCTCTCTCTGTCTAACTATCTATCTATCTCCGCTCTTGAGAGTATAATGTGCAGGGGTTGTAGAAGAAGGATATATTTGGGTCCTGTAGAGGGCGGCTCTTGTGTAGCAAGGTGTGTTGGGGATGACAGATAGGATAGGGACCCCACCTTGCACATAAATCTACGGGTGCAGCACAATAATTTTTATTTTACCGACGCAATATGTGACGTCAGACAAAACTTTTAACTTTCAACCAATCAGAAGCGAGCAACTTTTTTCAAAGGTCTAGAATTCATACGCTATGGCCTATGGGGGGGGGGGAGGGTTCATCCTACTCGTGACATAACTGGCTCAGCTCTGTGGGGCCGGACTGTCCGGTCACAAGCTCCTTTGGGAGGTCGTGGATGGGTACACTGTCGAAAATATCTATATATCTATTGCCAGACGTCTTGATACCCGAAGGGATTGACACGAATGAATCGCCTCCATGCACCTTTTGTCAGCCGGCGCCCTTCCTCCCACCCAATACCATTATCATAAATACCATGCATCTCAAATATGGGTACACTCGGATACCATAGTCTCTAGCCCACCCCACTCTGGCACGAGGTGAGACCAGGACCCTTTCTGGACGGTGGCCCACAGTGATAGTTACGGCTGAGGTTTGGGAGAGAGAGAAACGCACACACGAACACAGCGTGAAGCATTTGGGACAGGATTCGAAGTTTTCAAATGCTTCACACTGTGCTCGTTAGTGTGTTGCCCTCTCTCTCAAACCCCACCCCTCACCATCACTGTGGGCCGCCGTCCAGAAAGGGTCCTGGCCTCACCTTTTGCCAGAGTGGGGTGGGCTAGAGACTATGGTATCCGAGTGTACATAAGAAAAGAAAACGGGAACCTGCAGAAAGCCGATTGGTCCATACAAGGCAGATTCCTTTCACACCCAACCCATTTGATATATGCTTCTATAACGTGTACCAAAACTATTGTAGATATGAAAATAAAAGTGACAATTGTATCTTTTTTATCATTGAACCCATTATATGTTTGGTTATATAGTGTATTAACCCCTTAAGGATTATGATGCGTTTTGATAGTATAATCTGGCTATTATTAAACGATTTTATTTAGATTAAGAAGGGTGTATGTAAGTCAGATGGTTGATTAAGATAGTCTCTACCTCTTTAATTTCGACAGACCCTTCCGAAGCTAGATAATATCGTCTAATGATAGCCAGAATAAACTGTCAAATAAATAGCTTATCTGTTATGAATAAAAACAAATAATTAGGATATGACAAATACGATCAATATTTATTTATTTATAAAGTATATACATAAAATATATATATAGATAGATAGCCAGATATATAGATAGATAGACAGATGGATAGATATATAGATAGAGAGAGAGCTAGAGTGGGAGGGGGTAGGGGTTGTCAGTTTTAGCGAGGTGAGGCAGCTGAGGGACAGATCATCACACTCTTATATCACACATTTAAGCGCTAAAGATAGCCATTATTAAGTAACTAGGCACTATACTAATACCTATGATTCTAATAAAGTATAGTCAGATAAAATAAGCACGTTTAAATATATACAAAGGCTTTACATCTAGGGAAATGTCCTTCCATACAAAAAAAAAAAAAAAAGGACCAAACTTTTGAGGCCGACTGTATTTATTAATTCAAGCCAAGCTACTGTATAATAAACCATACTAATGATTAAAGTGTAGTAGGCCTATTGGTCCGTTCATAAAACAAAAAAAAAGTGGTATCAAACTTTTGGGGCCAACTGTATCTGCAAATTTCTCGGCCAGGAGTCGTGGAGCGACGAGAAAATTCAGCGAATTTGCTCTGGGGGCATTTCGGAAAAGTGGCAACGTCGCACTAACAAAAATCGTTGAATTATCGCATATACAGGCATTCAATCAACATTTCATCTATGTAGTTGAATTCAGCGCACAAAACTACATAACCCACGTATCTTAATTTTCATCATAAACCGTTATTTAAGCATATATTAATGATTTTCGTGACTAGGTTTGGAGATGTGGCACCACTGTAAAAGGTTGCCAAGTATGCAGTTGTGATTTGGTGAGTACTTTACACCGCCCTTGCCATTTGATTTCCAGCCATCGACCTGACAACAAGTAAGTCCAATATTCCCCCTTATATTCTCCATTTTTAGCCATCTTTTTAAGTTTTAATTTAGTGACTTGCCCTAATTTCCGATGTCCGTGACTTTGCGCCAGGTGCCTGATCATTGGTTTCCTAATGTTTCGTGTTTTTCATTAGATTTAAGAGAAATTAATGATGAAAGCCGGTGAGTTAACCAGGCGGGTTGAGCAAACAATATGGCGACCGAGTGAAACTTAGGAAGCCGGCAGGTTGTCACTTCCGGGGTCAATTATCGTCTGTATAATGCACTAAATCTATTAAGTACCCGATAATTGCAAGTTTAAGGTTAAAGAAAGTCATAATATTTGTGTCAGATTATACACTTAGCACCAAACACGATGATAGACATTGGCATATGCATATTTTTCCCCATTATAATACTACACTATTGCATAAATGGGCATATTCATTGTTTTATTGACAAGTTATTTAGGAATAGTTACGAAATAGTGGGTTAGGACTCTGGTTTCATCCACTTAGCATAATATGCGATCTTTTGATCTAGCATTTATCAGTCAATACTCATGTTTTATCGAATGATATAATAGGTTAGAGGCTAAAATGGAATATACGGAGTTAATTTTAATATACAGTAGTTCAGTGAAATGCTAAAAATACAACAAACAAGGCAGTTATTTGGGGCTGGTAACATGTCGCCCAACCTCCGCCATTTTGGTAACCACTGGGTGTCATTATCCTCTCTTTACACTCCAATATATCCATAGATTCCACACCCATAACAAACATTCGGTAATACTGGTACAGGATATATAGTTTACTCCATGGATATAATTTACACAAATTAAATATCGCCCCGTTGTTTGATAATTGACAACAAAATGGCGGCCAAGGAAAAAGATGGCCGTTCTCTCACAGGGCCTCCATTAACCACATGGCAGGTTATATTATTACAAGGTAAGGCCAGTTTAATTTTGCACCTGGCGGAAAATTAAATTCCTGTGCCGCTAAATTACCAATGCTTAGCGCCTTCGTTGTGGATTTGCATACTATTAATACCTAGTTATCATAATTAACCCCTGCTGTACCGGCGACCTCTTATAATTTTATCAAAGCTATATTTAGACGAATATGTGCAGTTTAAGGAGGATCTGGGGCAGTAAACAGGGTTAAGTGAGATGGTTCAAAGCCTATTAATTCATGGAGGCCCTTTTTAAGCTGAATAAAATCTTCTAGTAGTAGCCATAAAAAGCTAAAATGACGGCACTGGTAATGAAGGGGTTAACATATTTTGCTTTTAACATCTTAATTGTCGGGTAGTGAACACGGGAGCATGACAATTTACCGCTGGCCGAAATATAAGACTATGGATTACTTCTTCATAGTGCATTTAGCTCTTCCAATCTATCTACTTTGAATGTTGCTAATGTTAAACAATTTCCGACTTTAAAGTTTGTTATCGATAATTAATACCATTTTGAAAGTACTCAATGCTTCTGGATCATAATAATGCTTAAGGTTTTTATCATTAACATGCTTAGCTACCAAATCTTCGCTGCATAATCAAGATAGGTACGGTCGCGCTAATAAGTTATGTCCCGGCTGCCATTTAGTTTAGCTCGCTCTATCTGTGCTGTATTAATGTCTGCCAGATGTTGAATTGGGTGGGTAAGTGTAGGAACATGTATGTATATTGCACTCGATATGAAGAAATTAAGCTTAGATATTGCGGATACCAATTATTAATCAAAATATACTTGGTGCCGAGACATGTCAATTTACGGCCACCTAAGAATAACCTATACACACCAATATAATGAAAGGGGAAGAGTCTAATGAAAGGGGAGGGGTCTAATTTCTTGGTCGATTTTGTCATATTTGTTTTTAGTTTCCTCCCTAGACTTCCAAACTTTAAAAAACGTCCATTAGAATTAAATTTGTACATTTTTCGATAGAAAAATGTCACGGCCGAAGGCCGGTTCCTGCACAATTACAGGCTCGCTATCGCTAGCCAGGAAATAAATTTGACACCTAAATGGCACGAAAGGTCTAAATATTGACAGACATGGTGAAAGGTAAAATAAAAAATAAAATTAATGTGATAAACTTATAAGATCTGAGAACTAATAGGGCTAAACATGAGGGAGAAGGGGGTCTAGAAAAACTACCAATCTCCCCATAAGGATTTTTAAAGATCGGTTTATCCCTTTAATTCCTAAGTCTTTTTTGAAGTACAGTCGCGCTAATAAGTAATTTCCCAGCTGTCATTAAGTTTGGCTTGTTCTGTGCTGTATTAATGTCAGTCAGATGTTGAATAGGGTGGGTAAGTGTAGGAACATGTTTGTATATTTCACTCGATATGAAGAAATGAAGCTTAGATATTGCGGATACCAATTATTGATCAAACCCTGTTTGGTGCCGACACATCACTTATTAGCGCCACTGTACATGTAATCGTCTAATGCTAGCCAGAATTATGTGTTTAACACCAACCAACTTATGAATTTAAAGAAAGTATACAAAGGAATAATTAAAGTGAGAGAATATACCTTTTTGGAAGCACATTAGGGTAAGATCCTGTGTAGCGGGTAGAACTGTTTTTGAGATGCCTATTTACTAAGAAACATTGAACAATATCTTTAACCTAACCAAAACCTAACCTAACCTAGTATATTAGTAGACTATTTATGAATGTAAAACTTAAAAATATATTAAAACTTTACCAAATTTTTGAGGTATAAATACATGTCCACCCGCTACACAGGATTATACACACATGAGTATTGATAAACCCATCTCAAGATAGAAAGATATATCTAATAAACAAGGCAAGATCTATCAATTATGTTTTTTTCCACCAACCAACTAAACATTTAAACTCAATGAAATCAACAAATACATGTAGCACTCAGAGGACTCGAACCTAGGACACTCACATCGAAATTCCGCGCACTATGCATTACGCACTGGGAAAAAGACAGTTTCTAAATATACACACATAATAATAATGCTAACACAAACAAATTATGGTAAAAATTGAAGAGACCGTTATTTTTGTCGTTTTGTTAGGTTAGGTAAAAAGGCTGTCCTGAGTCTCTTAAATTTTTACCCAAATTATATACAGTATACTTGGCTGATTGAGATATATTTTAAAAAGGTATTTTTCTTCTTTTACAGATGTCGAACGATGATTGAAACTCCAACCAGATCACTCAACCAGTTTACCACTACCACCACCACTGCAACAATATCCTTTAATCCTAACCATCCTTTCCCACTGTGTTCTCTGTAAAGGGAAGTTTTATTTTGATTTTGTATATATATATTTTTTTCGTCCCAAGACCTTCAGTCAAGCTTAAATAAAATACCTCGAAGACCCCCCTTAGAGATAATTTTTTACATTTTTCGATAGAAAAATGTACCAGCCGAAATAATAATAATAATAATAATAATAATAATAATAATAATAATAATAAAAATACTAATAATAAGGCCAGTTTCTCATTAATTTCAGGCTCGCTAGCGCTCGCCAGGAACAAAATAGATCGCTATATGGCACAGGTCTTTAGTGCCAAACTAGGTGAAAGTCTTCGTCTCAAAATAACCTGGGCTAAGCATGAGGGAGAAAGGGGCCGGAGCAAACTTCCCTTTAATCTTTACCATCCTCCCCCCCCCCCCCCCTCCCCCATTCCTTCCACTGTCCTTGTCACCACCTAAACCACCTCCCTTCTACTAACATGTGTATAGACATTATGTTAGATAGGCGGCAAATTTAAGGTAAGATTCTATTTTAATACATTTCAGTGTAAATGATATACTTATTGTTTTGCAATAATTTATATATAAATAAATCTGGTATATATATTTGTTTTAAATTTGCTATAACTATAATATTTCCAATAACTTAAACCTAATTTTTTTATAATGAAATATAATATAATTAATCCATGCACTAATCTTTTTCTCCTATCGTCGTTGGCTTCGAAATAGAAAAAGTTTCTGGTAGGGATGCTGAGGTGGGGGGGGGGGGGGGGGGGGGGGGGGGGGGTAGCTCTAGTTAGTTTAAGGGGTAGGTATAGGTAGGAGTCTGTTTTAGGTTAGTATTGGTTAGGTGTTGCTCTATTCGGTTCCCTGAGGAGGTTGGTTAGTAGTCTGTTAGAGGCTTGGGTAGAAGCTTAGTTAGTTCGTTAGATTTAGTTAGTACAAGGCTACAATAGTTTGGAGTTTGGTTGAAATCCGGCCGGTGCATTTCTGGTCGTCTGTTCGTTGGTTGTGAAGGTTGCAAGTTTTCAGATGATGTGGCGGCTTGCAGACCCGATGGGACAGCTTGCAGACCCGATGTTGTGGCCGATTTGCAGACCCGATGTTGTGGCTGATTTGCAGACCCGATGTTGTGGCTGATTTGCAGACCCGATGTTGTGGCTGGCAGAACGGCGCTCCTGTAATAATTAAATATTTTATCAATAGGAATGAGCTGGATGGCCCGACGGAAGAGGAACAACGGTGAAATAAGGTATGCCAGAGAAACTGTGACTAATATAACTTTAAATCTTCCCAACAGGTTAGAGATGGGAGGACCGTCGCGATCTTACCCGACCCTGCCCAACCCAAGACGACCCGATACTCCAGGCATCACGACCACCTTGACTATGGTTGAGATAAATGTTTTTTTGTTGCAAAAATATTTATGAATTGATAAATTTTGAAAATCTGCATTATATCAGAAATATTGGCCTAATTGACCACTTGTGAGTTTCCGGCTATAAGGAAGTTTGGGCCGTATACAAAGTTATTAAACAGAAATGCAGTGATGTAATGTAGGTTTTTGATGGATAGAAAGTACGGTGAATTTGGTTTTGTGTGTTTATATAATTATGCAATACAACTCCTATTTTAACTCTTAATTCTGCTAAATGTCGATATAAAAAACTCAAACTTCCTTATAGCTTGAAACTCGCAAGTGGTCAATTCCTTAAGCTGTAATATTAATATTTGATTTTCTAACAGATGTGAGGGATGTGAGCCCTGTACAGTACAGTTGAGGCTCGGCGGAGGGAGACACAAACTGAGCCTTAACCATCTTCACCAACAAACTAGGGTAAGAACACAAAAATATTAATAGGGTTAATGGCTAATGGTTTATTTATTGGTACGGTATATAGATTTAATTATTTGTAAATTTGTTTCCTCCCTAGACATCCATCAATCTTAAAAAAAACATCCCCAAGATCCCCCTTAGACAAATTTGTAAACTTTTCAGTAGAAAATTGTCCAGGCCGAAGGCCGGTTCCTCCTACATCACAGGCTTGGTATCACTCGCCAGGAAAATTAGTCTCCCAAATAGCACGAAAGGTCTTGATAAAAACAAATAGGTTGAAAGGTCTTAAAATCGCCAAAGTAATGGGCTGAACGTCTTCTAATCGGCAAAGTAATGGGGCTAAACATGAAGGGGGACCAGAAAAATGACTTCTCTCTTTAACAATATTAAAAGGTTAGGTTAACATGTGTATATTTGTCTCTTAAGTTCCCTTAGCCTATCCCATATAGTAATTATATCAACACCTAAGTTTTTTAAGTTGTGTATTTAGGGCTTGTTCCTCTAAAACAAATTCTGATGTTCCATATACTGTATTAATGCTAAAACATAGGGTTCATTACAAATTCCTTATTTGTATTAAGAAATAGTTCTCTCGATCTTATAATTACCTCTCAAAAATTAGTTTAATGCCCACCACTCACTCAAAGACAACTGCAGAGGTTGAAGTAACTAAACAAAGTTTCTAAACACCCCTGATGGTCACAAAGGAGTTTAAGTATCCCCCCAAACATCATGAAGGGTCAATAACAGTACCTGCCACTGCATTACAATCTCCCCCTTGCTTTAACAAATTCAGAAGTATATATTCATAAACTACACTGCAGATAATTTCAATAATAAAGGTTCTAAAATTGATACCCCTTATTACTGCAGGCTTGTGTATAGTTACTAAAACCTGAACCTTGGACAATACGATAGAGGGTTCACTAGTTGCTCAACATCACGGGCTAAGGGGAGGTTTTTAGTTTGCTCCCTAGACTTCCATCAAGACCCCCCTTCGAGATAAATGTGTAAATTTTTCGGTAGAAAAATATCCCGGTCGAAGGCAGTTTCTTCCAAAATTACATGCTTGCTATCCTTCGCGAGGAAAAATTAGCTATTCAAATGGCATGACAAGTCATAAAATTTACAAATTGGGGCAAAAAGTCTTGTAATAGTCAACACGAATAGTAGACAGTCATAGAATCTCAAACCGAGCTAAACATTAGGACGAAGGGGTCCAGAAAAAGGCCTTAATGCAGTGGTGACTATAGTTATTAGCGTTATGCATCAGGATGTTAACTAATACTAACCTAATGTTTCAGATGTATGATAGACGTCCAGCCTGAGGGGGACAACAGACGGATGGTGGGAATCGTGGACCAACAACTCTCATCAACCACAACTGTAATTGGGTCTGTTACTAAAATGTTTTAATACGATCTATTCTGAAAGTCTATGCAATGTAATATTTTGAAGTTTGTTCTATAAATTAAAATTTAAAACTTGCAAACTAAACAAACCAAAATTGGGACAAGGACAATATAAAGTCAGTTTTAATGATTCGTGTCTTAAATTTGACCAATAGGCTAGCTATGGATACTGAATTAATGCCCTTTTGGCTTGAAGAATAATTCTATAGAGTACACACAGGCGGCTGACTTTTGTCTTCGTGGACGTAGCCTTTATAAATCCTAAATATTTAAACTGTTCCTTATCCCCCAAAGTAAGATTAATTTTGCTGGCTACAGTTTAAAATATCATTGGAACTGGTCAACGATATCCCATAATCCTAACATTTAATTTAGAAATGTTCACTATCACAATTCTCAAAATGGGATTTGGTAACTTTCAATTCAGTTCTTACTATGTAGTTTTTTTTAAATGTGTGAATAATGTAATATCGAAGCTAATTTGTATAACTTTAATTTGTCAAAACTCTTTGGTTAAACTATTATAAGACTATAATAATAATATACTTAACCTACATTGGCCAAACAAAAATGAATGACAAATTGGCTTAAGTAGACTAGTTTAGTAATGCCTAATAAACTTCAAAATATTCCATAGACTATCATAAGTGGTGGACAAGATATAGGCTGCAGCTTTATCTAACCAATTTAAAATTATTTCGTACAAATGGCAACACCGTTTATATAGTATGCAACAGATACTTTCCAAACTGAAATGTTTAGGAAATGGGTAAATGGTGAAAACAGGCTTAATTAACTAAACTCGGTTCACTATAGGTAGGCAGAGATGCTGGTGATTTAGTAAAGTGTATATTTATTGAACATAGTTTTAAATATATTGCAATACATTTTCTTCGAAATTCGTACCATATTTTGTTGTCATTATTCATTTTAGGATGACAATTTAAGTAGAGGCATTGATTTAGAGCTAAAGGTACTGAAGAATTTATCGTGAATTAAGGAACCAAACTTTAATATATATATACATATAAGTAATGTGAGCGCTACTGAATTAACTCGTGTGGAGAACTGGTGCTTATGACACTAGAAATTCCTAGTATTTATCACAAGTAATTGAAACTAATGGTAGTGATAAAAACAAAGGAAAGTGGTCAAAGTAAATTGGGGATTACATGTTAATTGTAATTGAATTAAGAATATTTGACTTA
>CM064488.1:48882558-49058765 GCA_032716605.1 Paralithodes platypus
TCGCTACCGCTCGCCAGTAGAGAATAGACACCTAAATGGCACGAAAGGTCTTGATATTGACGTAAAAATGGGACGAAAGGTTTTAAAATCGACAAACTAATGGGGTGAACTTCTTAAAATTCTTAAAACTAATGGGGCTAAACATGAAGGGGGCCCAGAAAGAGGATCTTTCCAATATAATCGTCTAACAGCAGCAAACGGTTAAAAAACGCCGGTACAGAAGGGTTTAAGGTGTCACACGAGCGGGGTTTTTTTCCAAGCAATTTCAATTATAATTTTGTTCTTTATCCTATGAGGCTCTCTCGCAATGAACTGATATTAAATCGAAGGTGGATAATGTGCTCTACTTTAAATTTTATGATGGTATTATTTTGAAACTGCCACAGTACAAATTGCCTGTAAATATTGACTGAAAATCGCTTGTGATACCACCTTAACCCTTCCAATATTGACGCATTTTGACAGTGGCTATTAGACGATTTTATTCAGCTTAGGAAGGCATTTTGGGAGATTTTACCCCTGATACCTAGAGATCCTTGCTAAACTACTTAAATTCGTCTACTGATAGCCATCATAATAATCATGATTATAATTGTAATAGTTTGTAAGTGCTAAGAAATAATTATCATAAAATCATATCACCAACCCACCAATTAACTTACAAATAAACCTAATTAATGCAATCAATGAATCTAATGAATACATGTGGTACTCCAAGGATTCGAACCTAGGATACTCACACCGAAATTCCGCGCACTAACCATTACTACTAAAAATGACACATAAACAATATTAATGTGATTTTTTCTTTCTTTGCAGATGGAGTGATTAAGCCTCGAACCACAACCAGACTACTACCTCAACCAGTCTACCACCATCAAGATCCTTTCCTTTAATCCTAACCATCCTTTCCCACCACCACCTCCACCATTTTCCTCTCTACACTGTAAAACTTGTGTTCAAATATAGCGAACATGATACACATAATGGGCGTTTGAATCGTTTGTGTGCTACCTTGAACACGAATGATTTGTAACCCTTGTGTATCAGTTTTGTTATATTTGAACACTGTGTTTTTGCAGTGTATCTTAACCTTCCCTTTTCCTAGTCCCCATTAAAACTACCTCCCTTCTACTAAAATCTGAATTAAACATTAGATAGGAGTCAATATAAAGGTAAGATATTTAAATCCTCAAATTCTGTGTACATTATATACTTGTGAATGCTATAATAAATGATATATTATATTATTCTTTATGAAATATATTAATGTGTGTTATAAATAATCCATGCACTAATCTTTTTATCCTATCGTCGTTGGCTTAGCATTTAGGTTTTTGGTAGGGATGCTGGGAGAGAGAGAGTAGATATAGTTAGTTCAAGGGGTAGGGATAGGTAGAGTCTGTTATAGGTTAGTATTGGTTAGCTGTTGCTCTATTCGGTTGGCTGTCTGTTAGAGGCTTAGTTAGTTTGGGTAGGAGGTTAGTTAGATTTAGTTATATAGTTAAGGTAAAGAGTTAGTTTGCTTAGGTTTGGTTTGTCGTTTTGGTCTTGTTGGTTGAAATCCGGCCGGTGAAATCCTGGTTGTCTGGTCGTTGGTTGGATAGGTTTCAGAATGTGGCGGCTTGTGGCGGCCTGTGCAGTGATGTGGGTGGCAGACCGACGCTCCTGAAGTGGATTAATCCTTCGTCTTTAATCAACAGGAATGAGATGGAAGGCCTGACGGAGAAACGGAGAAATTAAAGGTATGATCTAACTATTAAACTAACAATACATTCTTTACAACAGGTTAGAGATGGGAGGAGCGACCCGACGAAAGCTACGAATCCCGCCCACCTGGGCTATGGATGAGAGGAACACCGCCCACCTCGGCTATAGAGAGGAATAGAAGAGGAATCACGCCCAACTTGGCTATAGATAAGTTATAAGTTTTTCTGTACAATATGAACTATGAGATACTTTAACATTTGCATTATATCTGAAAGTCCTAATTTGTGAAGCTATATATGAACTTAATGTTGTATTTTCTACCAGATGTGAGGGAGAGCAAGCAGCAACAGAAGCCATGTACAGTTGCCCACTTTAATTTGTATCCACTCTGTGATTTTATGTATGGAAGGGAAAGTTTTATAATTAGATTTGTATTTTCTTAATTATCTATTATCGGTTTATGTAGTTAATTAATATTTTCAAGTGTCGGTTTTAAATAATGATAAATTGTTGGTTTTAAGTAGTAAAGTAATTCTAAATTGTAGTAAATTAATGTAAAATTTTCAGTTTTCAGTAATGCTAAATTGTTGGTTTTAAGTAATGTTCAATTGTCGGTTTTAAGTAATAGATTGTCGGTTTTAAGAAATATTTAATTGTCTGTTTTTAAAGTAATGTTTAATTGTCAGTTTTAAGTAATTTTTAAATGTCTGTTTTAAGTAATGTTAAATTGTCGATTTTAAGTAATGTTAAATTGTCGGGTTTGTGTAGTTTAAAGTTCAATTGTGGGTTTTATATCAAATTATGCTAGTCAAGTATTCCATACATAAAATCAAGAGTTAGTACAAATTTCCGTGGTGAACTGTACACCAGTCGTCACTGCTCAGTGCACAGGTCAGTGTTCTCTATTATTGTATCTTGTAATATATGTACAGTCGGCCAAATAAGTCTTGTCGCAGCACCAAGAATATTTTGATCAATAATTGGTATCACTATCTAAGCTTTATTATTTCAAAGTATCGAGTGAGATATACAAACATGGTCCTACACTTACCCACCCTATTAAACATCTGACAGACATTAATACAGCACACAGCGAGCAAAACGTAATGACAGCTGAGACGCGACTTATTTGGCCAACTGTACAGTCAAAATAAGTTCAATCATAATTTCTGAAATAGTCCCTCGCTAATTTTACAGCATTAATTAATTAGGCATGATACATATGAATATAATTACTTAAGCTTAAATTACCCTATAATAGACTATTCCATAATAATGTCTAAATTCCGAATAATTTGTGCACCACTAACCTTCCTTATTGTTTGCAGCAGAGGAGCGGCGGGGGGCAGACGTTCGAAGGAGAGAAGAGGATAGAGAAGAAGAGGATAGAAAAGAGGAGAGAGAAGAGAAGAGAAGATAGAAGAGGAGAGAGAAGATAGAAGAGGAGAGAGAAGACAGAAGAGGAGAAGAAATGGGGAAGAACCACTCCCAGACAAACTCCCCTTGGAGCCTCATCACCCTCACCAGCAAACTAGGGTAAGAAAACACAAATTATTAAAAGGTTATTTGTGAATAATCAAAATATTTAAGCTGTTATAAATCTAGTTGTGAAATTGGCAAATGGGGCTCAAGGTCTTAAAATCGCCAAACTAAAGGGGCGAACATCTTGAAAGCTAAAGGGGCTAAACATTAGGGGGAATGGGGACCAGAAAAAGACTTAAATCCCCCCTCCCCTTAAGCCTCAATCATAATTAAACAAAATATCATAATCCACAAGACGTCTGATCATATGGAGTTAATGTTAAAAGATCACTGACCGCAGATTGTTATATATATTTTCAAAATTTATGGAAAACTTATAATGGATATATGTCTTTAGGTACGTACTTTTGGTGAATAATTTAGCCTAGGAAACTCTATAGTAACACTCTTCCATTGATAACGTTCACCCCTTCAGTACCATGACTTAATTTTAATCTTACTCTGGTTACCATTAGACTATTCTTTTCAGCTTATAATCTACCTCTACGACTAAAAGGGGTACATAGAACCCTAGTAAACCCTCTGAATAACACAGGTCCTTCATAAACTGCATAAAATCGTCTAGTTTTAGCCAGAATCAAAGCTAAAAATATGTCGTTGTGCTGAAGGGGTTAAGGAGAGTTGTTATTTTCCTTAGTTTGCTCCCTAGATCTCAAAGCACACCTGTATACTAATACCCCCAAGACTCGAGAACAAGTTGTACACTGTTCGGTAGAAAAATGGCCGGCCAAAGGCCAGTTCTTCGTAAACCACAGGCTCGCTGTCGCTCGCCAGGAAAGAATACACCTAAATAGCACGAAAGGTCTTGGAATTGATTACGAAATTGACCGAAAGGTATTTTTGTCAAACTAATGGGTCGAACGTCTTAACATTTCAAAACAAGTGGGGCTACACATGAGAGAAGACGTCCAGAAATATACCCTCCCCTTAATGCAGTGATTTAACTTAATGACGTTATAGAGATCAATGTTGGTAATACTAACCTAATGTTTCAGATGTATGGTAGATGTCCAGCCAGGGGGGGAACAAGAGATGGTATGAAGAATTGTGACCAAACGCCTCATCTCACCTCTGCAATACGGTGTGTCACTTACATGTATATTTATGCCTATTGTGAAAGTCTATGCAGTGGAATATTTTGAAGGATGTTCTATAAAGTTTGTCTTAAATATTTAAAACTTTAATTTAAGGTATAAGATCGCTATGGATCCTAAATTAATCTTGGTTGCCCTTTTGCCACATAGGGCGGACTGTGTCATTTATGACAAATATTAAACTAGTTGCTTTATCATAAACCATCAAGCTATTATTGATATTGATGGTTACTACTTCAAATATTAATCTCGTTGAGTGGTCGACGATAACCCATTATCCTAAAATTTAGTTAAAATGTTATCATAATTCTCAAGATGGGATTTGGTGACATTCAGTTAAGTTATCATGGCATAAAAGCTATTTTGAAATGTCAATCTTATAATTTCGAAACTAGTTTGTAAACTTAAATTTGTCAAAACTCTGGTATGGTTAAACTATTTTACATAAATATTATACTTAACCTACTGTACTGTACTGTACTGTACTGTACTGTACACTGGTCTTAAAATCTTAACAAATCGGCTGAAATAGAGCAGTATAATAATGCCCAAGAAACTTCAAATTATTCCATAGACTATCATAAGTGGTGGACAGTCACAGTAGTATAAGTAGCAGCTTTATCTAACCAATTTAAAGCATTTCGTACATATGGCAACACTTATTATAATTATTAAGGCATTATATAACAGATTTTTTCCAAATTGAGATGTGGAAATGGGTGAATGGTGAAAACAGGCTAAATTAACTATACTCGGCTCACTATAGGTAGGCAAAACATTTAGCTTGCAGTCATTTGTATATATTTAATTACTTTTGTAACTACTTTCACCAACCAAGGGATTAGAATTCTCGCAGAGGCATATTCTTGACTTAGTGTGCTGGCTTAATAATCCAACAGGGTTGATAGCCTCTGAAGACATATTTTAACTACTTTCAATATAGTTTCTTGTAAATTAGTACTTGAAAATCATTAAGCTATAGTCAGTATTCATATTAAAGATGTCAAATTAAGTCGAGGCACTGGATGAAGAGCTTTTGATACAGTAAAACATACCGTGAATGGATACCAAACTTAGTCTTGAACAAGTACATAACGTGAGGGCTATCGAATCCTCTGGTGTGGAAAACTATCGCTTATGTCTATGGAAAACCCCTTGTATTATCATTAACAAATACTGTATTCAAAACTTGTGGTTGAAAAAAAAAATGGGGAAAGTAAATTTGGGATAAATATTTGTCAATTGTGATTAACAATGTTTATGGATCTTCAATCCTTCGACGATTTCTTTATCAATGCTACAACCAGCTAATTTTACTCAGCTTTGGGAGGACCACTGGGAATGAAAGGGGTAAATAATATGTAAATTAATCCTAAAACTCTGACAGGCCTTTCCTAAGTTGAAGAATATAGTCTCGAGGTAACAAAGATATAACTTAATTTGTCGTAATATATTGTGAAGAATTAAAAAGCTAAAATATGATAATGTCAACAAATGCCTGTTATTCTGGCTAACCCAAGACGATGTGGATCAGTTAAGTACCACCAGGAATCCATGGGGTAGGCTGCATGTTGTATCTACCCTTAGAATCCAACAAGTCTTTCCTAATCTGAATACAATTGTCAACTGTTAGCCAGAATTTAATTTGTAATCTTATAGTTTAAAATTAAAATTTAAAACTTGCAAACTAAACAAACCAAAACTGGGACAAAGACAATATAAAGTCAAAATAACTAATCAAAATTATTAGAATGCTTCACTACAACATTGATACTGCCGGATCTAACTAAACTGGGAATCCTAGTTAAAAGATTATCTCCACAAACCCTCTAACTCGACGGTCCTTCCTAAGTTGAATAAATTCGTCTGAAAGTAGCTATGGCGAGTCAGAAATTTGTCATTTGAATAAAAGGGTTAAGGGATAGTGTTGACATAAAATAAAGATCACGAAATAGAGTAAAGCAATAATAATAATAATAATAACAATAATACCTAATAATAATACAAATATGAAAAATAATAACAATACTCAAAATACTAAACATAATAATGAAATACCACACATAATTCACTAGCGCTCGCATTACGTAACTGTTCAAAGATCCTGAGAAGTTTTGTCAGAATAAAGTAACCTTGAGAAATATTTGCCTTGGCCATCCCTTAGTGAGAGTTTCCCAGGAGAAGTGTTAGGTACTTCAAAATAAGTTAGGGTTGATTGCACTTTAAAATCAATGGAATAAAATAGGTAAATGTCATTCACTATATTTAGGTCAGAAATCTTTACCTTAACTTCTGTAACTCAAAAATTGTTAGAGCAAATGGGTTGTAAAGTGCCACTACTATTTCCTGGCTGACTCTTCCCAATTGGTAAACATCGTAGCTTGTTTACTCTAGTCATTTTAAATATAATTAATAGACTATTGTATATGGATCTATCTTACCTTGGTTATTAATAGACTATTGTATATGGATCTATCTTACCTTGGTTATTAATAGACTATTGTATATGGATCTATCTTACCTTGGTTATTAATAGACTATTGTATATGGATCTATTTTACCTTGGTTATTAATAGACTATTGTATATGGATCTATCTTACCTTGGTTATTAATAGACTATTGTATATGGATCTATCTTACCTTGGTTATTAATAGACTATTGTATATGGATCTATCTTACCTTGGTTATTAATAGACTATTGTATATGGATCTATCTTACCTTGGTTATTAATAGACTATTGTATATGGATCTATCTTACCTTGGTTATTAATAGACTATTGTATATGGATCTATCTTACCTTGGTTATTAATAGACTATTGTATATATCTATCTTACCTTAATAGACTATTGTATATGGCCTATTTTACCATTAATAGACTATTGTATATGGATCTATTTTACCTTGGTTATTAATAGACTATTGTATATGGATCTATCTTACCTTGGTTATTAGATATACCATTCTATCCTTATATGGGTTTGCCATTACCAACATGCCTCTAAAGGGTACATATTACTTTAATTGCCTTTTCATACATTCTTTAAATGTTATTGTAATATCAGTGTTGCCAAATGTAGGAATTTCCCCTTCTAAGTTGGATATACAGTATATAATTATACTAATGAATAATTCTAGCTATCTATTGCCGGACGCCTTACTCCCCTTAATGAGGGTGGCCATACACAGAATGCCCCCAAGCGGACCTATTCCCTGTAATAATTTAAAGTAAAATTCAACAAGTTTATATTAGATGTGCAAAACACTAGAGACTTAAAAAAATTATAGTATTACTTGATTTTGATGTACTATATAACTGCATTGCTTTGCTTGAAAAACATTAATATAAATAAATATATCTAAGTTAACTCTACCGAGACAAATTATCAATGCCACTGTAGCAAAAAAGAATCATAGTAAATCTTTCAATTAGATAAATATAGGTATAACTTTATACAAAACAAAATCAATGTAACTCCAGATAACAAACTTTAACTTTGAAATAATGGAAAATAATTTTAAACCTGATCTTCAACTGGAAAACAAAATAACTTGCTGTAATAGGTAAAATGGAATGCTAATGTCAGTTGTTTTTCCGACTAATAAACGGGGCATTATGATCCTACAAAATACTCGCCAAGGGACATCCGATTCCCTGTTAAGGGGAGCTTTAAAAATAACGCAAAGGTCCTCTTCAGAGGTAAATTTGTGCATTTCTTGGTAGAAAAACTCACGGCCTTCGGCCGTGAGTTTTTCTGCTAAAAATGTAGCCTACAAATTGATCATGAAAGGGAGTTTTGTGGGTATTAAGCTTGATGGAGGTCTAGGGACCAAAAAAACAAAACTAATATTATAATAATGACACAAATAAGAATAAATAAAACAAAATAAACAACAAAAATATATAACTAATAACCACGAAGACTTTAAAGTCTGATAATTGTATTCTACAGCTGGCATTGTTTTGTTTGTAGTCTGATAAAATAAAAATAAATCAGTAATCACTTCATGCTACGAGAAAGTATTGCACAATCCTGTTAAAAGCATATTTAAAACCAAACTTTATTCTCCAGTGTTTGCCCAACTCCGGAATAATCATATTAATAAGTTTTATAATTGATTAGCAGTTTACAGTTCTTTGGTATAATATATAATTTTACTACCTAATTTAATTGATATAATCTCATTAGTTATCGAGTATAATTTGCTGCTACTAATAATTTTTTGTCTTGGCCATTTTAATTCTAATAATTCATATTTAATGGAAAGTTAATTTTTACTTAAGGTGATGCAGGTAATTTGGAGTAGACTAATGAGTGAATGAAGGGTGGCCTACTTTGATGGGCACACTATTTTCGATCTCAATCTAACATTTTCCTTTTCTCTGGGGCCTCTTATTCCCCTTGACTTATTAATGAAGTTAGGTACTGACTGACTGACCTGTTTTTCCCATACAACAATATTTAGTTTTGCTCACCGAATCTTCGCTGTTGTCTGCTGCAATGGTGCCGTCTCTCGCTCTGCTGTTGATGATGTCGTTGCTGCTGTTATTGATGTCGTTGCTGTTCTTGCTGTCGTTGCTGTTATTGAGGTCGTTTTCCCGTAACCATGCTGTCTCCGTTGTTGTCCCTATCATTCCGTCAAACAATCACCAATGTTGATGCCTTAAGGAGAGGTCTTTTAGTTTGCCCCCTAGACCTCCATCAATTGTTTTTAATCCTCACTGCTACCTTCTTGTCTGCTGTTTGATGTATCCAGTTGGTTGTCAATATTCGCTGTCTCTGCCATATCTGCGGAGTTTGCTTCATATGCTATCTCTGCCGTTTTGCCATATCTGCTTTCGATACCAAGGCTGGACACCAATGACTTCTTGACTGACTGCTTCCTGACAATACAAATAAATATATAAATACGAAATCTTGACTTTTCTTGTGTGTGTGTGTGTGGGGGGGGGGGGGGGGGTTACAGGGAGGGCGTTGATGTACCAGGGGTGGGTGGAGGGGGGGGGGGGGGGAATACAATACAATACAGTATAGAACACCAGACACAATAGAACAGGTAGAAAAGATTATAAGCAATAGACTACACACAAATCCAGAATAGGACCGAAACCAAATTATCTGGGATGGGGTTAGGATGAACTACCAGGGAAGGGAAGGGAAAGGGAAGATTCGTAGCGGGTGGTGGAATGGTTTTATGAGGAAAGTGAACAAATATTTAAATTTAAATATTGATCTAGAACCCCTGGACCCCCCCCCCCCCCCCCTACATGATTCCCCTCTCTAGCCCCCCCCCCCCCCCTCTGGGTCCCCCTCAGGACCCCCCCCCCCCCTCAGGATCCTCCCACCCCCTCAGGATCCTCCCTTACCCCCTCAGGACCCCCCTTACCCCCCTCAGGACCCCCCCTTACCCCCTCAGGACCCCCCCAGGACCCCCTTACCCCCTCAGGACCCCCCTTACCCCCCATCAGGACCCCCCCTTACCCCCATCAGGACCCCCCCTTACCCCCATCAGGACCCCCCCTTACCCCCTACCCCCCCTACCCCCATCAGGACCCCCCCCCCCCTACCCCCTCAAGACTCCCTACCCCCCTCCCCCCCCCCCCCTCAAGACCCCCCCCCCCCCTCCCTCAGGACCCCCCTACTCCCTACCCCCTTCCTTGAAACTCTTTTATTTCTGGTGCCTCAATATATTCTTCTTTTTACAGATGTGCTGCCCTGCTGTGACCAGACTAAGGACCCTGGACTAATGGAGGATACGCTATTTTTAAAAAAATAAAATAAAAGATCCAATTAAAGTCTTGACTATTGATTCCAACCTGTTGATGTAATCCAATATTGTAGATCAATCTTATACATTTCTGAAAGATGGTTATTCATTTTAACTTTGAATTAATAAAACAAATGAAAGAGTTATTGTAATCCAATATCGTAGATATTTTTTAGATAATGAACAGCATATCAATAATTAATCTTAATTTTGGAATGCATAGAAAAAAAAAGTTTCAATAAATGATTACCCTCGATAAATTTAGAACATATTTACAAATTCTAATAAGATTTAAATTTATATTTTGAAATATTGGAATACATTGCCAGATAATAGAAAAGGGCAAGTTCACGAAACGAACTGCAAAATAAAATGACTGGGTGAGGAGGGATGACTTTCAATACCTAATATATCTAGATTCTTGGAGAGGTAGGTAGGAAGAGTTACATGGGTTAGGGAGAAGCAGGCAAATAGCAATAGTTACATAGGATAGATATTTCTAGATAGATACATGGATAGATATACACCTAGGAACAGTTATATGGAAAGAGTTGCATTATACCTTTAACGATTAAATTATCCAAAACCTATACACCACTTGACCAACACCTCACGTAATCACCAACACCACTGAATACTGCCAACACACTAAATCACACTGCCAACATTTAGGTTCAATGATTGTCAACACATCTGCCAACAATCCACACTTTACTTTGCCAACAGTCTTACACACAACACACTAAATCACACTGCCAACAGTCTTACACACAACATACTAAATCACACTGCCAACATTTAGGTTCAATGATTGTCAACACATCTGCCAACAATCCACACTTTACTTTGCCAACAGTCTTACACAAAACATACTAAATCACACTGCCAACATTTAGGTTCAATGATTGTCAACACATCTGCCAACAATCCACACTTTTCTTTGCCAACAGTCGTACACACATTTAATCACTTTGCCAACCCTCATACACACTTAATCAGCATATCACTACCTTCGCCTGCTTTGCCCATACACTATTAACACTTAAGCATACACCCTTAGTCACTTATTGAATATATCCCTACCCTACTTTGATCACGTACTCTGCCAACATCCACATATCACGCCACACTTTCAATACACACTTGACCACAATGCCAACTGACTTATCATTTTGCCAACATTCCTACTCTACTTAATTAACACTACACATCACACACAACAGGAAGAAACACTTATTATAGAAACCAACCTTCCCCCAAAAGCTGCACACTATACATAAGCTAGTTCCAAAAGTAATAAACACTACTAAATAATAAACACAGTAGGTTAGTTAGATTATATATTAGCTAGTCTTTCTTTTCAACTGACGGTATATTGCAAAGTTCCCATAAAGATTTGTTATTTTGAAGATTTTTGATTGAAATATGGTGCTAATTATATAAACTTGGTCTTAATATGATGCAGAAACATCGTAGTTTCATATTTTCCATTAATTATCGATAAATCAGCTCTCAAAAGATTCAATTTACCGTCAGCTGAACAGAAACCGAGTATAGTTAAGACCGGCTTACCTCAGTACTGCCTGGTGGGAGATAGGATAGTGGTGGTGTAGACTACTAGATTTTAATTTAGCTGATGAACTGGATTATACCTGAGAAGTAAGAAATATAAAGGACCGTACACTTAAGAAAATTAAAAAGATTATAGAAGTATTCCTTAAAAGCCTTACTTAAAAGCTTGGCTATGAAATAAAAATGTTAAACTGAAATCAATAATTAAAGATAAAAATGCCAAATTGCATTGCCAATGAAACTCCATATTAAAGGCTTAAAATCCAAAACAAATTAATGACTAATTACTGAAAACCCAATGGCTATTACAATATGGATAGAAGATTATAAAGAAACTTTCCAAAGAAAATTACTATACGTAATATTGGGTAAATTATGTACTGAACAAAGTTATACCATGATCACAAAGCCAGGTTGCAAATTAGCCAAAGACAATGTGCATTATTGTTTTCTGAAGTACTTTAGGTACGTAATATAAAAGAAAAGACTTTATAATATAATAATTACCTTTACTGGTATTATATAAGTATTCAAAATATATATCTGTATTCTGTAGGTACAGTTTTTTTTTTATATATAAAAATGTATGTCTGTCTCTGATCAATAAAAAACTAAGTTGATATATGCTCTTTTTAATATCCATGTTATTTTTGTTTCTCCTGTTTCAAATTCTATAAGTTCTCAAGTATAATTTTGTCTAAGTTAATTATCTTGGTTCTCTTCATATTTCGTCAATTTTCAAGTTCATTATTTTTGTATAAGTTATAAGTACTTTTTTTTAGCATGGGGTTAAGTTTTTCAAGTATATTTTTTTCTAAGTGCTTTTTAGCATGGGGCTAAGTTTTTCAAGTATAGTTTTTTTTTCTAAGTTAATTAAATTTTATTTAAGTTCTCTTTATATTCTAAGTCAGTTTATTATTTATTTTCTGAGTTCTCTTTTATTTAGATAGTTTCATATTTTTTTCTTTTTATATATAAGTCCATATATTGGAACTTTATTTATAATTGAAAACTATTTTTCTAAGTTTTCATCAGTTATAAAAGTCATAGCTTACAATAAAGTGATCAAGAAAAGATATAAGTTCGTTTTTTTTTTTTTATTAAGTAAAGTTCGCGTGACAAAGACGATATATAACAATATTATACGCGGTACAAAAGCGGTGTGTATACTATATCATAAGTTAACGTTAAAGCAAATACAAGAGTAATGAATTCAAGTGATGCAAAGATATTATTTGACCCGGTACAATGGCGGAATATATATAAGCTACGTTAAAGGCAAACAGTCATTAAATTAAAGCAAAGGAAAATATTGAAGCTGAAGGAGGGGCGACCAACTCAGGGGGGAAGGGGGACATCATCAAAACAACAAAGCTGTGAATTAATAAGAATAGCAAAGATTAGTAAAAGTAATAAAGCCCTATCTCATCTGAAAGGGAAAAATAGATTAGCCTAACCTAACACACACCATTCATACCATGCAACTACGACTACATACTACGACTACATACTACGACTACATACTACGACTACATACTACGACTACATACTACGACTACTACTACGACTACTACTACTACGACTACATACTACGACTACATACTACGACTACATACTACGACTACATACTACGACTACACCTAACCTAACCCTACCCCTAACCTAACACGCATCATTCATACCATGCAACTACGACTACAACTACGACTACAAACTACGACTACAAACAAAACAAGAATAACACTCCCCTTGTGTCCTGATGGTGTTGCAGTCTCGTAGCATCGGCAGAGTCCACAGGGCAGTCTCGTAGCGTCGGCAGAGTCCACAGGGCAGTCTCGTAGCGTCGGCAGAGTCCACAGGGCAGTCTCGTAGCGTCGGCAGAGTCCACAGGCAGCAACTCAAATCCTGGAAATAAGAAATAAAAAATTAATTTGAGATCGTAAACAACATAAAAAAAAAAATCTATTTATACTCTGTTCACGACAAGTAGGCAAACTCTTAGATTTTAATTTTCAAATTTATTGTTTTAAGTTACAAGAGTTTCTAAGCAAGGATATACGATGCTAATTATCAAGCACTTTTAATGAAAGGTTGAAAAGATATATATTTGTATTTAATTAATTATGTTTATTTGTAAGTTAATTGGTGGGTTGGTGAAAATATGAATTAAGTAACACCCCGTTTTTAACATTAATCATTAATTACAAACCCCAATGTACTTGAAAAAAATTAATATGAACAGTATAGCAACAGAACAGAGTATAATGATATAGTATAATGAGTTGGGCAGTAACTTACCCCAGACAGTTGGTAGGTTGATGTGTGTTGCAGAGTCCATAGTTCGGGTGGTGTTGGTAGCTTCCGGTGAGTTGGCTTAGTTCGGTGATGGTGGGATACAAACACCAACTCAAATCCTGAAATAGAATAAAAGACAAATATAAGACTAAGAAATATTTACACAGTACGAGATATAAATATATTACTATATTAATGAATTATAAACTATCTAAAATACCCAACTGAAATATTTACAAAGTATGTATCTAAAAAATATATAGATAAAACAATGTTATATCCAACTATGAATTACGTATGAAATGCGGGATATGTAAAAAGAACCGAGTTGCATTTAAACATCTACACAGAACTGGGTGGTATATAAAACTCTCGCCCGCGCGTTGGTCCTGAGGCCGGCTGCCAGCCTGAGTCACCCAAAACCGCCCAAAACGCCCAAAATCACCACGCCCAAATTAACGCTACGACATTCTAACCTACACCAATCGATTTACCGCATCATTTTACTCTTTCTTAATACTTTTTTCTTTGCTGGACTTGTGTCAGATTCTCCAAATTCGCTTTCCCTGAGCCAGAAATCGAAATTTTCAGTCACAAATTTGAAAGTCCAGTAACTTTTGTAGTTTTTAAGTTACAAGGCTGAGACTTTGACAATAGGTAGTTCCATTTATTTAGAGAAATGGGGTTTCTCAGATTTTTTAATTTTTTAGTTTTACGAAAGATATGAATTAATTAGTGCTGCTCTATTCATAAAACGTCAAGTATAAGTAAATGTAGTTGAAATTATCTGTTCTTTCACACAATTATACATTCATTTATATATTCCGTTTTATATGAATGCTTAAAAATAGTAGGAACTCGAGTAATAACTGAATAATATAGATATTGAAGGACTTGGTGATCCACGCGCTCTGGTTAAGTCTGACTGCCTGGTGCCTTATCCACCAAAAACACCCTAACTCACCAACCTATATTAACACTACAACTTTATAACCTATTCCATTCGATTTACCGCATCATTTAACCCTTTTCAATATCGTATTTTTGTACAAATAGCCACGGTTATTCCCTATTCTCACTCATAAGCCCACACATCGCATTTTCTGGTCACAAATTTCATAGTTCATTAATTTGTGCAGTATATAAAATACAAGGTTGATAATTGTGCAACCTATAGTTATCGTTATGTATACAGTATGTTATCATTTGCCCAGATTTCATTAATTATGATTATTACGAAAGATAGAAATATATTTGTGTGGCTCTATTCATAAATCGTGCATTTTAAGTTAATTTGGTTAGTTTTTCATTATATAATTCGAATGTAATTATCAAGCAATAATAATGAAAGGATGATCAGCTATATACCTTATGATTATCTCTTTAAATATGAACAGTATAGCAACAGGACACACTATTAATTATTTATAAACAATCTACAATACTCGAATGAAATGTTTACAAAGTACCGTACGTATCTTAAAAATATATAGATAAAACCGTATAATATCTAACTATGAATTAAGTACAAAGTCCGGAATAAGTTGATAGTATAAAGAACCGAGTTGCATTTAAACATCAACGCAGAACTGGGTGGTAACTCTAGGCCGCGCTAGGGTCCTGAGGCCGGCTGCCTGCCTGAGTCACCCAAAACCGCCCAAAATCACCACGCCCAAATTAACGCTACGACATTCTAACCTACACCAATCGATTTACCGCATAATTTTACTCTTTCTTGATACTTTTTTCTTTGCTGGACTTGTGTCAGATTCTCCAAATTCGCTTTCCCTGAGCCAGAAATCGAAATTTTCAGTCACAAATTTGAAAGTCCATTAACTTTTGTAGTTTTTAAGTTACAAGGCTGAGACTTTGACAATAGGTAGTTCCATTTATTTAGAGAAATGGGTTTTCTCAGATTTTTATTTTTTTTAGTTTTACGAAAGATATGAATTAATTAGTGCTGCTCTATTCATAAAACGTCAAGTATAAGTAAATGTAGTTGAAATTATCTGTTCTTTCACACAATTATAAATTAATTTATATATTCCGTTTTATATGCATGCTTAAAAATAGTAGAAACTCGAGTAATAACCTAATAATGTAGATATTGAAGGACTTGGTGATCCACGCGCTCTGGCTAAGTCTGACTGCCTGGTGCCTTATCCACCCAATAACTTCCTAATTCACCACCTATATTAACGTTACAACTTTCTAACCTATTCCATTCGATTTACCGCATCATTTAACCCTTACGAGGATAATTCCTTCCTATTAATCTTAGAGTTGTTATGTATCTCCATCCCTTAAACCAAAATTCGTATTTTAGTCACAAATGTATAAGTTACTTAATTATTTAGTGTTCTATCTATATATTGCCGGACGCCTTACTCTCCATATGAGGGTGGCCATACACAAAATGCCCCAAAGCGGACCTATCCCCTATAAGAGGGACAACCCATGCCAGTTTAATGAAGGACTTACATGAATGACCACAATTTAGTGTTATTAGGTGTAATTGTTTAGTACATACGCACTGTGCTACTTATTTATACATTGTTTCATATTAACATTATAAAAATACGTAACATATGGGGACAGAGGATAGTTTCTTTTATTCATTTATATATTATTTTATGTTTTAGTTTCCTCGCTTAAAATATCACCTCCTAGACCCCCCTTCAAGATAAATTTGTACATTTTTCGATAGAAAAATGTCACGGGCGAAGGCCGGTTCCTCCACAATTGCAGGCTCGCTATCGCTCGCCAGGAACAAATATTGACACCTAAAGTGCACAAAAGGTCTAAATATTGACAATAAAAATGGAGCGAAAAGTCTTAAATTCGACAAACTAATGGGGCACACGTCTTAAAATATCAAAACTAACGGGCCTAAACATAAGGAAGAAGGGGGCCCAGAAAAACGGCCCCTCTGTTTGATATCAACATTATAACCCCTTGATAATCATGACGCGGGTTGACAGTTTATTCTGGCTATCATTAGACGATTTTATGCAGCTTAGGAAGGCACTGTGGGCATGAAAAGGGTAAAGACTGTCTCAATTAACCCTCTGACTTCCACAAACCCTTCCTAATCTGAATAAAATCTTCTAATGATAGCCAGAATAAACTGCCAAAATGCGTCATATTCCTCGAGGGGTTAAGAATAAGTAACTTAACTCTTTCAAGCTTTTATGACGCAGAGGTTGCCAGATTAGAAATAAAGAGTTCTCTCGCCCTTATAATTACCTCTCCAAAATTAGTTTTCTGCCCACAGCTAACTCAAAGACAACTGCAGAGGTTGAAGTAACTAAACTAAAGGTTTCTAAATACCCCTGATGGTAACAAAGGCTTTAAAGTATCCCTAATAGGCTCAACATTGCGTCATAAGCGTGAAAGGGTTAAGGGGAGATGGGGAGTTTTTCTGGTCCCCCTTCTCCCTCATGTTTAGCCCCATTAGTTTTCAGATGTTATGACCTTCGGCCCATTAGTTTGGCGATTTTAAAACCTTTCGCTCCATTTCTTTGTCAATATTAAGACTTTTCGTGTCATTTAGGTGTCATATTTTTTTCCTGGCGAGCGATAGCGAGCCTGTATTTGTTCTTAAAGGATGTTTGCTTAAGCTTGATGGAGGTCTAGGGAGCAAACTAAGAAATATAATATAAATATGCATAAATGAGGAAATAAATACGCCCACCAACCCTTAAGTAATATAAGGGGAGAATGTAGTGTTAAAAAATGACCCGGCCCTCCTAAATTACAGGCTCGCTATCGCTCGCCAGTAGATAATCGACACCTAAATGGCACGAAAGGTCTTTAAATTGACAGAAATAGGTCGAACATTCTTTAAATAGCCAAACTAATGGGGCGAACGTCTTAACATCTCAAAAGCAATGAAGCTAAACATGAGGGAGAAAGAGGACCAGAAAAAAATCCCTCAAGTGGAAATCTCCCCTTAAATTAACCCTTTCACGCATTTATGACGCAGAACTAAAGGTTTCTAATTACCCCTGATTGTAACAAAGGCTTTAAAGTATCCCCAATAGGCTCGCCTCATATGTTGGAGAGGGTTAACTGTGGCTGAAATTGGGTAATTCTTTACTTATCCGGCTGCTCGCTCAACCCCCCCCCCCCCCCCCACGTACGTTTTTCAGAAAACTGAGTTTTGAGCATAGACTAAAGACAATGGATACAGGAGAGGTTGAGGGTAACTACTGTATATTATAGAAAACGCATAGCTCATATAGGCCCTATTGGGGGTTGTTTTCTTGCATAGTTCTGCATATATTTTGATTGACTGTGTACTATAAACTCTGAACATTGTATAACATGATGCATGGCCTTCCGCAACAACGTTCCCCAAAGTGTTAGGGCTTGTACCGAGTGCTAAATAATCAATATGAAAACAAAGATAGGTTGAGGGGCACTCACTCCCCCATGACTTATTGTAATAATTAATATATGGGAACAGTCAGCCACAAACACATCGCTTTCAGCATTTTCAGCATTAATACGCGTGACGTCTACTTTTATTTGATTCTAGTTATATTGAGAGGATTGTATGAAGGTTTGGAAGGATCTGTGGTCCTGTGGGTTGATTGAGATAGTTGGTAGCCATTTTATTGATTCTAGTTATATTGAGAGGATATTATGAAGCTTAGGAAGGATAGCGTAGTCTTAAAATCGCCAAACTAATTGCCCAAACGTCTTAAAATCGGAAAACTAATGGGGCTAAACACGAGGGAGAAGGGGGGCCAGTAAAACGACCCATCCCCCCTTAATTAAACTGCCTCATAGCTCGGCCATGTTGATAGGACTGAAGACTATCATATAACATACCTATAGGCTACACAAACATCGATGGGGCTTGTAACTGTCACACCGTAAAATCTTACCAAAAGAATGGTAATAGTATAGCACTAACACTCAGCGCCTCCTATAAGAAAACGCTTACACATTATCGAAATAGTGACCCATCCTAATTAAAGTACGGTAAATTTGGGAGTGCGTTTTGAAGTTATCTTAGTTTTTAAAGGGATTTACTATTTTTAAACAATATTTCCTGACGTCCATCGACACTACAGTATATCGCCGACGAATTTACCTTCGGACCTAAAGTACGTTTTCTGTTGACCCATTTTCTTACGATGCGCGGCTGTTTCGGGTGGTCTTTCATTCTCCCGTAGTATGTTTTAGTATTTTGATATCTACATAATTTTTTAAGAGCAGCCGGGGTCAGGGGGGGGGGGGGGGGGGCAGCTCCCAAGTTAGGTAAGGTTGGGTTAAGAGTTGTGTTATCGGGCGTACCACTACCGACATACAACATAAAGCATCTATAAATATTTAACCTAACTAAAAAGACTAACCTAACCTAGTATTCTCATTACTACATGAATACTAGGTTTAGTTTAGGTTAGGTTGTTTGGTTAGGTTAATGTTTTAGAGAGGAGTTATGTTGTATATCGGTAGTGGTACGCCGATAACACAATTCTTACCTAAGGTTGTTTGGTTAGGTTAATGACAATATTGTCGTTGGAAGTGCATGTGTCATGTGACACGTCTGACGCGAGTGCAGCCAAACTGGCGGTGGTCGTGTGTCACATGGCACCGGCACTTCCGATGACAATGCAGTATTGTCATTAACACCTTCTGTACCGCGAATGTCTTTTTCATTTTATTTTGGGTAGTTTCAGACGATTCTATTCAGTTTAAAAAGGTCCTCCAGCGATTAACAGGCTTCGAACTATCTCCCTTACCCATTTTTACTACCACAGATCCTTCTTAAACTGCGCAAAATCGTTTATAGTTGAAATATTGCCACAAACATCCTCGGTAGTGAATGAAAGGGTTAACCTAACCAAACAACCTTACCTAACCCCTGCATATGTCAGTAGTAGGGACTAGGGCTTCCTAAATAAGGTAGGTTAAAAACTTACAATGACAAAACAAAAAGCAGTAGCCTACGCAAAGGAAAGTTACGAACACGCGCGTATAAAGAACCCTCCCCCCCCCCCCCCCCCTTACAGGCTAAAGTAAGAGAGAGAGAGAGAGAGAGAGAGAGAGAATGAGAGAGAGAGAGTAGAGAGAGAGAGAGAGAGAGAGAGAGAGAGAGAGAGAGAGAGGTTGTAGGATGGGGGGAGGGTAAGCGAGAGAGAGAGAATGAACGCATGTGTATGTAGGGGATGGGGGGGGGGGGGAAGTTGGATCACTCGATGGGGAAGAGGGGGGACGCGGGAGAGGGCGGTATAGGTTATATCACTATATACGACAGCATCTAAATCACCCCAAAACAAAAAAATTATTAGTCTTACAAAACATATTCATTGGGAACGAGTGGAGATGTGGAAAGACGAAGGCAACTTGGAGGGGGAGTGTGGAAGGGGGGGGGGTAGTTGGGTGAAGGGCAGGTTGGCAGGAAGAGGCCAGTAGAGGAGGAGGGGGGAGAGGAAGAGGGGTCAGAAGAGAGAGAAGGAGGAGGAAGGGGAGAGGGAGAGGAAGGGGGGGATTCAGAAGAGAGAAGGATAAGTAGAGAGGAAGGGAGAAGAGAGGAGGGGGAGATAAAGGAGGGGGAGATAAAGGAGGGGGAGATAAAGGAGGAGGAGGAGAGGAGGAGAGGAGGGAGGAGGGGGGAGGAAATGAGAGAATAGAAGCGGGGTGGGGGTGGAAACGAGTGCGGGGGAGGGCGAGGTTTGGACGAGGGAGGAGGAAGGCAGGGGGGGGGGGGGGGCAACGATATCACCCCATTTGCTAGTTTGTACCAGAATTAATAGTTAACCTAACCCTCTATGGTCACCGCACCTCACCAACATAATGTAAACACGGCAAATTGTTTCCGTTATGACCTAAATATCTTGGAAGTCAACGATATTCCCGTATTTACTATTTGTTAGAATATAGGCTGACGATATGGCAGACACGAACCGGCTCATTCAGTCAGAAGTCTTTAATTTCCTTGTATTAAACCAATCTTTTACATCCATGACTACCTTAACATCAATAGAATTTCAGCACACACTTATTATCTAAATATATACACGCAAATATTCCCATACACACCTTAAATGCGGTGAAAACGCGAAGAGCCCACGACCATACGTCCGTCTGCTGCCAGGAAATTTATAGCACTGAGTAATGACGTCACATTCAAACGCCGCTTGCCCGACCATCCACGAGTCCTGTTCGGATTTATAGATAGTTAATTTATCAACTTCCGTATTATCTTCAGGCTTAGCATGTTCCCAGAAGATAGTCTGTTTTATCTTAGGTATTTGGAAGTTGTTGTAAGCTGCATATAGGGCTTATAATACACACATATATAATTTATTAACTGAAGCACTGGCATCTCTATGAACCTCGCCATAAAACAGATTAAGTGAAACGTGCGCGAGATTCAAATGATACAATTACTATGTGTACACTTGGCCACATACATTTGTACACAGGAAAATAATTTGATTTTGTTTTATTATTATTTAGCTTCAAGGAGGTCTGGGTGCAGTGTTCAAGCTTGAAGGGGGTCTGTGGGGAGTCTTATAAGCTTGAAGGGGGACTGGGATGTATTTATTAACTTGAAGGGGGTCTCTCTGGGTGTGTTTTACAGTTTAAAGGGGGCTTGGGGGGCATTTGACACTTTGAAGGGGGTCTGGGGGTGTTAAATAGCTTGAAGGAGGTCTGGGGGGCCATGTTTTAGCTTGAAGGGGGTCTGGGGACCGTGTTTTAGCTTGAAATGGGTTCTGGGGGTGCTGTGTTTTAGCATGAAGGGGGTCTGGGGTGGGTTCAATAGCTTGAAGGGGGTCTGGGGTGCTTAATAGCTTGAAGGGGGTACGGAGGTGTAGTTTAGCTTGAAGGGGGTCTGGGATGGGTTTAATAGCTTGAAGGGGGTCTGAGGGTGCGGTGTTTTAGCTTGAAGGAGGTCTGCTAGCCATGTTTCAGCTTGAAGGGGGTCTGGGTGGTATTTATTAACTTGAAGGAGGTCTGAAGGATGCTTGATAGCTTGATGGGGGTCTGGGGGTCGTGGTTTACCTTGGAGGGGGTCTGGGTGGTGTTAAATAGCTTGCAGGGGGTCTGGGGGCCGTGTTTTAGCTTGAAGTGGGTCTGAGGGGCGGTGATTTACCTTGAAGGGGGTTTGGGGGTGTTTAATAGCTTGAAGGGGGCTGGGGGTGCTTAATAGCTTTAATTAATTTATTCCTATATTTCTTACTTTCCTCGCTAGACCTCCATCAAGCTTGAAAAAACACCCCCTTCAAGATTAATTTGTACATTTTTTGGTAGAAAAATTTCCCGGCTGAAGACCGGTACTCTTATAATTACAGGCTCGCTCTCGCTCGCCAGGAAAAAACCCAACACCTAAATGGCACGAAAGGGTCTTAAAATTGATTACGAAATGGGGCGAAAGGTGTTAAAATCGTCAAACTAATAGGCCGAACGTCTTAAAATCTTCAAACTAATGGGGCTAAACACGAGGGAGAAATTAGTCCAGAAAACCGGCCCATCTCCCCTTAGGTAACCCATTCAGTACCGGGGACGTCCTTTTCATTATATTCTGGCAACTATTACACGATTGTACAGTCGCGCTAATAAGTCATGTCTCAGCACCAAGTATATTTTGTTCAATAATTGGTATCAGCAATGTCTAAAACTTGATTTATTCGTTTCGAGTGACATATATAAGCATGGTCCTACACTTATCCACCCTATTCAACATCTGACAGACATTAATACAGCACAGAGAGAGCCAAACGTAAAGACAGCTGGGACATGACTTATTAGCGCGACCATACTTGCCTACTTACAGCGAATAGACTATAGTATCAGACCAGAGAAGGGTGTAGGCTAGGTCAGGTCAGGTCAGGTGAAGGTATTGAGGGATAAGCCTTTACAACAGCACCTCGTATCTACATTCTACTTTTCCTATTTTTCTGAAGAGTGTAGAGAGGGGAGAAGGGGTGTTGGAGAGAGTGGAAGCTGTCGGAGTGGCTTTGTTATGTGTGTTATTTTTAGGTTGTTAATGGATGCGTGGACACCGAAAATAGTTCGTGGTGATAGGCTTCCTGTAAAGTGCGCACCACTAAAGTAAAATTCTACCAAAAATGGCTTAGATACTTGCATTCTATGTTTATTCAACTAATGCATGTCTAATGATATAAAAAAAAAAAAAATGAATTGTTATTGCAAAAGAAGCCAACATAACACCTATACACAAAGGAGGCGAGACCAGTGTCCCTCACCTCACACGTCATCAAGATCTTTGAAAAAATTGTAAGAGACAAAATATACTCTCACTTAGAAAATCAAAACTTATTGAATCCTGGCCAACATGGTTTTCGAAAGGGGAGATCGTGTCTTTCCCAACTCCTCCAGCAATACGACAACCTACTACACGAACTTGCCAAGGGTCAGAATGTAGATACTGTATTTCTGGACTTCGCAAAAGCCTTTGATAAGGTTGATCACGGCATCCTGCTTCACAAATTGCGGAGCCTAGGAATCACAGGCAAAATAGGATCATGGATTCACAGCTTCCTCACCAACCGAACCCAAATGGTGGCAACAGGCGGAAAACTATCACGTCCAAGCAAAGTTACCAGCGGAGTGCCTCAGGGATCGGTGCTAGGTCCCCTACTCTTTCTCATACAGATGGGTGACATCAACAAGGACGTGAAAGAATCAGTAATAACATCCTTTGCTGATGATACCAACATCAGCAAGACTGTCAGTACAGTAGATGATGTAGACCAGCTCCAAAGAGACCTTGACAAAGTGTACAACTGGGCCACAAGCAATAATATCATTTTCAACAACGAAAAGTTCGAGCTGCTTAGGTGTGGGAAAAGGCAGGACATCACCAGGAACACATCACTTTACACCAGCAGTGGAGACGCAATACAAACATCACCTCATGTAAAATGTCTCGGCATCCACCTGAGTGAAGACGGCACCTTCCAGCACCACATTCAAGAAACTCTCAAGAAAGCAAGAAAAATCGCTGGGTGGATCCTTCGAACATTCCACACAAGGGAGGCAGTTTGCATGGTGACGCTGTGGAGATCCCTAGTGCAACAAATACTAGATTATTGCAGTCAGCTCTGGTCCCCCCACAAAGCCATGGACATCCAAGCCATGGAATCAGTACAACGGTCCTTCACAGCTCAAATCTGGGAGGCAAAGGGACTAAATTACTGGGAAAGACTAGGTAAAATAGGACTATACTCCCAGCAAAGGCGGAGGGAGAGATACAGAATTATATACATCTGGAAAGTCCTGGAGGAGTTAGTACCAGACCCCTCTGCCTCTGGCTCAGAAATAGAGAGGTATGAAAGTCCAAGGGCAGGGCGAATGTGTAGAAGAAGAGCACTCTCCACACAAGCACCAGGGAAAGTCAGGACACTCCTCGCATCCAGCCTGACACACAGAGGACCTCAACTCTTCAACTGCCTCCCTAGAAACATTAGGACCATCACAGACTGTCCCACAGAGAAGCTCAAAACTCAGCTGGACAAGTTTCTGAGACGTGTGCCCGACAAGCCGCCAGTACCAGGGTACACCTCACAATGTAGAGCGGCATCAAACTCTATACCGGACCAACTGCACCTACTAAGAAGAGATGCAGGTTATGGGAGCAGCGGTGGATCACCATGGCTGTGAGGCGCAGGACCCCTGAACTTCATCAAGTAAATCAAGTAAGTAAAGTTGAAACAATACAGAAAAGCTATACATGTACAATATAAGTTAGTCACCCTAAACTTAATGTTTTCTATGGTTTACCTAGATAGAGAAAACGATATTTTAACATTAACTGAACTATTTATTGACCACTCATTGCCTACAACGCTCACACGTACATCATTCTCATACATTTACACAACTTGAGCCGGTACTCAACATTCGATGATCAAAATTGTTCTGGATTATTTTGCACTAGTGTCGTAAACTAGACTCATGGTAGATGAATTTAGGTGACAGAAATATTATAAATGTTGACCTCATAAGCTGCCAGACCAATGTTGAGGGAAAAATTGCTCGTGTGATACCGGCTTTAACCCCTTCTGTACCGACAATGTATTTCAAATTTTACTCTACCTATATTTAGACGATTTTGAGGAGCCTATGAAGGGTCTGTGGTCGTAAAAATAGTTGAATGAGACAGTTCGAATCCTGATAGTTGCTGGAGGCCCTTTGTAAACTGAATGATATCGTCTAATAGTAGCCAGAATAAAGTTAAAGAGACGTCCCCGGTACAGAAGGGTTTAAGGGGATAGCCTGGGTAATAGTACTTTGTAAAGCCGGTATCACACGAGCGCTTTTTCCCTCAAAATTTATCCTCAACACTGGTCTGGCAGCTTCTGAGGTACACTGTTTACACACTTCTTTCACCTACATTAATCTACCATTAGTCTAGTTTCCGATACCAGTGCAAAAGACCCTAGAAATGTTGCCGGAAATTTTTAACTGTAAAAGCTCTCTTGTGATACCAGTACCGGCTTAATAGAGGATATGATTTTTTTTTTTTTTTTTTTTTTCTATGAGATTGAGGGAGACAACAGGCAGAACTGCCTGTGACGAGTGCCTCCCCCAGAGTTGAAAGAGTAACATTGCCGTAATCAAGGGACGTTAGCACCAAAATGCCTGGACACACGGAGTTTGAAGCAATTTAAATCATAGGATGAGGGAAAGATGGATTCAGGGAGAGATATCCAGAGCTCAGCTGTTGAATAGATTTTTTTTTTGGGGGGGAATATTGCTTTTCTCTTGAGTTGGTGAGTTGCACAGAATAGGGGTGGATTGTGTTGCAAGACGGGTAGTACGTAGGCTACTCTACGTAGAGGAGTTGGTTGGTATACACTGGGAGAGCTCCGAGGAACACTGAATATTGTAATATCAATAGAATAGTTAGAGAGATGCAACATAGCGGCGAAGAGAGAGAGATATTGGAGAGAGTCGGCGAGTGTACGTGAGTTAATGAAATGAAAGGCTTTCTTTTCTACTTTGTAAAGAAGTGCTGTGCGAGAGGATCCTCCCCACACATGTGAACAGTACTCAATACATGGACGCACTGTGCCCATGTACAGAGCAAGAAGCTGTGCATGGGTAAAAAAACAATGGGACGTTCGAGCCAAAATGCCTGGACACACGGAGTTTGAAGCAATTTAAATCATAGGATGAAGGAAAGATTGATTCTGGGAGAGAGTTCCAGAGCTCAACTGTTGAATAGAAGAAAGACTGAGAATATCGTTTCACTATTGGGTTGTATAGGTGCACAGAGTAGGGGTGGGATTGTGTTGCAAGACGAGTGCTACGTGATCTACGGAGAGGGGGTGGTATACACTGGGAGAGCTCTAAGGAATACTAATTATTGTAATAGCGGTAGAATAGTGAGAGAGGTGCAACATTGCGGCAAAGAGAGCGACTGCAGCGAATTGGTGAGTGGATGTGAGTTAATGAGACAGGTTTCCTGAAGGTACCGGTATTTTTGGTATTATTTCTAGTGATTTACATTTCTGTCCTTGTATTAGGATGCTATGTTACCACCAATGTACCTAGAATTGGCTAATTATTATGCCCATGGGCCAGATATTTTTGGTCTATTAAATAATTTATTCATATATTTTTCAGTTTCCACGCTAGATCTACATTAAACTTAGAAAAACACACCCTAGAACCAACCTCAAGATAAATTTGTACATTTTTCGGTAGAAAAATGTCCTGGCTGAAGGCCGGTTCCTCTTATAATTACAGGCTCGCTATCGCTTGCCAGGAAGCAATCAACATCTAAATGGCACGAAAGGTTTGATATTGATATATAAATGGAACAAAAGGTTTTAAAATCGACAAACTAATAGGCCGAACGTCATAAAATCTGAAAACTAATGGGGCTAAACACAAGGGAAATAGGGGGCCAGAAAAACGATCCATCTCCCCTTAACACTTATGCTGCGGGCATATTTCTGCCATATTAGGGCTCATTCAGGCACTTCTGATTGATTAGTCAAGTGTCTGAATGAAATTAAATGTATACAGCCAAAAACTAGAAGAAAATAGCTTCAAAATGACACCAAAACAAGCTTCTTAGCTCGCAGGGTTCACCCGCAGCGCTACCATAGACATTCGCTAAAATGAGCAATTATCGCTAATGTCACGCAACATTTGCCTTTGGCAGCACTGTACATCTCGCGAGACTCTGACTCAGAGCCCTCAGTGCCGCGACCGCCTGGCTGGGGGAAGGACGTGTGGCCTGTTGCACTCCCGCTCCCTCACACTTGATTCTACAGGCTTTAAGAGGCTTTAAAAGCCTGTACATTGATGTAAATTGCCATGGCGTTCTCCCGCAGGCAATGGGTTAACAGTGTAGGAAATATTCTGAGATTATAAAAATGTAACTCTCCTTAGCTTCCTATTCCTTACTGAAACTCACAGTTCACCTTTAACAGACCATTCAACCTACACTTTCAAAATTGTAGATATGAAAAGGGCAATTAAAGTGTCAAAACAATCTACCCGTTTCAAGGTATAATGATGGTAATAAACCCATCTAATACAATGATAGAAAGGTCAATAATGATCAGTATTCCAAAAGATCTTACACATCTTGTTCGTACTTTTCTTATATCTTCCGTTTTATTTGTATTATTTTTGTATTATTATTATTTTATTTGTTTATAACTTAAGGAGGGTGACCTGCCTTTTTTATTTTTCTCCCTTTCTCTCTTCCTCTGGCTTGTATCCATTCGGCCCCATTCAGCCAACTGTTTTAAGACGTTTATCCCCATCTTGGTGTCGATTTCTTCCTGGCAAGCGATAGCGAGCCAGCATTATATGAAGAAATCCGGCTTCGCCGGAGATATTTTTCTATCAAAAAATTTACAAATTTAGCCTGCTGTCAAACAAATATAAAAAATATGCTGGCTCGCTACCGCTCATCAGTAAACAAATTACCTGGATGGGGATAAACGTCTTAAAACAGTAGGCTGAATGGGGCCAAATGGATACAAGCCAGAGAAAGATAGAAAAGGACAGAACAAAAACAGGTCACCCCCCTTAAGCATAATTTCCGGGCCAAAGAAGCTACAGTTGGCCACATAAGTTCGGTTCCTCTCCGTGATCTTATACATAGAAATATTGATTGATTTATTTATATGCTCAGGCCCAATCCCCATTTTTTCTATTTTCATTTCTATTTTCAATTTTATTCTATTTTATTCGATTTTATTATTTGTTTTCCGTTTTTCTTGGGGGGTGGCCGACTCGAGACAGAGCCAGAACAGGGAAAACACAAACACAACATAAAACAACGAACAAACACAGATAAAAACATGGAAATATAACGCCCATGATTGATTTACGAGTGTACTTTCTTATGCAGGGGTTAAAGGGCAGATTTCCACTTGACGGATTTTTTTCTGGACCCTTTTCTCTCTCATGTTTAGCCCCATTCCTTTTTAGATTTTAAGACGCTCGCCCAATTTAGTTTGGCGATTTTAAGAACTTTCGCCCCAATTTCTGTCAATTTTAAGAACTTTCGTGCCATTTAGGTGTCGATTTTTTCCTGGCAAGCGATAGCGAGCCTGTAATTTGAGAGGAACCGGCCTTCGGCCGGGAAATTTTTCTACCAAAAAAGGTACAAATTTATCTCAGGGCCTTCTAAAACTGACTACAATGGTTAAATGTTACCCAGAACAAAGTTAAGATGCATCCTCGAAGGCTGAAGGGGTGGAACAAAATTAATGGGAGGTATTTACTTTGCTCCCTAGACCTCCATTAAGTTTTAAAAATACACAAAATACCCTCACGAGCCCCCTTCAAAATAAATTTGTACATTTTGCAGTAACAAAATTTACCGGCCGAAGGCCGATTCTCCATAAATTACAGGCTCGCTATCGCTCGCCATGAATAAATCGACACCTACTGTATATGGCAAGAAAGGTCTTAACATTGACGAAGAAAATGGGCCAAACTTTTTCAAATCTGAGGTTAAACATGAGGGAGAAAGGGGTCTAGAAAAACAAATGTTAAATATCTGTGCTGAGTCTATCTCTCACCCAAGACCACAACCTTATCCATGTACAGTCGGCCTAATAAGTCATGTGTCGGCACCAAGTATGTTTTGATCAATAATTGGTATCAGCAATATCTAAAACTGGATTTATTCGTTTCGAGAGAGATACACAAACATGATCCTACACTTACCCACCCTATTCAACATCTGACAGACATTAATACAGTACAGAGCGAGGCAAACGTAATAACAGCTGAGTAAGTATACATGGACGTGAATTATTATTTTTTTTTTTTTAGGGATACAGATTTATATTGTTGCATCCAGATACATATACATACAATTTTCGTGATTCTTATGAATATAATTGGAGAAGCTGGGGTCCATTAAGCCGAAGCTTTTTTATGAACCCGAAATATATCTTGGTGAGACTTTTATCAAATTAATTTCAATTTGTCCGGTAACTCATGGTAATATTGAAGTTTGAATTGATCAAACGAAATGCTTTTTTCTCTACTTTTTCTATCGGTGTTGTATGAGGGGAACCACCCCACACCTGCGAACAATACTCGATACAAGGATGAAACCTGCCCTTGTACAGGGCAAGAAGCTCTGCGGGGGTGAAAAACTGGTGGTTGAGCACACCTAGCTTTGTCAAGCTGTTTTGACAAGAAAAGTAATTTGGTCTTTCCAAGAAATCCCAGAAGAAAATGAGATACCTAGAATATTGAGGCTTTCCTCACGTGAATTCCAGTATAAATCTGTGCATTAGAATGTATGTACTTTGTTACGTAAATGTTAAAGAAGAAACATAATGTCATAGACATGCAATTTTATATAAATCGCTATAATCTATACAAGTGTTGTATCGCCCGAAACTGAAATATTATTGGTTTCATCACATACAAGGTAATATATTGGTGCCTAGGCTATTGTTTACATATTTGCTTTGCTTTCTTGCAGTGCCCACCTGTCCCTCTTCTTTTTGGTGTTAGGAAAGGTGGCTCCCCTGTCTATTGTGCACCGGCAGAGGTATGTATTTTGGTTTGTGGTGATAAATCAATAATCTCATACAAACATAATAGGATCACCAGTTACGGAAAGTTATAATCTTGAGATATGAGTGTTTCCTCGTTAATATATATTGGTGTGTTGGAATGCATTTGACACCAAATCTATTTTCAGTATTATTACGTGTTAATTTGGAACGGAAGCTCCCTTTTTGTCTCTCTCTGTAAATATTAATAGCTGCACTTTATTTTAAAATTTTATGTTCCACAAATTTTGATTTGCAGTTACCCACCCGCCTAATTCAGTAACTAACTAATTTTCTATGTACAAATAATCAGATAGTGATTAGATAACTCTTTGTTACAGCTTTGCATCATGGCCACGAAGGGTACCTTCAGGGATACGTGGCTACAAATTCCAGAATTCCAACCGTGGTTAGCCAGGATGGAAGGTGATCCGTCGAAGGCATACTGCCGTACCTGCAAGAGGCCAGTGGGTGCAGAGATCACGACACTACGGAGGCACAAGAAGACGAAGGTGCATACTACCAATGAAAGCAGGGCTAGGGAGGTGCCTGCTCCACCTGAGGCACCCCTAGGAACAAGACCGACTCTTAGTGGCATCGGATATGCCACCATATTATTGGCATGTTTTCTGGCCGAGCATAATCTGCCCTTCACCCTTGCAGATCATTTCGAGGATCTGCATACAAAAAAAATTTCCACTCTCTCATTGCACAAAGTATGTCCATGAGACGAACGAAATGTACGGAGGTCATCAAAGGTTTAGGTAACATTACCTGTGAACAGCTGGTTAGGAAACTCGGGGTCAACAAGTTTTCAGTTATTATAGATGAAAGTACTGATGTCACCACAAATAAATCTTGAGCAATTATTGTTCGCTTTTTCGATGCTCAATCTAATACAATCAATACAGGAATGTTGGATTTGGTAGATGTATATAGTAGCAACAGTAATCAAACAGGTTCCACAGGTGAAAACTTATACAACATGCTGATGGAGTGCCTAACCAGAGACATCATACCAACGGATAATTTTATTGGTTTTGCCGCAGATGGTGCATCAAACCTAATGGGAGAGCAGAACTCTGTCTGCAGCAGGCTAAGGTGTCTATGCCAGGCATTACTATCTTTAAATGTATATGTCATTCCATACATTTATGTGCATCTGAGGCAGCAAAGACACTACCAAGGCATTGTGAGGACCTAATTAGGGAAATATATTCATTCTTTGCCCACAGTGCTAAACGTAAACATGAATTCAAAGAATTTCAGGAGTTCTGTGACGTCAAGCCCCACAAGCTTCTCCATGCGTGTCAGACTCGTTGGTTGTCCCTCCACCAAGCTGTCTCATGAGTTCTGGAACAATGGAGGCCTCTAAACCATTATTTCACTTCCAGGAGAATTGAAGAGAGGCTTGTGTCTGTGCAACACATAGCAGACAGATTGCAAGATCCTGCTGTCATGTTATTTCACATTCCTAAATTACATGCTACCAAAATTCAACAAACTTAATCTACTTTTCCAGAAAAAGTCTCCACCCATTCACCTTCTCCACGAATATATTACAGATTTATACAGGTCTTTATTAACGCCGTTCTGTAGACCTGAATATCTGCAAAGGACACCACTAGAAATGATAGATCCATCTAATGAAACGGTTTATTTTCCATTACACCAGTTATACCATGGGGCTGCTGTACATGCATTATTTCAAAGGGAGGATATTTGTAACAATCAAAATATGGTAATGGATATTCGCCTAAGGTGCAGGAAATTCCTCATCACTATGTGCTTGGAAATTAGAAAGAGATTTCGACTAAATGATAAGCTGTGAAGTTGGCAGCGTACTTACAGCCATCAAAGGTGTTAGATGCTAAGGTACGCGTTGATATGCCCTCACTTTATGAATTTGTCCAAGAGGTTCCTCGAATACACCAAGTCCAGGAGCCAAGGGGTGTTTGCATGCATGAAAGGGCCAGAAAATCACCCGCTTGATTTAGTTAGAGGGTCCACTGGGACACCTTTTTAGCGAGGGTAGACATCCCGAAACCCGGCAGTTATCGTGTTATTCGGGATTTTCGCTGAATTTAATGAAATCAAAATAACTCCTTTTTTTACGTGTGACGGTTACATAAATTGCAATAACTCGGCAATGAAATGGTCTACAGAGCTCTTTCACCACTCAAAATAAAGCTTAAAGAATTATATTCAATGGATACAAACACAATAAGATTGGTCAATACCCAAGGTCACAAGAGGTCAAAGTATGACCTTTTCTGATGAGGAACTAAAATTTATGACTTTTCAAATTTAAATATTTGTGAAAAATAGGTAAATGGATTGAACGTTTAATGCTTTTATATTCTGGTTAGGTACACCATTGGCAAGTTTTTGAAATTAGTTGGAAAAGTTGATTACGTATTTTAACCCCTTGGCGTCCAGTACAATAATATGAAGTTGCGAATGATATACCAATAATAGCTATGTATTGGTTATATAATTATGGTACTACTGAGTCAGCTAAAGTTCTATCAAAACACTCTGTATCACAGTATCACACATTGCATATATATCTTCAAAGCAGATTTCAATTATTTTTTGTCACATTAATGAATGACCTACTTTTGGGGAGAGGGGTGAGCCGGGGATACAGTTGGAAATGTATTCTGTGATGTGTCACATTAATGGCCTAGGTTTTGACATCCTTTCACCTGACATTTGCAGTAAGGGCAGCATTTCATAATTATCTAGTTGTCTGCAGACACAGCGTTTAGTAGAGCAGGAGGTACATTTACAGGGCATTGCAAAGTCATCCGGTAGCAAGACTTGAAGATGGTCCGGTTGAAGAATGCCATTTTCTTCAATGAAACCAAAGTATCTGGGATCCAGTTGAGGATTGCTTAGGCAGTGTAGCTGTAGATATGTCCCAAAGAATGCCCTGAGGACATGACCTTTGACTGATCGGCTGGTGGGAGGCAGTTCCAAAATGGTCTTTTTGTTGTGGTGGTAGAGGTAGTACCGTAATTCATCCATTGTTCTGCATGAGGTTCCTGATTTGTACACATTCACAAGGAACTCTTCCACCAAGATGAAGTTAATACAGTTCAATTCCTTTCCAAAATCAATCAGATAATTTTTTTTTTTTTTTTTTTTTTTTTCTATATTCCAACTTACTTCCTCTCGGGCATAGGCTGAGAGCCTTAACATTCACCGCTTTACAATGAACAGTGAAGCCCGTGAGGTCTTGTTCCAGTCTAGGGAGTGAGACATGTGAAGCACGTAGAGTACAACGAGCACCTGCCATCTTGCCTTCACATGAGGCACGGTGCTCACTCATGGCCCGAAACGACCCCATCTCTGAAGCCACCTCGTTCCCGTGCTTCACGGTCTAACCCCCTACACTCGGACTCTCACACTTACACACACACACAACGCCACCTGTTGAGCAGATAACTCACCAGGCATTGCACCCCTGTAGCATATTTTGAATATGGGAATATTCATACAGTGCTATTTAATCAGGGAACAATGCACCGGATCTGCCTTCAGTGCAGCAGCCTTTGTACCAAATTTACTTGTGGAATCACAACCAGTGAGATGGTGCAGGGCAACTAAGATTTTGCAAGTATCTGATCCCAACTTATCGCCTAGAACATGAAGGGGTATGTATCTTGTGGTATTACCAACATGAAGGGGTATGTATCTTGTGGTATTACCAACATGAAGGGGTATGTATCTTGTGGTATTACCAACATGAAGGGGTATGTATCTTGTGGTATTACCAACATGAAGGGGTATGTATCTTGTGGTATTACCAACATGAAGGGGTATGTATCTTGTGGTATTACCAACATGAAGGGGTATGTATCTTGTGGTATTACCAACATGAAGGGGTATGTATCTTGTGGTATTACCAACACCAGCACGAATCCACATCTCTCGTAGGCCATGTGCCTTCAGAAGCGACCAGTAGTGTAGGGCCAAGATTACTACATCAGTATCATTTGATATAATAACCACTCTCTTAGTCCCATTCTCAACTGCATGACGAGCATGTGGGATAATTCTGACGTCGGCCTCTTCAATCGTTGTGTCTAGATCAGGTAATGGTGTCTCCTTTCCATTCAAAATAGCCAGGCATGGTTCAATTTCATGTGGAAGTCCAATCGAGCTAACAACTGTATCTGTCATCGGTTTTGGCCTGGTTAAGATGCGTTGTCGAATGAGTTTCTGTAGCTTGGATTTGTTTGCAGATGAGGCCCAGAATGCATCCATTGTGACTGGCAATTGCGTTCCTGTACCTATCCCATATAAATCAATTGGGCTGCAACCACACCTTCTAGTTCTTTCGCTGTCCTTCACTGAACCCTCAATGTATTGTCTCTCTCTGTGGGTGACACCAGTCTCCGATATCTTAGGCTTACTATTCAGAGTCACTCCTTGAAATTTGTCGTGCATAAGAATCATAACAGTGTCATGACTTCCTCCTATGCCAGATAGTGTTGCTTCCTCATGATCAAAATTATCAAAGGCCCCCAACGTGAAGCTTGATGTGTTTAAATGACTAGGAAGGGGGACCTGACCCTGACTTGCTTCTGTAACAAATGATGCCATATCAGAATGATAGCGGAGTAGCTCGTCATAACTAATTGCCAGTCCAAACCTATTGAGACTAGAAATAAGCGTTTTTGACCTACACACATTATAAATAGCTTCAGAGTTCAACATGTGCAAAGGGGTTCGCTTTTTACCATTATTTACAATGTAAAAGATGACTTGATACACAGATAGTACTTTTTTTATCTTGGAAGATCTAGTGTCACTCTCCTCATAAATTTTAGGCTCACCATCTACAATATTGTCACTGTGTAAAATATCAACATCAAAAAGAGCTGAAAAAAAGTCTGCAACGTCACTGGGAATTATCATGTCAGAATAATTATGCTTTCTCAAGTTCATTGGCATCACAGAACCTGTCATTCAGCTCAAAGTCTTCGTTGAGGATGCAATCTCTCAACATGGTACCACACTTTCTTACTGTTTCCCTATCTAACGACCTTTCACTTCTCTCTGGCTCTGTCTCAGCTGCACCTGGCTTGAAAACAATGGTGTTTTTTTTTTAACCGGTTGGGACAAAAAATGAGACATCCCCCCCAAACAGGTGGATTAGGTACATTTTCACATCCCTGTTTGTGTACGTAAAACGAGTTTGATCATTACTCCGCGCTTCATTACAGCACTTGGAAATATAAGTCAGGTTGTAGCATCTCCCCGAGTTCAACCCTGGTTCTAAATCTTTCATAAAATTTGCAAGATATCAAACTTCTGCTGGCCAGTTGGCGTTGACGATGATTCAGTTGCTACTTTCTCTCCTTTCCTGATGTAGTTACGAATACACTGGCTGTGACAGTAAAGATCCGCTCCAAATACGGCATTCGCATCTTGCAAGTCGGAAGTTCGGGTAAACACATCATCCTGAAGTATCATGGCTGCCTTTAGGAATCATTCAGCCCGTCCTTTTTCAGAAATCCTCCATTTATCGTATACAGTACGTTGTTGTGTTTTGGATTTCCACAAATGACACATTTCTTTAAAAACTTGTTAATATTAGCTGGCAGAGATGCGGGGTCTCGAGAATCCACCATAGACCGTCTACTCGTTTTAGAGGATGAGCTATCCTCTGGGGAATAAGCAGCAATATCCGTGGAGACTTCGGTTAACTACTTGAGTTTATCCAGTGTTTTCTTGAGGGTATACTGTTTATAACATTCGTTAGCAACATGGTATAAGAATTTGCCTTTGTCCACTTGCTTCAGTCTTTCAAAAACTACGTCCTTTCTCACTTCCGCTGCTTCAATGATACGTGCCCTGCCATTCTCTGTGCTGGTCGTTTCACATTTATCATCATACTTTTGGCAGATTATGCATTTCTTGGGATCGCAAGAACCACTTGAGGATAGTGACTGTGATGCCCTTAATCTTTTCTTTGGTAAGCCAGACATTCTTCACTGAAAACAAAAAAACAAAAATTAGTTTTCCCAAAATGTTAAATGAACAATATATGAACAGAGAACATAAAATATACTGGATTAACTCATTTTTGCATTCCTATTGCAATCCTAAAGAATACAAATTACGGCATATATCTGTTATGCTTCAGTACGTTGATACGGTATATATACCTTTTATTGATTGCTACACAGGGGTTAAAATACGTAATCAACTTTTCCAACTAATTTCAAAAACTTGCCTATGGTGTACCTAACCAGAATATAAAAGCATTAAGCGTTCAATCCATTTACCTATTTTTCACAAATATTTAATTTTGAAGTCATAAATTTTAGTTCCTCATCAGAAAAGGTCATACTTTGACCTCTTGTGACCTTGGGTATTGACCAATCTTATTGTGTTTGTATCCATTGAATAGATAATTCTTTAAGCTTTATTTTGAGTGGTGAAAGAGCTCTGTAGACCATTTCATTGCCGAGTTATTGCAATTTATGTAACCGTCACACGTAAAAAAAGGAGTTATTTTGATTTCATTAAATTCAGCGAAAACCCCGAATAACACGATAACTGCCGGGTTTCGGGATGTCTACCCTCGCTATAAAGGTGTCCCAGTGGACCCTCTAACTAAATCAAGCGGGTGATTTTCTGGCCCATTCATGCATGCAAACACCCCTTGGCTCCAGGACTGGATTTGTTGATTTCATTAATTGAGTTTAGAAGTAAAGTTGGTTGGTGTAAACAAAAAACGAATGAATATTAATTATTGATATATTGAAATATTGATGTACGGTTCTATGGCCTACACTATTGGTAACTGTTTATTAATAAACATTATACTCAGGAAGTATTGTTCTTATTCGCCTACAATCCTGTATTTACTTACTATAGCTGCGTTTTTCTTTACCACCACTGATTATCTATTGGGCTTTTGGCAGAACATACGAAAACATTTCAGTGATATCTGAGACATCTTTACATACTGTATTCTCATTTTCCAGCATTAATGCTTCATAATTACCAGCCAACTTAAAAGCGCCCTATATAACATTTAAATATCACTAGAACAATACACGATAATTATCATGTAGGAAGCCTTGTGGAGAAAGAGGGCAAAACTATAAAACAATACAAGATAAACTAAAGCACTAATGTATGCTAGAATAAAATGTTAAAGTCGCTAGATAGTCCCCGCAAACCCTAAAAACGTGTATGTCACTAGACAAATGTGTTGAAGTGTCTAGAATAATATTGTTATCAATCGAAAATTCTCTACTATTCCTTAAAATGGTGAAAATCTCTACTATCGCTAGAATTATTCATATCTTGACGCCGTTAGATGGAAGTAATTCGCTGGATCTAGTGGTAGCAGCTACATTGGTACCATCGTACCAAGAACTGGTGCCATTCGTTTTTTCTCGCCGAGCTGCTTCTAGACATGGTCGTAGATTTCATTTTCGCCCAGCCATTCGCCCAGAATCGAAAATATTTTGGTCGAAAAACCTTGGGTTTAAGCCCAGGCAAATCGGTGATTTTGGTCCAATTTTGACTTGTCAATATTATTACATAATTATTTGGATTTGTCTCGCTGTTGCAGTTTCAATGGTGTAAGTTAAAAAAAAAAAATAATAATAATTAATTAATAATTAAAACCCAAGGTTTTTCGACCAAAATATTTTCGATTCTGGGCGAATGGCTGGGCGAAAATGAAATCTACGACCATGTCAAAATCAAAATCCTAAACTAATGGTCCGATTTTAATTCTGTTTGCGCCATTCGATTCAGCTTGCCAAGGTGTACTTATGGTATACATTTAAATAAAATCCGTACATACATAACTTGTCTATGGAGTTTTTAAACTTTAAAATAGGCCTCTTGAGCCTAAAAAATTGTCAAATTTAAAAAATAATTACACCATTGAAACCGCAACGGCGAGACTAATCCTAATCATAAACTAATGTACATCGTTCAAATTGTGCGTCAAATTAGTAGAGAGGTGAAGCGGTAAGAAAGCGTGAGGCGAACTAGAGCTGAGGCGTTGTTGTCGTGAGGCGAAGTGGTAGTGAAGCGTAGTGGTTACAAGGCGAAATGGTTGTAAGGCGTTGTGGTCATGAGGCGAAGAGACCCAGGCGAAGTGGTAATGAGGCGAAGTGGCCTGCTCCCTTTTGTGCACTATAAAACTATTTTATTCAGCGTAGGGAGGATGTCTACCAAATTAAAAGGTTACAGACTATCTCAATGAATCCTTTAAGCAGAGGGTGCATGCTGGGAAAAACGCATCATAGCGGCTTTGATCTGAACATCAATCTACATGCATATATGTGCATAAAACACATCATAGCGGCTTTGATCTGATCATCAATCTACATGCATATATGTGCATAAAACGCATCATAGCGGCTTTGATCTGAACATCAATCTACATGCATATATGTGCATAAAACGCATCATAGCGGCTTTGATCTGAACATCAATCTACATTCATATATGTGCATAAAACGCATCATAGCGGCTTTGATCTGAACATCAATCTACATGCATATACTGTATGTGCGTGCATAAAATGCATCATAGCGGCTTTGATCTGTTCATCAATCTACATGCATATACAGTGTTTGCATAAAACGCATCATAGCGGCTTTGATCTGAACATCAATCTACATGCATATATGTGCATAAAATGCATCATAGTGGCTTTGATCTGAACATCAATCTACATGCATATATGTGCATAAAACGCATCATAGCGGCTTTGATCTGAACATCAATCTACATGCATATACAGTATTTGCATAAAACGCATCATAGCGGCTTTGATCTGAACATCAATCAACATAAATATATGTGGATAAAACGCATCATAGCGGCTTTGATCTGAACATCAATCTACATGCATATATGTGCATAAAACGCATCATAGCGGCTTTGATCTGAACATCAATCTACATGCATATATTTGCATAAAGAAAATTGCAAGAGCTCACAAGCATTTGTCAGTAGCTGTACAAGCGTTAAGCCGGCATCACACGAGCGCTTTTTCCCTCAAAATGTATCCTAAACACTGGTCTGGCCGCTTATGAAGTTCACATTTACAATATTTCGGTCTCCTAAATTCATCTACCATCAATCTAGTTTCCTATACCAGTGCAAAATATTCCATAAATTTTGCCATATAAATGTTGACCATCGAATGTTGACTATAAAAGCTCTCGTGTGATACCGGCTTTAGGTGCACAACAGTTTATATCCAAGTTTCTAAAGGATGAAGAATGGCATTAGGTGCATTATTCTAGTTTTCATCGAGTTTGTGTTAAAAATAATATACATTATTATTAACATCGTTCTTAACACCAATAACACTCAAACTAAAATAATGAAAGCATATGATTCTCCCAGGATTCGAACCCATGATATCACATACAGAACCCACATGCTCTAACCATTACACCATCAAGACTTTGTGAGGTTATAAAAGCAGGTGAAGTACAATCGGCCTAATAAGTGATGTCTCGGCACAAAGTATATTTTGATACATAATTGGTATCAGCAATATCTAAACTTTATTTATTAATTTCGAGTGAGATATACAAACATGTTCCTACACTTACCCATTCTATTCAACATCCGACAGACATTAATACAGCACAGAGCAAGCCAAACGTAATGACAGCCGAGACATGACTTATTAGCGCAACCGTACACACCTGTATAAAGAAGAGACATACTTGAAGGAAGGCCTACACTTACCCACTCTATTCAACATCCGACAGACATTAATACAGCACAGAACAAGCCAAACGTAATGACAGCTGAGACATGACTTATTAGCGCGACCGTACAATATAAAGGATAGACATACTTGAAGGAAGGCCAGGACTGGAAGCCATACTCTGAAGCAAACCGGCAGCGCGGGAAGTTCTCCCCCTGCCAGGCGTCCAGTACAGTAGTGAACTGTAACGGGAAAATGAGGTCAAGTAGAGATCCTGTTGCATGATAAGAGTGACCAGATTTTTCTTTGCAGGTCATTTTGATGCCTCAATTGACCACTTGCGAGTTTCAGGCTATAAGGAAGTTGGAGCCGTGGTCATCGGTATTAAAGAGAAATGCAATAATAATGTGGGTTTCTGATGGATAAAAAGTATGATCAATTGGGGTTATGTATTTATATACTGCATGTATTTTTATGTATTTATATATGCATTATGACCATATTTTAGCTGGTAATTCTGCTTAATATCAATATCTACAGCTCCAACTTCCTTATAGCCTGAAACTCGCAAGTGGCCAATTGTACATTACTCTCTTTCTTTCCAGCCGACGATAAAATGAATCTCTTAGCAGCTAATTTCTTGATACTAAAAGGAAAAATATGAAACTACTATGTCTCTGCATCATATTAAAACCAAGTTGTTGTTGTAATCGTTCCCTAGGCTGCCTGGCCGAACGGCCCCGAGTCCCTAAGAAAGGCCATGGCCATAGTCGCGCTTTCCCACAGGGCTCTAAAGGAGTGTAGATTATGTTGTTGGGGTAAGTGATTGTGTGGAATGCAGTCTTCTATGATGTTTTGTAAAAGAGAGTGGTTAGCGTTTTCTTTAGATGACATTATGTTTCCTCACTTATTCATATTATCACCAACCCACCAATTAACTTGCAAATAAACTTAACTGATCAAATTAATGAAACTAATGAATACATGTGGTACTCCAAGGATTCCAACCTAGGATACTCACACCGAAATTCTGCGAACTAAGCATTACCCTATCAAGACAGTTAAAGGTTTATGCACAAGCCTACTATACAATATATATACATTATAAAAGAACAAGATTATACTCTATTTTTGATCATGTAGAATCTTCATCTATCTATTGATCTATCTACCCATCTATTTATAATTAAAATCTAAAGCTTGTAAAACAAATAACCAAACCAGGAACGCACAATATAAAGACCAAAAAGAACTTATCAAAATCACTATGTGGAAATAATACATTGAAGATTTAGCTAAACAATACTATGTAATAAATAAAACACAAAACTTCTTGTTGAAATGATCTACAGGTTTAATTTGTCCACTTATCAGTTTTAACACACAAAGATTCTCATTATATAAATATATAGTCTATTTTTTTTCCAGCTGATGGTAAATTGAATCCCTTAGCGTCTGATTTATCGATTCTAGATGGAAAAAATATGATGTTGCTATGTCTCCGCGTCATATTATTGCCAAGTTTTGATTATTATACACATATTAAGCTACAAAAACCTGGTAATAGCCGAGTAATCAGGACGGCGAGATAGCAATTTACCCTCAGCTGGAAAAAAATAGACTATAGTGATACAGTACTTCATATAGGGTTTTCTACCTACAGTCTACCTCTAGTCTATAATAAGTACAAACTAATTATTAAATATTTTCATAGAGGCTTTCCGAGTCGGATGAACTCTAAGTTGGTCAATCCTGTCAGTCCTTGAATAAACTGATGTCCTTTTGAAGGTGGACAGATCTGCTTGGGGGCGTTTTGTATATAGCCACCCTCATAAAGGGGAGTAAGATATCCGGCGATAGATAGATAGATAGTACTTATGGTCCCAGAACGCATCCCCATTTACCTCATTAATTTTAGGGTTTTCATTTTTGTTTATGATTTTTCTACTTAAGATTGGGTTTTCAGGAATGTAACCCAATCATAAAACGAGGAAGACCTGTACTACATCTCCGCTAAATTTTCCGTCTCAAAACAGCCCTTACCGTCCCCATAGAAGTTACTGTTGTTGTTGTTGTTGTTGTTCCCCAAGCTGCCTGGCCGAACAGCCCCAAGGCCCCGAGCACGGCCAAGGCCATAACCGAGCGCCCCCACAGAACCATCCTGTGTGTGGAAGAGTTAATTAATTTAAATAAGGGGAGGCTGAACCTTTGACCCCCAAGTCAGCCTGTATAAGATTGTGTTTCTGGCATTATACCATCTTATTACCAATGAAAATACTAAGACTCGCTGAAAAAAATCAGCTCTCTATGTGCGAGCGCGAGCGCAGAATTTCATTGAAATATTTGTAAAATCATCTTCTCACTCAAAATTGTTCAAATTTCCTGCAATTTTTGCATGGCGTATTCTACCTGCATCCCCTACAAGAAAATTATCTAGTTTTACCATATTGCATAATAGAAGGGGCTGCAAAAATTATATAATATATATATTTTTTTTTTAGCCAACATTTCAACCTAAACAATGTCGAATCTTGAAAAAATATGTGAGATAATGCCATTATCTCTGCATTTTCCAGTTGCTATATAGTCCTATATGTAGTGTGTAGAAGGGGAATGAATTTGAGCAATAAACACCGTAGATGATCTCGTAAGTGCCAAAATAGGATCTCTGGCAAGCTAAAATCAAAGATTTGCACACACCAAAGTCAAATTTTGGAGAGATAGAATAGTTAGTCCTCCTTAGAAAACGTTTTCTATCATGGCACGCACATAGACGATGGAATTTAATGACCAACTAAACAACATTTTCATCAGGGGGACACTCTAGAATTATTTTAGACAATTATTTACCAAAATCCATGATATTGGGGCCCCCCAAGGGGGTGCTAGGGATGTCATATGGGTGTTTATGCCCTCATATGATCATTTCTATTGCTTACAGAAGCCCTTTAGACTACAGACACAAAACAAAATGTTGAGTGGCTGAAATTTTTTTTTTTAGTTTTTCGGGGGTCGAGGTCGAACCCCCGGCCCGGGGGGGTTATGGATGTGATATGTTTTTTTGTTCCCTCCTATGCTATTCTCCTATGTTGAAAGAAGCATTATAGAACAAGAATAACAAAATTCGAAATTTGATTTCTGGGCTCAGCGAAGGTTCAGCCTCCCCTTGTGGGTAGGGTTTAATTATTTGTTTATTTATCTATTCATTTATCATGGTTCTAGTTTCCTCCCTAGACCACCATTGAACTTAATAAATTATCCTCAAGATCCCCATTCAAGATAAATATGTAGATTTTTCGATAGAATTAATTTAAGTGGACCTATTACTATACAACTAAAGAAACACAATAATTCTATCTATTGCCAGACACCTTAATCCCCAAGGGGGTGGGCACGAATGAACCGCTTTCATATGCTTCCATATGCTGAGGAAATTAATTAAATTATCTAGCTAGTTCCAGTTGAAGGAGGAGGGTCGTTCAAGCCCAACCGCCCATTAAGAAACTGCCAGACAAAAACTGCAGGAAAATGGGTTGCTTCTGTTCGGGTTCGGTCACGGTCTTGAGTCGGCGACCCCCAGCTATGCAATATGGGCCTGAGTACATACAAACACACATACACACATACCCAGTACATACATACATACCAATTATCTCTAAGTGCCGCCTCGTTCTCATTATTCCCGGCCCATAGTAGTATACTGTACTGGGGTGGTGGTGGAGGCGACGCAGCTGGGTCACCACCTCAGCCCTCACACTATCCAGGAACGCGTCCCCGACGGGGTACATGCTGCACGCGAACATCAGATCCTCCCAGATCAGTATCCCTAACTCATCTGCAATCTGTTGGAGAGGAGATATAATGTAAAACTTGCAAAACAAACAAACCAAATAAGGAATGGCACAATATTAAGACAAAAGAACTTATCAAAATCACTATGTGGAAATAACCATTGAACATTTAGCAAAACTATAATTATTATGGGCTAGGAATCCTCCTCAATTCTCCTACTCGACGAGAGAGAGAAAGGGGAGAGGGAATGCGAAAGTGGTCCCGGACCTCAAGAATTGGAACTTTAGAATGTTGTTCCTGTTCGAGCTGAGCTCTGTCTCTTGTCATCCACCTCTAGCTATGGGGTACATCCACCTCTAGCTATGGGGTATGTGCCTGAGTATATACATACAAACATAGAGTATATTCACATTATGAAATATATATACACAAAACAAACTTAACATACAAATAGTGTAATGTAAAAATGAACTCTGAAAAGTTAACAGAATGAATATAAACATCACGTGTGGAGGAGCACTTTATTGACAACGTTTTGCATCTCTCTCTCTCTCTCTCTTCAGGTCACGTTACCTGAAGAAGCTATCTGCGAAACGCCAATAAAGTTCTCCTCATATGGTGTTTTTATTCATAGTGCAATGTACAGTACTATACTGTAGTTACAAATGTCAAAAGGCTAACACCATAACATAAATTAAGATGTAAGTAATTAAAAACAAATCTTGATAATTATCGCGAATAGACTCGCAGCGTTATTATACATAATTTATTAGGGAAAGTGAAGCTCTATGGAATCCTTATAATATACTCACATAGATTCCGTTGTGGTAGAATAGTTTCGATAAGTTTTGTAACTCGATTTTGTCGATATAAATAGTCCCGCGCGTAAACAAACTCGGTCCCGCAATCTTGAGAGCTCTGCTACGGACGTGTTCATGTTTACAAAAAGTGTTCGAAATGGAGTACACTCTCTACGGTAAAGTGTTATGTTCTACAAAGATGTTATTGTATGTCTAATATATGAACCCACAGTAGCTGGCATGCAACTTGCAAGGGCTAGTGTTGTATCCCACGTACTGGGTCTAGGGCACTCTAGGGTTAGGTTAGGTTAGGTTGTTTGGTTAGGTTAATATACTAGGTCTCGGAAACAAGATTCGTAGTTGCGGTAGTATTTACATCAAAACTATAGTTAACTATCAAAACTATTCTTCCGCAGTGGAATCTATGTGAGTATATTATAAGGATTCCATAGAGCTTCACTTTCCCTAATAAATTATGTATAATAATGCTGCGAGTCTTTTCAAAAAAATTACCAAAATCTAAACTAGCCCCATAGTATAATCTATCTATTGCCTGACGCCGTGATCCCCGAAGGGGTGGCCACGAACGAACCGCCCCTATGGACCTCTGTCCCCAGTCAGTCGACGCCCCTCCTCCCAACCAGCACCGCCTTCATTCATATACTTCCTCACTCCATCCTTCCACCTCTCCCTCGGTGCACCTCTCCCTTTCTGTCCTTCCACCTCGTTCTCGTACACCCTCTTAGTCAATCTCTCGCTTTCCATACGTTCCATATGGCCGAACCATCTCAAGTTGTTCCTTTTCACACTTTCCAGCACATCTACCTCCACACCACACCTCCTTCTTCCTCATTCGTCTGTCTATCCCTCCATGTAACTCCGCACGCACTTCTCAAGTAACTCATTTCCACCACTCTCACCCTTGGTCCGAGTCTCTTCCCGAACGTCCATGCTTCGCTTCTGTAAGTTAGTGTAGGGATTACCACACTGTCATGCAAGGACTTCTTCACTTCCATACTGACCACTCTATTTCTTGTTACTGCTTTCAACTGTTATGCTGGCCAGCTTGCCAGAATGTACTCGTACTCGCTAGCGCTCGCCAGGGCAGTGAAATGGGCTATAATAATCGTAGAACGATGTTCTTTCTTTCTTAGTGTTCATGTTGTCACAGACAGATCAGTGTTTGCCTTTATTCTTGTCTGTGACACTTGGAAGTACAGTATTTTATATCATTGATAGAGTTATAAGATATGTAGTGTGTTAGTTGCAAGGAGAGAGAGAGGGTAGAGCGAGGTGGTAGTGTGTGTGTGTGTATGTACGTGTGCATTCCTCGCTCGGGTGGGGCCACCCGCTCCCTATTGGACGGCGGGCCTGGCATGTCATATGACGCCTGCTTTTCATGACGTAGTGGCCTGTGGTTGGTGGCCGCTATCCTAGCCCGGTGGTGGGGGGCTCCTTCCCTCTTCTCTCCTTAGAACATGGTATCGCGTGCTCGGTCCTACATGTCCCTCGCATTCTGTCTCATATCTAACCCCCTTTACTGCTTTGCCTCTCTCTGAACTCCTTCTTTCCAATACTTCTTATCTTTATACAATTACCCATCCCTTCTGGTTCTAGCATACGACTTCCATAGTCTGCCAGTCGTATTGCCAGCACCTGTTCTCACATATATGTTTTGCACTAGCTTTAGAGGTTATTAGAATCATAATCACATGGATTCATATTGTTGGGTGCTTCTAATTATTTGGTTGTTCTTTGTTACTATTTAATGCTAGACAGTGGAGGGTATCTTTGGTCTTTGTCTGAGTTATGTATATGGCAAGTCAGAGCCTGTACGACTTCGACGGAGCTAGGTAGCCTGTAACCCTTGTGCATATTTTCCTTTGCGAGCTTAGCAGTATACAAGCGAAGGGCTTTTGCCTACTCTTGATTGTATGCTTGCTAACTCATTTCTGTTGACCTTTGAGGAGCGCCAGGGTAAGACCAGATACTTGAGATCTGGACTTACCAAGAGTGCTTCTGGGTGCGTCACTTAACGTAAGATAAGGGAAATCTGTTCAGGGGAGACAGTAGGCTGCGAGCATGCTTGAGCTCTGCCTAGGCTCCCTGCACCTTTATACCGCTGCTAGACTTTATTAGTAAGAAAGACAGCATATTGTTTATTAACTTTAACTGCGTATGTTTTAGGAATTATACACGTATTGTTTTAGCCTAGGTTGATGCATAGTGCACAACCCAGTATGGCTGTTACGTTGGCTAAGGAAGTACTGTTTTTGAGTGGCTGTTATTAGTGATGTCACAGAGTTGTTGCACTCTCTTGTTCTATATATATGTATCCTACTTTTTGGTGTATCTAGGATACACGCTTTGGTGTCCTGCCCCTGCATTAGTTCTGTTCTATATTCGACGAGCATCTTAGAGCATCAGACGTTTTCAGAAGATTCCATATCTGTTTGCTGTAGGACTAGACTTCAAGTGTTTTCATAGAGCATTGAAGAGTTTAGTGTAGAGTCCAGACTCACACTAAAGATAACGTAAGCATATAACCTTTTATTAAATCTTGTCATAGTTTATTTAAGCATTGTTATTACTTGAGAGCATTTTATTAACGTAATTACTCTTGTTGTGAGTAGGCTTTGCCGTCACCGGAAAGCCTTTGTAGAAGTGCACTAAACCCAGTTAATTGATACCCCGTTATCCAGTAGATTAACTCTGGAGGGTTTAAGTGTTTTGTTCACCGGCTTAATAGTTCGAGGGTTTGGAATCAGTGTACCGTTGTTGCAGATCTAGCCTATCTTATAGTCCAATATTAAGTGCCCTTGTTTATTTCGTTGTGCCGGCCGTAACACAACGTTCCTACAACCCTCTTCCCCTGTTGCACCCTCTCCCGCACTTCTTCATACATAGTCCCATCTTTACTCAACACACTGCCCAGATACTCAAAAGAGCTGACAATCTCCATAGCCTGACCGTTCAACTTCACCTCATACTCTGTGACTTCACCCCTTTCGAAGACCATAACCTTGCTTTTCCCCGCATTTACCTTCAAATTCCGTTTTTCGTACACTGTTCCAAACTCATTTACCAGACCCTGCAACTCACATTCATTATCACTCATCAGAACTGTATCATCCGCAAACAGCAGTATAGGCAGCTTCCACTCATTTCTCTCCTTTTCAGCGATACACTAACATCCACTGCTCTTCCTAGTATTTCTTTCATGACTCCATCCATATATACAGTAAACAACCACGGGGACATCACACACCCCTGTTTCAACCCAACACTCAGGTCAAAGAACTCGCTCTGCTCATTCTCCACCCGTACTGCCGCCTTTGCACCCTCATACATGCTCTTCACTGCTTTCAGCAACTTGCCATCTACTCCGTATATTCTAAGTACTTTCCACATGCCTTCTCTATCCACTCTGTCATAGGCCTTCTCCAAGTCCATAAAGGCAACATACACCTTTTGTTTCTTCTCCAGATATTTCTCCACAACACAATTCAGGGTAAAAATATGATCTACACATCCTCTTCCCTTCCTAAAACCTCCCTGCTCGTCGCCTATCCATTTCTCCGTTCTCATTCTCACTCTCTCAATCACTACCCTACTGTACACCTTCCCTACTACGCTTAAAAGACATATTCCTCGGTGGTTACCATACACTCCTCTTTCCCCTTTGCCCTTATATAGGGGGACTATTATGCCAGTCTTCCAGTCATCGGGTGCATTCCCCTTCTCCCATGCTAGTTTGCACATTTTCCATACCCATTCGATCACTATCTCACCACCATACCTCAACATTTCCCCACACACTCCATCTGTTCCTGTACTCTTTTCATGGCTTCCCACACTTCTGACCTCTTAATATACAATAATATACAAGTAATTACTGAGAGCACTTTTTGTATTTCTTTTGCCAGACGCCGTAATTCCCGAGAAGGGGTGGCACTGTGAAGCCATATTATGGCTAGAGGTCCTTCCTAAGCTGAATAAAATCATCTAATAATTGCCAGAATAAGATAAAAAAAAGTACGTCCCTGGTACTGAATGGGTTAAGATCGTTAAATATACCGGTAATGGGAAAACAAAAATCAATCCGAAATTCCGGGGATTGTAAATGTGTAACTAATTTCAACTCCGGTAAATAATAATAAAAAAAAAAAAAAAAAACACATGGGAAAATTAGCGTTAGATTTGGTAATAGTTTCCTAATCCAGCTAGTAATATGTCGAGCTAATCTATATTCTATTAATTTCACCACAACACCAAACACCTCCAATTAAATTACCGTAATGAAAGTATAATTATACTGTATGTGATCCACCGGGATTCAATGCCTTACAGCCCATTTGCTCTGGCCCTTTTTCAGTTACAGAGGTCTACACGCTAGCCTATCTCAATTCATTATATTAGCTACCATATATCCTTCCTATAAGCTTCATAAACTCGTCTAAATGTAGCGGAAATAAACAGAAAATAACTACCATCTTTCCTTCCTAAGTTCATAAAATCGTCTATAAATGTAGCTGAAATAAAAATAAAAAGACGTCGCCATTACTGTAAGGGTTAAGTAAAGTTGTATATTAATTCAGTCTCTTAAAATCATAATAATGTACAAATTAGCGTACAGTACATTTAGTCTAGTTGTCAATTCCCCCCCCCCCCCCAAAAAAAAAAAAAAAAACACGTCACCGGTACTGTAAGGGTTAGGCTAAGTAAAGTTGTAGGCTATATTTACTAAGTCTCCTAAAATCTGAATAATGTACAAATTAGCATAGGCCTACATTACATTACCGGTAAGTCTAGTTGTCGATTCCAATAACAACAAATACAAAATACAAACAAAAATAAAAATGAAATTGACGGTTTGATATGGCCAGAAAAATCCATGCCCAGGCGTTTTAGGGAGGAAAACGAGGGCGGATTGGCTCCAACTTGTCAAACCCTCCTCCTTTATACTTTCTCCCTTGCTCGCTGTAAGGAAGTTGGGGAAGGGTGGTAACTCCCTCCCCTTTCCTCCATCCCCCCCCCCCCCACCTCTCTCTCTCTCTCCCTCCCCCAAACCATCTCATTTCAGACCAACACATATATAATTTTCCAACACAAAATATCATTCGTAAAACACATACAACGAATTTTCAACCAGCCCAGGCAAAAGATACGATGCGGCAAAAGAGGACAACAACATAAATAAATAAATAAATACATAAAATACAGAGAATTATCCGCACCTCGGGGCCTACACCTCGCCATCAGCAAAAATGAGAATGTGAAGAGACGATGAATATCTTACCGTAATATGCTAAATAGATCCTTCCACGTCCTCCTAAGGGGCTCCGCACGTCCTAAGATTCCATAGCGATGACGTGGTGACGGTGCAGATGCCGCGGAAGGCCACTATCACTCCTAAAACTTGATCTGTGTTGAGAATTTCCAGCACAGACACGGGCACTTTGGTCGCCATTGAATCCCTGTTGCCAGATCGGTGTTGAACCCTCTCCCTTCCCGTCCACAGTTAAAATGATCTAATATACAAACTTAAATACATCGATTTACGTATGGATTAGGCATGGATAAATTGAACTATATTATATATTCACCATATGTACAATCAAATATGTCCAAATATCCCTGGAAATGCCCTAATTCGAGTAAATAGTGGGGATATACAAATATGCAACATAAGTTAAATATATTCGTCCATGCCATGTTTAAGTGTCATATATAGGTATATATGTGTATTTTACTTCCTATAAATACTATAAATGCGGCCCAGGGCACATATATTTCGTAAAATTCACAGAAATGTAATGAAACAAACAATCCTTTATATTTCACAGAATAGCCATTAAGTGACCTCAAGGAGGGATTATTTCGAAAACATAATAGGTTGGCCAATTTACTATATCCCCAATTATCACACAGCAATCCCAGTAATCAAATTAATCGAAGTATAATTGTGTTTAGAAGAACTAGAAATGAGCACTTGATTTTTAGTAATCTGAATTTTAGTTTTAGAATTCTGAATTTTGCTTCACTCAGGTGCTTTGAACGAATCATGTGAACTTGGAATAAACCATGTTCCTATCTCATTCGGAAATTATTCGTTTCATAGTGCATCGATTTTCCCAGAACTCTCGTCCACGCAAATTCCCATTAGACATCGTTCATAGATAAAAAGGACACAAAACTGGCTCAATTTTAAACTTTTTATATACGGTTGGATAGAGAAAAAAAATCTGCATCTTTTGGTTACCAAGAGAGCTCTGAAAGATGCCTCTAAGTGGGTGAAAATTGCGCAAACAACCCTGGAATTTACGGTATTGTTTCATCAAGGGTTTTAGCCCTGCCCGGAAAGCAACCTTCGACCAAAAGTTCGAACTATTCACTCGTGATCGTCTCGGTTGTTAACGAAGCGTTCATAAATGTTTCGACGGCAGTTTATAGACATATATCGTTCAGCTTCCCTGGGTAAATCTGAGAAATGCAAGGCGATAGTAGTATTGGAACGGTGAGTGAGAGTGTTGTGGCTGGCATCTCGGGATTTATTAACCTTCGTACGGCAATATTCGGCCTTTCTCAGCCTTGGTTTTCCTACACAGCACTACAGGAGGTAGACAGATAATTGTGTTCAACTTGCAGGGTGAGACAATAGCTATCAATTTTATACAAGAGTAGATATTGCATACAGCCCATCCCAGCATCTCAAATATGCCATATTTTACCCTTCCATAGGCATATTAAGCCTTGGTATCTCAGTATATATATTCTGCAAAATACATAGAAGCTTGTAGCATCCCGTTGTGGCTTAGTGCATTCATTAAGAGTAATTTTAGTAGGCATAGACTGATGGATTCTGGATTGATCGAAAGGGTTTGAGAGGCTGAGCATTCTGGCAACACTTTATTTCATAGGGTTGGTTTGAGAGGGAGTGTGTGTGCGTATGTGTGTGTGTGTGAGAGAGAGAGAGATATATATATAGAGAGAGAGGGAGGGAGGGAGAGAAAGAAGGGAGAGGTTGTGTCTCGTGTGGCGGTGGTGGGAGGCGCACACGTACGAACGAACGCACAAACGGAGCAAGGAGGTTATATGACAGGAGGGACAGTCAGGTAGATTTGACCCTATGTGAGCGTGAAGCAGGCCCTAAAACTGGCGGATTCTGAGCCAATCTGGCCAGGCCGATCGCCTTAGTGATCTTGGCCCCAATATTTTTGTTTCTTTTCCACTCACTAACTAAAACATTAAGCTTTCCATAATGCAGTTGGGTCTGAGTACATGATTAGATTGATATCCAAAATTCGAAAATGGATATTAACCCCTTCTATACCGGTGACGTATTTTGCCTATATTCTAGCTATATTTAGACGATTTTGTGCAGCTTAGGAAAGATCTGAGGTAATTAAATGGATTGGTTGAGATAGTAAAAAGCCTTATTATTGCTAGACGTCCTTCCTATGCTGAATATAATCGTCTAATAGGCCTACTTGCCAGAATATGATGAAAAGTACGTCCCTGGTACTGAATGGGTTAATCGTGATCGTGTATTCAACCTTTAACTGCGTTAGTGGTGTTATGGTTTAGGTGCTTATGTTCTGGGTGCGGTGTCCCAAGTTCGAATCCCGGGAGGACTATATGCGTTTATTAGTTCAACTTTTAATTGTGTTAGTGGTGTTATGGTTTAGGTGCTTATGTTCTGGGTGTGGTGTCCCAAGTTCGAATCCCGGGAGGACCATAATTATGCGTTTATTAGTTTATTCAAGTGCATTGGGGTTTGTAATTTGATGATTAATGTTAAGAAATGGGTGTTACTTAATAAGTTAAAGTAATAATAGGCTATAATCGTATGATCATGTGTTATAATATAGATATAAATAACTCTTTGCAATTTGTTACTGGTACCGTACCTAAATTCTCACCTTAGTCTCACATATAAAGTTAAATGAATAATAGGCTATCATTGTATGATGATGTGTAATAGAAATATATATATACTGTATATTATGTATATATAGAATATATATATATATATATATATATATATATATATATATATATATATATATATATATATATATATATATATATACCGGTATATATATATATATATATATATATATATATATATATATATATATATATATATATATATATATATATACTGTATCTCTTTCTAATGTGTTAGCTAAATTCTTATTGGCTTCGTTGTTTTAACACCTTTTTTCTGGCTACTATTAGACGATATTATTCAGCAATTACAAGTTCGCTATCGCTCGCCAGGAAATAATCGACACCTAAATGGCACGAAAGGTATTAACATTGACAAGGAAATGGGGCGAAAGGTGTTAAAATCGCCAAACTAATGGGCCGAACGTCTTTTATAATCTCAGAACTAGTGGGGCTAAACATTAGGGAGAAGGAGATCTAGAAAAACGGTCTGCCTCCCCTTAATAGGGTTGGTTGACACAGTTTGAAGCCTTATTATAACTAGAGGTCCGTTCTAAGCTGAATAAAATTCCATAATCATTTGCCAGAATATAATGAAAAGGACGTCACTGGTACTCAAACAGTTAAGCTCTTCCTTAAGCCGGTATCACACGAGCGCTTTTTCACTCAACGTTTATCTTTAACATTGGTCTGACAGCTCATAAGGTAAACATTTAATATATTTATGTTACCTAAATTCATCTACCATCAGTCTAGTTTCCGATACCAGTGCAAAATATTCCAGAAATGTTGCCAGAAAATGTTTGATCATCGAATGTTGACTATAAAAACTCGTGTGATACCGGCTTTACCGAGGATGTATTTTGTGTTATTCCGGCTATATTTAGACGATTTACTGCAGCTTAGCCCATTCTGTACCGTCAGGGTCTTTTAAACTTTATTCTGGCTACTATAAGACGATATTATTCAGTGTATAAAGGCCCTCCAGCAATTACCAGGCTTCTAACCATCTCACTTAACCCTTTTTACTACCACAGATCCTTCTTAAGCTGCACAGAATCGCCTAAATATACCTAGAATAAACTTTTAAAATACGTCACCGGTAAAGAAGGGGTTAAGAAAAGTGAACCATCCCCCCTTAACCCCTTTAGTACCGAGTTGTCCTTGTCACTGTAATCTGGATAGTATTGGACGATTTTATTCAGCTTAGGGAAGACGTGTAGCAACTAAAAGGCTTCAAACTATCTCAATTATCCAATTTAACTATAGGTAGCGCCAGCGAACTTGACAATAAATTTGACCCCTTAACTTCTTATAACTCGAAATGAATGAAAGCAATCGAGCTGACATTTCTATTATTTGGGAAGAGTCCACCAGGAATAGGGTGTGGATATTTGCAGCCAGTTTGCTCTAGGCCCTTTTGAGTTATGAGAAGTTAAGGGGTCAAGATTATTGTCAAGTTCGTTGGTGCTATAGTCTATTCGCTGTAAGTAGGCGAGAAATCATGACCTCTAACCTCTGTAACTCCAAAACGACAAGAGTAATCGAGCTAATATTTCTACCATTTAGGAAGAGTCAGTCAAGGAATAGATGGGGAAATATACAGCCCATTTGCTCTAGCCCTTTTTGAGTTACAGAGGATAGCGGTCATGATTTCTCGCCTACTTACAGTGAATAGACTATACCTATAGTGCGACATTTTAATTTCTATACCGGCGACGTCTGTTATATTTGATTATGGATATATTTAGACGATTTTATGCAGCTTAGGAAGGATCTGTGGTGCTTAAAATGTTTAACAAATATAGTCTCTAGTCTCTTCAATGCTACATGTCCGTCCTTAGGTTTTAAAATAGTAAATTATGAATAGTTATTTTCTTATGAATATTTTAAAAAACACAGGAGCTCATTGGCTGTAACACATGTACGAACGCACAACCAGGCGGGGAGAGGGTCCCTTTAGAATACAGTGACTGGGAGCTGGGCTAAATTATATGATCAATATCTTAGCTATATGTAGAGATAGATCGATTATAAAGCCAGATTCGGACTCAGCGTCAAAAACGGCCCCAGAAAAGTATGTTTACACGTCTCTAGGTGATAATTGACAAAATCATAACATTCGAGGAAAAGGATTCTTGGCCCCCAGCTCAGCCTAGTTAGGTTAGGTTACGTTCGGATAGGTCCGGTTTGGTCCAGACTTGTTGGGATGGTTTCAGGATGGTCTCAATGGCAATACTTAGGTTTTATAATCGATAATTATTTTCGGTTATTTGTTTATGAATATTTTACTAAATATGTTAATTAATTGCTCTAATTAGCTCGAAATGTTGTGTTCAAGTGTGTATCAGATTTGTTTTATCATTATATATTATATGTAAACGATACATTATATTATATGCTAAATTAGAGTAGACAAACAGGAAAACGTTGAATATTTGTTCATATGAAGTAACTACTGTACATATTTCTACATCTTTCAGTAATCTTCTTTAAGATTATTAATATAATTAATATTATTAAGGATGAAGCCTAATAATATTTGAGATAGTCTTAACCCTTTGAAATTCCCAGAGACCCTTTCTAAGCTGTCTAAAATAGTCTAAGGATGTAGCCTTATTTTAGATAGTCTTAACCCTTTGAAATTCCCAGAGATCCTTCCTAAGCTGTATAAAATCGTGGAGATAGTCTTAACCCTTTGAAATTCCCAGAGATCCTTCCTAAGCTGTATAAAATCGCCTAATAATGTAGCCTTATTTAAGATAGTCTTTACCCTTTGAAATTCCCAGAGATCCTTCCTAAGCTGTATAAATTGTTTAAGGATGTAGCCTTATTTGAGAATAATTGAGATAGTCTTTACCCTTTGAAATTCCCAGAGATCCTTCCTAAGCTGTATAAAATCGTCTCAGGATGTAGCCTTATTTGAGAATAATTGAGATAGTCTTTACCCTTTAAAATTCCCAGATATCCTTCCTAAGCTGTATAAAATCGTGGAGATGGTCTTTAGCCCTTTGAGATTCCCAGGGATCTTTCCTAAACTGTACAAAATCGTCTAAAGATGTAGCCTTATTTGAGATGCGTCCTTGTATTGAGTATTGTTCACATGTGTGGGGAGGATCCTCTCACACCGCACTCCTAGACAAAGTAGAAAAGAAAGCCTTCCGTCTCATTAACTCACGTCCACTCACCATTTCTCTGCAGTCTCTCTCTCTTCGCTGAAATGTTGCATCTCTCTCGCTATTCTATCGCTATTCCAATAATCAGTGTTCCTCAGAGCTCTCTCAGTGTACTGTATACCACCCCCTCTTCGTAGAGCACATAGTACCCGTCTTACAACACAATCCCACCCCTACTCTGTGCAACTCTCCAACCCAAGAGTGAAACATTATTCTGTCTTTCTTCTATTCTCTATTCAACAGCTGAACTCTGGAACTCTCTCCCTGAATCAGTCTTTCCCTCTTCCTATAACTCAAATTGCTTCAAACTCCGTGTGTCCGGGCATTTTGGCTCAAACGTCTCTTGATGTTTCCCTGTCACTCTTTCAACTCTGGGGGAGGCACTCGCTACAGGCAGTTCTGCCTTTTGTCTCCCTCACTCACACAGAACAAAAAATATGGTATCTAAAAAGGATTAATTGAGATAGGCTATACACTTTTAACGGGTAGACATCCTTCCTAAGCTGAATAAAACTGTCTTATAGTTGCCAGAATATAATGAAAAGGACGTCATCGGTACTGTAAGGGTTAAGGGGAGATTTCCACTTGAGGAACTTTTTTCTTGACCCCTTTCTCCCTCATGTCTAGCCTCATTGCTTTTGAGATTTTAAGACGTGTGCCCCATTAGTTTTGTGATTTTAAGAATTTCCGCCCATTCTGTCAATTTTAAGACCTTTTGTGCCATTTAGGTGTCGATTTTATACTGGCGAGCGATAGCGAGCCTGTAATTTAAGAGTAACCGGCCTTCGGCCGGGACATTTTTCTACCGAAAAATGTACAAATTTATCTTGAAAGGGAGTCAAGGGGGTGACATTTTAAGATTGCTGGAGGAGTAGGAAACAAACTAAAAACCTCCCCTTAGTGCTTGGTTTTTGGGCTATATATTTATTTATTTACATATTTTGTAGTTTCCTCGCTAGACCTCCATCAAGCTTAATAAAATACCCCCTAGATTCCCTTACAAGATAAATGTGTACATTTTTCGGTAGAAAAATGTCACGGCTGAAGGCCGGTTCCTTTTGAAATTACAGGCTTGCTATCGCTCGCCAGGAAAAAAATCGACACCTAAATGGCACGAAAGGTCTAAATATTGACAAAGAAATGGGACGAAAGGTCTCAAAATCGCCAAACTAATGGAAAGAACGTCTTAAAACCTCAAACTAATATGCTAAACATGAGGGAGAAGGGGGTCCAGAAAAAGCGAGTACTACCCCCCTTAACTCCTTCAGTACCAGGGACGTCCTTTTCATCACATTCTGGCCACTTTTAGACGATTGTATTCAGCTTAGGAAGGACCTTTAGCAATAACAAGGCTTCCAACTATCTCAGCTACCACACATCCTTCCTAAGCTGCATAATATCGTCTACTAATAGCTAGAAACAAATATAACCCACGTCGCTGGTACTCAAAGGGTTAAGGGGAGTCACCGGCCTTTTTTATCTTTCTCTCTTTCCCTGGCTTGTATCCATTCGGCCGCATTCAGCCAACTGTTTTAAGACGTTTATCTCCATCCAGGTGTCGATTTTTTCCTGGCGAGCGATAGCAAGCCACCATTGTATGGAGAAATCCGGCTTCGCCGGAGACATTTTTCTATCGAAAAATGTACAAATTTAGATTGCTGTCAAAACAAAAATATATATATGCTGGCTCGCTACTGTTTGCCAGGAAAATATTGACACCTGGATGGGGTAAACGTCTTAAAACAATAGGCTGAATGGGGCCGAATGGATACAAGCCAAAGAGAGAGGGAGAGCAAGAGAACAAAGCGAGGTGGGCCCCCTTAAGGGAAGGAATGGAAGAGGGTGTGTGTGTTGAAGTTGCAATTAACCCCTTGAGAGTTTCAGGCTATAAGGAAGTTGGAGCCGTGAACATCGATATTAAACAGAAATACAATAATAATGTAGGTTTCTGCTGGATAAATAGTATGTTGGATTGGGTTTTGTGTATTTATGAATATACTACAACCGTATGTTAGCTGGTATTTCTGCTAAATATTAATGTCTACAGCTCCAACTTCCTTATAGCCTGAAACTCGCAAGTGGTCAATTGACTACTTGCGAGTTCCAATCTATAAGGAAGTTGGAGCTGTAGGCATCGATATACAGTATAGCAGAATTACGGTCGTATTACATTTATAAATATATAAAACCCAATTCAACATAATTTCTACCAACCAGAAACCTACATTATTATTCCATTTCTGTACGACATTATATCGATGCTTGCAGCTCCAACTTCCATATAGAACTAAACTCGCAAGTGGTGCATTGCCGACTTGCGAGTTTCGTTCTATAAGGAAGTTGGAGCTGTAGACAACGATAGTTAACAGAATGTACATCTAAAATACGGTTGTAGTACGTACGGTGGCGCTAATAAGTCATGTCCCAGCTGTCATTACGTTTGGCTCGCTCTGTGCTGTATTAATGTCTGTCAGATGATGAATAAGGTGGGTAAGTGTAGAAACGTGTTGGTATATCTCACTCAAAAAAAAAAATCATGTGTAAATATTGCTGGTACCAATTATTGATCAAAACATAATCGGTGGCGAGACATCACTTATTAGCGCGACTGTACATTATATACATGCATAAAACCAAATCCAACATACCATTTATCCATCAAAAATGTAGATTATTATTGCATTTCTGTTTAATATCGATGTTCACGGCTCCAACTTCCTTATAGCCTGAAACTCGCAAGTCGGCAATTAACCCCTTGAGGTTAATGAGGTGTTTTGATAGTTTATTCTGGCTATCATTGACGATTTTATGAAGTTTAAGGTAGCTCAGACGGTATTGTGCAACATAATTTACTGGTTCGGCTCAATGGATTAAGGAAGGGGTTTAGTTTGCTCTCTAAACCTCTATCAAGCTTAAAAAAACACCCACAAGATATAAATGTGTACATTTTTCGATAGAAAAATATCCCGATCGAAGGCCGATTCCTCTTCAAATACAGGCTCGCTATCGCTCGCCAGGGAAAAAATCGACACCTAAATGGCACGAAAGGTCTTAATATTGGCAAAGAAATGGGGCAAAAGGTCTGAAAATCGCCAAACTAATAGGGCGAATGTCTTGAAATCTCATAACTAATAGGGCTAAACATGAGGGAGGAGGAGGACTCGAAAAACCAACTGCCTCCCCTTAACCCTTTGAGTACCAGCGACGTGTGTTATATTTTATTGTAGCTATATATAGACGATATTATGCAGCTTAGGAAGGATCTGCGGTAGTGAAGCGGGTTGGTGGAGATCATTTAAAGCCTTTATTATTGCTCGGAGTCCTTCCTAATCTGAATAAAATTGTCTAATAGTTGCCACAATATAGGCCTAATTAAGGGGGGTGACCTGCATTTTTTCTCCTTTTCTCTCTTCCTCTGCCTGGCATCCATTTGGTCCCTTTCAGCCTGCTGTTTTAAGACGTTTATCCCCATCCAGGTGTCAATTTCTTCCTGGCGAGCGAGAGCAAGCCAGTATTGTATTAAGAAAGCCGGCTTTGCCGGTAACATTTTTCTATCGAAAAATTTACAAATTTAGCCTGCTGTCAAAAACAAGTTTTAAAATATCCTGGCTCGCTACCGCTTGCAAAATCACCCTGTATAAGAGATTTTGTTTCTGGCATTATACCATCTTAACTAGAATATACAAACAGAATTCCTAGATATGTGTGGAAAGAATTATATGATCGAAATACGTCTATTATTAGATTACTCACAAGAATTAATAGAATAGAACTTGTCAACGAATAAATCCTAATTCAACGAAAAGGGGTCTTCACTTTCAAAACAAAGGGGATAATTGATAAAGGTCTCTGGGTAGTAATTGATAAAGGTCTCTGGGTAGTAATTGATAAAGGTCTCTGGGTAGTAATTGATAAAGGTCTCTGGGTAGTAATTGATAAAGGTCTCTGGATAGTAATTGATAAAGCTCTCTGGATAGTAATTGATAAAGGTCTCTGGATAGTAATTGATAAAGGTCTCTGGATAGTAATTAAGTAGATAAAAGAATCTTAAAATTGGGCATCGGTTCTAGGTAAATAGAAGATTTAAGAAGGGAATAAATTCACGTTATACACTTTGACTTCAACTTCGTTACACACAGAATAAAGGACACATAAGAGGACAATCTGTGAATATTCCGGCTAAGTAACACTGATAAAAATATGAAGATGAAGTGTCTGGGTAAATTGGTTTAAGACGGTTTCACATAGATTTACAAGGCAATATCTCGTACATATAAATCACTCGTACAGATCAAACTTTAATATTTCACGGGTAATACAAATTCAAGACAGATCCTGGGCACAGATCTAGAGTTAATTAAAATGGAATATTCACATACTTTGCCTTACCTTCACAACTAATAGCCACAACTTAAAATACTCGGAGACACTTAGGGTAGGGGTGGAGGGAGCCGTGAGCGAGAATCTGGTCGACGTGGTCTCGTGGTTCTGCAGGGCTGGACGTCAGGGGGAACTGCCTCTTGTGGTACTGCAGGGCTGGGCATCAAGGGGAACTGCCTCTCTCCCAGGTACAGGTGAAGGGGTTCCGGATTGGATGTCTGGCGAAGCGGCAATACCAATGTTTTCCTCCCGGCATGACCAGACGAAGGATACAATCGTATTTGCTTAGTTTCCTTCAGTTAAAGTCAGGCTATATTTGGGTTCTTTTTAGGGTTCAATTTGGTGTCTTTCGAGTTCATAGGGACATGTGGATATCGTGGTTTTGGCTATGGTGAAGGTAATACTTAATCTAAAAATGCATGGGGTTTATTTATTGCTACACATAGAGATTCTTAATCTCGTGATCTTGATCCCCTATTTTTAGAGGGCCTTGTGGTGATGTAATGGATGATTTTCTATCCATCGGGGTATCTGGCTTTTCCTATTTTGCCGGCCACAAGTTTCTTATCTATCACTGCATTTATTTCATTCCCAGTCTTCCGTGAAGGTACTATAGGAGGGGTACTGAGGGTCCCACTTGTTTCTATATTGGAAAGCTTCTTGGTGCTTAACTTGCATAAACATTTCTTCATTGTATTGTAAATTGGGCTAGAGCTGATGATATGCCTCGGGCGGTGGTTCCTGCCTCTGCCATTGGAGGAGTTGGGGCCCCTGTGAGTGGTCAGGGCTCGAACTCCTTTTCCGGGTATACTGATCTATTTCTCCGGAATTTAGAGCATGGGTAGTTCCGGAAGAAGAGGTAGACTCGTGTATCCGGGCCGGAATTAAAGCCCGAGAAGTTGGTTGGGTCTCATTTCCTCTCGTCCTCTCCTGCTTCTGTCTTCTCCTATTCTTCCTGTTGTCTTGGATAACTGCTATTCTTGTTTTGGTTTGGGGGTGGCTCTTCAACCCCGTCATCTCACAGATATTGTATTGGAATCTTGGGATAAATGGCTTGAATTGTGGAACAGGTACTGTAATTATTTAGTATTTTATCCAAAAGCAAACATTTGCTCAACAAGGCTATCCAAGATGATTAACTAAAAATTGGTAGGGATTTTATATGATCTTGATAGGCCCTGGTTCAGTGGTCTGATTAAGGGGAGATTTCCACTTGAGGGATTTTTTTCTGGACCCCTTTCTCCCCCATGCTTAGCATCCCACCTCAACCAAAATTCGATCTGGGTTCCATCATATAAAGCCTTCACTCTATGTGACAGTTTTGCCCACTCATGTGATGATGGCTAGAAGCGATCTACGATCTACGGGCCAATGGAGACCATCAAGATTGACAGGTCGAAACGGTAATGGCTTTCATGGGCTCCAATAAGGATATTTGATGGCCATGATATTTGGATGTGTTCACGTCTAGCCATTAATCATATGGGTTTGACAAAACAATCAGGTCACCTCTTTCCAGTGTTGATGTACATAATTATGACCGCACTAATGAACTCTCAACATAGTCGTCCTCTTACCACTGCAATTGATGGTCATCTCTTAGAAACTTATCAAGCATTTAACAAAAATAAGATATCTCAAAACCGGTGTAGGCTATCTGTGTAACTCTTTCAGTACTCCACCGATTTACTGTCCAATCCAACCCCGGGCCTGCGCCTTCTTCAAGCACGGATAGAAGCGGCTGTAAAAGGCAGACTGCTTGAAGGTTGGTAGATTGCATTCGTATGGACCGTACAGGTGCATGGAGCCGAAGTCTATGCAGTCCACCACCCCGTCTCCATTACAGTCTGGATCAACCTCTGGATCCTGCAAAAGATTTGACCACCTGTGACTTTCGGGCCTTAAGGAAGTTCATGCCTTTCCTGAGCTTAATAAGATAGTCTTGTGTTTTTCAGAATATGAGAGAATGAGGTATCATTTTACGGAAGGAGTTGCTAGAGGTAGTTTTATGCTCTTTGACTACGAAATATCTTTCCTAAGTTGAATTACATTGTCTAATTTTGTATATAATAACATTTAAAAATATATCATTGTACTGGAAGAGTCAGTTATCTGACAATTGTGTAAGATAACTTACATTAGCAAACCGTTCCATGTAGCGACGAACCGTATCGGCGGCACAGTAGAAATCGTTGACACACGAATGGAAGGCTGAAGGAGAGATGAAGTTAATGGTTGATAATTAGGCAATGAGGAGTGAAATATGTTATGGGTGCTAGATAGCGCTAGTTTTCCTGTTTCTAATTAAATAACTGGACAACCAATTTATAACATATTGTAATTGTGTTACTAAAACTGTATGAAATTATAATGTAGCTAACAGTGATGTGGCCAAACTGACCTGGTTTGAGTCTAGACAAAAAGACACTGAATCAAGTCAGTACCCTCGCTTTGTCTCCCCTTATTGAGGGAGTGATGCAGACGACCTGAAACAAACACAGTCCCACTTGGCAGACACAGGACCCAGCCATAATTACCTCTACTGCCTCCGTTTGTCTGTATATTTATCTATTAACAAGATATCTCACCAAGTTATGAACCAATTTAACGAAATATGGTGGGCAAATAGGATATTCGCCAAGGAAGAAGTGATTTAATTTAAGCGGTGATCCGGATCATATGTCACACTGGTGTCATTGTTGTGCATATAAGTTTATTTTCTGACAAAGTCCGTGTAGGCAGAGATATGCACTTTACTGAGTGCCCCTCTAATTTGACTATAGTCTGACATAAATGTGTTTGAAATCTGAATTCAAGAATACCAAAGCCACATAACTTCATTCTTTGAACCTCAACTACTCACCGCCCTTCCTCTCTGGGTTGTCGTTGAGGATGACCGGGCTGCCCGCGTCATTCCAGTAGGCGCGGGAGATGAGGAAGGGGCCGCACCAGTAGTCCTCGTTGAAGGTAGTGTGGCAGGTGGCTGTACCGTTACAGAGGGAGGCTTCGCAGAGGCAACCCACGCAGCTATTGTCCATCTGGTACTGAACTATGCCTGTGTAAGGGAGCAAACGATGATATAATGGATACTTATTCTTCTCCCACCAGCATGCAAGAGTTTAATGAACTTTGAATCATCTTCAATCTTGTGTATTTGGAGCAGACTCATGTAGCTTTCCACTCCTATTTACTACTTGACTCTTCCCAAATGGTAAGCATATTAGATCATTGGTCATCTCTTAATTGAGTTATGAGAAGTTGAGGTCTGGATTTGTAGACTCGTCATAATTACTTGAGTTGGGTATGTCCTGAGGCAGTGAGAATATTAGAAAACCTCCATGAGCTCCTGTGCCCATAGTCTATTTTTATCCATCTGATGGTAAATTGCCATGTTACTGTTTTGGTTACTCGGCTATTATGCAGATATTGAAGCGAAATATGATGCGAATTATGAAAGCTTGGCATTAATACATAGTAATGGGTAGATTCATATGTTTCCATTAAGTATCGTGAATCAGTTGCTAAGTGGTTCGATTTACCATCAGCTGGAATAAAACTGACTATAGTTTTTACCAGTTAATTGCATATTTCTGACAAAATGTTCACCTCACAGTAAGATTTCTTTTATTTAATCTGGTGAATTAATTATTTAACTTCACACCTTAAATTACCTAGTTATTTTAACGACTTTTAGCTAAATATTTTGTTAAGGGGGGATGGTTTGTTTTTCTGGACCCCTTTCTCCCTCATGTTTAGCACCATTAGTTTTCAGATTTTAAGACGTTCGGCCCATTAGTTTGGCGATTTAAATACTTTTCTCCCCATTTCTTGGTCAATATTAAGTTAATTTAAAACGTCCCCTTAAGCAGTACATATTATCATTATATATATGTTTTACATTTTCGAGCCATTTATTGTTAACCCCTTCTGTACTGGCAACGTCTCTGTAGGTTTATTCTAGCTATATTTAGACGATTTTGTGCAGCTTAACCTCCTTGCCCGGGCAGCATTTATAGATGTCGATAGTCCTATCCGGGCGATCTGGCCAAAAAACGTTGTATGTAAACATAGGCCTATTTTTGTTAATTTGATAGCTAGAGAATTCACACAAATCTCAAAATGTAGCCCTTAATTGAATTTGTAGACTGGCGTAGAGTAGAGCTCTCTAGGTCAACTGGTTGGTTCAGGTGTGAAGACGATTTCCGTGGAAAGAGTTTTCCCACGGATTTAGCCATATCAGACACTTTGGAAGACTAATTTTCGCTCTAACTGGCAATGGCGGACAAGGTCGGACTTCTTCTTCTTCTTGTTGAGGCTTGGCAGCGCTCCGATCGGCTTTGTTTACAAACGTTTCGCCGCGTGGCTTTCAAAGCACGCTTAAGGACGCTTTCAAGCATACAGATTTTAAAAGGACGCCCGGGCTCTGGACCTTCGCAGGTGCGTCATTTTAAAATGCTGCCCGGGAAGGAAGGGTTAAGAAAGATCTGTGGTAGTAAACAAGGGTTAAATAGGAGCGTTCAATCTGTGGACATAATTGCCAGATGTCACCAGATTCTTTAATTTATCACAAATAAAATAATAAAATGTGAACATTGCTAATACTTACTATGTCCATTTTCTTGTGGTTTCAAAACATCAAGTATAATTTTTGATTAATTTTTCTTACATTATGGTGTTTAACAGATACATCTAATGGATATATGTTTTATTAAGTACATTTCTATGTTTCATTGTAGAGTAGAATAGTGTATTTTATATGACATATTTTATACCACGGTGTTCGGATATCACTCTGGAACATCACTCAATACTTGAAATTGCTTGTAATTAAAGTATTTAAGAAGTAAATATGAAATAATGAAGATATCGTGATTTATTAATCATACTCCTATCCATTAGCCAATCAACAGCCTCTATAAAAAATTAGCTGCTTCTTTAATTCCGGCAGTCCTGTTCAGAGAAAAATAAGTAACTGAATGAAATGTCAAATTAATCATAAAAGCGTTGTTTAATTTAGATACCACCATTATAAAATATCATTAGCATACAAAAGAAGGTAAATCATATACTATTTATTTTTTGCAACCAGTATTTACCGTTTCGTAATGGATTTATTTCACAACACAATATTTTGTAATGGATTTATTTCACAACACAATATTTTTTCCTGCTCTTATTTTAAATATACAATAAAGTAGTGAACTAAAATATATAAGAGATTATCATAATATATATGAAGTATATATACGATTAAAACCGCTTGTCATAAGACGCTATTAACTTCAGGAAAACTCGACAAATAATTTAGAAACTGACACCCTTCTTAGTCTTGTTCACATTTTATTACGATAATTGGCGAATCTGGTGACATCTGGCAAGCTTGTCTACAGATTGAACGCTCCTATTGAGATAGTACGAAGCCAGTTGATTGCTGGAGGCCCTTTTTAAACCGAATAAAATCTTCTAATAGTAGGCCTACCCAGAATAAAGTTAAAAGGACGTCACTGGTACAGACGAGGTTAATATAATGTCCCTATGATTATAATTTATGGAAGTGGTGAGAGAGACGAGGAAGTCAAATAGTTAGCGAGCCTGGGACGAGCTAGAGTTAGGAAGGTCAATATATTTCCTATTAAGGGGAGGTTTTTAGTTGGTTCCCTAGACCTCCATCAAGCTTAAAATTACACCCCCTTGAGTCCCTTTCAAGATAAATTTGTACATTTTTCGGTAGAAAAATTTCCCGGCCGAAGGCCGGTTCCTTTTAAATTACAGGCTCGCTATCGCTCGCCAGGATAAAATTGACACCTGAATGGCACGAAAGGTCTTAATATGGGGTGAAAGTTCTTAAAATCGCTAAACTAATGGGGCAAACGTTTTATAATATCAAAAGCAATGGGGCTAAAAATGAGGGAGAAAGGGGTCAAGAAAAAAATCCCTCGAGTGGAAATCTCCCCTTAACCAATATGTACATTACCGGTGACGGCCTTTTCAGGATATTCTGGCAACTGTTAGACAATTTTATTCAGCTTAAGAAAGACGTATCCCCATTAATCCTTGTAACTGCCATATATCTTTCCTAAGCTTCATGAAATCGTCTAAATGTAGATGGGAAATCAACACAAAAAGCCGTCACCGGTACTGTAAGGGTTAATGGAAAAGTTTTTGGCAAGTCCGAGAACATTTTTGGTTTGATGCCGGGCAGAAATATAGAGAGTACGAGATTCTGGAGTTTGAAGGTACTGTTTGTATATGCTTCCGCCGTAATGGTTATAGTAGTAGTGATGGTGGTGATAGTAGTAGTGATGTGATAGTGAGGATGGTGATAGAGGTAGTGCTGATGTTGACAGTAGTAGTGATGATAGTAATAGGGATGATGATGATAGTAGTAATGACTGTCTTAAGGAGCCCCAAACATTTTGTGGCAGCCTCCAACAGAACAGGGTGTGCGAAGTCTGCCATCCTCAATTGCCTTGTTATAATAGAGTTGAAGGGTGGGGGGAATGCACCATACATCCTACCACAGTGTAGGTTAAGCCTCAGCGGCCTCTCTGGAAACGAGGCCCAGAGAGTAATCCAGCTAGCTCTCACAAACACCTCCTCGTTCTATTCATTTCACTACACAAAACAAGGACACCACACGTCTTGCCAATACACACATGCAAACACACACATACACACACAAACGTATAAAATAGCTAATATCACTCTTTCAACTTTGGGGTGACACTTGTTGCAGCCAGCTTTGCCTTTTGTCTCCTTCATAAACATAGAAAGAGAGAGAGAGAGACCTTGATCTCCCCTTGGCCGGGGAGATCCCACCTTCCTGCATAGGACATCTTCAAGGTCAACACATACACACGCACGCACACACACACATACATACACACACACACACACACAATAATACACACAAACGCACATACACACACATACATACATACATACCCCCCCCCCCCACACACACACACTTACACACACAAAAACACACACACACACACACACACACACACACACACACACACACAGACATACCTTGGGCACAAAGGAACAGGGTAGGTTGGGGTGGGGGAGCATTAGGGGGGGATGGGCGTATTTATTGGCTTATTGTTTTATCTTTTTAATATTTTTTAGTTTCCTCCCCAGACCTCCATCAAACTGTAAAAAACACCACCTAGATCCCCCTACAAAATATATTTGTACATTTTTCAATAGAAAAATGTCGCGGCTGAAGGACGATTCTTTCTCAAATTTCAGGCTCGTTTTCGCTCGCCAGGAAAAATTCGACACCTAAATGGCACGGAAGGTCTTAATATTGACAAAGAAATGGAGCGTAAAGTCTTAAAATCGCCAAACTAATGGGCCGAACGTCTGGAAATCTAAAAACCAATGGGGCTAAACACGCGGGAGAAGGGGGCCAGAAAAGCCGAGCCCATCTCCCCTTAAGCCGCAGGTGAGTTTTGTTCGCCATGGTCAGAACATCACGACGGCCACACTTCACCATTATTAATAATAAGCTGGCATCACACGAGAGCTTTTATAGTCAACATTTTGCCGGCAACATTTCAGAAATATTTTGCACTGGTATCGGAAACTAGATTGATGATAGACGAATATGGGTAACCGAAATATTTTAAATGTTGACCTCATAAGCTGCCAGACCAGTGTTGAGAATAAATGTGGAGGGAAAAAGCGCTCGTGTGATACCGGCTTTAGATAACCCATACATTGAGAACTAAAAAAAAAAGTATTAAATTGTGAGACGATCAAAAGAAATATTGCACTGAAGGATTTTGTAATAATCTATTGAAACCTGTAATATTGTCCACTGTCTAACATCAGGCTAATGATTGAACCTGGGGGGGGGGGGCTCCATAATAATGACCAAGTGTGGGCGTATACCCCCCACCGTTCCCCCCCCCCCCCCCCTTTCCCTTTCTTTTGGTGAATGATGCGATTCCTGTTCATAATACCTTAACCCTTACAGTACCGGTGCCGTCCTCTTAACTTTATTCTGGCTACTATTAGACGCTTTTATTCAGTTTCAGAAGAGCCTCCAGCAATGAATATGCGTCATAATATCTCACTCAACCCTTTTTGCTACCACAGATCCTTCCTAAGCTGCATAATATCGTCTAATAATAGCTAGAATAACATGAAAAAGAGGTCGCTCGTACAGAAGGGGCTAATATTGCCACCTTTATCCAAGACAGCAATGGCAACGGCAAGTGGACACCCCGGAAGTGGATACACCGGAAGTGATGACAACTGTACAGTACATTCTGGCTGGCAATAAACGATTTTGTGTGGTTTGAAATGGACTCTCGTTATTTAGAGGGTTTATTGAGATCGTATTTATCCCTTTGAGTCCTATAGGTAGATTGCAAGCTAAAGAAAATTGTCTAATAGTAACCAGAATATGATGAAAAATTACGTAATCGTGTTAAAGGGGTCAAGGAGAGGATTTTAGTTTGCATCCTAGACCTCCATCAAGCTTAAAAAATACCTCCAAGACCCCACTTCGAGATAAATGTGTACATTTTTTCGGTAGAAAAATGTCCCGGCCGAAGGCCGCTTCCTCTTAAAATTGCAGGCTCGCTATGGCTCGCCAGAAAATAATCGACACCTAAATGGCACGAAAGGTCTAAAATTTGACAAAGAAATGGTGCTAAAGTTCTCAAAATCGCCAAACTAACGGAAAGATCGTCTCACAATCTCAAAGCTAATATGCTAAACATGAGGGAGAAGGGGTCCAGAAAAAAAACTACCTCCCCCTTAACCTTGAAGCACTCCCCCCAACTTGTTCCACGCATCTACCGTTACCTAACTGGTGTTTGGCTGAGTTTGTTTTTCTAAGGCTATTTTTTCCCATTAACCCCTTCAGCACCATGTCGCCTTGTTACCTTTTATTCTGGCTGAAATGAGATGATTGTATGCAGTTTTAGAAGGACCTGTGGTATTTAGAGGGTTTATTGAGATCGCATTTACCCATTTGAGTCCTGGAGTTAGATTAAAAACTAAAGAAAATCGGCCAATGGTAACCAGAATAGAATGAAAACACAATCTACAAAATAACCGAGGAATCTTGATGGGAACTTTGCAATTTGCCGTCAGGTGAAAATAAACAGACTATAATTTCACTTACTCATCTGAACATCTCAGGTCAGGTTAGGTGAAGGTATTGAAGGATAAGCCTTTACAACGGCACCCCTACTTTTCCTATTTTCTGAAGAGTGTAGAGAGGGGAGAAGGGGTGTTGGAGAGAGAGGAAGCTGTTGGAGTGGCTTTGTTATTTGTGTTAGTAGTCTGTATACGTCGTCCAACCAAACTCTTATCTTCTTATTCTTCAACTACTTACCAGGCTGAGCACGAGCGGCGAAAACCAGAGAGAAGAAGCTGTTGGAGTGGCTTTGTTATGTGTGTTAGTACTCTGTATACGTCGTCCAACCAAACTCTTCTCTTCTCCTTCTTCTTCTACTACTTACCAGGCTGAGCACGAGCGGCCATAACCAGACCTGCGGCGCCAACCATAACAACAACCTTGAGCGCCATTGTTGACACCACCACCTTCCTATCTCCGGGTAGGCCTAGTAAGGGGAGAAGGCCGTATAGGTTAAATGATCCTTTATTTATTTTATATATTACATATTTTTATTGTATAATTTTATTAATATATATTTATTATTATTATTATTATTATTATTATTATTATTATTATTATTATGTTTTTTTAGTTTCCTCCCAAGACCTCCAACAAGCTTAAAAAAACACGCCTGAAGATCCCCCTTCAAGATAAATTTCTACATTTTTCGGTAGAAAATTGTCCCGGCCGATGGCCGACTCCTAAATTACAGGCTCGCTATCGCTCGCCAGCAAAAGTTCGACACCCAAATGGTACGAAATGTCCTAATATTGTCAAAGACATGGGGCGAAAAGTCTTAAAATTGCCGAACGTTTTATAATCTGAAAACTAATGGGGCTAAACATGAGGGAGAAGGGGGGCCAGCAAAACCCACCATCTCCCCTTCAGCAGAAATGGAAGGGCAGTCAAGGCTATCGTATTAGGATTAACTATGGCTTAGATATAAAGTTGGATGAGCGGTCTATAATCACTAATGTAAGGTGTTAGCGGGTAGCCAGTATCTCAGGAGCGTATTTTCAGTCATTTTTTTACGAGCAATTTTAGTCTGCCAGCTCTGAAATCTCTAATATATCAGAATATCAGCCACCTAGCATAAAGTACCTTGAGTCTAATTTCCGATTCCAATGCGAAAAAGCCTCATAACTTTACGAGAAATAACTTGCTAATCGAAAATTGACGTACACATCGCTCGTGCGGTATTCTAGGTTAGCCATAGGGGCAGGTAAGATATAACAATTAGCTAAGCCACTTTTGAAAGGTCAAGGTCAAATAAAAGGTCCTTGTGCTAATTTCTTTACTATTCATGGAAACTTCTCGAAATTAGCTGAGATAGTTGCACTTTACATGACAACGATATATTTTCAAGTACACATTATATAGGTCAAGGTCAACTATTCCTTTAAGGCTTTAATCTGAGCCTAACAGATAAATTTTAGTCAAATTATATAGACACGTTTATTTGATTTGCCAGGTCAAAAGCAATGTAAACAAAAAATGCAATCCTACTTAAAGGTCACAGGTCAAGGCCAAAGGTCCAACTTCTATAAATAATTAAAAAGATTACTCAAATGTAAAAAGTTTTAGTTGCCTGTTTATATAAATAACATATTCATCGAATTTCATATCAATATTCAAATAGATAATTACCGGTATGGGCAAAAGTCAAAACAAGAGTGTTGATAATTTTCCCTAAACTCTTTCTAGAGTGTTTAATGGATTGTCACAATATTTTGCAGGCAATTTTGATTGGTCAACATGACGATTGTCCAAATAATTTGCTTTCGTTACTCAAAAGTAAAAGGTCAAGGTCACAGAATATAGCCACTATTTCATATTTTCAAGTTTTGATTTGAATTACACCATATTCACATTGTTAGTTAATGCTAACATTGGTGACCAAATTTTAGATACATATTCCAATTGTTAATTCAAAATATGATTTCCAATATTTCTTAACTTGCTGATAGATTCTCACTATACTATACTTGTCATATACCGGTTTCTTTGGAGTACCAATACCAAGATTATGCCAAAAATAAATAAATATATATATAAATATAAAATATATAAAATGAATACATGAAATCTAAGAATATGTACTGTACATAAATACATAAATATATACATACACAAATACATATAGCAAATTTACTGAAAGGTCAAGGTGACAAGTCTTGGTCAATATAGGGTTAATTTATTACCTTTTTAGTACTGGTTCATAGTTATGTGGTACATGAAAATGAAACCAATCAATTTTCAGATAAATATTATGTGTCAAAATAAGGGCCTCCCTTAGGTATTGCCTACAATTAATCTAATTTATCAATTTAACTCCCAAAACCAAACACCTCTCAATGAAATATGAAAGCATGTGATCTCAAATATTTTAGAGTTTGACTTTAAAGATTCAAAGATTTGAATGAGGATATAATTATTATGGCTATTGACTGTACCGTCTATTTACTTGAGGGTCACTGGGTGTTGTTCCAAACGAGAGAGATTCGTACGCTCCGACTATGGGGACTGCTGAGGAGGAACTGGCTACAGGGACCAAGTCTATTGTTAATATAAAGGAGAGCGAGGTGGGGGAGGGGAGGGGGGGGGGGGCAAGTGGTAGGCTTTAGGACTGTTTTGGTGTTTCTCAGTATCCTTGGATAGTGATACTAGGAAAATTAGGATAAACACTTATAAAACACTTTATTATTGCCATAATACATTATACGTCACAACGAGATATCATCCGGGATCCTGGGTTTTCCCGTATCAGGTAAACAATGTATTAACCCCTTCTGTACCGGTGCCGTCCTTTCAACTTTAAGCTGGCTGCTATTAGAAGATTTTATTCAGCTTAAAAAGGGCCTCCAGCAATTAACAGGCTGTAAACTGTCACTTAATAATTTCTACTACCACAGATCCTTCTTAAAATGCACAAAATCTAAATATCTAGAATAAAAAAAAAAAAACAACGTCGCCGGTACAGAAGGGGTTAACTAATGCTACCTGTATATGCTAACCCTGCATACTGTATTAGTGTAGTATCTGTGGATTATTTGATAGGTAATTTAGTTGATACATTATAATACACTGAAGTAAAGCTCTCTCTAATAACTTTCAAATAGAAGGTGTAGAAATAGACACGTGATAATTATGATTAAACATGTAAAATATATATTTATCTTATTCCGTTAGCCATAACAGAAACACATACATTATTCCGTTAGCCATAACAGAAACACATACATTTGAAATTACATTCAAAGTTAATTATAAACACAATATAAAAACACTCTCAAAGTTTATATCCATTTAATTGTGTAACTATAGCCACAAGAGAAACTCAATGACTTTTGAAGTGGAGTTCAAAGTTAGCTATTAGATTGATATGCAGGATTCGAAGTTGCATAATAAATCGTAGGCAGTGTCCACCATTCTTTAACTGTCTTCGTGGCGCAATGCATAAGGTGTTGATTTTCGGTGTGAGCGTCCTGGGTTCGAATCCACGGACTGCCACATGTGTTTGTTAAATTTCATTAATCGATTTTAGGAGTAGAGTTGGTTGTTGGATAGAACATAATAATTGATATTGGTTCAGGAGTAATTTATCGAGAGGACTTCCCTAGTGGTTAAGGCCCCATTAATTGCTCTTTCCATTCACATATGCATAGCCTACGTGAGTTGCAGTTGGGATGTGTGTACATGCTTAGATTGATATGCAGGATTCGAAGTTGCATAATAAATCGTAGGCAGTGTCCACCATTCTTTAACTGTTTTCGTGGTGCAATGCATAAGGTGTTGATTTTCGGTGTGAGCGTCCTGGGTTCGAATCCACGGACTGCCACATGTGTTTGTTAAATTTCATTAATCGATTTTAGGAGTAGAGTTGGTTGTTGGATAGAACATAATAAATATTAAAAACAAAATAATAATAATAATATTATAGCAAAATAAGAATTAATGCTATTTGGAAGCCATACTCCACAAAAAACTAAAGAAAACACTTGTATGACCTGGGGAAAATAGAAATGATAGAATATATAAATGTGTGTGTGTGTGTGTGTGTGTGTGTGTGTTTGTGTGTGTGTGTCGTGTGTGTGTCATTTGTTACGTACAGTATATATATATATTTTTTTTTTTTTTTTTTTCACCAGAACACCAAACACCTCCAATGAAATTAATGACAGCATTCGAATCCACCAGGATTCGAACCCGGGTTATCACACACAGATTTTTAGACACCTTAACCATTATACCACCAAGACGATTACAGGTTTATGCACACGCCTACGACTTATTATCCATTCTCGAATACTGGATATTAATCTAATCATGTTCATATTCCCACCGCACTATGGTAGCCTAATGTTTAAGTGAGAGGAAAGAATATTCATGGGGCACAGATCATTTAGAACGGCCTCGCTACGAAATATCCCTGAACCTATTGATAATCTTAATTTTTATTTTTATTAATTTCACCACAACACCAAACTCCTCCAATGAAATTAATGAAAGCATATCACGTTTGTTTTGTCTGTTAGCGGACGAAAAGGCGTAGAGTGGGGCCGACATGTCAAATCCACCTCTTCATTCGCTTAATATTCTGTTTTGATAGCGTAATGGTTAGTGCACTGAATTTCAGTGTGAATATCCTAAGTTCGATTCCTTGGAGTGCCACACGTATTCATTAGTTTCATTGATTTGATTAATTAGGTTTATTTGTAAGTTAATTTATCGTGAGTTATGAGTGTCCACGATAGACCTTTCTATTTCAAGTTGGGATTGGTTAAAAATGTGATCTATAATTCTGTATATACACAAAGTAACATGTAAAGTTAATTGGGTTTGTATATCAGATGAATAATATATAAAGGGTAATTAAGGTATAGGCTATGGTGTATATTTATTCTATAAAGAGTTAATTTGAGAATATAGTATTCCATAAGTATTAAGTACTATTTAATATAGTAATCAAAGTAATATGAGGAACGTTAGCAGCATCGAGAATGATTGCGCATGTCTAGCTTCACTTGTTACAAGCTGACGTTCTAAGGTATCTCCCTACAAAGGGTGCCACTCAATAACAACACGCCTCGCCAGCAACACCGGCGATCGGCCACATCTATCGTCCCATATATAAAGCATCCCAGCACCTACTATCCATCAACATGCTCCACTAACCAGCTAAGTCTATATATATTCACTGGTGGCCATTATAATATATATAGACCATATATAGCATGTGAATTAACAACAACGGTGAGACGATCTCAATGTTTCCCCCTTAGGCAGATAATCTAACCCTTTATTTGTCTTGTAACTAATTCCTAAATCCACTATACGATCCTAAGTCTTGACATAATTTTTTGGTTGGTGATAATATGAATTTGTATCACTCGAGAATAACTAACTTGAGCCGAATCATTGTAAATATATACTATATAAATATTCTATTAATTTTAACCATCAATTATTATTAAGTGTTTTAGAAAATATATATAAATGGACAGTTTTAGTAATATTGTTTGCCTACACCAAATACCACACAAAAATATTACTAGGAAACTGGAAACCACCCATAAGAAAATTGTGAAGCAAGCTCAGCCGGGTCCCTTGGCACCCTCGACGCCCCCAACAGTACGGTCGGTCGAGCTAATAAGTCATGTCTCAGCTATCATCACGTTTGGCTTGCTTTGTGCTGTAATAATGTCTGCCAGATGTTGAATAGGGTTGGTAAGTGTAGGAATATGTTTGTATAACTCACTCGAAATGAATTAATCAAGCTTAGATATTGATGATACCAATTATTGATCAAAATATACTTGGTGCCGAGACATCACTTATTTGGTCGACTGTACCTACGAGTAACGACATCAACAGTGCCCCTCAACTTTCCCTTCATAATTGCTGAGGGGCTCAGGGCCTTGGGTGGGGCTTTGGTTTCCCGGGCGTTTCCGCACCCTCCTCAGCTCCCCGCCTTGGAGTGGCTTCGGTCACCTGGGCTTTATTAGTGGTAAGCAGGAAAGGTTTTGTGGGGGCACTCAGTTATGGCCTTGGCCATGCTCAGGACCTTGGGGCTGCTCGGTCAGACAGCCTGGGGAACAACAACAACAGTACCCTCCGATGCCCCCCCCCCCCCCCCCGAGTCAAGATTGAAGCCCCCCCCCCCCCCCCCCTCCATCCCGTAACAGACATCTTTGCACGTTGTCTCTTTCATACACACATAGGACAAATAAAACTACATATTTACATTCGAAGGTTCGTTTTCTTGTTCGAGGAATATATTAGGCAACGATTTGTGTCTTAAGGTCCGTCAACTTTTACGAGCAAGTGTTGTCTGGCAGCTTAAAAATATAAGTTCCGTATGAATGAATTTACTTAACATATTCTGCCTTTGATCTAGTTTCTAATTCCAATGCGTAAGGGCTTCAAAATAGTACGAGCAAAACTTGCTCATCAAAAATTGCCGGAAAATGCGCTCGTGTGACACCGCCTTTAGAGTGTGCACGATCAACAAAGCATAGACTCTGCAGGATCCTTGGTGAGGTAGAAGACCGGTCGGCAGGGAGGGCTATGGGGGGGTCACCGGCTTTTTGTTTATCTTTCTCTCCTTTTCTCTCTTTCCCTGACTTGTATCCATTCGGCTCCATTCAGCCAACTGTTTTAAGACGTTTATCCCCATCCAGGTGTCGATTTCTTCCTGGCGAGCGATAGCGAGCCAGCATTGTATGACAAAATTCGGCTTCGCCGGAGAAATTTTTCTATCGAAAAATGTACAAATTTAGCTTGCTGTCAAAACAAAAATATATATATGCTGGCTCGCTACCGCTCGCCAGTAAAATATTGACACCTGGATGGGGGTAAACGTCTTAAACCAGTAGGCTGAATGGGGCCGAATGGATACAAGCCAAAGAGAGAACAAGATAAAGAGAAAAAAAGCGAGGTGGGCTCCCTTAAGGGGGTAGGCACGATTATTTGTTTTCCACCATCATGTACTAGGAAGAATCTGACAGTAAAAAAAAAAACATTATAATAAAAAAATATATATATATTATATATATATATATATATATATATATATATATATATATATATATATATATATACGGTATATACAGTATACCAGTGTATATATATATATATATATAATGAATAAATAATAAAAATAAAATAAAAATCTAAGAGCCTGAACGACAATTTTCGAAGTTTGTTGTTATATTGCTGGCCATTTCCTTTTCAGAATACGCAATAATACTTATATATTTTTGCGTATGTCCTGGAGAGCGAGAATACCAAAATGTACGTTTAATTGCACACAGTATTTTCAATTTAAAAGAGACTGATATATATATATATATACAGTATATATAATATGGTGTGAATAGGTCAGATGGACCGTATCATTGGGAGGTGTACGAGTCTCTTGGAATGGAAGAGAGAGCATTGGGCATTGAATGTGGAGTTGTTGACTGGATTAAGAGAAGTACCTTGAGATGGTAAGGTCATTTTCAGAGAATGGGTAAGGACAGAATGCCAAGAAAGATACATGGAAGTCAGGCGAGTGGAGCAGATAGTAGTGGAAGACCACAAATGGTATGGAAGAATACACTTGAAAAACATATTAAGAACAAACGGTCACGCAGTGAAGGGGCCCCCAGTGGGGAAACAGCCCCAATCATTCCAGTAACTGTGGCCTTCAACCATCCTTCTCCTATATTTGTCTAGTCTTAGATACAAATTTATTCCTAGACTACAGTATGTGCCATATGATCTCAATGAAGTTGCGTTCTGATGCGACACTCTGCCACTGCTGCCTCAGTCCATGTCTATGATGGTTGTGGGCTTTGGTGCAGACATTCTTGTTCCCATTGGATACAACAGCGCTGCTCAAAGCCAACCCCGTGCAGTCACCTTGTTCAAACAGGGCTGGAAAAGCTTGTAAAAGGGAGTCTGGTTGAATCCTGGATTGCCGCAGGACCAGGGACCGTAAAAGTGTATGGAGCCGAAGTCTATGCAATCCACCACCCCGTCTCCATTACAGTCGGGATCAACCTCGGGTTTCTGAAAAAGATTTGATAACCACCTGTGACTTTCGGGCTATGAGGAAGTTAATGCCTTTCCTGAGTTTAATAATATAGTCTTGTGTTTATCAGAATACGAGATAATATGATATAATTTCACGGATGGAGTTACTAGAGGTAGTTTTTGTGCTACTTGACTAGGAGATAACTTTACTAGGCTTAATTAAATTGTCTAATGTTAGATAGAATGAAACGTAGAAAGGTATAATTGTACTGGAAGAGTCAGTTAACTTATATGTGAAAAATATATGAGGTAACTTACATTAGCAAACAGTTCCATGTAGCGACGAACCGTATCGGCACCACAGTAGAAATCGTTGACACACGAATGGAAGGCTGAAGGAGAGATGAAGTTAATGGTTGATAATTATATAATGGGAGGTGGAATTTGTCATAAGTGGTAAGTAAGGTTTGTAGATTAGATATGGTCAATAAATCAATTATTATAATGGGGGAGGTGCTTTATATTTATTAGGTATGCTGTACTGATGATAATAGGTAGTAAATTAGATATGGAAGGAATAGAAAAACAAGTTGGTAATTAGATGATAATTGATCTATAATATATATCCCTTAAATTCTCTCCTCTAACTGGTGTGTACTTTACAATGCACTATGTAGACCAGTACGGTAGTGCTAATAAGTCATGTCTCAGCTGGCATTACGTTTGGCTTTCTCTGTGCTATTTTTCTGTCTGTCAGATGTTGAATAGGGTGGGTAAGTGTAGACAAATGTTTGTATACCTCACTCGAAATGAAAAAATCAAGTTCAAAGACTGCCGATACGAATTATGGATCAAAATATGCTTGGTGCCGAGACATCACTTATTAGGTCGACTGGACATAAAGTGATACCGGTATGCACAATTTGTCGAGAACCCTTGGCATTTAGTTGACAAAATTGGGAGGCTAACCCCTTCTGTACCAGCGACGTCGTTTTCATTATATTCTAGCTATATTTAGACGATTTGTGCAGCTTAGGAAAGATCTATGGTAGCTAAAAGAACTAATCAAGATATTGTGTAGCCCTTTAATAATTTTAGGTCCTTCCTTAGCTTAATAAAATCATCGAATAGTTACCAGAATATAATGAAAAGAACATCACCGGTACAGAAGGGTGTGAAAAGGTCTCAGCCTTATCCGATGATCTGACAATACGAGCTCTAAGCTCTCTTCCGGGAGGATCCCCAAGGTTCCTTAAAATCGTAAGTGAATTACATAACCAGGGTTGGTGGGACACCATGTCCTTAACCTAACAGCCCATCAAGACAGTTAGAAGCTGAAATCAAGACTATCAACCCCACAGAACGTCATTCTTTTAACCTCATCTACTCACATCATTCCTTTAACCTCATCTACTCACATCATTCCTTTAACCTCATCTACTCACATCATTCCTTCAACCTCATCTACTCACATCATTCCTTCAACCTCATCTACTCACATCATTCCTTCAACCTCATCTACTCACATCATTTCTTTAACCTCATCTACTCACATCATTCCTTCAACCTCATCTACTCACATCATTCCTTCAACCTCATCTACTCACATCATTCCTTCAACCTCATCTACTCACATCATTCCTTCAACCTCATCTACTCACATCATTCCTTCAACCTCATATACTCACCTCCCTTCCTCTCTGGATTATCGTTGAGGATGACCGGCCTACCCGCGTCCCTCCAGTAGGCCTGCGAGAGGAGGAAGGGGCCGCACCAGTAGTCCTCGTTGAAGGTAGTGTGGCAAGTGGCTGTACCGTTGCAGAGGGAGGCTTCGCAGATGCAACCCACGCAAGTAGGTCCTATCTTGTGCCGCGCTTGGCCTGTGAGGAAGCAGACACTGATATATTGAGATAGTCACTCTTCTCCCAGCAGCATGCAAGAGTTTAAGGGGGGATGGTTCACTTTTTGGGCGATTTTTGCATGTATTCATTATTTTTCTAGTTTCCTTCCTAGACCTCCATCAAATTAAAAAAAAAAAAAAAAACGTCCATTAGATCCCCCTTCTAGATTAATTTGTACCCCGGCCTAAGGCCGATTTTTCCAACATTACAGGCTCACTATCGTTCGCCAGGGAAAAATCGACACCTAAATAGCACGAAAGGTCTAAATATTGACGAAGAAATGGGGCGAAAGGTCTTAAAATCGACTAACTAATGGGGCAAACATCTTAACATCTGCAAACTAATGGGGCTAAACACGAGGGAGAAAAGGGTCCAGAAAAACGGCCCATCTCCCCTTAACCCCTTCAGCACGATGAAGCCCTTGTGCCTTTGATTCTGGCTAAAATTATACGATGTATGCAGTTTAAGAAGGACCTATATTATTCAGAGGGTATATTGGAATCGTATTTACCCCTTTGAGTCCGAGGGTACGATTATAAGCTAAAGCAAATCATCTAATGGTAACTAGAATATGAAAAAAATACGTCATCGTGCTGAAGGGGTTAATCATCCTTCGTGTATTTGGAGAAGATTCCTGTACATTTCTACACCTATGTACTGGTTGACTCTTCCCAAATGTTTAAAATATTAGCTCGTTGTTCATGTTTTATTTGCGTTATGAGAGGTTGAGGTCTGGATTTGTAGATTTAGACACCTTAACCATTACACCACCAAGACGGTTAAAGGTTTATCCACACGCCTACGACTTATTATCCATTCTCGAATACTGGATATTAATCTAATCATGTTCATATTCCCACCGCACTATGGTAGTCTAATGTTTAAGTGAGAGGAAAGAATATTCATGGGGCACAGATCATATAGATCGTATAGACGATTATTATTTAGTTTCAAAAGGACCTCCAGCAATTAACAGGCTTAATCCTTCTTACTAGCACAGATTCCTTGTTAAACTGCACAAAATCCTCTAAATATAGCTAGAATAGATTACTAAAGACGTCACCGGTACAGAAAGAGTTAACTCCCACAGATCCTTCATTAACTTAATAACAAAAGTCTAATAACAGCCGGGATAGAATGGAAGAATATGCCCTCGTACACTGCAAGGGGTAGCCAGAGTTGACCAGGAAGTACTTGCTAAATCTACTGCCAATTCTACTACCTGTGCAGCACCTGAATCACCGGAAGAAAGTTACGGGAAGGGGAGGGAAGATGATGTTGATGTTTTGGTTTGTTCTTTTCGAGCAATTTAATTTTAGTATGCCCCTTGACAACTCTCTCTCTCTCATACACACACACACGCACACACACTCCATAGATCCCCTTAAAGTAAACAATTTACTTTTCCAAAGGTAAATTTTAACATTTGCGACCATAAATGCAGCTTCCTGATTGGTTGCGACCCGAAAATTCCGGAATACTCCTTCCGTCTGGCTTGTCTCTCCTTTTACTCCCACAATTATTATTATGTTTTGTTTTATTATTATTATTATTATTATTATTGTTATTATTATTTGTTTTAATTATTACTTACCATGTGTAGCCCGAGCGGCGAGAATACAGCCCACTATGGCACACACAACAACGACTCTGGGGATGACCGCCATCGTAGACTACACCTTCCTATCTCTGACCTGAAAAAAGAACATTATTATAGTTTAGTTATATAACCATTGTTGGGTTTATTTCATCTGATGGTAAATTAAACCACTTAATATAACAATTGCTTTCTCGATACTTGATGGAAATGTACGAAACTCCTTCTTTTTTTGTCTATGTGTATGGAGGAGAGGAAAGGCAGGTTGCCTGTAACGAGTGTCTCCCCCAAAGCAAAAAGAGTGACAGAGCCAAATTCAAGGGACGTTGGAGTCTCTTCTATGTCATATCAGCGTCATTACAACTGTCCTTGGTTATAATCCTGGCTGAAGTATATATATATATATATATATATATATATATATATATATATATATATATATATATACTCTATATATATTGCTAAAGAAAACCTTATTTGTGACTGCCTGAGTACCTGAGTACCAAGTCCTATCTCCATGGGCCCAAGGGTTTGGGGGTTCGAGGGACACAAACATAATGTACAACTATAAATGGATAACAACTTTAAGGTTAAATTAAAAACAACACGCATATAATTGATTCAAACAAACCTAATCAACCTAACTTTAATTAACATGCATATTACATAGTTTTAAGCTAGCCCGGTAATTATATGTTGTTGCTGTTGCTGCTATAGTAGAATTACATTAAATTGGAAAATGCTTTAGAGTTTTGCTTTAACCCCTTCTATCCGGCAACGTCCTTTTCACTTTATTTTGCTACTATTTACTATTTGACGATGTTATTCAGCTTTGGAAGGACGTCTACAGACTATCTCAATTAAACCTTTTAGCTACAATATATCCTTCCTAAGCTACATAAAATCATGTAAATTTAGCTGAAATCAAAGACAAGAGACGTCGCCAGTACTGTAAGGGTTAAAGATTCCAAGTTTGGAATGGGGGTATTCTTCCTATGGATATTGACTGTACCTTCTGGACTGTGTCGCTGGAAGTTGCCCAGCTATACCCTGTTCCAAGTTAATAGTCCGGAATTCGTGAACTCTAACCTCAGTAATTCAAAAAAGGCTAGAACAAATGGGCTGTGAATTTCCACACCTATTAAATTAAATGTTTAGCAATATTGCTTGCCTACACAAAATACCACATTCAAGGTACGTTAGAGTCAAAATGTCTGGACACACGAAGCCTGAAGCAGTTTAAGTCAGAGGATGAGGGAGATTGAGAGAGAGTTCCAAGGCTTACTTGTGGAGTAGAAGAAATACTAGGAAAATTGGTCCCCACCTCTTGCCTCTAAATCCATAGATGGTGCTTTGATTTATATTCTTACTACCCCTGCCAAAAGTTTAGAACTAAAACTATCAGTCTTGATTGGCTCCTTGAGGTTCGAGACCCTGAATAGAATTAAGGGTCTCAAGGAGCCGTAAGACTGATATTTTAGTTCTAAACTTTTGCTAAGGGTATTAGGAATATTAGTCCAAGCACCATCTATTATTATTATTTTCATTATTATTATTATTATTATTATTATTATTATTATTATTGATTTAGAGGGAGGAGGTGAATGATCCCGCTGGTAACTTCTTTTCTGTAAGTGTACAGTAAGGATGCATACACAATATATTTACACAAATATATACAAATATATATATATATATATATATATATACAAATATATATATATATATGTGTGTGTGGCAAAAAGTGTATTCCATCAGTAGCTGATTTTTCGAAACTTAATGTAAAAATTTGAAACTAATATGTCTCTTTATAATTGTAGTGTCAAGTGTTCATAATTAACAACTTATTTCGCTATCAAACCTTCGTAATTGCTGTGTAACCAAAATGGAAGCACGTCAGTTGCGAAACACAGACTATAGGTTAGACTATAGGAAATTCTTGTTTAGCTATTGAATTATTATGTTACCTCCACCAACCGACTTTACTCCTAAACTCAATTAATGAAATCAACAAATACATTTGGCAGTCCAGGGATTCGAACCTAGGATGCTCACACCGAAAATCAACACCTTATGCATCGCACCACGTAGACAGTTCAGTGCATTCAGTGCATTTATCCATTGCGCTATGAAGACAGAATAGTAGTTGCATAAAGCAGCATGGCAGATTGGCAGATTAACCCTTCTAATATTATGACGCCTTTCTTCATATCAGTCTGACTAACATTAGACGATTTTACACTGCTAAGTTGAATAAAATCACCTACTGACAGCCAAAATAAACGGAAGCAGTGCACTCTCGAATACTGAGGGGTTGAGAAAATTGTAAAACAGTTAGAACCGAGTTATGGCAAGGAATGGGCAACTCAAAATACAGTTTTATTATAAAAGTTCATATACAAGTAAGTTATCTCAACAATAGTAAGTCAAGAGCCTAAAATTTATTGATTGATTTAATTTAGTAGCCTATTGTTCAATTTTCTCCAGTTTGACACCCTGAAATTTTAAAATATGCTGCCCAAGAAAAGCCTGTGTGTTCTCCGGATCCATTGACATCCAAGAGTGAAATATTCTCCAATCTCATGTAGATAGTTAATCCATTCCGTAACGGGTGATGTCCTTTTCGTTATATTCTGGCAACTATAGGTCGTCAGGCGAAGGCATCTTATATTATCTTATTCAGGTTAAGAAGGTCTACAGTAGGCTATATAGCCTACAGTATAGCAATTAAAAGGCTACAGACAATTTCATTTAATTCTTTTAGCCACCACAGATCCTCCCTAATCTGATTATAATCGTCTAATAGTTGTCAGAATACTATGAAAAAGACGTTACCGGTATTGAATAGGCTACTAGTCCCACGCTTGATATTTCAAAAACTAAGATCACGAACCATATTATCTTCCTCTTCTCCCTGTTCCTGTCCCCATCCCGTGATCCACTGCACATTATGTTGCCCAAGAGAAGCCCTCTTCGGGCTCTCATCGTGAACGTTAAAGATGCAGGCATTCCTTAAACTTCTGTAAGCAAACACTAATCATACAGAACCCTAATCTGATCAATCATACTAATTTAGTTATTCCTTGAAAAATATTTTCTTTGAAAACCACTTATAGAAAATGACTATATTTGAATGGCTAATAATAATAATAATAATAATAATATTTATTCAGTTAGCAATTTACAGAGTTGGTACCACATAGTTTGTTATAAATATGACATGTACCAGCCTTGCATAATTCCAACTAAGGATAGCCCAATAAGGCCGTTAGGCGTATTTCCATTGGGGTCCTTGTGGGATTAGGTTAGCTGGGGAAATGGGGAGGATAAAGAAATAGATACTTTAGAGAAAGTATTTCTAGGGGGTTATTTTAAGATACCTTACATCCTATAGTAAATATCAGTAATCCGTAATCAGTAATCATTTCAGTTTGGTTTGTCTATCTCTTATGTCGTATTTAGTAGTAGACTTAAGCTTGGTGCTCCCTTCTCGCAGCTGTCCGGTTCAGGTGTTCCTTCAGGCTACGTCTGAAGGACGTAGCTAAACTAATAATTTTAGTTAATTATCATATTTCATATACCGTATAAATATTATCATTATTTCAAGCCATGCCCAGAATAATTACACTATTTATTATTATCAGCAATTAGATAAAAGGAAAAATACCGGCATTGGCATATTTTAAATAACCTAACAAGGAATAGGTTATGTAGATATTTTGATAGAATGGTATAAATATCGCACCGCTCGACAATCACGTCATTAGTGTTCAGACAGTCGATGAATTAAAGTTATCATTTATCTTTGTCTCGTCAGTTTGTTTTCTAACTGATTGCATGTATCAATATATTCGTTAAATTTCTATGAAAACATTCCACAATAATTTAGTATTGACCCATTAAATAAGCTCAAAGTAATAGAAAAGGATTTCCTGAGTAATGAAAAAAGGGTGCCCAAACTAATGAAAAGGTGACCGTAAGGACTCCTGAGTAATAAAAAAAGGGTGCCCAAAGTAATGAAAAGGTGACCGTAAGACTCCTGAGTAAACTATTGAAAAGGAGGCCCTTTGTCATGAAAAGAAGAGGTTATGAGACCCATCTGAGTAATGAAATGGAGCCCTAAGCCATAAAACTAGGGGCACCAAAGTAATGAAAAGTGGCGATCTTCTGTGTAATGAAAAGGAGGCACCTGAGTAATGAAAAATAACCCCTAAGTAATGAAAAGGAAACCCTATACAGTAAATTATTTTCATTCCCTTACTACATACGGTACCGGTACCCAACCCTGATCATAAGCTTATTTTCCGACCCATACACATTCAGATTTGAGTAATCAATAGTAGATACATTAAATCAGTCACAAGAATAATTTTCCTTGAAACTTAAAATTTCACATTTGCCTGATGTAGGTCTATCCGTGATTAGATTGAACCATGCCCTCCACCAGTCAGTGCTTGGCTGGACCTCACATCGGAACAAACAACCAGGTACGATCACAGCGTTCCAGGTAAGTGGCTCGTAGTATTGTTCAGCAGGTAGATTAATTACTATTGACATTGACTCTGTATCGGGGAGGCCCAACCAGATAAGATCTCAGTGCTTAAGTTCAGTAACTCCATTATTCTTCAGTTATTTGATTAAGTAACATTGGTTTCTGCACATTATCATTCTGTCTTGGCTGTTTGTGGTCTAAGTTTGATTGTATGCAAAAAAGTTATTAATTAATATTTTAGTTAAACAATTCCAGTGAGTTTAGACAGAATTTATGACAACGCGAGTTAACTCATATTTCGAGTAAATATGTTTGTATGGAAAAATCCCTAAGTAGGCCAAATGAAAAAAAGGTGCCCAAAGTAATGAAAAGGTGGCCGTAAGGACTCCTGAGTAAACTATTGAAAAGGAGATCCTGAGTAATGAAAAAAGGGTGCCCAAAGTAATGAAAAGGTGACCGTAAGGACTCCTGAGTAAACTATTGAAAAGGAGGTCCTGAGTAATGAAAAAAGGGTGCCCAAAGTAATGAAAAGGTGACCGTAATACTCCTGAGTAAACTATTGAAAGGGAAGCCCATTGTCATGAAAAGAAGAGAATATTTGACCCATCTGAGTAATGAAATGGAGCCTTAAGCCATGAAACTAGGGGCACCAAAGTAATGAAATGTGGCGATCTTCTGTGTAATGAAAATAAGGCACCTGAGTAATGAAAAAGAACCCCTAAGTAATGAAAAGGAGAGCCTGAGTAATGAAAAAGAACCCCTATGTAATGAAAAGGAGAGCCTAATCTATATTTTATTAATTTCACCACAACACCAAACACCCCCAATGAAATCAATTAAAGTATATATGCGATCCACCGGGATTCGAACCTGGGTTATCACACACAGATTTTTGCCACCTTAACCATTACACCACTATAGGAAACCCTATACAGTAAATTATTTTCATTCCCTTACTACGTACGGTCCCGGTACTTAACTAACCCTGATTATAAGCTTATTTCCTGACCCATACGCATTCAGATTTGAGTAATCGATAATATATACTTCTGTGTGTTTCCTTGAGTCTATTTATGTAACTATACATACTTCTTCTTCTTAGGGTTGTGATGTGCAATGTACGCGGAGTAGGAATCTCCAGATATTTGCACAGGCGTTATTGGCGTTGGACAGCTTTGTATGTGTTAGTTGGGTTAGTTAAAGTAAGATAGTACAGCATTGTAAGTCCTTTTTGTCTTGTCTGGAAGTAAATAGATGATAGATGTGTTAGCTGAAAAGGGGTATGAAAATATTGGTTGGGATTAGTATTGGTATAGCAAGGGGTAGGTCAATATTGGTTGCGATTAGTATTGGTATAGCAATGGTAGTCAATTGTATTCTTGTTTGTCATTAAAGTCGAGTTGTCTCATAAGGTAAGTTAAGCATTGTCTTGGTTGGATGATAATAAAGGTGGGTTTGTAGATTGGTACTGTATTTATTTTTGTGTACGTACTGTACTGTACTGTGATTCATATGTCGGAGAGTCTGTTGGTTATGCGTATATATGTCCCCAAAGCATTGGCTATTGATTTTTTGTCTGCTGGGGGTAGGTTGCCTCCACCCAGTATGTTTTCTAAGTTAAATATTCATAACATGGGTTTCTTTGGGACTTTAAATGACCCGCTCGAGATCAGCTGACGGCCCTTTAAACCTCCGACCAATCACAAGCCAACTTTAAACTATAGTACAGATTTACAGCCAATCACAAGACCGCTATTACTCAGTTATGGCCGTCACATCAACACTACGAACACGTCTCGGCTACTAGGAAATTAATCGTCAGCAGGTATTTTATATGAATGTATCTAGTTTATTTGGCTAGAATATCTATATAGGGCCTATGTGGCTATTATGTAATATATGAGACTATATAGGCTAGCTTAGGCCTAGATGTAGCCTAAGTTAATTAGGAGTTAGGCTAATATTAGGCCTAGCCTATAGCCTAGTCATGGTTTGGTAGATGTACAGTAGCCTAATGGGTTTAGCATAGTCTAGAACTGTTGGGGTTTAATTCTAGTTTCGCTTTCACAGCATACTCATAAATTTCTATGGCTACTTTAGAGTTGTCATATACCATACTTAATTCCTATATATGTCCAAAGCGGCGGAAATGCATTAGCCTATAAGGAATTATACCTACTGTAAAAAAAAAAATATGTTCTGCCCATATGCGGCACCATAGCTATTACATAATACTAGGTTAGGTTAGGTAAGGTTGTTAGGTTAGGCTAATGTCATTAATGTAGTTTATTATCATTATATTACGTCTTTTACCCAGCAATTTCCCTGATCTTCATAGTTGGTCGGGAAGCTATGCCTTTACAACGGCGCCTCCCTTGTGTCGCTGTGTACGTGAAACTAGAATTTTACCACTGTTGGTGCCGATTTATCACCTCCATATTTTCGCCGTAAACGCAATGGTCAATATTTAAGAGCCGCACCACAGCTGGGATCTCATTTCTAATGGTAGTTTTGGGTTCCTATCATTTTATGCTTCATTGCTACCGTATGGCTAGGCTAATTTTTATCCACCGGAATTATTATTTATTTATTTTTTTTTTATAGCATTAGGCCTAGGCCTAGCCCTAACCTAACCAAAAAGCCTAACCTAACCTAATAGCCCCCAAATACATTTAGGTTAGGTTAGGTTTTTTGGTAGGTTAATGCAGGGGGGAGCGGCGGTGAGGGGAGGGGGGAAGAAGTGAGGGGGGGGTTTATAAAAAAAAAAAAAATCCCTTAAACTATCCTTGTACTCTAAACTTTCCCTCCTACTAACGTTTCTGAGCCAGTACCGATTTAAAGGTCAGCCCTGTGGATCTGCACGGTCTGTGGGCGGGTTCAAAAGAAGAAGAAGAAGAAGAAGCTAGCCTAGCCTAGCCTATAGCCTATAGCCTATCATTTTTATCCACCGGAATTTTTGTTTTGCTTGGACTTAGTCCTAGGCCTAGGCCTATTTATTTATTTTTATTTTTTTGCATTAACCTAACCAAAAAACTTAACCTAACCTATGCCTAACCTAAATGTATTTGGGGGCTATTAAGTTAGGTTAGGCCTAGGCTAGGCTAATGCTAAAAAAAAAAAAAAAAAAAAAAAAAAAAAAAAAAAAAAAAAAAAAATATTCCGGTGGATAAAAATGCATGATATGCGGGGGTTGTGCAGGGGAATTATGAGAAAGGGATAGGATCGGGTCAATGATTAGGGAGATAATGAGTAGTGATCCTATTTCTAAAGGAATGAAGAGTGGGGCTAGGCCTATTAACTATGTGAGATGGGAGGTGATTCCACTCTTGGATGCTGCGGGGAAAAAAATAATGTCTGAATATGTCCGTGCTTGCCTGATAGGCCTATGTGTGGTATTTTAAGTTGTTGCTGCGTCTCGTAAATCGTATGTTTGTAGGGTGTAAATTTGTATTTTTATCTATGTCTGCCAGATTGTTTGTGATTTTGTATAACATTTGTTGTCTGTGTATTTGTCTTCTTGTTACAAGGGGGTCTAGTTTAATGTCTTGCTTTAGCAAAGTGACTGATGTAGTATGTCTGTAATCACGTCTGATCCATCTTGCAGGAAGTTGCAGCTTTGTTTTGTATGGCCTCTAATTTATTGATATTATTGTGAGTGTGTGGATCCCAGACGGTGTCGCAGTATTCTAAGTGTGGCCGAACTAGTGATTTGAAAGCTTGAATTTTGATGTTTGAGTTACACTTTGTGAAATTCCTGCAAAGGAAGCCCAGGGCCCTATTAGCTTTTGCTCTGACGCTGCTCCTACCCGTGAAACACAATGTACATCCTTGGCACTAGTCCATTACATACCAATATGTGCATAATGCTTTGTGATAGAGGCATCGATAAACCTACACCTTCACTACCCCTTTTTTGTCGCTATTCTGTCGCTCCTAGCCACCTAATAGGTCAATATTTGGCAAGAATGTTAAGTGCGGGCGTACCCTCACCCGTCTTTACACTACGCGTAGTTGCATTGGACCTTTGCCATCATGTTCCCGCCTATTTTGACTGCCTTTGGATACAATAATATCACCCCCCCATGGCATATTGTCATCATCATATATATTGCCAGCAGGGGGCAAATTACCAAAAAAAAAAATCTCCGTCAAAATAGACGCGAACTTAACCACGGCGATCGACAAATGTAAATATGACGGTGGCGGCAGCGGGGGAGGCGTCGAACGTTTGCAATCATGTTCCCGCCTATTTTGACTGCCTTTGGATACAATAATATGTTGAGGGGGCTTTGCCCCCCCTCACCCCCCCATGACATATTGTCATCATCATATATATTGCCAGCAGGGGGCAAATAACCGAAAAAATCGCCGTCAAAATAGACGCGAAGTTAACCGCGGCGATCGCCCTATGTAAACATGACCACTGTACGCCCGGACTCTACATCCATCCCCAATATTTTGGTAACATTCAAGGCAGCTAGAGCCGCCTTATTTACCAAGTTTTCTTTATATATTTTTCAAGGAATATAGTGTTTTATTGTTGTTTTTCATGGTTTGAGTGGAGGATTTGCATTAACTTACCCATTATTCATGAATCTGACGATACGGCGTCAAATGGCGCCATTTATTGGGTGAATCGCGCTTTTACACTAGGTAAGGGAAATTGTGGGGTACATTGGATACACGATGGGTTGGGGGGGGGGGGGGGGGGGGTGCCCCCTCACCCCCCCTTGATTTATTGTCATCCTCATATATGTAGATCTGTAAGGGGGCAAAAACAGGTTACCGGTATTTCGTTTTTGTGAGTAACACTCACACCATTTATTGGGTGAATCATACTCACCGCATCTTTCAAAACAAGAAGAAGAGGAGTCAAGTCGAAAGATTCATTGGGCGCAATGCTTTGTTTATGGTCGGGACTTATTATTTTCATGTTATTTTTCGGTGTAATTGGGTTTTTTCAAGTGTCGATAACGAAATTCCTCCATGCGGACTATAATGAAAACAATATTGGTCCCTATTTTCCCTAATAAATTATTTCTAATAGGGCGGCGAAAGAGGTCTTGAATATTATCAATATTTTTCGTAGTAGACTTAGTATGGTTCGATGATGCTCGGAAATGTATATTTGAATTGAAATAGATACATTGAGGTATTAAAAACCTTCCCTAAAGTAAGACTCGTCCGTCGCGGTTTGACGACTGTAGGCTACCCCTGAAACTTCGTTGGCAAGAGTTGTGGTATCGGGCGTATCACCTACCTCTGACCGGGTATATCCTAGTGTTTACTAGCCTATGCGGCTATGCCCCTTTGAAAGGACAGTAGCCTAACCTAACAACCTTACCTAACCTATCCTAGTATTATGGGTGGGGGTTGCCGCCCCCACACCCCCGCTGTTTGACATCAACTCACGTGTTTACACGACGTACGCCCGGTAACACAAACTCATTCCACTTCGTTTTCTGTTGACTAATTTTCTTTCGACGCACGATCTCGGAAGGTCTTTTTCGCTATCCTGCAGTACTTATTAGTGATTTTATTTCTTCTACATTATTATTTAGAGCAGTAAGGGTCTGGGGGCGGTTAGGTTGGGTTGTTAGATTTGGTTAATGACAATATTGTCATCAGAGGAGGCGGGTGATTGGTTTGTTTACGTTCCGCGGCGTCTGCTGCAGTCCGCGAGTGTCTACCTCGCCGACTCATTTTCAATGGAAGCATTGATCTATCATGACCACCTAACTTAACTTGGGGGCTGTTTTCCCCAGACTCCCACAATTCGAACATCAGTAGGGCTTCCTGAATATGGTAAAGACTAAAAAAGACTCGGTTTCGATAGGAAAATAATGAAAAAAATAGGGGTAGTATAACTGTAAATTTACCGAGGCACCTGTAAGAGTAAAGTCTGTGATACATCGCCACTTCATGTTTTCGTCTCCCAGGTTTGTTGACTACCTGGCCGGTCCCGGCGGTCCGTTCTTACCAATTCGCGCGCAGGATTATCATATCTTAATCTTGGTAATGTCCCCTACTGGCAACATAGATGATGATTACAATAAGTCCTGGGAGGGTGAAAGGGACAGAGCCCCCCTCAACCCATTGTGGATCCATCCGGATCCCTAATTATGCCCCCTTGAAACATATGATGAAAATCCAAGCCAAATGTTGCCTCGATTTCGAGGCGAGGGAGGTATACAGTAGACCCTAGTGCCGGTCCAAGGCCGCCTGTTGTCCCTGCAACGCTCGGTCTCTCTCTCATAGCTCATAATGGCCTCAAAATGGCACCCGTCATATGACGGGCGCCGCAGGAGTGGCCAATATTCTCTCTCCCGTCATATGATGGTCGCCGCGAGTTGAGGGTTAATAGACATCATCCAATCAAAATGGATGATATTAACAGAATTAAATGCAAGAAAATGTGAATGGTGAGATGGATATGTGGGGTTAAATTGGAAGGGAGGATATCAAATGAGGGGATGAGGAGGCTGTTAGGTACAAAGGAGTACAAAGTACAAAGGAAATCAAGCAACAACAGATCTAGTGACCCTTCTAGGTTGCTTGTCCTCCAAAACACTGAGGATCAAGTGTCCAAACAGTGGTTTAGAGTGGGTAAGGGAACATTGGAAAGGGAACTACTGCCCTGCCACTAACGTGGCAGGACTAGGAAGTTAGTAGGGGACATATGGGTTAGTAACTGAGGGGAGGATAAAGTTATTCATTTACAAACGCAGTCAGTCGCGGGTTTGATGCGAGATATTTGTCTAGGCGGAATTTAAATGAATCAACGGTGCTGCAGTCTATAACGTCTCGGGGAAGCCCATTCCACAAGTTGACAACTCGATTGAAGAAGAAATTCTTAGATTCGTGCGAGTTAAAAGATTTACCAATAATTTTGCAACCGTTTCCCCGCGTGTAATTAGATTGGTCGATAGTGAAGTACTTACTACAGTTCATATTGTCGATGCCTTTGATGATTTTGAACACTTGAATTAAGTCGCCTCTTAATCTGCGCTGGGTTAAAGGAAATAGATTTAATTCTCTAAGACGCTCTTCGTATGGTTTGTTCTTTAGGCTAGGTATCATTTTGGTAACTCTACGTTGAACTCGTTCTAGCTTGTTTATATCTTTTTGGTAATAAGGGCACCAGGATTGAACGCAGTATTCCAGAAGAGGGCGGACTAAGGAATTGTAAAGGGTTAGGATAACTTCTTTGGATTTATGCTCAAATGACCTGCCTATAAAGCCAATTATTTTGTTTGCCTTCTTAACAACTTCTGAACATTGTTGACTCGGTTTTAGGTTACTCGATATTGTTACTCCCAGATCAGTTTCTCTGTTTACATTCTTAAGCTGAGTGCCATTCATCGAATAGTTTGCTTTCTCATTTAGGTATCCGACATGTAGTACTTTACATTTATCCGCATTGAAACTCATTTGCCAAATTTGGGCCCAACATGACAATTTATCTAGATTGTGTTGCATATCGTCAACTTGTTCTTTTGAGAGTACGCTATTTGCAATTTTTGTATCGTCAGCAAATTTTGAGATTGTGCAGGTGAGACCCTCATCTATGTCGTTGATGTAAATTAGAAAGAGAATTGGTCCTAGTACCGATCCCTGGGGTACCCCGCTACTTACATTGGTCCATTTAGATGCCTTACCGTTTATGACTACCCTTTGCTTTCTGTTGCTGAGCCAATTTTCTATCCATTTCAACACACCGTCTTGTATTCCATGCGCTTTTAGTTTTAGCAGTAAACGTTTGTGGGGAACTTTGTCAAAGGCCTTTTGAAAATCAAGGTATATAATATCTACAGCTTTACTCTCATCGTAGAGGTTGAGGATATCGTGGAAGAAGTCTAAGAGGTTTGTTAAACAGGAACGTTTTTTACGAAAGCCGTGTTGAGTATCTTTAAGTATGTTATTTTCCTCCAAGTGATTTACGAGTCTGTCTCGTATGACCGTTTCTAGCATTTTACATACAACTGAGGTTAAGCTAATTGGACGATAGTTACTTGGTAGGGATTTGCTGCCTTTTTTGAATATCGGTGTTACGTTGGCTAGCTTCCACTGATCAGGCATAGTTCCAGACTGCAAGGATTTATTGAATAGTAATGTCAGTGGTTTGGAGAGCTCATTCTTAGCTTCCTTTAGAACTCTAGGCGAGATTGTATCAGGTCCTGGCGTTTTATTTACCTTGAGTTTATCTAAACAATTCAATACTTCTCTCTCTGTAACGGTGATATTGCTTAGAACATCTGAATTATCAATCTGAATCGGCGATGGTGTAGGGATATCACTGAGGTCTTCTGTTGTAAAAACTGATGCAAAGAAGGTATTGAGGGCATTACTCATTTGTACTTCGTCTTTGGTGTATTCTCCTTTTTCATCGACTAACGGTCCAACAGTTGAAGTAACTACTTTTTTCTTTCTGATATAACTATAGAATTCTTTCGGGTTTGTTTTACTTTGATTCGCAATATGTAACTCTAAGGTCTTTTTACTTTGCTTAATTAACTTTTTGGCTTTGCGTCGTAGCTCTACAAATTTCACCCGTTCTTCGTCATTTTGTGAGGATTTTAATCTATCATTAGCACATTTTTTAGCAAGCAGGCAGTTTGAAATATCTTTATTCCACCATTTGGGCTTATTATTATGGCCTGGACGCCGTATTTTCGATGGTATGCAGTCTTGCACTGCTTTTAGGTAAGTGGTTTCGAATAACTTCCAAGATGTATTTATGTCGTTATTGTTAATTAAAAAGCTCCAGTCAGTTTCTTTAAACATAGCTCTAAGTTTATGGAAGTTTGCTTTCTTGAAATTAGGGACTTTTTCGATGCTACTATTTGGTTCGTTACTAGTAAAGTTTAAAGTGAAAGTTATCGTACGATGGTCGCTGTTACTGAATTCATCACCAACATTCAAATTCTCTATCAATTCTTCTTTTGTTGCAAGTACAATGTCAAGAACATTATTACCACGGGTCGGCATTCGAACAAATTGATAAAGCGAACTCTCTTGCAAGTTCGTATACAAGTCATGTCCGGAGTGTGAAGTAAGAGTATCGCCCCACTTGGTCACAGGTAAATTAAAGTCGCCAAAAATTACGGTATCTTGTGAGTTACTTACATCTGCAATTTGTTCGTAAATTTCTCGGTCAGTTTGCACTGATTGAGCTGGAGGTCTGTATATTAACGCAAGTATTATTTTTGTACCTTTATTATTCTTTATTAGCACAAAAGATGTGTCGACGTTCACAATTTGAGGTTTTGACACGAGGGTCGGGTTAAGACTTTCTTTGATATAAAATAAAACGCCACCTCCATTTCGATTTATTCGGCTTTTCTCAAACATTACATAACCGGGAAGTGAATACTCTGCTAAAAAGTCTCTATCTTGTGTATTGAGCCAAGATTCTGTTATGCCAATCACATCATAATTTTCTGTAAACACTAGTTCTTCTAAATCTGAAAATTTATTGCGTATGCTACGAGCGTTTGCATAGAAAACCTTTAAAGTTGCGGTTTTAGAACTCGCAGATCGTTCTTTCATCGAATTTTTGGTTCTGGTCGGATCTACATTTACATTCATGGCTGTCCTCGGTCCTCGGTCGTTATCCCTGACGGTTTTGAATTTGGGTCGTGTTGGTGGAGCTTTATCCAAATTCGCGGTTCTTGACGGATTAGTATTTAATTCCTTTGTAGATTGCCGTCCTCGCTGTCTTCGGTCCTCCTTCCTGGTTGTCCTGTGCTGAGTCGATTTCTTCTCCGAAAATCCTTCACCGCATCGTTGAGAAGACGCCCAAAACGCGCTGCTCCCACCTGGTTCAGATGAACTCCATCATCCGAAAACAAATAGTCATCGTAGTAGAAATTGTCCCAGGTGTCGACGAATCCCACGTTCTCCTTCCTGCAGAGGTTTGCTAGACAACGATTTGTGCTGGTGGCTATGTTGTAAAATCGGCTCTCTACACCGAGCCGGGGGACGATTCCTGAGACGATGATCCTTGATGACTTCTCCTTAAACGACTTGATCAGCTGCTGGTACTTTAAAAGCAAATCTTCCGACCGGGTTCGCTGTATATCGTTGGATCCAACGTGGATGACGTACATTGTATTTGCAGGGGCCAGCTTTGATACTTCGTCAACTGCTGCAACTACGTCATCCACACCACCACCAGGGATACAAAAACGCTTCCTGGTCTTAGGTGCCCTGGCGCAAAACTCTGTGAGCTGACCACGTATCATCGAGTCTCCCACGAGCCGGACTTCTTCTATTTCCTCTTCGTCATCTGAGTCTGCGAATATCTGGAAACGGTTTTGACACTCGGTAATCGGTATGTGTTTCCTGGTCTTGGGGCAAACGTTGTTCCTCACGACACGGAAGTTGTCTTGAGGGGGAAGAGAGTCGCTATTTGTATCTTGAGTATCGGAAACATCAGCTGAAATGGCTACTGTAGGCGTTGAATTGTTAGCATTTGACGTTGGGGCGTTGGTGGCTGCTGGAGTTGCGGTGACAATTGAAGTTTGTGGCACTCCAACGTTGAGTGTTACAAACTCTTGGAGTGATTCCAGCTTCATGGTGAGGACGTTGATCTTGTTGTAGGCTTCATCTAATTTCACTGTAAAATTCTCTCGTTGCTGGCAGAGCCGGCAGACTTGAAGATCGATAGTAGCAAACATGGACTCACCAAACCTACCGGCGCAGTTCGCACAAGCGCGAGGCATGGTGACAGTCACTTTCTTCAGATCACTTCACTCACTTAAAAAACAATTCACTCACTTTACAACACTTCACTCACTTTAAAAACACTTCAATCACTTCAACCGAAAACAAATATGCTGAAATACGCAGAAATAGGATATCAGGGGTGATAGCCTAACCGAAAACAAAAATGTTGAGATACGCAGAATTAGGCTTCCAGGGGCGATAGCCTAACCAAAAGTTTTTTTTTTTAAATTGAAATACGCAATAATAGGCTACCAGCGTTGAATAGCCTAACCGAATATAATAAAATTGAAATTCGCAGAAATAGGCTACCAGGTGTGATAACCTAACCTTAAACAAATATATGTATAACAGAATATGTAACTAAATATACAATTCACCAAATAGAGATTATATAAAAATAAAGTGTGACTGCACACAAGGGGTTAATATACTGTGTCAACAGATGACCCTGGTGTCACTGAAGCCTAGTAAAGCAGTAGCCTACTCTTTTTAGATAAAAAAATGTATCAGTCAAAGGTTATTACAAGATCGTGCAAGCAACAACTAAAATTACAGATATATATAGCTACAGTAGGATACCAAATACAATATCTACAAGAGTTAATAATAAAACAGATTGGCTGGCTATAGGCTAGGCTAGGTTTGGGTTAGGTTAAAAGCTTGGCAGGTTGGGTTAGGCTAGGTTAGTTTGTACAAATACCACCCTTAGCTTAAAGTAAAATCAGTCTGAGGAGAAAAAGTCAAGAATATATCTAGGGGGAAAAGATAAATGAATGCACTTAAATTTGGTACAAAATTTGCTGGAATTTAATATGTATAATCCCCAAAAAAGGTTTGTTTACAAAATGGTGTCGGCGTTAGTCCCTGTAGGCGGTTAGTTAGTAAACAATATTGTTTATTAGCAAATTAATATGCAAAGCTTTACTTACATACAAGGCAGTTAAATTGATACTTACTACAGTAGGTAATGGGTAAAATTAGGGGCTACGATTTTATATAAAATAGTAATAAGAGAGCGTTTGTTTACAAAGCAAAACAAAACAATAGATGGCGCTAGTGGCGCCCTGTCCGAGCAGGAGTCTTGTGATAAACACAAAGTTTTTCAGTCAATACACAGCGAAATATCGTGCAGTGTTACTTACTAAGCTACAGGATGGTTAAACGTGCTCTTAACCACCTTTCATGCACAAGAATGAAGAGGATGAGTAGTTAATACTCAAATTATGATCGATATCGTGAGAGCGTTGACAGAGCGTCTGCAGCGTCTGGCGGTAGCACGGGGTGTTGGCGGTAGCACGGGGTGTGGCGGTATCAAGATTATCAGCTAAGAGATGCATACAATTTGACTTGGATGGTTCGAGCATGTGGAGATAAGCTAAGAGATGCATACAATTAGACTTGGATGGTTCGGGCATGTGGAGATAATTGATGATTTAAACTGGGTGAAAAGAATCAAGTCTCTGAATGTAGAGGGAGCTGCACCGCGAGGTAGATTGAGAAGATATGGGATGATCATATTGTATAATCTGATCTCAAATATAAACAAATAAATATACAGTATAAGAATGCTGCCGTTAGAACATGAGACAGGAACTGCACCCCGTATGAACTACTCGGTTTGTAAAGTTATGGGCAAGAATGTAGTTACACTACGCGAACGCTCGCGATCATGTTTCCGTCTATTTTGACTGCCTAGGATAGAATAATAGGTTGAGGGGGGCTTTGCCCCTCCTCACCCCCCCATGACTTATTGTCATGATCATATTGCCAACAGGGGGCAAATAACAGAACAAATAGACAAATAGAGAACAAATAGAGTTATTTACAATGCTAAAAAAGGCATTAAGGACCTGGTCCTCGAACAAGTGTGTAACACTGACAATCCCAATGGGATTTTCAACCTAGCTAGGTGAGTTAAAAATGACAATAGGTATATTATAGGTGAACAGTGTGTTAGAAACGATAATGGGAAGATTGTGTATGCAGAAAATGACATCAGAGAAGCATGAAAGGCACACTATGAACGATTGCTAAATGTAGAGTTTGAATGGGATAAGGAACAGCTTAGTATCGAAAAACCAATATCTGGACACCCTCCTTTGATAGCACCAGCTGTAGTGAGCGACGCAATCAATGAAATGAAGGACGGTAAAGCTCCAGGGTGCTCTGACATTGTCGCTGAGATGATAAAAGCCTCAGGGGAGACTGGTGTCAACTTAGTCACTGAGTTGATAAACACTATTATTAAAGATGATAAAATATCAGAGGATTGGCTCAAAAGTGTAATAGTAAATATATTCAAAGGAAAAGGGGATGCGCTAGATAGAGGAAATTATAGGGGCCTGAAAATGCTTGACCAAATCATGAAGGTCTGTGAGAGAGTCTTTGAGGGTTTGATCAGGCAAAGCATCTCCATTGATGATATGCAGTTAGGTTTTATGCCAGGACGGGGTACAACCGATGCTATCTTCATAGTCAGGCAGATACAGGAAAGATACTTACTAAAAGGCAGGGATCTTTACTTTGTGTTTGTAGACCTGGAGAAGGCCTTTGATAGGGTGCCTAGAGATGTTGTGCAGTGGGCTATGAGGAAACTTGGTGTGGAAGAGTGGCTGGTGCGTGTGATAATGAAGATGTATGAGGATTCGCGAAGTGCGGTGAGGGTGAAGGGTGTACTGAGTGATGAGTTCGCAGTCCGTGTTGGAGTCCATCAGGGTTCAGTGTTAAGCCCCCTCCTCTTTATTATGGTCCTGGAGGCACTGTCTAGATTTTTAGAGGCGGACTCCCGTTGGAACTGTTTTATGCAGACGATTTAGTCCTAATAGCTGACAGTATGCAAGATGCTGAGGCCAAATTCAGAGAATGGAGAGAGGGCATGGCAAGCAAGGGTTTAAGAGTCAATATTAACAAAACCAAGGTTATGCATTGTAGATTGAGACGAGGCAATGTGGAAAAGAGCGGTGCATACCCATGTGCAGTGTGTGGAAAGGGTGTGGGCGTTAACGCGATTCAATGTAGCATCAGTCGACGCTGGGTGCACCATGGGAATAAGCGCTGTAGTAGAATAAAGGGACCCCTGCCGAAGGATAAGTCAGAAATAGAGAAATTTGAGTGCGTAGTGTGCAAAGGCGAGCTTGTGTTAAGTGATGATCCTTCTGGCTGTGAATTTTGGAAATGAGTCATTGGAGCTGGTGAACAAGTTTTATTACCTAGGAGATACTGTACCATCTCTGCCGGTGGTGGGGCCAAGGCTGCCACTGTTGCTAGAATTAGATGTGGCTGGGGGAAGTTCAGAGAACTGCTGCCAATCCTGACCATGAAAAGAATGCCTCTCCCCCTGAAGGGAAAGGTGTATGCCTCATGTGTTAGAAGTGCAATGACGTAAGCCTCAGAAACATGGGTCGTTAAAGTAGAGGATGTCAACAGAATAGAACGTACAGTAATGAGATGAGAATGGTGAGATGGATGTGTGGGGCCAGGCTACAGTATAGAAGGCAATAACAAATGTTGAGCTGAGGAGACGTTTAGGTATAAAGAGTATTAGCGAGGTAATGCGTACAAGTAGACTGGGATGGTATGGACATGTGAAGAGAATGGATGAACAAAATTGGGTGAACAAATACAGGTCTGTGATTGTGGAGGGAGCTGCACCAGGGGTGGACCGAGAAAGACCTGGGATCGGACTATACGTGCCGATCTCAAATCGAAGAACTTGACAAGTGAAGCCGCCCTTAACAGGGTTGCCTGGAACGCCGCCATTAGGATAAGAGACTGAAACTGCACGTATTTGTGGAACACTCAGTCTTAAAATGTTATGTATGTATGTATGTAGACGAGAACTTAACCGCGAGCGATCGACCTATTTAAACATGACGACCGTCGGACCGTACACCCAGATACTTCATCCTTCCCAAATTATGTATGTACAGTACAGTACAGGTATATCCATTATCAGTCTATTCTTTTATTTCTCATCCACCACCACTTTCTCTCTCCAGAAATGAGCACTACGAGGAGCGGTTGCGATGCTTGCTGTACCGGTACCAAAAGAAGTATCGGGAGCGGCTGGGAGAGTGCGAACCGAGTATGGCCGTCGTCTCCACCACCACCCGGGAACTCACCAACAGCAAGAGACTTAAGAAGCTCATTGAAATTATCCTAGCCTTTGGAAACTACATGAATAAAGGTAACTGAGATTGATTGTTTCTTGGGTCATGTGTAAGTGTTTGTTTTTTAATTTTTCTTATTGTATTCCTGTGTAGAATCATATAAGGCTGAAGGAAATTTGATCGTAGTTGGGTAATTTTGTTTAGGTGTTTGTTAGTTCCATAGTGAATCACTATTACAACTTAGATTATATCTTATTATATTTCTTCATCTAGATCTATATCTGTGGCCAATTTGTTGGTCAGAGAATGCAATCTTAGCTGGAAGGTGTATCAGGTCATTGACCTGTTACACTTTCCAGCTTGTTGACAATATAGCTGAGGGCGGCTGTAAGGACATACGGCCCTGTAGTTGGAAGCAGTGTGTTGTTGTTGTTGTTGTTGTCGTTCCCTAAGCTGCCTGGCCGAACAGCCCTGGGTCCGTAAGGAAGGCCATGGCCACGATCAGGCTTTCCCACAGGGCTCTCAAGGAGAGTAGATTATGTTGTTAGCGTAAGTGATTGTGTAGAATGCAGTCTTCTATGATGTGTTTAATAGTATGGGGTGCCGTGTTGCATCCTGGGCAGGTGTCGACGACAGAGTTATCCAGTCTCTTCTGGTAGCTCAGAAGAGCTGTATGGTGCCCACATCTCAGCCTGGCCAGGTGGACTCTGTCCTCGCGAGAAGGGAGGATTCAGAAGGATGGATTTCGGGAGTTCGTGCCTGCAGCTGCGTGTTGTCTATGAGTGATTGAATGGAACGGCGAGAGATATGAGTATGGATGTGCTTCTGGAAGCTGGTTTGGGGTGGGCAGGGATGGAGAGATGACTGTATTTGTGTGTGATACCGTGTGCTGGGTGTTGTTTTGACATTTCTTGGTGTCTGTGGGTGTGCTGCCATGTAGTGTAGTGGGTAGTCTTGGTTTGTGGAGGCTGCAGCCAGGAATTGAGTGCCTCTCATGTACAGCAGTGTGTTGCTCCCAGCAGTCTCATGTTGGTCCCTGAAATTGAAAATGTGGTGCTGGAGCCAGAGAGACTCCCATAACTGCTGTGTTGCACTTGGGGGTAATTTTGTCTGTTTTCACAACTAGCTTTGGGTGACCAGGGCTCTCACATGCTTGCATGTCTGATAGGCCTATATGTGCATGTATCTAGGCCTTTTAATCTAATTTATTGATTTAACTCCCAACACCAAACATCTCTCAATTAAATTAATGAAAGAATATTGATATTGATTGAATATTGAACGTCAATCAAAGTAATGTAATAGGGGTGATCGTAGGGTGAATCTAGATGTGAGGCTGGATGGGGAAACAGAGAGTGTGTGAAGGAAGGAAGGTTTTCGGAGCAATGGGAATTATGTGGAAGGTGAGAAATCTCGGAATGGAAGTAAAAAGTGCAATGTATAATCAAGGAGTTGTTGTGCCAACAGTGATGTATGGGGCTGAGACATGGGCTCTGAAGAAAAAGGAGAGAAGAAAGCTGGATGTGATGAAAATGAGCTGCTTGAGGAGTATGTGTGGAGTTACTCGTAGAGACAGATTGAGGAATGAAGAGATACGTATAAGGGTGGGGCAACAGGAACATTTGTCGGCCAGAGTGGACAGAAGGGTGCTGAGCTGGTATGGTCATGTTGAACGAATGGGAGATGAAAGGCTTACAAAGAGAATATGTGAGTCAGATACAAGGGGAGATAGAGGGGCAGGAAGACCTCCATTGAGATGGAGAGACTGTGTAAGACAAGCTTTGGATGATAGAGGAATGACTATAGATCAGGCAAGGGCAGTGGTAATAAACAGGAATGAATGGAAAATGCTTGTGAATAGATGAATGAACACGTGGTCATTTGGGAGAAGGGTTCGGGTGCAAGTTGGACTAGATAATAGTCCATCAGGCGCCTGGTCCGGGGAGACGGTATATATGAAGGGTGCGCCTGGAAGTGTAGTGGGCGGGCTGTGGTTTTAGCTTCGCTGCATGTCGGCCTGCTGAGATCAGAACTTCTCCGGGTGGTCGGGGGCCGGGGGAGTGCTGGAGGGACCTTGGTGACCCTGGTCTCTGGGTCTTCTCCTGGATGACCTAGATGTGTGTGAATTTGTATTTTGTTTTTGTGTGTTCATTGTTTTCTGTTATGTTGTCCCTGTTCGGTCTCTGTCTTGAGCCCCCCCCCAAAAAATAGGATTTTGAGCAGATGCTTTTCTGGAGTGTGTTCTTCACCTGGTTAACTTCAGGGGTGGTCTTTTGCTTTGGAACTTGACTATGAGGGGATTGCATTTGTGTCTTGGATCATATCAAGACTGTTAGGAAGTTATTATAATTTTTTTTTTTAATAAACAGTATGTATGTGTGTATGTATGTAGACAGCTTGGCAATTTAAGATCACAAACCCTCATATAACAATGTGGCAGTATCCCATTCTTATCCTACCACAAGCAGTCTTGTTCGGATCAGTAGATCTGTTCTTGCTTGCTTTTCCATATGTACTAATGTATTCCTGTGTAGTATGTTTTATAATACTTGATAATGTTGACAGGAGCGCAAGGTGGTGCATATGGGTTCCGCATGTCGTCCCTGAACAAGCTGACAGACACAAAGGCTTCCAGCAACCGAGCCATCATGCTGCTGCATTACATCTTACGACTTTGTGAGAAGCAGTGGCGCGACATGCTCAGGCTCGATGAGGACTTCCCTAGCTTGAAGGAGGCCTCCAAAGTCAAGTAGGGAACCTTATCAATTTGAATTGCCAAAGTTTTGTTTAAGAAGTATTTTCTTAACTTGATGGAGGAATACCAGAATAAATTTTATATGAATTGATAAGCTCATGTGTAATAGAGACTTCCCCAGCTTGAAGAAGATATATTATTTTGATACATGATATTAAATATACTCCGCCGGGTTTGAAATCTGAGAGAGGTACAGTACTATTTACTATACTGTACTGTACGGTGCACTCCCGTTATCCGTGCTACAAGTATTCGCGATCCTTGCTATTCGCGGACACCCCTAAATATCCCATTACTCGTCATCCGCGCAAAAAAACAGCAAAATACAGTAGGGTCCCGCATAAAACGTGTTCGCATAAAACGAGTCGATTAAAACGACCGACCTAAAATATTAATATTTAATTTTCGATCAGAACGAATGTGATCACATAAAACGAGTCCGCCGCCAAAGTGGGGCAAATCCGAGGAGTTTTCATATAGAGCGCCGAAATATCGTACAAAACGTACAAAATATCGTTCGCTTTGTACGAAAATGTTAGCTTACAGTGAACATTGACGATATTGCGCCACCAAAATGCTGTGTTCACATAAAACGAAATCGCATAAAACGCCCTCGTTTATCGACCATAAACTCGTTTTATGTGAGACCCTACTGCCAGCTATTCACGGATTTGAATCGGGCGGGTCGGTGCGCATCCCGATTCTTGCTTTGGTCGGCCATCTTGCATTCTTGCGTGACGTCAACACAGCGTCCCAGCTGAGGCAGCAGTTCACAGTGGATGCAATAATGAACGTAACATGGAGACTTAACTTGACCAGCAAGTTTAAGAAAATTACAATTAGAAAAGACATGAGTATTGAGGATCGAAACATAAGAAAGGAATTGCAAACCGAGGCAAATGTAAAGAATGGAGAAAGGACGAAAGAAGACGAAAAGAAGTTTTTCTGGAGAGTGTGGGAGGGAAAACTCAAGAAATGGTATATAAAGCGAAGGGACGAAGTAGGGAGGGAAAGGGAGATGGTGCGGGTGACGGGGGAGAAGGCAGAGAGAGGGGAGGTGGAGATAGAGAGAGAAACAGTCCAAGTGGAGGCAGAGGGAGGGGAGGTGGAAACGGAGCGAGAAACAGTCCAGGTGGAGACAAGAGGAGAGGAGACAAGCTAGGAAATAAATTGGGAGGGGTACGTACAAAAAAGAAAGGAACGGGCAGGGACGAGAAAAATAGGGAAAATACTGGAAACGCTAAGTTCATGTATACAAATATTGATGGGTTAATTTCCAAAAAGATTGAGCTTGACGAATATGTAAAGAGAGAGAGGCCCGGGGTAGTATGTTTGACTGAAACTAAGCTTAACCAGGAGGTAGACACGAATATAATTAGTTGTGCAGGATACAGTACATGGAGAAGAGACAGGTTAGGAAAGCTAGGAGGAGGAGTGTTGATCATGGTAGATAATAAAATTACTGCTAAAGAATTAAAACTTGGTGATAGCATTGCTGAAGTGGTAGCAGTTGAAATTGAGGATAATGATAGGTCAAAATTGGACATTGTATCAATGTATTTACCTCCTAAGACTAAATCTTGGAGCAACGATGAATATAATGAATTAATTTTGGAAACCTTGCGTATGTTAGAAATTATTTGTAAAAGGAAAAATAGGCTTATTCTTGCAGGGGACTTTAATTGCGGGGAGGTGGATTGGGAATGTTTGGATGCGGGTTCAAATGAAAATACTTGGGGTAGCAAATTTCTTGAACTAACAATGGGGTATCTATTAACACAACACGTTACGGAAAATACAAGATTTAGAGGAGGTGATGAACCATCAAGACTTGACTTATTATTCACCAAAGACCCCCAAGAAATAAAGAACCTAACATATTTGAGTCCCATGGGAAAAAGCGATCATTCTGTGATTGAATTTGAATTGACAGTGGAATTTCTGGAAGGCAGAGAGGAGGAACATAGGGAATATAGACTAAATTATAGTAAGGCGGATTATGAATCATTACGAGGATACTTTGCAAATATAGATTGGTCATTTATTGAGCAAGAACAGAATATTCAGGTAAAATACACCATGTTACTAGACATTTACAGGGAGGGGGTAGATAAATATGTACCAACATTTAAGGATAGAAAGCTGGCTAAGGAGAAAGAGTGGTTTAACATGCGATGTCACATTGCCCAGAACAAAAAGGACTCTGCATGGAATAAAGTGAGAAGGAGACACACTGAGGAAAAATGGGATGAGTATAAGAATGCTAGAAACAACTATGTCAAGACTATAAGAGAGGAGAAAAAGAACTTTGAAAAAGATATAGTAAACAAATGTAATAAAGAACCCAAACTGTTCTATAGTTATATCAACGGAAAAACTAAAATAAAGGACAAAATAACAAAGCTTAGGGTAGAGGGTCAATTATATGAAGACACAGTGGGTATGTGTGAAATTATGAATGATACATTAACATCCGTGTTTGTGGAGGAGGATGACTATGTAGAACCTGTGGTGGAATTGAACGAGATACAGGGACTAGAGTCGATAGAAGTCAACAAGGATGAACTAAAATCATTGTTGGAAGAATTGGACGTGAGAAAATCTATGGGCCCAGATAACATTGCTGGATGGGTATTAAGAGAATGTTCTGAACAACTAGTGAGACCTATTTTTAATATTGTTCAACACTCATTAAACAAGGGGGAACTTCCCTTAGAATGGAAACAAGCAAATATAACTCCAATATATAAAAGTGGAAATAAAGAAGACCCGCTAAATTATCGACCGGTATCCTTAACGAGTGTTATATGCAAGCTTTGTGAAAAGATTATTAGAAAAAGATGGGTGGGTATGTTGGAGGAGAGGGAAATAATTTCAAGCAAGCAGTTCGGGTTCAGAAAAGGTCATTCGTGTACCACAAATTTGTTGAGTTACTATGATAGGGTAATTGACATTGTACAAGGGAGGGAGGGGTGGGTAGATTGTATCTACTTAGATTTCAAGAAGGCATTTGATAAGGTGCCTCATAAGAGATTGTTGTGGAAGCTCAGGACTGTGGGGCGGGTTGAGGGAGTATTATTAAAGTGGATGGAAAACTATTTAATTGGGAGGGAAATGCGAACAGTAATAAAAGGAAAGTTCTCCTCGTGGAAAAGGGTAAAAAGCGGAGTGCCTCAAGGATCGGTGTTGGCCCCAATCATGTTTTTGGTTTTCATCAACGACCTTCAAATGGGAATAGGCTCATATATATCTATGTTTGCTGATGATGCAAAATTAATGAAGCATATTACAAGTAGGAGTAGTTGTGAAGAATTACAGAGAGACCTAGATAAGTTATATGAGTGGAGTCAAACTTGGAAAATGGAATTCAACACGAGTAAGTGTCAGGTTCTTGAGATGGGAAAAAGTAAATATAGACCTTCTTGGGGATATAAAATAGGAGATGAAATAATTAGTAAAGCTGTGAAAGCAAAAGACCTAGGGGTAGTTGTGGCAGACAGCTTGTCACCTGAACAGCATATAAATAAAATAACTGGTGAAACCTATGCAGTGTTGACTAACATGAGAATAGCTCTGAATTATTTAGATGAAGAGATGTTAGCAAAAATAATAGGGACAATAATACGACCAAGACTGGAGTATGCAGCAGTGGTGTGGTCTCCACACCTTATAAAACATAATAAAAAACTGGAAAGAGTTCAGAGAGTTGCCACTAAGATGATAGCTAGCCTTAGAGACCTACCTTATGAGGAGAGATTAGAGAGGCTAAAGCTGCCAACGCTGAGGGAGAGGAGAGAGAGAGGTGACATGATCATGATGTTTAAGTGTGTGAAAGGTTTTGAGAAGATCGACAAGGGAGATTTTGTGGTGAGGGACGAGGGAAGAACCAGGGGTCATGATTGTAAGTTGAGGAAAGTTATATGTAAGTCTGATGTAAGAAAGTTCAGCTTCCCGTATAGAAGCATTGAGTGTTGGAATAAGTTGGATGGGGAGGTGGTGGGAGCAAGAAATATCCAAACTTTTAAAGCAAAATTGGATAAATGTAGAGAGAGAGACAGGACAACACGAGCTTAGGCTCAAATCCTGTATACTACAATTAGGTGAGTACAATTAGGTGAGTACAGCCCAGTGTTGGAAAAGTTGAAAACCACCTGTTTACAAGCTTTTTTCTGCACGAACCTCTTATCTCCCGCATTTATTAGGGCCTTTAGAGCATTCAGTGATAGGGACAGTGGGCCTGATGGTAATCATGGCGGAAATAAATGCCCGGGACCATCAAAACAGAGAGTAAGCGTACCGACGCTGTCGGACGAAAGCGGGCAAATTATGCCGATGCGTAAGGCTAGCCTAAAGTCCATTTGCTGGTGCCGTCTGGATCTTGGTAGTACTACATTACCACTTCCCTAACGTAAAATACAGATGGGCCAGGGAAAATTGTAACACTGCTGCCAACCACCCTTTACACTTGTTTAACCCTTCTTTGGCGGCGCGCAACTTATGTCGTGTGAAATAAATATGGACTAAGTGGCGGTTCACAACTTATGTCGTGTGCCATTTTCACCACGTAATGTTGCTGAGAGAGAGAGATAAGTGGTGGGAGGAGAGTAGCAAGCGTATGACTGCTCCAGACCACCGCGGCGGACCTACTGACATGAATCCCACCCTCCCCCACCCTCACGCACTCGCTACACAGGGAATTATGTAGGGAAACTACCTAATTACATTGTTTTTGCACTCGTGTTGCGCGATTGTTGCAAGAAAACTAGCGGTCGTATAAGGATGGTGGGGGTGTCATTGGAAAGCTCTGTTTATGCCCTTTCAGGGATAGATACTTTTTTACGCTCTGGGTCTTATTTAGGCATGAAAATGATCACGTAAACAACCCTATTTAGGGTAAAAACACCCCGCTGGGCGGTACATATAAATTACCGCCTAGGCCGCTCGTAAGGTGTTAAGGTCCCCCCCCCCCCCCCCCACCAATGTCGCCATCATAAACCCGCCCACTCATTTGAACATGCAAGGTCTCTGATACCCCCTCCACCTGTCTTCGTTATAGTATTGTACACACACACACACACACACTCTCGAATGGAACTAATAATTGATAGTGTGTGAATGAAGTATGTATTGGACTAACATAGGCTATACTATACAACAGTAGGTTGGCGGCACACCATGGCGGAAGGCGGACGCAAGTTATGAGGCTCCGGCATATGTTATGGGAATGGTCAATTAATTCACGGAATATCGAGTGCATACGGGGCTAGCAAGAAGAGGAAGGATTTAGTGAAGTGTTTGGAGGATATATTGGTGTGGTGGAGGGGTGATATATAGTGTAATAAGAGTGTGTAGTGACGGGACAGCGGTAGGGTTGTGAGTTGTTGAGTTTGTAAACAAACATGGCAGAGGGAATTTCGGGTATGACGGAGGCGGAAGGAAGGTTACAACGTTTTCGGGGATTTAAGAGCACAGATAAGAAGTTAGAAGAGGTTAGTATTGTTGTGAAGGATTTGGAAAAGTGGATGAGTGATACGGAGAAATGGAAGGGGGATATTGGTGAGAAAGTTAAGGCACTGTGTGTAATGTGTGGTGTGACAGGTGGGGAAGGGAATAGGCCTAGCGAAGGAAGTGAATGCAGGCCTATTTTGGCAGTTAATGAGAGCCTAGAGATGGTATTGAAAAGGGTAGATGAACTGGGAGAAGAGAATATGGCATTGAAGGAGCAGCTGAAGGAATACGAAGGACGTTTCACGGAAGTAAAGGAGTCGACTGCATGGACGGTGGTAGGTAAACAAAAAGTCAAGGATTTGGAGGATATTATGAAAGAGCAAAAGGAAGAAATGAATATGACCAAAAAAAGTTTTGAGAGTGCAGTTGTAGGGGTCATGAAGAACAAGGAGAGTGTCGTGAGGGAGGCCATGGACAGGGATAGGGGTGTAATCTTGTATGGAGATATAGAGACTCATATGAATGATAATGGAGTGAGAAAAGTGAGGGATATGGAGACAGTGAAGGAGGTCTTGAAAGGTGTGGATGAGGACGAATATGGATGGGAAGGGCAGGTGGAGGAGGTCAGTAGGATAGGTAGATATAAAAGGGGAGAGATGAGACCTATAAGGGTACAGTTTAAAACTAGGGTAGTGGCGGAGACTGTGACAAATTTTAGTTGGAGGCTAAATACAAATGATAAACTGAAACACATAAGACTAAAGAAGGATTTGAGTATAGAACAAAGGAAAAAAATTAAGGAATTACAAGAAAAGGCTGATGAAAATAATGGAAAGTTGGATGAGGAGGATAAGAGAAATTTTTACTGGAGAGTGAGGGACGGAAAAGTGAGGAAGTGGTTTATAAAAGTAGAAGGGAGGGGGAGATCAGGGAGGGGAGAGAATGTGATGGGAGTTGTGACGGAGGAGGAGAACGGGGTGGAGGTGTCACAGGGAGAGACAGGAGACAAAGAGGCAGACCCAGTAGTGCTAACGGGGGAGTAGGGTACGGACTGGAGGAGCGGGATGGTGTAATTGCTGAAGGAATGGTAGATGGATTAAGGATTATGTTTAGTAATGTGGATGTGTTTACCCAGGACAAGAAAAGAGAACTGATATGTAGGTTGCAGGATGAAGAGGAAAAACCTGATGTCATAGCCCTACAGGAAGTAAGACCAAAAAATGCTAGAATTGAAAGGGAACTGGTGGAATATAGTTTGGAGGGTTTTGAGTTATATGAGAGAAATGCTATTAGAGCAGAGGTTGGAAGAGGACTGTTTATTTATGTAAGAAAAGAGCTCAAGGTTAATGAGGTGGATATGAGACAGCAGTATTGTGAGTATTTGTGTATTGCAGTAAAATGTGTAAGAGGATCAATTCTAATTGCCTCTATATATAGAAGGCCAAATAATAGCAGGGGAGAGGATGATAACCTACTGAAAGCAATGGAGGAGATAGATAATAGAGAGAACAAATATAAAATTTTGATTGGAGATTTCAATTTGCCAAGGATCAACTGGGCAAATTGTACTACTCCAGCGGGACAGGGTAGCCTGGAAAATAAGTTTATAGAGAAAGTGAGAGATTGTTTTTTAACGCAACATATTGTAGAGATGACAAGATATAGAGATGGGACGCAGGGGAGTGTACTTGATTTGATTTTTAGCAATGAAGAGGATATAGTGGAACATGTTAATGTGGATAGCCCTATAGGTCGTAGTGACCATGCCTGTATAAGCTTTAGTTGTAACATTAAATCAGAGAGGGATAATAGAAGCAATAGAAAAATATACATGTATGATAGAGCCTTCTGCGTGTCGTAAGAGGCGACTAAAGAGGTTGGGTCGGTGGGCTTGCGACCCCCACCCGGAAAAAATATCTAAGCAAAGAAAAACGAACGAACAGCCTCGGATGCGGACGGAACCAACGTTGACGAACCACGACCGACTAAGGACATGCCTTCGGACATCTAAAGAAAGAGAGATGAATGTGGAGGCGTGCCTGGAGAAGTTTGACAAGAACGAAAGAATATTTCTGATTGGGGATATGAATGGTAAGGTGGGTGATAGGAAAGTTGAGGGAGTGGTGGGAGGTACCATCAAGATAAGACAGTGGTGGGGTATTGGAGGGGGTCTGTCTGATCATTATGTAGTGGTAGCTAAGGTAGGATACGGAGGGTGGAGAGGAGGCAGGAGAGGAAGTCAGGGAGGAGTACAGGAGAGCAGTGGAAAGACGACTAGGTGGGTTCGACCTGGAAGTTATGGAAGTGGAGGAGATGAGAGGCGGTGCTGGTTGGGGGAGGGGCGTCGACTGACTGGGGACAGAGGTGCATGGGGGCGGTTCGTTCGTGGCCAGATAGAGCAGATTATGAGCTGCTGAGACGGTGTTTGGACATTGACTGGGGGGAATACTTGAACGGTGAAGACGCTGAAGGAATGTGGAGGAAAATTAGAGTCAAACTGGAGAATGCTGTATCCAAAAGTGTACCAGTAAGGGAATATAAGGATAAAACAAAATTGAGGAAAAGAACTAACCCAGAATTGCCAATGAAAAGAAAGCTTTGGATATTGATTAGAAGAAAGAAACGATTGTGGGAAAGATTAAAATTGTTAAAAAAGAACAGGGGGTCTAGTATAGAGGCTAAGGAAGTGGATCTGGAACGCAGACAAATAAACAATAAAATAAGGTGGGAAACAAGGAGGGGGGTGAAGGATAGGGAGAGAGAGATAGCTAGAAATGTGAAGGATAATCCAAAAATATTCTGGAAGTACATTCAGGAAAAGTTAACAAGAAGAGTAGGGATCCCAGAGCTGGTAGGGGGGTTGAATGATGGGAGTAGAGCGGAGACTGATAAGGAGAAAGCAGAGGTGCTGGGGAAATACTTTGGGGGGTTACTAACAGTGGAGTCGGAGGATGCAGTGCCTACTATTCCCATCAAACAGGCACCGGCACTAGAACTAATAGAGTTTTCCCATGCTAGAATAAGAAGGGCTATAGAAAAAATGAACAGAAGTAAGTCACCGGGACCGGATGGGATACACCCAAGAATCATAAAGGAAAGAGGGGAGATGTTAGTAGAGCCATTGAAAATGTTATTTGAGGTATCGTTTAATACATGACAAATACCGATGGACTGGAGAGAGGCGAACATAACAGCTATATTTAAGAAGGGAAAGAGAAATGACCCAGGGAATTATAGACCAGTCACTTTTCAGTGGGAGACAGTTCGGATTCTTGCCGGGGAGGTCGACGGTACTACAGCTAATTAAGGTGGTAGATGATTGGATGCAAATTCTAGAAGATGGTGATGTAATAGACGTGGTATATTGCGATTTTATGAAGGCCTTCGATAAGGTCCCACATAAAAGGTTAATAGAGAAAGTTAGAAGCTATAATATAGGGGAGAAATGTGTGAAATGGATAGAAGCCTTCCTGAAAGATCGGAGACAGAGGGTACTGGTGAATGGAATAGGCTCGGGGTGGAGGGAAATTACAAGTGGGGTACCTCAGGGATCTGTGTTGGGACCACTGCTGTTCGTTATATTTATCAACGACTTGCCTGAAGTTATAACTAATGGAAGTGAGGTATACCTGTATGCGGATGACACTAAGCTGTATAGAAGAGTGAGGAGTAAGGAAGATATGGGTTTGCTTCAAGGAGATGTGGAGGGCATGAAGGGATGGTCTGAGCATTGGTTAATGCCTTTTCATCCAAAAAAATGCAAGTACAGTACATGCGGATTGGGACCAGCAAGATAGACAAGGTAGGATACAGTATGTATGAAGCGATGGAGGAAGTGAATGCAGAAAAGGATATAGGAGTAGTGATAGACAATAAGTTAAATTTCTCAGAACATTTAGCGGAAAAGATAAACAAAGCCAATAGAATTGTAGGGCTGATAAGGAGGACATTTGTGTCACTTGACGAAGAAATCTTCAGGAATCTCTATACAGCGCTGGTTAGGCCGCACCTGGAATATGCGAACCAGGTGTGGGCTCCATATATGGTAAAGGATATAGAAGCAGTGGAGAAAGTGCAGAGGAGAGCTAGCAAGCTGGTACCAACGTTGAAGAACGCGGGCTATGAGCAGAGGTTGAGGACACTGGGGCTTCCGACACTGGCATATAGGAGAAAGAGAGGGGATATGATAGAGACTTTTAAGATAGTGTCAGGAAAGTACGATGAGGATGTGTGTGAAGGTATCTTCTTGATGCGGGAGGGAACAAGAACGAGAGGACACTCTAAGAAAATTTACAAAGAAAGAAATAGGCTTGAGAAGGCAAAGAACTCATTTTGTGATAGAGTGGTAAATGAGTGGAACGCACTGCCCCAGTATGTAGTCGATTCCGAATCAATAAGGGAGTTTGAAAGTAATCTTGATAAAGCATGGGGAAGACAAGATTTGAAGTTTGATTATAAAACAAAAATACAGAATAGTAAAAATTTTGCGTCTGCTACCGCCGCCGCCAACACCGTGAACGACCGCAGCAGTGCAAGTACTGGTATTGAGCTGGATACACAGGCATAGTTTGCCTTTTTCCAGAGGATCTACTGTAAGAAACTGTAAGAAACTGTATACTAACAAGAAATATATCATGTCAAATAAACAAATATTTTGTTTATACAGTGCCCATATGCAAGCATATTAGACTCATAAAACATGCAATTCAAAGTCTGATTAGTTGTTGTTGTTGTTGTTGTTGTTCCCTAAGCTGCCTGGCCGAACAGCCCCGAGTCCCTGAGAAAGGCCATGGCCACGATCGGGCTTTCCCACAGAGCTCTCATTGAGTGTAGATTGTGTTGTTGGCGTAAGTGGTTGTGTGAAATGCAGTCTTCTATGATGTGTTTAATGGTATGGGGTGCTGTGTTACATCCCGGGCAGGCGTCGACAACGGAGTCATCCAGTCTCTTCTGATAGCTCAGGAGAGCTGGATGGTGTCCGCATCTCAGCCTGGCCAGGTGGACTCTGTCCTCGCGAGGAAGGGAGGATTCGGAAGGATGGATTTCGGGAGGTCGTGTATGCAGCTGCGTGTTGTCTGTGAGTGAGTGGATGGATCGGTGAGAGATATGAGTATGGATGTGCTTTTGGAAGTTGGTTCGGGGTGGGCAGGGAGGGAGAGAGGACAATAATTGTGTGTGATACCGTGTGCTGGGTGTTGTTTTGATATTTCTTGGTGTCTGTGGGTGTGTTGCCATGTAGTTTAGTGGGTGGTCTTGGTTCGTAGAGGCTGCTGCCAGGAATTGAGTGCCTCTCATGTCCAGATGGTCTTTGACTTTAAGGATTTTGGTTTCTTGATGTAGGTGATCTGTGGGTGAAGTAGCTGTGCAACCTGTAATGATCTTCAGGGCTTTGTTTTGAATAGTCTGTAAGGTCTTATGATGTGTTTCAGCTAGGTTAGAAGCCCAGGCTGGGCTTGCGTATTCCATCACTGATCTTATGTATTGTTTATATACTGTGGTGGTAGTTTCTTTGTTGTGTCCAAATTTTGTGTGAGCAAGTGACCTGAGGGCGTTAAGTCTGGGTGTCAGTTTCTTTTTAATGTTTGTGGTGTGCTGTTTGAATGTCATATGAGTATCATATGTTACTCCTAGGATTTTGGGTGTGTGTGTATGTGTTAGGGGTGTGTTGTTTATGGTGAGTTGAGGGATGTATTCGTGTTCTCCTGTCCAACTTGTGAGCAGGGTTGCGGTGGATTTGGCTGGGGCTAGATTAAGTCTGTTTGTAGTGCACCAGCCATGTAGTGTGTTGAGATAGGGTTGAAGGAGATCTGTTGCTCTTTTTGGGTCATGGTGTGTGCATGTGAGTGTTATGTCATCTGCATAGGAGGCTAAGTTTATTTGGGGCGTATTGGGTGTAGTTATATCGTGCATGTACAGATTGAAGAGTGCGGGCGATAGGACGGATCCTTGTGGGACTCCGTTTGGAAAGTTTCTGATTTTAGATGACTGACCGGCAAAAGATACGTGTGCACATCTGCCTGCTAGGAAGTTGGCCAGCCACCTTTTTGTGTTGTTGTGCATGTTTGTGTTGTAGATTTTGTTTGTTAGGTTGTGGCGGGGGATGGCATCAAAGGCTTTACTAATGTCGAGTGTGGCTAATAGTGATCTGTGTGGTGGTCTAGCTGAGTTGATGCCGTCGAAAGCTCTTTGTGTAAGGTCTGTGAGAAGAGTGTTTGTGGAGTGCAGTGGTCTAAAGCCATGTTGTGTTGGAGCTAGGGGTAGGTCAGGTGTAATTAGTTGTAATACTAGGCGTTCCATGACTTTGGAGGGGGAGCAAAGGAGTGTGATGGGGCGGTGCGAGGAGGGTAGCGTGGGGTCTTTGTTGGGTTTGGGGAATGTGATGATGATACCATGCTTCCAAATGTCTGGTATTGTGTTGTGTGAATAGCTGTAGTTTGATATGTTAGTGAGTGCTTGTATGCCTTGTGGTCCCAGGTGTCTGAGGTGTATGTTGCTTATGTTGTCTAGGCCACAGGCGGGTGAGTGCTTGAGATTGTTGATGATATGTTGTCTGATTAGTTCATACTAATATATATATAATTATATGCTATAACTAAAGAGCTCATAGAGTGCATACCTCTGCCTACGTTGATCAAAACTCTAAGGAAGCAAATCGTCCTTGGTGCATATCCTATCTGTCCACCAAATTTTGTGAAGATCGGTTCATAACTTTACGAGATAGCCTACCTGACGATGGTATGCGCTCTACCGATCAGCTCCATAACTTAATCACTTCTTCCCAGGTGAGTATCCACCAAATTTCAGGAAGATAGGTTCATAGGTTTTTGAGATATCTTGTACACAATTACACAGACAGATACACCGACAAACAGAGGTGAAAACATAACATCTCGCCGCTTTCGCAGGCGGAGGTAAATAACCTGCCTATAATGGTCAGTGGGGGTGATGCTCGGATTAAACCCACTCAATATTATATTTTATAGACTATATATCTCATTGGTTATAAATACACTTGCCTCAGTGAAGAATGTCCATATTAATGGGAGAGCTGTCTGTAACGAGTGCCACCACCCCTTTGATTTAATTATATATACAATGTATATACCGGTTTGTTATAAATATCATGGTCACAGGTAGGAATGCACAAATAAAATTAGATACCGGTATTACTTTATTTAAAAATAAATTATTATTTTTATGCAGAGTATTTATTTGTTATAAATACATTTGGTCATTGGCAGGCATATTAAATTAAGCCATGTTATAATGTTACATGTAATTATAATGTTACATGTAAAATGTACGTTAAACACAAAGATTATAATGATTGGTTTTCGTTGTCACTTTCATTAGACTCCTCACTACTGGTGTCTGACTGTGAAATTGTAATGGTAAAGGATTCAAACAAGTGTTCAAAGGCTGTGTCTTTATCTCTGTAATCTGCTTCAATCTGTCGCGTGTGTTCAGTGCATTTTCGCCAATAATCCGGGGTTACGTCATCAATAGCCTGTCGTGTAAGCTGCTCCACCTTCTTGAGATATTGCTTATCATTGGAATTGTGTTTCTTCACATCTTGCTTGACTTTGGCCCAAACAAGCTCAATCGGGTTAAGCTGACAATAATAGGGTGGCAGTCTAACCACTTTATGTCCGGCTGCTTCTGCAAGTTCGTCAATCTCGTAGGACACAACGTTTCCGGTGTCGTTTAACCAATTGTAAGAGTTCCATTCGGGTGTGAGAGGGTGCCTGGGGGATGGAGTTCTCTGTCAACCACTTCACTATGACTGCTTTCCTGGAGCTGCTAGTTGGGGCCTTGTTCAGCTGCACGTTGTGGTAAGGGGCATTGTCCATAACAATCAACGAGTTTGCAGGGATGTTTGGTAAGAGTTTCTCTGTGAACCATTTCTTGAAAGTGTGTTGGTTCATTGAATTATGGTAGTCCCCTTTGTTACCAAACTTGGATTGGAACATAAGCAGAGCACCTGGGATAAAACCTTCAGATCCGCCAGCATGAACAATGATGAACCGTGCACCTTTACCTGTTTTTGTTTTAGGCCCAATGGTTCCTTCTGTGTTGGTCCAACACTCGCCAACGCAGGTGTTTTGGTTGACCCATGTTTCATCAAGATATACTTCGGGCCTTGGGTTAACGCTATGCCGGTTCTCATTTATTTCTCTGAGATATTTATTCCGTGCCGCTATAATGTCAGTTCTCTCCATCAGAAGGGCTCTGCTGCTACAATGTTTCTTGTACCGAAACCCCATCTCCCTCAATATTTTCCATAGACTGTCTCTTTTTCCTGTAAATGCAATTGGCTTAATTACCTTTTCTAGAAGCAAATCAAGTGTTGGTATTTCTCCCCTTTCATAGAACGCCAAAACTTCTCTCCGTATTGCTTCCTTGTCAAAATCGTCCACATTTCCTGTAACAGGGGAAACTCTCTTTTTCCTAACTGGTGACTTTATAACCCCATCATCAGTCTTGGAAGCTTCATATCTGATTTTGACTACGAGTGACAGGGACACTTTCGTTGCCTCGCAGGTTTTCTCCATGATCTCTTTTACTGGTCTATTCTTTCCTTGTTCTTCAAAGTACTTGAACACATTCAGTACAATATTTCGACTTTGGCTATCAAGTCGTGGGGCATTAGCGGATCTGCTTGCACCAGCTGGAGGAAATTGCGGAAGAGACACCGCCATCCTGCCTCTATGTATGGGAGAATGACAGTGACGACTTTCATGCCAATTTGTCCGTTCTCCGCCCCCCCCCCCCCTCCTCTCCATTCTCCCTGTACCGTATTCTCTAAACAGGTGTGACGACACACCTAGCAGGATATATTAAAAGGAATAACTATTATGTCTGGGCGGGTGCCCAACCCCGAAAGGAGTTGAAATAGGGGAGCTATCCCCCCCGCCAAAGGTGGCTTTCTAGGGCCTTTCCTAGCTGATGCTGAGAGGATTGGGTTCTAGTCATGTGGTGATGGGCTGGTCTATCCGAGTGAGAACTGAGCAATCTCTGCCATACCCATAGCTTACTCTGACTGTTCCTTTTACTTATATATCTTCTAGATCTCAAGTGGCGGCGTCTTTTCCGTGGATTGACCTCCCTACTGCCAACCTAGAAGTTGGCAGATTGGGAGCCAAAGCGTCACATTTTTCCCTTACCCCTCAACTTTCCCTTCATAATTGCTGAGGGGCACAGGGCCTTGGGTGGGGCTTTGGTTTCCCGGGCGTTTCCGCACCCTCCTCAGCTCCCTGCCTTGGAGTGGCTTCGGTCACCCGGGCTTTGTTTGTGGTGAGCAGGGAGGATTTTGTGGGGGTGCTCGTTTATGGCCTTGGCCTTGCTCGAGACCTTGAGGCTGTTCGGCCAGACAGCCTGGGGAACAACAACAACTATTATGTCTTCAGAAACTTTGAATGAATATCATTACTTTCTATATAATAATATTTTGTAGCAATATTACAAGGACACACATCCTTGTAAAGGAGAGACAGGGAGAAGAGAGAGAGAGGAAGGGGGGGGGGTAAACTAGGGGGATATTGGAGAGACGTAGCCTGCATTCGCGCATAAAAATATAATGCGTGAAAGTTACTATAATTGCATAGCAATATAGTTTATATGGAATGAGCAATCAATGATTGATGGACAGTACTGTAGGTAGATGGCATTACACTGCTGGTTATAGGTACTATACGTACTGTACAATATATGAATGGGAGGGAGGAACAGGTTTTTACAGGTGGGCGTGGCTATAGCGGAGGTAATGGAGAAAAAAATTGGAGTGGAGAATTATCGGGAGGGTGCAGCAGCACTGCCAACTCTGGCTACTGCTGGTCTAAGGTCCCTAAACAACTGTATGTTGGGGAAGAAATGCTAACAAGTACTACCAAGATCAAGACGGCTCCAGCAAATGGACTTTAGGCCTAATGACTGATTTCAAATAAAGTTTGTGTGGTAAGTTATCTCCTCATAATATGTATTAATAAGTATTCTCCTCAAATAATATGTATTATTGGATATATTTGGGGGGAAATGGGTACTTTATGGGTGACTGGACGAATGTGGAATAAAGTGTGGTACCACACTTTGTTCCACATTCTTCCAGGTCCGTCACCGTATCTGTTTAATCATATTATTGTCATAAAGTAGGTCAAAATAATGGTTTGAGGGTCCAAGATGGCTGAGTCAGGTACGAGCTAAGCCTATTTCCCATTGAAACCTATGTTAAACACTGCCCACGTATCCGCGAAACCACGTATTCGCAGAAGGGGGCTGGTACGACCTAGGCGCGAATACCGGGAGTGCACTGTATACAGTAATTATGATGTATTACACAGGGTTCGGTGATATGCTTAACCCTACCAGTATGGGTAATGCATTTTGTTATTTTATTCTAGCTATATGTAGACCATTTAATGCAGCTTAGAAAGGACGTGTGGTAGTTAGAGGATTATTGAAATAGTTTGTAGCTGTTTAATTCCTAGAGGTCATTCCAAATATCTGTGTTAGTTAAAGGATTATTAAGATAGTTTGTAGCTTTTCTATTCCTAGAGGTCCTTCCTAAGCTGAATATAATAATGTAATAGTAGCCAAAATACAATGTAAATAATGTCACCCATACTGAAAAGGTTAAGATGCTGTATGGTGAAAGCTGCTTTAAGTTCTTTTACCTTTTTATTGTGTTGTCCCTGTTTTTGTTTGTTTATTTTGCAAGTTTTACATTATTATTTGACTGTACTGTATTTATGTCCCCAGCATCACAGAGCTGGAGAAGGAGATGTGTGGTCTCCGTGACGGCCTGGCGTTCATAGAGCGGGAAGTAACGTGGCACCGTGGGCAAGGCTCTCCTCCGCCCGGCGACCGATTCAGGCTGGCCATGAACGAGTTCTCTGCTCTGGCCAGAGACAAATTCACCAACCTCGAGGCTCTGTTTATTCTCATGAAGTCACAGGTTAGTAGAGTATCATTCAATTATGTAATGCAGGTATAGACATTGACCAAGACATTGAGAGCAACCCAGGACCCACCCACAAATACAAATGTCCAACGTGCTAAAAACCTATCACTTCGAGTCGCCACACAAAGGGTTAATTTCTCTGCAAAAAATGCGGGAACTGGACCCATTTCACCTGCACAACATTTGCGTCCATGGAACAGTATACAAACACCAGGACTTGTTCCTCATGCTCCTCCCTTTCCCAGTCAAACCCTCTCCTACAGCCCCCCCACCTCTCCTTTCCAACCCATCAATCCTTTCCATACCACACACATCCTCAACCCCTCACATCCCACCCCAACCTAATCCATCCATACCCTCATCTCCTGCACCTCAATCCCCATCCCCATCACCACCTCACCCATCTCCCTCCTCCTCACCCCCACCTTCGCCCCCACCCTCACCCCCACCTCATCCCCGTGCAACAGCACCCAACATACACTGCACACACAACATTAACATTCTTCAATTAAACATAGATGGCATCAACACAAAGAAACACAAACTCACATTTCATCAAAGAACACAACATACACAATGCCATCTTACAAGAAACAAAACCCTGCACAACACAAAAAACACCTACTTTTCATGAATTCACTACCATCAGACAAGACCGGGCCGACGGCGGCGGCGGACTCATCACCCTGATTTACAAAGAAATACCATTTACAAACACCAGTGCGCATACCAATTCCCTCCTCCCTCCACATGATAACACAACAGAAATACAATCCATCAAAATATGCACTGGCAATAAATCCAATTTAGCCATCATAAATACATACATCCCCCCCCCCCCCCCACCATCCCCTACAGTACCCAACGACTACAGACCACAACTACAACAAATCACAAACACTCCACACACCATCCTGGGTGGTGACTTCAATGCCAAGACGTCAGCCTGGTTTGTCGACAACCCTGACACAGACAGAGGGCTGGTCCTACAACGCCAATCAGATAACCTTTTCATCCTTAATGATATCCATCAACATACCCATATTCCCCACCAAGCCCTCTTCCACCCATCATCTCCAGATATCACCTTTTGCTTCCCAGAACTCGCCCCCGCAACATCATGGAGGGTGGTAAAAACCTTAGGCTCCAAGCACCTCCTGATCATCATCACCACCAAAACCAGACTCACCCCAGCTAGCCACAAATACACATACACTAACTAAAAAAGAGCCAACTGGGACGCTATCACAAACGAGACTGAACAACACTTTGAAACCCTAAACAGCACACCCATCTCTAACATCAACAATGCTGTCCACACATTCAACACAACTATCCAAAATGCTGACAAGAAACACATTCCAAGAGGTAACAGAAAAAGACACAACCCCAACTTCACACCAGAAATTCAAAACTTCATCAGACAATGCGACACACTGAAACAATCCCCAGCACCCCACACACAGGACATCGTACAACAAATCCAAGTACTGTACTCAACACACAGATTAACAACAAAATACTAGAACACCAAGCACTAAACTGGAATACCTACTTCCAAACACTTGATCACAAAACAGAACCCCAAAAAACTCTACATAACACTAAACAGCATCACACTTTCCAACAGCACCACAAAACAATCATATGCCGCAATCACAACAGACTCTATTCCTTCAAATAAACAACAAGCAAACACTTTCATTAATCACTTCTGTCATGTCAGCCACCTAAAAACCCATCAAGACGATAGAATGAGGAATGGAGTAATCTCCCTACCACTATCCATCTCTGTTGTTGTTGTTCCCCAAGCTGCCTGGCCGAACAGCCCCAAGGCCCCGAGCAATTCCAAGGCCATAACCGAGCGCCCCCACAGAACCCTCCCTGCTGACCACAATAAAGCCTGGGTGACCGAAGCCACTCCATGGCGGGGATCTGAGGAGGGTGCGGAAACGCCCGGGAAACCAAAGCCCCACCCAGGGCCCTGTGCCCCTCAGCAATTATGAAGAGAAAGTTGAGGGGCAAGGGAAAAATGTGACGCTTTGGCTTCCAATCTTGGTAGATTGGGAGGTCAATCCACGGAAGAGACGCCGTCACTTGAGATCTAGAAAATATGTAAGTAAAAGGAACAGTCAGAGTAAGCTATGGGTATGGCAGAGATTGCTCAGCTCTCACTCTGATAGACCAGCCCATCACCATCATCCATCTCTGTTCCTTCAAAGACCATGTCTCCCCATGGATATCACCTCCCTCTACTGATCACATGACCAGGTTATTCTTACCCGCCTTTGCGTTGGCCATACCAAGGTGACACATGGTTACTTAATTACTTCACCTAGGTCCCCACCACCTTATTGCCATCACTGTCAAACTGTTATCACTGTCGCCCATCTACTGTGCGAATGCCACAAATATAGTTATGAACGACTGCGTTATCTTTGTAACAGGACTCTTCCTGCATTGCTTTGCGATTCTCCTACCTTTAACTTTGTTCCACTCCGCACCTATCTAAAAGCTATACTGTACATATGTTCAATGAACTCTGACTGACCTGTTTCTGATCTGTCCCTACATTTTCTCAACACAACATTAGTCTCCTAGCATTATAAGTGGCGTTCGCTCAGAAGGCTAGTATAAAAATTTACATGATCATTATCATCATTCAAGTTATTGGTATTTTTATTAAACATGGGATACATTTATGAGTTCTTTTCTTACTACAGTCCATACATTTTCTTACCCTTTCAGTACAGAGACATCTCTTTGATTCTATGGTTAACACCATTGGTTATTTTTTAATCATAGGAAAGATGTTTTTGTAGTCTAAAGGTTGGCATACACATTCAGTTCTGCCTTCCAAGTCAAAATACCACACAGGCCAGTTTGAGCATGTGTGGGGATAGTTTGACAGTTGTGCAAGTCTCACAAGCTTGCACAAACCATCAAACCATCCCACACATGTTCAAATTAGCTTCAAATTAGCCAGTACAGTGTTGGGCCTGGCATGTCAAACTGCGCATGTGAAATTTAGGGATAAAAACATAACACAATAAAAAAAAAATTATGGCCAGCTTTAGACAATTTTATTCATTTGTAAAACATCTCTCATACTCGAAGGGTTGAATATACAATTCTTGCAATTCATCAGCTGTGAATATCAAATTTAATTTAATGAAGAAAACAACATGGCCCTAAACGGAGACAAGTTCGAGCTTCTAAGGTACGGGAACAAGAGAGCACTACAAAACGACACCAACTACAAAAGTGGACAGCAAGAAATTACCGCCAAGGACACAGTGAAGGACTTGGGAGTAAATATGAGCAGTGATGCCACTTTTTCCCAGCATATTACCAAAGCCACAACAACAGCAAAACAAATAGCAGGCTGGATCCTGAGAACCTTCCACACAAGAAATGAGAGGTGTATGCTAACACTGTGGAAGTCACTGGTCCTACCACGACTGGAGTACTGCTCTCAGCTCTGGTCTCCCCAAAAAGTAAGAGAAATAACAGAAATTGAAGCCACCCAGAGGACATTCACCAGTAAAATCCATGGGTTTCAACACTTTAACTACTGGGAGAGACTTAAGGAGCTGCAGCTGTACTCACTTCAAAGACGTAGGGAGAGATACATCATCATCTACGTCTGGAAGATTTTGGAAAAAAAGGTACCAAATCCAAACATCCAAGAGACTCAGCACCAAAGGCGAGGGAGGCTGTGCTATGTGAGGACTACGCCGGGATCAACACAAAAAATCAAATCCCTGATCCATCACAGCTTTACATACAATGGAACCAGACTGTTGTTGTTGTTGTTGTTGTTGTTCCCTAAGCTGCCTGGCCGAACAGCCCCGAGTCCCTGAGAAAGGCCATGGCCACGATCGGGCTTTCCCACAGAGCTCTCATTGAGTGTAGATTGTGTTGTTGGCGTAAGTGGTTGTGTGAAATGGAGTCTTCTATGATGTGTTTAATGGTATGGGGTGCTGTGTTACATCCCGGGCAGGCGTCGACAACGGAGTCATCCAGTCTCTTCTGATAGCTCAGGAGAGCTGGATGGTGTCCGCATCTCAGCCTGGCCAGGTGGACTCTGTCCTCGCGAGGAAGGGAGGATTCGGAAGGATGGATTTCGGGAGGTCGTGCATGCAGCTGTGTGTTGTCTGTGAGTGAGTGGATGGATCGGTGAGAGATATGAGTATGGATGTGCTTCTGGATGTTGGTTCGGGGTGGGCAGGGAGGGAGAGAGGACAATAATTGTGTGTGATACCGTGTGCTGGGTGTTGTTTTGATATTTCTTGGTGTCTGTGGGTGTGTTGCCATGTAGTTTAGTGGGTGGTCTTGGTTCGTGGAGGCTGCTGCTAGGAATTGAGTGCCTCTCATGTCCAGATGGTCTTTGACTTTAAGGATTTTGGTTTCTTGATGTAGGTGATCTGTGGGTGCAGTAGCTGTGCAGCCTGTAATGATCTTCAGGGCTTTGTTTTGAATAGTCTGTAAGGTCTTATGATGTGTTTCAGCTAGGTTAGAAGCCCAGGCTGGGCTTGCGTATTCCATCACTGATCTTATGTATTGTTTATATACTGTGGTGGTAGTTTCTTTGTTGTGTCCAAATTTTGTGTGAGCAAGTGACCTGAGGGCGTTAAGTCTGGGTGTCAGTTTCTTTTTAATGTTTGTGGTGTGCTGTTTGAATGTCATATGAGTATCATATGTTACTCCTAGGATTTTGGGTGTGTGTGTATGTGTTAGGGGTGTGTTGTTTATGGTGAGTTGAGGGATGTATTCGTGTTCTCCTGTCCAACTTGTGAGCAGGGTTGCGGTGGATTTGGCTGGGGCTAGATTAAGTCTGTTTGTAGTGCACCAGCCATGTAGTGTGTTGAGATAGGGTTGAAGGAGATCTGTTGCTCTTTTTGGGTCATGGTGTGTGCATGTGAGTGTTATGTCATCTGCATAGGAGGCTAAGTTTATTTGGGGCATATTGGGTGTAGTTATATCGTGCATGTACAGATTGAAGAGTGCGGGCGATAGGACGGATCCTTGTGGGACTCCGTTTGGAAAGTTTCTGATTTTAGATGACTGACCGGCAAAAGATACGTGTGCACATCTGCCTGCTAGGAAGTTGGCCAGCCACCTTTTTGTGTTGTTGTGCATGTTTGTGTTGTAGATTTTGTTTGTTAGGTTGTGGCGGGGGATGGCATCGAAAGCTTTACTAATGTCGAGTGTGGCTAATAGTGATCTGTGTGGTGGTCTAGCTGAATTGATGCCGTCGAAAGCTCTTTGTGTAAGGTCTGTGAGAAGAGTGTTTGTGGAGTGCAGTGGCCTAAAGCCATGTTGTGTTGGAGCTAGGGGTAGGTCAGGTGTAATTAGTTGTAATACTAGGCGTTCCATGACTTTGGAGGGGGAGCAAAGGAGTGTGATGGGGCGGTGCGAGGAGGGTAGCGTGGGGTCTTTGTTGGGTTTGGGGAAAGTGATGATGATACCATGCTTCCAAATGTCTGGTATTGTGTTGTGTGAATAGCTGTAGTTTGATATGTTAGTGAGTGCTTGTATGCCTTGTGGTCCCAGGTGTCTGAGGTGTATGTTGCTTATGTTGTCTAGGCCACAGGCGGGTGAGTGCTTGAGATTGTTGATGATATGCTTTGTCTGGTGATTGGTGAAGGGTGTATAGTCAGGGTCTGTGGGGAATTGTCTCTTACGTCGGATGACACGTCGGTCGTCTTTGTGAGGTTTTAGGTGGCTGACATGTGAAAAGTGATTGATGAGAGTGTTTGCTTGTTGTTTACATGAAGGAGTAGAGTCTGTTGTTGTGATTGCAGCATGTGATTGTGTTGTGTTGCTGTTGGAAAGTGTGATGCTGTTTAGTGTTTTGTATAGTTTTTTGGGGTTTGTTTTGTGATCAAGTGTTTGTAGGAAGTTATTCCAATTTAGTTTTTGTTGTTCTTGTATTTTGTTGTTAGTTTGGGTGTTGAGTGCTTGAATTTGTTGTGTGATGTCTTGTGTGTGGGGTGCTGGGGAGTGTTTCAGTATGTCGCGTTGTCTGATGAGGTTTTGAATTTCTGGTGTGAAGTTGGGGTTGTGTCTTTTTCTGTTACCTCTTGGAATGTGTTTCTTGTCAGCGTTTTGGATAGTTTTATTGAGTATGTGTACAGCATTGTTGATGTTAGTGATGGGTGTACTGTTTAGAGTTGTGAAGTGTTGTTCTGTCTCATTTGTGAATGCTTCCCAGTTAGCTCTTTTATAATTGGTGTATGTGTGTTTGTGGCTAGCTGGGGTGAGTCTGGTTTTGGTGGTGATAATGATCGGGAGGTGGTCAGAGCCTAAGGTTCTGACCACCCTCCAGGATGTTGTGGGGGCGAGTTCTGGGGAGCAAAAGGTGATGTCTGGAGATGATGGGTTATAGAGGGCTTGGTGAGGAATATGGGTATGTTGATGGATGTCGTTAAGGATGATGAGGTTATCGGTTTGGTTTTGTAGTACCAGCCCTCTGTCTGTGTCGGGGTTGTCGACAAACCAGGCCGACGTCTTGGCGTTGAAGTCACCACCCAGGATGATGTGTGGGGTGTGTGGGGTGTTTGTGATGTGTTGTAAGTGTGGTCTGTATTCATTTGGTACTGTAGGGGATGTTTGGGGAGGGATGTATGTGTTTATGATGGTTATGTTGGAGTTGTTGCCAGTGCGTATTTTAATTGACTGTATTTCTGTTGTGTTATCATTTGGGGGGAGGAGTGATTTGGTTTGTACACTGGTTACTATGTACCAGACTGTGAACCAGACTGTTCAACTGTATACCAGCCCCTCTCAGGAACATGACCGGGGTGTCTCCAGACACCTTCAAGAAACACTTGGACATGTGGCTGGCCAAAATACCGGACCGGCCACCAACACCAGGATACCCCAGTACCAACTCCAACCGACTTCTGGAATGGAGAGTGGAAGAAAGGGAGCTGCCTGGTCGCAGTGGAGCCCCAGCTCAACTGTGTCACTAACGGACGGAATACAACTAAGTGTAACTAAGTGTAATGCATAACTAATCTTTGTACAGTACTGTACAGTATATTTTTTGCATGATTTTATACTATTGTGCACTGCTTTATACTTATTTGTTTATGTATACTTTACACATATATTTTATATTTGCAATTACAATTTACATTATACTAAATTTATAAAGCTACATTTTGATATATTTACAATAAATAATGACCTTAACCCTTCCTACCCGGTCTGCCTTAGGTAAGGACAGAACGAAAGAAGGGCCGCTACCCAGGATGCCTTATCTAAGGCATGAGCTTAATAGCCTAATTAAGCTTGGTCCGAACGCCGTGCGTACGACGTATGTCAACAAACCCAAGCGTTCGTCACCGCACCTCCGAAAACAAGAAGGAGAAGACTCCTCAATGTTATTGTTCTGACGTCATGACGAAATTAGTGTCTAAAAAGCCCCCATATTGGCAACATCTCTGCAATATTGGCTCTACTGAAATCGTCATCACAACTGAACCAGTTGACTTACAGAGCTCTACTCAATGCCAAAATACAGATTGAAAACCGCACTACGATTATAGATCTATAAGTGGGAAAGTTCTAGCAGTGAAAATAAACATAAATACGGTAGCCTAGGCCTAGACGTTTTTCAGCCATATCGCCCGGGTAGGGGCGACCGTCATTTGGTAAGACAGCCCGGGGAGGAAGGGTTAAAGACCCATTGATCTCTAATTTATGTACCGGTATGTACAATAATTCTACAGCATTTTGGTAACTTGCAGGCCTTACTTTAAGAGCACTGTAAATGTTTAATTTAGATTATTAATGAGCATATATGTATCAAGTAACAAAGCTTTTTTTCTTTATAGGAATTGTTGCTTTAATTAAATTAGTTTATTCTTTTCTATTTAACCACATACTCCCTGTCAAAAATATTTGTAAAGGTGTATTGCTTATATTACATATTTTTTAGATAGATAGATAGATAGATAGACAAAAGTATTTGTTCTGAATATTAAACACATTATTTTGTAATAGTTATAGATCCAATTATGTAATGAGGATCTTTCTATGGTACAAAATGCACATAATTAAAGATACTTCATTTGTATAATTTCTGATAAAAAAAAATCTGTAAAAGCTACTATTAATGTCATGTGGATCATTTCTTAATTCAAAATGCATCAAAAGATAGATTCTTTGAAATTACCAGTTACCTATGTGTATACTTTGGCACATACCCCATTGCTGGGGGTGGCCGATTCGAGACAAAGCCCGAACAGAAACCTGTAAAGTTCCAATTCTTAGGGTCCGGGACCACTTTCGTGTTCCCCCGCCCCATTCACTGTCTCGTTGAGTAGGAGAATTTTACAAGGGGAGGAGCATACCTCGCCTCCTGCCCCATTCAAGTTAACTTGAATACAAATCGTCAGCATCTAAATATGAATTAACATGCTTGGATGGCAGGGATACATGCAGTTCCTGTGAAGGACTTTTATCATGTCTATAAAATATAAATATATTGAACCAGTAAAGAGTAACTGTAAGGAGAAGGGTGGTATAAGTTGCCAAGATAATTTGAATGTAGTATAGTTGCTGGATTCATGTCTGTGTCCAGCATCCTCATGATAATGTCTGGTGGTCTAATTCCATGTCCCTTCCGAACAGCGCCGAGAGGTAGAGCGTGAGAGGCGGGGGCCCGAGAGAGATCTTCCCGACTGCAGGCTGGTGGAGCGGGTCGAGGAGGAGGAGCCGGTGGTGGCGGGGGAGCGGACAGCAGCTCCTGAGGAGAGAACGAGAACGAATTCGACGACCTGATCCTTGCGCTGCGATCAGGAAATGTCTTTGGCACGGACATAGACAAAATGAGGCGCAAGAAAAAGCAATCGTTCACTGGCAGCTCAAAGGAGAGTAACGGTAATCAAGTCTTGACTAGTGTTGATATTGAAATATAAAGTAGAAAATATGTTGTTACCCAGTACTGGAAAATAACAGGCTACAGTAAAAACATTACATGTGATAATTCAAAAAGATTTTATGCAAGCTTGTTAAGCAAATGATTACATGTGCTCACCTGGCACTCAAAAAATAATAAGATTACAGTACAGTACTAATAAATGTTTCAGAATATATGACCTGTAAAACCTCAATCAGCTGGGTTAATTGGAACTTAACCCATGGACTACGACGGTCCTCTCGGAAGCCATGTTATTTAAACGTGTAAAATTAACCCTTCAAAAACCATGCCATTGCCAGAAAATGTCTGAAATTTGGGTGACGCATAGAAAGTAGTGGCATCTTTCCATACCACATCCCCCACTCTTTCCCCTCTTTATACCCCACTCCCCTCCCTCCCTCGTCTTTGCCGTTTAATTTGCACATGTTCTAGAAGTTCATGGGTTAAAAGGACAAAAAGTTAATCAGTTTCTACTAGCAGTTGTCCGTAATTAACTTTTTCTCTAAGGCATCTGAATTATTGTGTGCTCAAACTCTGAAGCAAATTATTTGTATGGTATTGACAATGTTACTGGATGATGATGATGCTGTCTTGATTTTTTTTTTTTTTTTTTTTTTTTTTTCTATGTGATTGAGGGAGGCAAAAGGCATAACTGCCTATAGCGAGTGCCTCCCCCATAGTTGAAAGAGTGACAGGGCCAAAATCAAGGGACGTTCGAGTCAAAATGCCTGGACACACGGAGTTTGAAGCAATTTAAGTCATAGGAAGAGGGAAAGACTGATTCTGGGAGAGAGTTCCAGAGCTCAGATGTTGAGTAGAAGAAAGTTTGAGAGTAACGTTTCACTCTTGGGTTGGAGAGTTGCACAGAGTAGGGGTGGGATTGAGTTGCAAGACGGGTACCACGTGTCCTACGTAAAGGAGGTGGTATGCACTGGGATAGCTCTGAGGAACACTGATTATTATAGTAGCGATAGAATAGCGAGAGAGATGCAACATTGCGGCGGAGAGAGAGAGATTGCAGAGAGTTGGTGAGTGGACGGGAGTTAATGATACGAAAGGCCTTCCTTTCAACTTTGTCTAGGAGAGCGGAGTGAGAGGAACCTCCCCACACATGTGAACAATACTCAATACAAGGGCGCACTATGCCCCTGTACAGAGCAAGAAGCTGTGCAGGGGAAAAGAACCCCCTAAGGCGGTCGAGCACACCCAGCTTCTGGGAGGCTGCCTTAGCAAGACTGGTAATATGGTCCTTCCAAATGAGAGCAGAAGAAAAAGAGACACCAAGAATATTGAGAGAAGATGAAGGGTTGATTTTTGTATTGTTGAAGAATAAGGGATAGTCCGCTGGGAGATCCTGACGGGTAGATAGATGGAGAAATTGGGTTTTGGAAGCATTAACAAGGTTTTCTCTGCCCCAATTGGAAATAGTATTTAGATCAGAATTTAAGAGTTCTATGGCTTCATTACGTTTGTCGTTGAGGGATTGCTGGCTGGGGCGTTCTGAAAAACTAATGGAGTAGTGTAAGGTTGAGTCGTCTGCGTATGAATGGATGGGAATTAAGGTACAGTTAAGGAGATCATTTATAAAAATTAGAAAGAGAATAGGAGATAGGACAGAGCCCTGAGGAACACCGGAGTTTATAGGGTGAGGAAGTGAACAATGGCCGTCCACAACCGCAGCTATGGAACGGCCGGAAAGGAAATTAGAGACAAAGGCACAGATGGAGGGATAGAAACCGAAGGAGGGTAGTTTAGAAATTAAAGATTTATGCCAGACTCTATCGAAGGCTTTCGATATGTCTAGTGCAATAGAAAAAGTCTCACCGAAGTCCCGAAAGGAGGATGACCAAGAGTTAGTAAGATATGAAAGAAGATCACCAGTAGAGCGACCCTTAAGGAAGCCATACTGGCGATCTGAGAGCAGATTATGAGAAGAGAAATGCTTAAGAAATTTGGAAGCAAGAATAGTTTCAAAAACTTTAGAAAGACAAGAGATAAGAGCAATTGGACGATAGTTGGAGGGTTGAGAGCGGTCACCCTTCTTTGGGACAGGTTGAATGTGAGCAAACTTCCAGCATGAAGGGAAGACGTTAGAGGATAGACAGAGACGAAAGAGTTTGCCTAGGCAGGGAGTCAGCACGGAAGCACAGTTTTTGAGAACAACAGGAGGAACACCGTCCGGACCGTACGCCTTATTAGTGTTAAGCCCAGAGAGGGTAGAAAGTACATCTTTAGAAGAGATTAGGATATTAGGCATAAGTAAGAGAGAGGAGGGCGGAGAGGGAGGAATAGCACCGGAATCATCCAAGGTGGAGTTTCTAGCAAAAGTTTGAGCGAAGAGTTTAGCTTTGTCAGAGGAAGAAGTGATGGTTGTGCCATCAGAGTGGGAAAGGGGAGGGAAAGACGAGGAAGAGAAATTGTTGGAGAGGTTTTTGGCTAGATGCCAGAAAGCTTGGGAAGAGCTAGAGTTGGATAGTTCAGTGCATTTATTATTGATGAAAGAGTGTTTGGCAAGTCGAAGAACAGATTTGGCTTGATTCCGGGCAGAAACATATGAAGAATGAGAGTCTTGAGTTTTAAGGCGTCGGTACCGTTTGAATGCTTCCTCCTTATTGCGGACAGCAGTAGAACAGGCGTGAGTAAACCAAGATTTTTAGCATTAGTCTGAGAGAAAGAGAATGGAATGTATGCTTCCATGCCCGATAGGATTACCTCGGTAATGCGTTCAGCACTCTCCGAGGGTCCTCGGCCATGGAAGCAGAAATCATTCCATGGGAAATCAAAGAAGTACTGCCGAAGAGCCTCCCAGTCGGCAGCGCCAAAGTGCCACAAGCGCCGCCGGCTAGGAGGATCGGGTGGCTGTACTGGAGAGATAGGACAGGTGATAGAGATAAGTTTATGGTCGGAGGAGCCCAAAGGAGAGAAAAGATCGACAGTATAAGAAGAAGGGTTAGAAGTTAGAAACAGGTCAAGAATGTTGGGCCGATCTCCGATGCGATCCGGGATACGGGTGGGTTGCTGAACTAACTGCTCTAGGTCATTTAGGATAGAAAAGACGTAGGCTTGTTCACCAGGTGGATCAGTAGTGTGAGAGGAGAGCCATTGGCGGTGGTGAACGTTGAAATCTCCTAAGATGGAACTGATATCCCTTTCATACTACATAATCTCGGTTTTAGGTCTTCGTCTTTTACTTATTTTCATCATTTTACATTTCCTTTCTCATTTATCGACAATGGCTCTTGCTAGTTCTGTATCATCCATCTCGAGCTTTCTCGTCGGCTTAACTAATTTTGAGTAGTTTTTCTTTTCTCTTTCTATGTTATTCCCTTTCTATTATTCTGTCCCATTCAGTTGTCCTCGGGTAGCCTATATCACATGTATCCCTGGCCTGGCTAGGTTGTAGGCTCCTGACCTGATTTGTCTCTTCGGTCGCTGCGGCCGAGCTGACTCGATTCCGCTCAGTACAGTAGTGCATTTTTTTTGCATCTCGCTGTGATATTTTTCTACCTTAGACCTGATCTCTCATTCTTCGCCCTGATCACTTCTTGGTTGGTGTTGCAGTGTAGCAGTTCTTGCCTCATCCTTCAGCCCTGCTCTATATGAGCTCTGCTGTGGAGCTCATGTGGTCCGGCTGAACTGATGAAATGGCGAGAAATGTCTGCGTGTCTTCACCTTCCTAGATTTGGTCACCTCCTGCCCTTCCCTATCAATCTTGACTTGATTCGTTGTCAATCTTGATATAATCCTTAGGGCCAGCCCTATGAGAGTTCTTTTGTGGAACTCAGTGTTCTGGTTAAACTACTTTTATAAAAAAAAAAAAAAAATCCATTAATCAATCCATTTTAGTTTGACTCTGAAATAACTGCATTATTGTAGTTTAATGTTGTGTTGCATATTTTAGGTTTGAGTTTCATGGATGTAATTAGTCTATTGCTTACTCACTCCCTTTTAAATGCTGGGACCATCTTTATTTCATCATATTTAATTTATATGCAAAAACTGTATTTACTTTCTGTTATATGGTCCATTACTCCCCCCCCCCCACCCCCCCACCCCCTTCCCTCTTAATACTATACTCCTTGTCGCGGTTAGGGGGCTAGCCAACATTATCAATAAGCGGTCATTTATGGATTTTTTTTGCATGGTAACATATACAGAGCTGTGCCTTCAGGTAAAACGGTAAACTGTGCCTTCATTTAGTACATTAAGGGGAGATTTCCACTTGAGGGATATTTTTCTTGACCCCTTTCTCCCTCATGGTTAGCCCCATTGCTCTTGATATCTTAAGACGTTCGCCCCATTATTTTGGCGATTTTAAGAACTTTTGCCCCATTTCTGTAAATTTTAAGACTTTTCGTGCCTTGATACCTTACCTTATGATACCTTATGATGTGTTCGCCACTCTTCTAGCGGCACCAAGGAGCGCGACGCCCCTCGTTATGGGTGGTGATTTGGTGCAGTAGACTGTTTGAAGCGACAGCTCGCTCCCTTGCGAGGATGGGCTCGTCTGGCACCTTTTGCAGTTCGACATCCAGGGCTCTCTTGAAGCTGTCTAACGAGACGTCCCTCATGTCTCTTACTCGCCGTGGGAGTTTGTTGAAGAGACGTGGGCCTCTGTGTGATAACCAACCCTCTCGCAGAGAGCCCATAGCACCCCTGTTATTCATCCGGGGGATTTCGCATTCCCAGCCTCTCCTATCACTGAATTTCATGACTATCGGAGTATGTAGGTTTGGTACTAAACCCTCTGTGATTTTCCACGTGTATATTATTAGGTAACGTTCTCTTCTACGTTCCAGTGAGTACAGATTCAGTGCTCTTAAACGCTCCCAATAGTGTAGCTGTTTTATCGAACTTATATGCGAAGTGAAATTTCTTTGTACACTCTCTACGTCATTTATTTCACCTGCTTTGTATGGGGATGTTAATACGCTACAGTATTCAAGCCGCGGTAGCACTAGAGATTTGAAGAGCGTTATCATAGGTAATTCACCGCGTGTTTTAAAAGTACGCAGAATCCAACCCGTTAGACGTTTCGCAGCCGCCACTTTGACCTGGTTATGTACTTTGAAACCCATATTTTCAGACATTAATACCCCAAGGTCTTTCACACTGTCTTTCCGTTCTATTATGTGGTTAGATTCTGTTAAGTAATTTGTAACTTCTTTAACACCATTATTATCTCCGTACCGTATTAATTGGAATTTTTCTTCAATGAATTGCATGGTGTTTTCCCTGGTCCACTGGAACACTACATTCATGTCTTCCTGCAGTCGGCCCGTGTCTTCTTGTGTGTTTACTATCTTGCTTAATTTTGTGTCATCAGCAAAAGACGACACTGTACTGTGTCTGGTGTTGGTATCTATGTCGCAAATTAGTATGAGGAACAGAAGGGGCGCTAGCACTGTTCCTTAGTGCACTGAGTTTTTGACATCCGAAGGCTCAGATGTGACTTGGTTTACTGCTACTGATTGTTTTCGGTTTACGAGGCCATTTAGTTGTCGATTTTTTCCTGGCGAGCGATAGCGAGCCTGTAATTTAGGAGGAATCGGCCTTCGGCCGGGACATTTTCCTACCGAAAAATGTACAAATTTATCTTGAAAGGGGGTCTAGGGGCTGTAATGTTAAGCTTGATGGAGGTCTAGCGAACTAACTAAAAACCTCCCCTTAAGCAATAACATACATTTTGTGAATTGACCACTTGCGAGTTTCAGGTTATAAGGAAGTTGGAGCCATAAACATTGATATTAAACAGAAATGCAATAATAATGTGGGTTTCTGCTAGATAAAAGGTATGTTGAATATGGTTTAATGTATATATAAATGTACTATGACCGTATTTTAGCTGGTAATTCTGCTAAATAGTGATGTCTACAGCTCCAACTTCCTTATAGAACGAAACTCGAAAGTCAGCCATTCTGAATACCCCGTCACCTAAAACACAGGCTCTTGTCACATACTATCTGTCTCCCCGGATTGTGTTGGGTTGTGTCCCTTAAATGAGTTGCCGACCAAGGCTAACGTATGAGCTGGCGTGTATATTTGACCCGAGCGTCCATACGTGCTTGAAAGGGTTAATCAAAAGCCTAGTTCACCAATAATAGGGCTAATATTTTATTAAGAGTTCACTTATGTAATTATATTATAAATAATTACTTCTTTAGCTACCCAGTATCTTATGGTAATTATGACATATTTAAAGATAAATGACAGCTGTTGCAATATGGAAAATTATGCAAATAAACAATACCGAATGTATTATTAGTAATAACATTTGTAGCGTCTATATACTCTTTTATGTGATACTGTACATTTAACATAGACTCAGTGGTCTGGTTAAACAAACTTTTATTATAATTTAATTTAATGTACGGTCGCGCTAATAAGTCATGTCCCAGCTGTCATTACGTTTGGCTTGCTCTGTATGGTATTTATGTCTGTCAGATGTTGAATAGGGTGGCTAAATGTAGGAACATGTTTGTATATTTCACTCGATATGAAGAAATGAAGCTTAGATATTGCTGATACCACTTATTGATTAAAACATACTTGGTGCCGAGACATCACTTATTAGCGCGACTGTACTGTACATTTAACTTTAGTATACAGGTATTAGACTTTTGAATATAGATGTGGTCATTGACAATGTATTCAACTGAGAACGTATTTATACAATATTATATTTTGAATTATCTAATGAGACCGTATATGTCTGTGTGATATTATTTTAATTAATGATGACAAAAAACATTAGACCTAGTACTTAAATGAAAGTGACAATAACCTATCTGAAATTGCCCCATTAATTACCCCTTACATTCGTCTAATCATTACTTTATCAGAGTGCAGTCGGGTACTGTATATACATACATAACATTTTAAGACTGAGTGCTCCACACATACGTGCAGTTTCAGTCTCTTGTCCTAATGGCGGCGTTCCAGGCAACCCTTTCAAGGGCTGCTTCACTTGTCAAGTTTTTGGATTTGAGATCGACACGTATACTGTAGTCCGATCCCAGGTCTTCCTGGGTCCACCCCTTGGTGCAGCTCCCTCCACAATCACAGACCTGCATCTTTTCACCCAATTTTGTTCATCCATTCTCTCCACATGTCCATACCATCCCAGTCTACTTGTACGCATCACCTCACTAATACTCTTTATACCTAAACGTCTCCTCAGCTCATCATTTGTTATTCTATCCTGTAGCCTGGCCCCACACATCCATCTCGCCATTCTCATCTGATTACGTTCCATTCTGTTGACATCCTCTACTTTAACGGCCCATGTTTCTGAGGCATACGTCATTTCACTGTTAACACATGAGGCATACACCTTTCCCTTCAGGGGGAGAGGCATTCTTTTCATGGTCATAATAGGCAGCAGTTCTCTGAACTTCCCCCAGCCACATCTTCTAGCGACAGTGGCAGCCTCGGCCCCACCACTGGCAGAGATGGTATCTCCTAGGTAACAAAACTTGTCCACCAGCTCCAATGACTCATTTCCAAAATTCACAACCACAGGATCATCATTTAACACAAGCTCGCCTTTGCACACTACGCAAACAAATAAAATAAGAAACTTTATATTCTATCTAGTAGATAAATAAATGCAATATTTATTTATATGTATTTAATTATATAGGATATGTTCATAGGCAGTAGAGTACCTGGACCCACTTTGAGAGTAGTATTGATAATCTTGCTTTGAAAAAAACATGTTATATATCAGGCACAGTTTGGAATGCTGTACTTCCAAGCAAAGTACTACCATTAATATAATACAGATAATGAGTATAGACTGAAACATCTATCTATTTCTATCTATTGCCTGACGCCGTGATCCCCGAAGGGGTGGCCACGAACGAACCGCCCCCATGCACCTCTGTCCCCAGTCAGTCGACGCCCCAGTCAGTCGACTGAAACATGAAGTGCTTTAATCTTTGGGAATTCATGAACAAGTACCTTAACATTAAGCCACAAAGACTGAAGCAATGTTAGTTTGTATAAGAGTCTCTTGCAGTGACTCAGTGATCTGGTTGTTGTTGTTTTTGCCGTTCCCCAAGCTGCCTGGCCGAACAGCCCCAAGGCCCCGAGCAAGGCCAAGGCCACAACCGAGCGCCCCCACAGAACCCTCCCTGCCGACCACAATAAAGCCTGGGTGACCGAAGCCACTCCATGGCGGGGAGCTGAGGAGGGTGAGGAAACGCCCGGGAAACCAAAGCCCCACCCAGGGCCCTGTGCCCCTCAGCAATTATGAAGAGAAAGTTGAGAGGCAAAGGAAAAATGTGACGCTTTGGCTTCCAATCTTGGTAGATTGGGAGGTCAATCCACGGAAGAGACGCAGTCACTTGAGATCTAGAAAATATATAAGTAAAAGGAACAGTCAGAGTAAGCTATGGGTATGGCAGAGATCGCTCAGTTCTCACTCTGATAGACCAGCCCATCACCACAATCTGGTTAAACTATTCGTTAAAAAAAAAAACAATGTTAGTTTGACATGTATATTTTTGTTAACACGAGAAGAGGAAAACAAATTGAGAAAGCTAATGAAAACTAAATCCATACATGTAATGGAATTTTTTGTCCATTAGAAATAGGCAACAATGTTTTAAACTGTGTTGATTGAAGAACAGGCGAAAGCCATCCTGTCATGGTCCTGAGGAACTGAATTCAAGAGAGATGATATATAGATTTTGGATATATAAAGTATATATATATATAGTATATACAGTATACTGTTGACATAACTTAGAAAAGTTGACAGAATGAATATAAACACCAAATGAGGAGGAGCACTTTATTGACAACGTTTTGCAGATAGCTTCTTCAGGTCGATCACTAACAGACGCTAGGTCCTTGGAGAGGAGATTTCCACTTGAGGGATTTTTTCTTTACCCCTTTCTCCCTCATGTTTAGCCCCATTGTTTTTTTAGATTTTAAGACGTTCGCCCCATTAGTTTGGCGATTTTAAGAACTTTCACCCCATTTATGTCACTTTTAAGACCTTTCGTGCCATTTAGGTGTCGATTTTTTACTGGCGAGCGATAGCGAGCCTGTAATTTAGTAGAGCAACCGGCCTTCGGCCGGGACATTTTCCTACCAAAAATGTACAAATTTATCTTGAAAGAGGGTCAAGGGGGTGTAATTTCAAGCTTGATGAAAGTCTAGGAAACACACTAAAAACCTCCCCTTAAGTATCAGTCATGACCGTATACTGCTGTCTACTACCCATTACCCATAATCCCCCCACCCCCCTACTCCTTCCCCCTCCCTACATACCCCCTTCCCCCTATTCTCCGCCTCCTCCAACTGTCATGACGGACACTTAAGGCGTCCAAGGACCTAGCGTCTGTTAGTGACCTGAAGAAGCTATCTGCGAAACGTCAATAAAGTGCTCCTCCTCATTTGGTGTTTATATTCAGTATATATACTGTATATATACATATATATATTAAATAACTTCCAAGTTCTGCACTGAGTGATTGTCTATATTTTAGCAATGGTAGTGTTCAGGTAAGAAATTACCTGAACTGTGCCTAATATTATCTTTGCCTTCTATGTACTATACAATGAACTAAATATTCAGTGTTCTTGTACAAAGTACTGTATAGTGATGATGATATATTGTAGTATATTATCTTATATTATTATAAAGTCATTTAAAGACATTGATTACTATTTAGTATCAAATATCAACCCTCAAAAGTTAGCATTGCAAATATAAGTTTTAATTAAAATAACATGGTAGTTTTACTTACACCTTACTGAACATCAAGGTTTATAACTAGAATATATTATAGTGTCCAGCTTGTGAGGAGGGTTGCTGTGGATTTGTCTGGGGATAATTTGAGTCGGTTTGTAGTGCACCAGTCATGTAGTGTGTTGAGATAGGGTTGAAGGAGATGTGTTGCTGTGTCTGAGTCTTGGTGTGTACATTGTGTGGATGTGTGGGGCCAGGCTGCAGGATAGAATAACAAATGATGAGCTGAGGAGACGTTTAGGTATAAAGAGTATTAGCGAGGTGATGCGTACAAGTAGACTGGGACGATATGGACATGTGGAGAGAATGGATGAACAAAATTGGGTGAAAAGATGCAGGTCTGTGATTGTGGAGGGAGCTGCACCAAGGGGTGGACCGAGGATGACCTGGGATCGGACTATACGTGCTGATCTCAAATCCAGAAACTTGACAAGTGAAGCAGCCCTTAACAGGATTGCCTGGAACGCCGCCATTAGGACAAGAGACTGAAACTGCATGTATGTGTGGAGCACTCCGTCTTAAAATTGTATGTATGTATGTATGTATGTATGTGAGTGTTATGTCATCTGCGTAGGAAGCTATAATTATTTGGGGTGCGTGGAGTTAGGATAGATCATGCATGTATAGATTGAAGAGTGTGGGCGACAAGACGGATCCTTGCGGGACGCCGTGTTTGAAGTTTCTGATGTCTGTTGTTGTGATTGCAGCAAGTGATTGAGTTTGTTGCTGTTGGAAAGTGTAATGCTGTTTAGTGTTTTGTAAAAAATTTGGGGGTCTGTTTTGTGATCAAATGTTTGGAGGAAATTATTCCAATTTAGTTATCTAGTATTTTGTTGTTAATCCCAGGTCTCTCAGCACAGTGACCCTACCTTATGACTTGCTGTTCGGGAGAGACTTTTTGGCGAACCTAAGTCAGTACAGCAACCCTAGCTTATGATCTGCTTTTTGGGAGATACTTTTTATGAAACCTAACCTCACCAAACCTCATTCTGATTTCGATCTTGGTTAACCCTTTCGGTGTCGGAAAGGGCGTTTGGGGTGCCTAGCTTTGGTTTTAGGATAGGAGGTGGTGGGAACGGGAAGGGATGGGGGAATGGTGTTGGTAGAAGGATGGGCTTGTGGGTAGGAAGGGGTATTGAGGGGTAGGACCGTAGGGGGTTGGACGAGAGGGGATGGAGGAGTGAGGCAAGGTATAGGTAGCGCCAACGAACTTGAGAATAATCTTGACCCCTTAACTTCTCATAACTCAAAATTAATTAAAGCAATCGAGCTGACATTTCTATCATTTGGGAAGAGCTCACCAGGAAATAGGTGTGGATATTTACAGCCAGTTTGCTCTAGGCCCTTTTGAGTTATGAAAAGTTAAGGAGTCAAGATTATTGTCAAGTTCGTTGGCGCTACCTATAGTTCGGTCATGGTGGAAGAAGAGGTGGGGGATAGGTGAGGAACGGGAAGGATAGGGTTGGAGGAGATAGGGGAAGGTTGAGTGGTAGGGATAGGGAAGGAGAAAGTGGTGGTGGGAGAGGGGCAAATCCTGGAGGAGCTGAGAGAGCCCGAGTGGTAGGGGAAGGGAGGTTGGATAGTTGGGGAAAATAGGAGGAGGCGTTGGAATAGGAAGGGGGCATTGTGGTTCTGGAATGGGAAGAGGGGGTAAGGGGGCCTGTTTGGGTGGTGGTAAAGGGTCAAGATTAGTGGTGGGGCATGCGACAATCATCAGGGTCAGCCAACATAATGAGGTTACTGTCGAGATGTTGGAAACGACGTACGTAACGGTTTCGGTAGGTGCGTGATTCCCCATAGTAATTGACCGTGACTTGATAGCAATTTGGAACAGTTATGATTTCAAAAGGGCCTTTAAACTGCGGTTTTAGGTTAGAGGGCACGGGAAGTTGAGCCACCATCACAAGGTCGCCGACGTGAGGGCTGATTTTGGGGGTTTCGTCAGGTTGCAGCCTTGCAGGTCTTGTAGATATTGTAGTTGGCGTAATCGATTTCGCAGGTGGACGAGGGACTGGTTGAGGTCAGGTGAGGGCTCCAATGGGACGGACAGGTGCCTCCGTGGCAAAAGTAAAGGAGGCTCCCCAAATATTCTTTCATGAGGGGTTATTCCATCTTCGCGAGGGCAAGTGTTCATACCCCATTGCACTATGCGAACTTGACTTGGCCAGTCGATCTGTGGTGTTCATTTGTTGCAGCCTTGTCCGTATTTGATTGGCTATAGTCCTGTGGCTACGTTCACAGACTGAATTCCCTTGAGGCCAGTAGGGAGATGAACGACTGATTTTGTAGCCGAAGATCTGTGATATCTGGGTTCAGATGTGGCCTGTGAATTCTGGGGCATTGTCGGAATGTATGCATGGCCTGTGGGAGACCAAAATACGGGAATACGTGTTGTAATAGTGATTCCGCGACTGCAAAGGCTGAGTGTTCCTTGGCTGGACATGCAAAGACATATTTGGAGTAATAATAATAATAATAGTTCTTAAAGCTAGCGCATGCTAAGCCAGCTAAGGATAGCCCAATAAGGCCGATTAGGCGTATTTCCATTGGGGTCCTGTACTACTACCCTATCCCCTTGCTCATGAGGGACGGTAACGACTCTGTGCTTGTGAAAAATCTTTAATGCGCTGAGCGTGGGCGCGATCCTGGGACCTTCTAGGTGGAAGTCCAAGACGCTAGTCACTACACCAGCGAGCCGCTGTAAGTGTCTACGAAAGTGATTATGTATTTGTAGCCTTTAACTCCGTCCATGGGTCCCATGACGTCTAAGGCTAATAATTGCCATGGTTTGTAAGCAATTCATTTACCTGAAGGACCTGGTGTTCTGGTTTTGTCCTTGCCCAAAGCACAGGCATGGCAAGCTTCGGTAATGGATTTTGCTGTGACATAAGGCCTTGGGGTCCAGTACACCTCTTGAAAGGTTGCAAGAAGCTTTTTCTAGCCTAGATGGATTCCGTTATGGGAATGGAGAGACTGCATGATGTCTTGGGCAGTGCTAGGGTTTAGGACAATCTTGCCTTCTTTGGTGTATAAGGTGTCCCCTTTCCTGATGAGGTGATCGAAGATAATCTTTGGAATCCAGACAGGTTTGTTCTTTTTCTGAAATGAATGTAGAAGATATTGCTGAGTTTGGTCGGGTGGGTCTTGCTGTTGAATGGCCCGTATAGCATCCTTGGGTGGTGTTTGCTGAATAGGTAGCTGGGGGAGTGCATCTGCATTTGTATGCAATTTTCCCGGGCGGTAGGCGGTCCCAAAGTTGAACTCTTCAAGAGATTCTCGGCACCTGACAGTAAGGGCGTTTTTCGTGTCGGATTTGCGGAGCCATTGTAGGGCTTGGTGATCAGTTATGATGGTGACTTTGACTCCAGCAAGGTATGCTTTGAAGTGCTGGAGTGCCCAAATTATTCCTAAGCATTCCCGTTTGGTAACTGGGTAGTTGATCTCTGCAGGGTTTAAGGTACGGCTGGCACAAGCAATGATGTGTTCGCGGCCTTCCCGGGTTTGGGCTAGCACTGCTCGTATTCCAAATTGTGAGACGTCGGTGCAAAGACAGAAGGGTTTGGTATAATCGGGAAAGGAGACAACTGGGGCTGCCACGAGTAGGTCTTTTCAGGTTTGAAAGGCTTGTACCTGTAGTCTGTGGGTGGTCCAAAGGAATGGTTCTTCTTTTCTGGTGAGGTCGTGAAGGGGTTTTGCAATGGTAGCGAAGTTTTTCACGAACCTTCGATAATAAGAAGCTAATCCCAAGAATGCTCGTACTCCTTTGACGTTGTTGGGAGGAGTGATGTTACTGATGGCCTGTAGCTTGGCTGGATCTGGAGAAATTCCGGCTTCAGAGACAACATGACCGAGGAATTTGACTTGTTTCTTTGCCATGGTGCATTTTGATGGTTTAAGTTTTAGTTTGGCATCTCTGATTCTTGGAAAACTTGCGCGAGTCGTAGGTGTTCTGCCCAAGTTTTTCCAAAGAAGATGATGTTGTCTAGGTAGGCGAGGCAAGTTTCCCAGGTAAGTCCTTGAAGTACAGACTCCATTAATCTGGAAAAGGTGGCAGGGCCATTACACAATCCGAATGGAAGAACTGTGAATTCGTATAGTCTGCCCTGGCTGGTGGAAAACGCTGTTTTCTCTTGATGTTCTGGCACGATGGGGACTTATACTTTTTGTACTTTTTGTAGATGTTTAGGTGACAATCACCACGGTCAATCTGGGGATCCGCCGCTATTGAGCTCGTCCTGGAATCTTTATGACTCTGAATCTTACGATTCTATACAGGACTGTCCATATGCCATTTGTATCGGCACTAGCTCAGAGAAGAGTGTTGAGAGGGGAGAAGGGGTGTTGGAGAGAGAGGAAGGTGTTGGAGTGGCTTTGTTATGTGTGTTTAGTCTGTATACGTCGTCAGGATGTCCCCTGACTGGGTGCAAGCATGTGAAACATGCTAGGATCGACGTACTACCACACCCACTAAATGTCCGCCGTGGCAGGGATTCGATCCCGGGTCTTGCAGATTCACTTGCCAATATCCTGGTTGCAAGTCGAGGGTTAAACCATTTGGCTCCTAGCAGTGTGAGGGAGTGGGGTGGCATCCTTGATGGTGACGTCATTTAACTGCCTAATTTGCATAGGACTGGTGGTGACGTGGTTGTAGAGGGAGGCCATGTGGTTGTCTGTAAGGTTGGAATAGCTTCCCCTATCGGCATCGTTTTCTATGGTGCCTTCTCCACTCTGGGTTTCTTTGTCTTTTGTCTTGTTGCTATTGCTTGTCTTTATCCTGGTTGGTTGGTCTTGCAGGTTGGTTGTTAGTGTCAATTAATTGGTTTCTTCTTCCAATTTCTTCTCCTCTGGCATCTCACCCATATATATGAGGGGAAACCCCTCAAGGCACCTCAAGGTCAAGGCCACGTCACACTGTAGCTCCATACATTATCAAGTGTTTCTCGTAAAGAAAGTGCAATCGGTGATTACCAAAGACAGAATAACATACATAAACACTTAGTGAGTGCACATATACAAGAAACAAAGACCGAAACAGAAGGATTGAAGTGAAAATAAGAGAAAAAAAAAAAAAAAAACAGTGACTAAGAACATGACGCCAACAATGGCCGGGGATCAAAACAAACCCGACCCAGAGTGCCCCGACTGCGGAATCAAGTTCGCAGGTGAAAAAAATGCAATCCAATGCGACTACTGCCAGGATTGGCTGCACTATTTTTGCACAGAACTCCCTGCCTATCAAATTCTCAACTATGCAAAAACGGCAAGGAAATTCATGTGCAAAACATGCTCCCTAACAAAGCTTGACACAAAAGGTGAGTGGGTGGCCGAGGCAGAAGCAGCCGTTCTCCAACACAAGGAACGAATAACCAACTCTGGAGCGATAAGTAAGGTAAGAAAAATCCATGTTCAGCCCCAGAGCAACAAAGATGTCACCAACACGCCAGCTGACAATAGGCCTACTCCAAAAACCAAGGAATTAACTGGGGACACTGACCTAGGCCAAGGCCTACCCATAAGCCCAGAAGTAGCCTTAGGCAAGAGTGACGGTGACAACCCCCATACCAGTAACTCACCAAACGTGGCTATAGGCCTAGATCTAGGGATGGGGAACACACCAGGAAATATTAGCATCACAATGCCAGATGCACATAGCCCCCCCACCGCAACACTAGCAGACACGGCAGAGCCCCCTCAAAATGCAGCAAGACTGGTGAGGTCGGGGACCCCAACGAGCACACACCCCACATGCAACGGATGCGGCCAAAATGCTCCTACATACAGTAGAACAGGGGAGGTTAGTGCTGTAAATACAAATTCATGGAGACCTAGGCCCAGAGCTGATTACAGGGGCACCGATATTAGGAGGAAAAGAATAGAAGTATGCAATTTCTACCTAAGAAATGAATGCCGATACGGAGTAGTGGGCAGGGGATGCAAACAAGACCACCCAAAAATATGTGCAAAATTCATGAAGCACGGACGGGATGAAAGAATAGGTTGCAAGCGTGGATGGAAATGCATCGACTACCACCCATATGTATGCAGAATCTCACTCAACAAAAGGGCATGTACTATGAGAGACTGCAATCTTCCACACATCAAGGGAACCAAAATACTGACGCCAAGAAACAACGTCAACAGACCAAGGGAACACGCTACAGGACACATTCAAAGGGAATTTGCTTACACACCAACATATGAGGAAAAAATAGAAAGTCAACGCAATGCCCTCAGAAGCTGGCCAACCATCCAGCAAACTCACAAGGCCAGACCAGCAGCGGTACACAAGGCTATGCCCGACCAAGGTGCTTTTTTAGAGGTAGTAATGGGACGTCTTCTGGAAGTGGAAAAACGGTCTCAAGTGATTATGGAGAGATTCCTAGCCCAAACCGAGGGGCCAGACACGAACCACAGAGGAAGGTGCAACTACCACTAACTAGTTTTGTTGTGGGCAACATCAGAGGACTTTACCCACGAAACAATCAATGTAAAGTCCCTATGTTGGGAGAAATTGCAGAGGAAGACAACTCAATTTTTCTAGCCCTCACAGAAACACACCTGAACGAAAACATTTTGGATGCAGAGATCAATATCCATAATTTCACTCTATTCAGAGCTGACAGAGAGGACAGAAGCCACGGAGGAGTAGCACTCTACCTAAGGGAGGATATGGCTGCAAATACCGAAACTTTAGTTGCATTCTCAAACGGCACAACAGAGCTACTAGCAGTACACATAAGACAAACCGACATGCTCATCATAATTTTGTATCGACCTCCAAACACCACAGGGGAAATTTTCAAGGAGGTCACAGAGAAAATACAATCACTCCTACAAAATCTTCCAACTCCCGCTACAGATGTCATCATCACAGGAGACTTCAACCTGCCCATCATCAATTGGGCAACCATGAAAATAGATGGAGGAACCAGGGAGGATAAACAGCAAGCCAAGGAGCTAATGACTATCATGGACACTGCATACATGAAGCAATACATCGAGGAACCTACAAGAGGCAACAACACACTGGACTTACTATTTGGCAACAACTTCGACCTGGTACACTCGTATGAAACTGTAAAAACTATAATGTCCGACCACAGCCTCATCAAAGTTAGAACCCCCACACCAACCGCCACACCACCAAGAAGATGTCAACAGGAATCAAGCCAAATACCCTGCACCTCTCTGAAAGATCTCAACTTCTACAGCAAAGATATAGACTGGGACAGACTGAGAGCAGAACTGGCAGGAACTGATTGGAGGGCACTATTCGAAGATAAAAACGTCGACGAAACTCTCAGTATCCTCCAGCAACAATGCCTGGAGACCTGTAAAAACACCATACCACCCAAATCAAGCAGGAAGCAGATCAAGCAGATTCCCAGAGATAGAAAAATACTAATGAAGAAAAGGACGTACTTGAGAGCCAAGCAAAGGAAGACCAGCTATGCGCACAATATCACCAAACTACAAGAAGAGCTTGATGAAGTGGAACGTAAACTCATCCAGTCACACCAAGAGCAAAGAACACGCGAAGAACTACAAGCAGTTGCAAACATACGAGTAAATAGCAAATTCTTCTATGCATATGCAAAAAGGAGACTCAGGAATACCACAACAATAGGACCACTTGCAAAACCTACGGGCGAACTTGAGAGTGACCCAACCGAAATGGCCAAGATACTCAAACAGCAGTATGAAAGTGTCTTCAGCCCGCCAAATGAAGACAAGAAAATCGAGAATGCAACGACTTTCTTTGGCAACGCTCCAGAGACACCACATCAACTCTCCTCGGTAACAGTATCAACAGAGGACATAATAGCAGCCATCGACAAGATTGGACCAAACTCTGCAGCAGGACCAGACGGCTTTCATGCCCAACTGCTAAAAAACTGCAAACATCAGCTAGCCCTGCCTCTAAAACTGCTGTGGAGCAAGTCCCTCCAAACTGGATATGTACCACAATCCCTAAAAGAAGGTAATGTCACACCAATACACAAAGGGGGTAGTAAAGGCATAGCCAAAAATTACAGACCAGTGGTGCTGACGTCACACCTTATTAAAATCATAGAAAGAACAATAAGAGCTAAGATGGTCAGCTTCCTGGAAGATAATGAGGCGTTCAACGAGGGGCAACATGGCTTTAGAAAAGGCCGCTCCTGCCTCTCACAACTACTATCACACTACGACAAAATCCTACAGGATATTCAAGACGGAGAAAATGTAGACGTCATATATCTAGATTTCGCCAAAGCTTTTGACAAGGTGGACCATGGGATCCTTCTACATAAACTCAAATCACTGGGAATAGGGGGAGACCTTGGAAGATGGCTCCATAGCTTCATCACCAACAGAAAACAAAGAGTCACGGTTCAAGGAAGCCTATCAGAAGCAGGTGGGGTCATCAGCGGAGTACCACAAGGATCAGTACTGGGACCTCTCCTATTCCTCATCATGATAGGAGACATCGACAGGGACCTGGAACACTCAACAGCCACATCGTTTGCAGACGACACCAGACTCATGAAGAAAATCACCTCACAACATGATGCTCAGCTACTACAACAAGACTTGGACAAAATCCTGAAGTGGGCAGAAGAAAACAACATGGCCCTAAACGGAGACAAGTTCGAGCTTCTAAGGTACGGGAACAAGAGAGCACTACAAAACGACACCAACTACAAAAGCGGACAGCAAGAAATTACCGCCAAGGACACAGTGAAGGACTTGGGAGTAAATATGAGCAGTGACGCCACTTTTTCCCAGCATATTACCAAAGCCACAACAACAGCAAAACAAATAGCAGGCTGGATACTGAGAACCTTCCACACAAGAAATGAGAGGTGTATGCTAACATTGTGGAAGTCACTGGTCCTACCACGACTGGAGTACTGCTCCCAGCTCTGGTCTCCCCAAAAAGTAGGAGAAATAACAGAAATTGAAGCCACCCAGAGGACATTCACCAGTAAAATCCATGGGTTTCAACACTTTAACTACTGGGAGAGACTTAAGGAGCTGCAGCTGTACTCACTTCAAAGACGTAGGGAGAGATACATCATCATCTACGTCTGGAAGATTTTGGAAAAAAAGGTACCAAACCCAAACATCCAAGAGACTCAGCACCAAAGGCGAGGGAGGCTGTGCTATGTGAGGACTACGCCGGGATCAACACAAAAAATCAAATCCCTGATCCATCACAGCTTTACATACAATGGAACCAGACTGTTCAACTGTATACCAGCCCCTCTCAGGAACATAACCGGGGTGTCTCCAGACACCTTCAAGAAACACTTGGACATGTGGCTGGCCAAAATACCGGACCGGCCACCAACACCAGGATACCCCAGCACCAACTCCAACCGACTTCTGGAATGGAGAGTGGAAGAAAGGGAGCTGCCTGGTCGCAGTGGAGCCCCAGCTCAACTGTGTCACTAACGGACGGAATACAACTAAGTGTAACTAAGTGTAAGTGAAGTGTTAAGGGGAGACTGGCCGTTTGTTTGGTTTATTAATTCATTTATTCATATAGGTTTTTAGTTTCCTCCCTAAACCTCCATCAAGCTTAGAAAAACACTCCCTAGACACCCCGCCCCCCTTCAAGATAAATTTCTAAATTTTTCGGTAGAAAAATGTCCCGCCCGAAGGCCGGTTCCTCTTAAAATTGCAGGCTCGCTATCGCTCGCCAGGAAAGAATCGACACCTAAATGGCACGAAAGGTCTTAAAATTGACAACGAAATGGGGCGAAAGGTGTTAAAATCGCCAAACTAATGGGCTGAACGTCTTATACTCTCAAAACTAGTGGGGCTAAACATTAAGGAGAAGGGGGTCCAGAAAACCGGTCTGCCTCCCTTTAACACCTGTCGTGCCATGTGTTTAACATTTGTCGATTTTTTCCTGGCAAGCGATCGCAAGCCTGCAATTTAGGAGGAACCTGCCTTTGTCCGGGAAACTTTTCTGCCAAAAAATGTACACATTTATCTAAAAGGTCTTGGGGGGGACACTTTTAAAAGCTTGATTGAGGTCTAGGGAGCAAACTAAAAATCTCTTAAAATGGAGTACTACATAAGAAAATATACTGTTAATACAATCCTACTAATTTGCCTTCCATATATAAAATCATGAAGTGTGTACCAAGTCCATGTGGGCAACTGTACATTGAATATTATTTGACTCTCGGGGAAATTTCACTTCATCTGTTTTATGGAGGGGGTGATATCGATGCCCAGAGTTTCAATTTAAAAAAGTCAATATCCCTGCATCACAAGTCCTATATGTAGCTATCAACACCTTACAAATACATCATTTAAAATAGACTATGTGCTGTGAACGTCCTAAGCCTGAAGGTAATGAGGAAGTTGATTAATTAACTATAATAAAATTCTAACTGGACTCGTGGATCGAGGGGGGGGGGGGAGGACCAGCTTGAATGTGACGTCATTATTCAGTGCTGACATTCGACTGGTAGAAGGAGGACGTGCCTGCGATGGCTCTTCGCATTTTACCGTCTTTAAGGTGTGTATGGGGATTTTGCGTGTATATATGGGTGTGTTTTTAAATTCTATTAATGTTCAGGCAGCCATACATGTAATTCATAAGGGTAATATAAGAAAATTGTGAACTTATGACTGATTGAGCCGGTTCCTGCATGCCGTCTCGTCTGCATAATTATATTTTAACTAGTAATTACGCTAAAATTGTTGACCTAGACATTTAGATAATAACAAACTATTCGGTGTGTGTACATTGCGTTGGTGAGGTGTGTGAATATAGAGGGGGTCATTAACTCGTAATTTTTAAGGTGCAAACTAGCGAACCAGGTGACATCGCTGTTGGCCTCCCCTCCCCACCCTCTCTCCCTCCCTCTTTCTTGCCAATTCCTCCCCCCCCCCTCAATCCTCTCCTTTCCTCCTCCTCTCTCTTCTCCTCTTCCCCCTCCTTTCCTCCTCCTCTCTCTTCTCCTCTTCCCCCTCCTATCCTCCTCTCTTCACTTCATTCTCTCTCTTCTGAACCCCCCCCCCCCCCCCCTCCTCTCCTCCTTCTCTCACCCAGCCTTCCACACCCACTCTACTGCCCCCCCCCCCCCCCCCAATTTTCCTCCCCTCCCCACACCCTCTCTCGTTTTCAATTAAGGATGTTTTGTATAATATTCAGTATACGAATTATAGGTACATTGTTATTGGCTTGGATCTTTCTTTTTCTTCTTTTACGGTGATTAAGATGCTGCCTTAACACGTGATCCTGCCTGCCCCCCCCCCCCCCCCCTCTCTCTCTCTCTCTCTCTCTCTCTCTCTCTCTCTCTCACTCATTTTTTCTCTCTCTCTCTCTCTCTCTCTCTCTCTCTCTCTCTCTCTCACACTTTAGACTGTAGGGGAAGGTTTTGTTCTATATACCATGTACTGTAGATATTGTTCATATTTAGTAAACCCACTCCACCACCACCACCACCACCACCACCACTCACGGGCGGCACCTTTAGAATAACAATCTATTCTAGTCTATATATTCAGGCCCAATCCCCACTTTTCCTATTTGTGTTTGTTTTCCTTTTCTTTTCTTTTTTTAGGGGGTTGGCCGACTCAAGACAGAGCCAGAATAGGGACAACACAACAGAAAACCACGAACACACAAAAACAAAATACAAATTCACACACATCAAGGTCATCCAATAATTTAGAATAACACCCAAACATATAGTTAAGGGGGAGGTAGTCGCTTTTTCTGGACCCCCTTCTCCCTCATGTTTAGCATATTAGGTTTGAGATTTTAAGACGTTCGTTCCGTTAGTTTGGTGATTTTGAGACCTTTCGTCCCATTTCTTTGTCACTTTAAACCTTTCGTGCCATTTAGGTGTCGATTATTTCCTGGCGAGCGATAACGAGCGGCAAGCCTGTAATTTTAGAAGGAACCAGCCTTCGGCCAGGACATTTTTCTACTGAAAAATATACAAATCTAGCTTGAAAGGGGGTCTGGGGGGATTTTGTTTATTTTAATACCACGATTTTCCGAGTGTTTTTTATAAAAAACAAAAACAAAAAACAATTCATCAATATATAGTGTTTGTAATTAATTAGAAATCTCGGGAAAACCTATTTTCTCCATTAGGCCTATCGATCGATGTTGAGACACGCCCCAGATAGTTATTTGAACAAACATTAGCCTAACCTAACAACCTTACCTAACCTAACCTAGTATTATGAGTGGGGGCTGCCGCCCCCCACACCCCCGCTGGTTGAGTACTAATCCCTTAGTAAATAAAAAAAAAAAAAATGGCTGTCGATTATACGAAGGTGAAAGAAAAGTCATGAAGTCAACAGTGTTTACTCTGCAATCTTCAGCTTTGATTGTACATTGATAACGGGAAAGTACCGTATTGACAACCTTGTTACGAAAATTAAATGTTAGTAGCATACTTTTATATTAGGTTTTTCCGAGGGTTTAACACATTTTCATATGATCTTTAGAGGTATCGATAACTGGAAGTACCGTATTGACAACCTTGTTACGAAGAAGACATATTAGTACCATAATTTGTTATTAGGTTTTGCCGAGGGTTAAAACAAATTTTCTTATGATCTTTAGAGCATATAGATTCAATATTTATCTTCAAATATATCAACAAAATTCGTGGTATTAAAATAAAATTGAACCGTTTTTTTTTTTTTTAAAGATTGATAATGCCGAATAATAATGCTGAAATAAAGGCCATATAGGAATAGAAGGGCAAATTACTATCAATATACCCAATTATTTGATATGTATGTATGTGGGCTATGTACAGTATATATACAGTATACTCAGGCCCAATCCCCACTTTTTTTTTTTTTTTTTTTTTTTTTTTTTTTTTTTTTAATAGGCATACATATTTTTATATTTCAATTCACTCCGGCCTTTAGTTTTACAGCCCTATACTCTTATCTGTTTCATTTCAACTGACGGTAAATTGCAAAGTTCTCATCAAGATTTCTCAGTTATTTTGAAGATTTTGTAATGAAATATGGTGCTAAATATGTACACTTGGTCTTAACATGATGCAGAGACTTATTAGTATCAGGGAGAAGGGAGCCAGAAAAAGCAACCACCACTCCCTTAACTCCTCCCCCCACACCACACACAGCGCGCAGGTCTACCAGCAGCCCTAGCAACCAACCCAACATGTCCCTAGCAACCCACACGTTCCTAGCAACCCTCACATGTCCCTAGCAACCCTCACATGTCCCTAGCAACCCTCACATGTCCCTAGCAACCCTCACATGTCCCTACCAACCCTCACATGTCCCTAGCAACCTTCACATACCCCTAGCAACCCTCACATGTCCCTAGCAACCCTCACATGTCCCTAGCAACCTACACGTTCCTAGCAACCCACACGTTCCTAGCAACCCTCACATGTCCCTAGCAACCCTCACATGTCCCTAGCAACCCTCACATGTCCCTAGCAACCCTCACATACCCCTAGCAGCCCTCACATACCCCTAGCAACCCTCACATACCCCTAGCAACCCTCACATGTCCCTAGCAACCCTCACATGTCCCTAGCAACCCTCACATGTCCCTAGCAACCCTCACATGTCCCTAGCAACCCTCACATGTCCCTAGCAACCCTCACATGTCCCTAACAACCCACACGTTCCTAGCAACCCTCACATGTCCCTAGCAACCCATACGTTCCTAGCAACCCTCACATGTCCTTAGCAACCCTCACATACCCCTAGCAACCCTCACATACCCCTAGCAGCCCTCACATACCCCTAGCAACCCTCACATACCCCTAGCAACCCTCACGTTCCTAGCAACCCTCACATACCCCTAGCAACCCTCACATACCCCTAGCAACCCTCACATACCCCTAGCAACCCTCACATGTCCCTAGCAACCCACACGTTCCTAGCAACCCTCACATGTCCCTAGCAACCCACACGTTCCTAGCAACCCTCACATGTCCTTAGCAACCCTCACATGTCCCTAGCAACTCTCACATACCCCTAGCAACCCTCACATACCCCTAGCAACCCTCACATACCCCTAGCAACCCTCACATACCCCTAGCAACCCTCACATGTCCCTAGCAACCCACACGTTCCTAGCAACCCTCACATGTCCTTAGCAACCCTCACATACCCCTAGCAACCCTCACATACCCCTAGCAACCCTCACATGTCCTTAGCAACCCTCACATACCCCTAGCAACCCTCACATACCCCTAGCAATGGGCTGGTCTATCAGAGTGAGAACTGAGCGATCTCTGCCATACCCATAGCTTACTCTGACTGTTCCTTTAACTTATATATTTTCTAGATCTCAAGTGACGGCGTCTTTTCCGTGGATTGACCTCCCAATCTACCAAGATTGGAATCCAAAGCGTCACATTTTTCCCTTGCCCCTCAACTTTCTCTTCATAATTGCTGAGGGGCACAGGGCCCTGGGTGGGGCTTTGGTTTCCCGGGCGTTTCCGCACCCTCCTCAGCTCCCCGCCATGGAGTGGCTTCGGTCACCCAGGCTTTATTGTGGTCGGCAGGGAGGGTTCTGTGGGGGCGCTCGGTTATGGCCTTGGAATTGCTCCGGGCCTTGGGGCTGTTCGGCCAGGCAGCTTGGGAAACAACAACAACAACAACAACAACAACCACCACCCCTAGCAACCCTCACATGTCCCTAGCAACCCTCACATGTCCCTAGCAACCCTCACATGTCCCTAGCAACCCTCACATACCCCTAGCAACCCTCACATACCCCTAGCAACCCTCACATGTCCCTAGCAACCCTCACATGTCCCTAGCAACCCTCACATGTCCCTAGCAACCCTCACATGTCCCTAGCAACCCACATGTCCATAGCAACCCTTACATACCCCTAGCAACCAACATATGTCCCTAGCAACCCTCACATGGCCCTAGCAACTCACACGTTCCTAGCAACCCTCACATGGCCCTAGCAACCAACATATGTCCCTAGCAACCATCCCCCATGCCCCTAGCAACCTACATACTGTATGTCCCTAGCAACCATCCCAAACGTCCATAGCAACCCTCATATGTCCCTAGCAAGCAACATATGTCCCTAGCAACCAACATATGTACCTAGCAACCATCCCACACATCCATAGCAACCCTCACATGGCCCTAGCAACACACTCCTCCCCTTTTCTGCTCCTCCCCCACACCACACACAACGCGCAGGTCTCCCACGCAGTCCTAGCAACCAACACCTGTCCCTAGCAACCCACACACATCCATAGCAACCCTCACATAGGCCTAGAAACCACTGGGGGGGGGGGGGGGAGGGGGGGAGAGAGAGAGAGAGAGAGGGAGAGAGAGAGAGAGAGAGAGAGACTCGTTACACGCAGCTTTGTCTTTTGTCTTTTTCATGTATATAGAAGAAATATAACTGCTCCCCACACCACATACACTGTCAATCTGTCACACAAAGACAGCCACTACATTCATCCCCTTCCTCCCCGCTGCATGCACCCCTCTCCCTCCCCGCTGCATGCACCCCTCTCCCTCCCTCCTCCCCCACTACATCCATCTCCCACCCTCTCTCCCTGTACATCCATCCTTCTCCCCCCCCCCCCCTCCCTTCCTCATCCCACTACACCCATCCCTACCCCGCCCCCCTCCCCCCTTCCACTGCATCCATCCCTCCTCCCTCCCTCAATACTTAACTCCTTCTGTACCGGTGACGTAATTTGCATTATATTCTGGCAACTATTAGACGATTTTATTCAGCTTAGGAAGGACGTCTACCCATTAAAAGGCTACAAACTATCTCATTTAACCTTTTTTACTAACATACTGTAGATCATTCTCAAGCTGCACAAAATCGTCTAAATATAGCTAGAAGAAAATAACAAAAGACGCTGCGGTACAGAAGGGATAAATGGAAAATATGAAGTTTCTATGTTTCAGTATTATATTCCACGAAATGTTGAAATGTCAATGGTAGGGTACTGAAATAAAGTGCTAGTAGGTCTCTTACAACTAAGAGCATACCATATTGATTGGCTAGGAATAAGACACATGTTTCTTAAATGTATATTTTATTATAAATCTGACTTAATTACTAATTATTATTTATTTTTCCTTCCAGAATGTGTGGGTTATGGTACTTATCGGTGAACTGCCAACGCTACCACCAACATGAATACCACTACTACTACTACCACCGAATCTACTATTGCCACCATCGAATCTACTATTGCCACCATCGAATCTACTATTGGCACCACCGAATCTACTATTGGCACCACCGAATCTACTATTGGCACAACCGAATCTACTATTGGCACCACCGAATCTACTATTGCCACCGCCAAATCTACTATTGCCACCGCCAAATCTACTATTACCACATTCACCACCACCATGGCTACCACTATTTCCACAACCACCACCACCACTACTACTACTACCACCACGACTGTTTTGGTTTTCTATGTAAGGGAGACAAAAGACAGAACTGCCTGTAGCGAGTGCCTCCCCTAAAGTTCAAAGAGTAACAGGGCCAAAATCAAGGGACGTTCGAGCCAAAATGCCTGGACACACGGAGTTTGAAGTAATTTTAGTCATAGGAAGAGGGACAGACTGATTCTGGGAGAGAGTTCCAGAGCTCAGCTGTTGAATAGAAGAACACCTGAGAATAACGTTTCACTCTTGGGTTGGAGAGTTGCACAGAGTAAGGGTGGGATTGTGTTGCAAGACTACCACCATCCTACCAACAGTACCATCTCTACCACATCTACCATCAGAACATCTTTACCGCAGCTACCACCACCACCATCACTCCTACCAAAACTACCATCAAAACCATCTCTACCACAACTACCCCTCGTTCGATTCTACCACGACTACCATCTACAATCTCTATCACCATCTCGACCACAATTACTACCACAACTAACATCAGAACATCTCCACCACTACTACTGCTACTACCATCTCTACCACAACTACCAGCAGAGCATTGGTACCACCCCTACCACCACAACTACCATCAGTATCATCTCTACCACCACCAGTACTACCAGAACATCACCACTACCACCATAACTACTGTCCCTACCACAACTACCAGCAGAACATCACCACCACCACCACTACCAGCAGAACATCTCTACCACCACCACCAGCAGAACATGTCCACCACCACCACTACCAGCAGAACATCACCACCACCACCACTAGAACATCACCACCACCACCTTTACCACAACTACCAGCAGAACATCTCCACCATCACCACTACTACCAGCAGAACATCACCACTACCACCAGCAGAACATCACCACCACCACCTTTACCACAACTACCAGCAGAACATCTCCACCACCACTACCACAACTACCAGCAGAACATCACCACCACCAGCAGAACATCTCCCCTAATCCTACCACCACAACCACCACAACATCTAACCCAAGGTGAGTCGTTGGTCGCTTGATATTCGGCTAACAAATCTTCTATAGTCCATTTTTTGCTATGTTACTATCTTGATTACTTAGTTATTTCGAAGATTTTGTAGCGAAATGTGTTGTTAATTATGAAAACCTAGTATTCATATAACTTGGATATATAATAGTTTCATATAGTTCCTTATAAACCTAGTATTCATATAACTTGGATATATAATAGTTTCATATACTGTAGTTCCTTTAAATATCGGGAAATTCGCTGCTAAAGGATTCAGTTTACTATCAGCTGGACAAAAATAGACTATAGTAGGCCTACAGCCTTATAATGTTAGGTCTTCTGAAACGGAGTGTATAAGAAGTAGAAAAATACGAAAGAAAAACATAGAATTTCAGCTCTGTTAACCCTTTGAAGCTCTGACGCGTTTTAGCAGTTTATTTTGGCTGTCATTAGACGAATTTATACAGCTTAGGAAGTATCTGTGTGTATTAAAAGGGTAAATTCTATCTCAATCAACCCTTTGACTTCCATATACCGTTACTAATCTGAATAAAATCGTCTAATAGTAGCCAGAAACAGAACAGAAACGCTTTTTGGAGCTTGAAAGGGTTAATTTCAAACATGATAAAACTTTAGAGTGCGTGAATGTTCAGTACTTGAATACTACATTCTTCTTTCATATTTTAAAATGATAATCTGAAACAGAATGCATAAATAAGTAGCACACTGCGTTAATACAAAATATCGTCACCAATTACTTAGTTGCAAATCGGTTAGGGTAATGTCGCGGTAATTAATTCATATCATATCTTACTGTCTTCGTGGTGCGATGCATATAAGTGTGTTGATTTTCGGTGTGAGCGTCCTGGGTTCGAATCCCCGGACTGCCACATGTGTTTGTTAATGTCATAAATCGAGTTTAGGAGTAAAGTTGGTTAGTGGAGAGAACATAATAATTTAGTACACAACAAAAAAAGTAAAAATCGGAATAAACCATTGTCTCTACATAATTAAAACCACCAGTTAAAGCTTCAGCCGTGTTACTTAGAAACTGTAATATTATATTACTTTCAAATTTGTGACCGAAAAAGGCGATTTGCGAGTTAACGAAAGGGATTGGAGAAAACCCGCTATTTTAAGTGATATAATTGTATTGTGAGGGTTAAATGATGCGGTAAATCGATTGTAATAGGTTAGAGAGGTGTAGCATTAGTTTAGGCATGATGAATACGGCCGTTTATGGCAGGAAAGGGCGTCAGGCAGACAGACACACTGAGCCAGAGCTCGCCGAGTAATAAGTACTTCAATACCTTGATTATTCAGTTAATATTTGATTTTCTTTGGTTATTAAGTGTTCTTATGGAACGGAATATATACTTGAGTGTACAATTGTGTGAAAGAACAACTTATTTCAACCACATTTACTTATAATTCACGTTTTACGAATAAAGCTGCACTAATTTATTCATAACTTTCTTAAAATACAAACATTTAAAAATCTGAAAAACTTCATTTCTAGAAATAAATCGAACTACATATTGACAAAGTCTCAGCCTTGTAACTCGAAAATTGCAAAAGTTAATGGACTTTCAAATTTGTGACTGAAAATTTCGATTCTTGGCTCAGGGGAGGCGAATTTGGAGAATCTGACACAAGTCCAGCAAAGAAAAAAGTATATAAAGAAAGTATAAAATGGTGCGGTAAATCCATTGGTGTAGGTTAGAATGCTGTAGCGTTATTTTGGGCGTGGTAATTTCGGGCGTTTTAGGCGTTTTTGAGTCACTCAGCCTGCGAGCCCCAGGACCAACGCGCGGGCTATACAACCCAGTTCAGTAGAGACGTTTAAATGCAACTCGGTTCTTTGTACTGTCAACATATCCCGCACTTTGTCAATATTTTATGGTTTATCACTTAAATATTTAAATTCATTATTTTTATGATCCGTACTTTACAGTAAGGTATTTTATATTATGTTGAATATTATGTACCTGTAAATATTTCTTAGTCGAATATTCTAATCGATTATTAACCCTTTGATGATTGTGGTGCATTTTGGCTATCATTAGTTGATTTTATACAGTTTAGGAAGGATCTATGGGAATTATGATGGTAAATACTGCCTCAATTTACCCTCTGACTTCCATAGACCCCTCCTAACCTCAATAAAATCGTCTGATAGCCAGAATAAACTGCCAAAACCTGGTCATAATCCTCAAGGTGTTAATCACGTGGGAGTTTCTATATTCTGTTTAATTTCATCTGACGGTAAATTGAATCCCTTAACAGCTAATTTATCGATACTAAATGGAAAAATATGAAGCCACTATGTCTCTGCATCCTATTAACCCTCTCCGACATATGACGCAATTTTGAGCCTATTAGGGATACTTTAAAGCCTTTATTACCATCAGGGTTTTTTACAAACCTTTATTTTAGTTACTTCAACCTCTGCAGTTGTCTTTGAGTTAGATGTGGGCAGAAAACTAATTTTGGAGAGGTAATTATAAGAGTGAGAGAACTCTATTTCTTATTGCTAATCTGGCAACCTCTGCGTCATATATGTCTGAAGGGGTTAAGACCAAGTTTATATAATTAGCACCATATTTCACTACAAAAATCTTCAAAGTAACTGAGAAATCTTGATGGGAATTTTGAAATTTACCGTCAGTTGAAGAGAAACAGGGACTAGATATGAGGAAGTTAGGTTAGAAAGGTGTAGCGTTAACCCTAGCAATACCGATGATATATTTTTGTTATTATTTCAGCTGCATTAAGACGATTTTCTTAAGTTTATGAAGGATATATGGTAACTAAAAGGATTAATTGAGATAATCTGTAGCCTTTTAATTGGTATACGTCCTTTTTAAGCTGATACGTCCTTTTTAAGCTGAATAAGATAATCTAATAGTTGCCAGAATATTATGAAAAAGACGTCACCAGTACTTAATGCATAAACATTATATTCCTATCCCGTACTGTGTAAATATTCCTTAGTCTCATATTCCTATTTTTTCTGATCTTTTTCAGGATTTGATTTGGTGTTTGCGTCCCACCTCCCCCACCGAACTATGGACTCGCCAGAAGCTACCAACACACTATCACTGAACTACCAACACCATCACTGAACTACCAACACACCAGAAGCTACCAACACACCATCACTGAACTACCAACACACCAGAAGCTACCAACACCATCACTGAACTACCAACACACCACAACCTACCAACACCATCACTGAACTACCAACACACCACAACCTACCAACACCATCACTGAACTACCAACACACCACAACCTACCAACACCATCACTGAACTACCAACACACCACAACCTACCAACTGTCTGGGGTAAGTTACTGATGCCCTTACTATACTATTAGCTCCTCCAGGATTATGACGCATTTTGATACTTTATTCTGGCTATCATTAAGCGATTTTATACAGCTTAGGAAGGATCTGTGGTTATTTAAAACGTAAAGACTATCTCAATTAACCCTCTTACTTTCATATACCCTTCTAATCTGTACAAAATCGTCTAATAATAGCCAGAATAAACTGTTGAAATGCGTCATAATCTTCAAAGGGTAAATATATGATAATATATATAAATTGTCCTGTTGTTATACTGTTCATATTTAAAAAGTAATCAGAAAGTATTTAGCTTCATCCTTTCATTATAATTGCTTGATAATTAACATCGTATTTCCTTGCTTAACTCTTGTAACTAAAATACTCAAATTGGAAACATTAAAAATCAGTATTTGCCTACTTGTTGTGAACAGTATAAGCAGAATAATATAGTTATATTTATGTATTTATTTAAAGATCCTAAATTAATGTTTTATTTCTTGTTTCCAGGATTGGAGTTGCCGCCTGTGGACTCTGCCGCCTGTGGACTCTACCGGTTGCCGCCTGTGGACTCTGCCGCCTGTGGACTCTGCCGCCTGTGGACTCTGCAGGTTGCTGCGAGAAACTGCCCACGCCACTACCATACAAGGGGAGTGATATTCCTGCTTTGTTTGTAGTCGTAGTATGTAGTCGTAGTATGTAGTCGTAGTATGTAGTCGTAGTGGTGGTGGTGGTGTAGGGTAGGTTAGGAGGGGAGGGTAGGTTAGGTTAGGTTGTAGTCGTAGTATGTAGTCGTAGTATGTAGTCGTAGTTCGTAGTTCGTAGTCGTAGTCGTAGTATGTAGTCGTAGTATGTAGTCGTAGTAGTAGTCGTAGTATGTAGTCGTAGTATGTAGTCGTAGTTCGTAGTCGTAGTAGTAGTCGTAGTATGTAGTCGTAGTATGTAGTCGTAGTAGTAGTCGTAGTCTGTAGTCGTAGTATGTAGTCGTAGTTGCATGGTATGAATGGTGTGTGTTAGGTTAGGCTAATCTATTTTTCCCTTTCAGATGAGATAGGTCTTATTACCTTTACTCTAATCTTTGCTATTTTTCTTATTACTTCACAGTTTTGTTGCTTTGATGATGTCCCCTCTCCCCCCCTTCTTCCCCGAGTTGGTTCCCTCCTCCAGCTTCAATATTTTGCTTTGCTTTAATTTCAATAATGATTGTATTTGCCTTAAATGTAACTTATGATATATTCTATCACTTGAATTCATAACTCTGTATTTGCTATTAACTTCACTTGATATAATATTGTTATATATCGTCTTTGTCACGCGAACTTTGCTTATTAAAAAAAAAAATAACTTCTATCTTTTATTGATCACTATATTATAAGCTATGACTTTTATAACTGATAAAAACTTAGAAAAATAGTTCTCAATTATAAATAAAGTTCCAATATATGGACTTAGAAACAAAAATAAATAAAATATGAAACTATACACATAATTATAAGAGAACTGAGAAAATATACTGAATATGAAAAGAACTTAGACAAAAAATAGTTCTCAATTATAAATTAAGTTCCAATATATGGACTTAGAAAATATACTGAATATGAAAAGAACTTAGAAAAACTATACTTGAATAACTTTAAGTAATAGTACTGTAATTATATATAACTTAAAAATATAATGAAGAGAACCAAGATAATTAACTTTAAAAAAACTTTACTTGAAAACTGACTATATAAACTTGTAATAACAGAAACATGTATAATGGATATTAAAAAGAATATATCGACTTAGTATTTTATTGATCAGTCAGACATACATTTGTATAATATCTTACAAAACACTGTACATACAGTATATAAACTTTCAATAAAAGGAGAAACAAATATAATGGATATTAAAAAGAATATATAGACTTAGTATTTTATTGATCAGAGTCGGACATACATTTTATATTATCTTACAAAAATCATACTTTTAATACTTAGTTATTTTTGTATTACCCTTACTGGTTTTATATATTTTATAACAAATGAACCAAGTTTTGCTTTTATATTACGTACCTAAAGTACTTTATACCGAACTTGGCTTTGTGACCATAGTATAACTTTTGGTTCACTACAGGATATGCCCATTGTGTACTGTAATTTTCTTTTTAAAGTACATCTTCATAGTCTATTAATTTTGCAATAACCATTGGGCTTTCGGCAATTTTTCATAGCCTTATTTTGAATTTTAAGCCCAATTTTCATTGGCAATGTAACTTGGCATTTTTTATCATTCTTAATCAATGATTTCCGTTTAACTTTTCAATAGCCAAGCTTTTAAGGAATACTTTTATAATCTTTCCAATGTTCTTAAGTGTTCGGTCCTTTTAATAATTACTTCTCAGGTTTAATCTAGTTCAGCTAAGTTCGCAAGTAGTCTACACCTGGACCATTTCCCTCCAGGCAGTACTGAAGTAAGCCTGTGTTAACTATCTAGTTTATAGCTCAACTCTAACCTATTTTGTTTATGAAGTAGTGTTTAATACTTTCGAAACTAGCGTGCAAACCTTTTGGAGAGCGGTTCGTTTTCAGAATTAGTTTCCCTGTTGTGTATGAGAATGTGTAGTACTAAGTAGGGATGTTGGTAAAATGATAAGTCAATTGGCATAGTGTATTGAAAGTGTGATGGAATTTGTGGATGTTGGCAGAGTACGTGATCAAAGTAGGGGAAGGATATATTCATTACGGGACTGATTAAGTGTGTGTGATTAGGTGTTAATAGTGTACGGTCAAATTAGGGGAAGGTAGTGATATGCAGATTAAATGGGTGTACGACTGTTGGCAAAGTAGTGTAGATTGTTGGCAAGGATAAGAGTACAATCATTGAACCTAAATGTTGGCAGTGTGATTTAGTGTGTTGGGAGTATTCAGTGGTCTTGGTAATTACGTAGTTTTAATTTAATCATTGAAGGTATAATGCAACTGGAGCCATGTACAATAAATAAGCATATGTGTTGGCAGTGACATTTGTTGAATTGGTAGGGTTATACGAGGTGTTGGTAGTGATATTTGATGTGTTGGCAGTGACATTGGGTGAGTTTTGGCAGTGATTTGGTGTGTTGGTAGTGTTTGGTGTTCTCGATATGACATGCGAGAGTCTATCAAAGTATTGCTTATGCCAAAGTTAATTTAAATCCTAAAGTCTTATCATGTGACTGGAGCTATGTACAAATTAGGATTCAATCTCTTATCCCCATGCATTTGTTTTTACTGGCCGTATCCCATATAACTTTTAATGTTATTTTAGGTTATGCATATATTTAAGTTTTATTAGGGTATGTTATGTAATTTGAAACTATTGTATATATGTAATTACTGGAGTCACTAAGATATATATTCCTGAACTACATCTGATCTATTCTTCCCATGTAACAGGTGTATATCTACCAATGTAACTATCATTATCTATCCCATGTAACTAATGCGATTTGCCTGCTTATCCCAAACCCATATAGCTCTTCCTACCTACCTCTCCAAGAATCTAGATATATTAGGTATTGAAAGTCATCCCTCTTCACCCAGACATTTTATTTGGTAGTTCGTTTCGTGAACTTACCGTTTCTATTCTCTGGCAATGTATTCCAATATTTCAAATTTGTATTTATAATAATTTGTAAAGTTTTCTTTAAATTTATCGAGGGTATTGGCGTGTAGTAATTGTTTAAACAAATTGTTCAATTCATTCCAAAATTTATATTAATTAATTTAAGTTAGATTTTAAGCCTTTAATGTGGGTTTAATTGGCTTTGCTATTCTTATGGATTTCAGTTTAATTTCAGTAATCGCTATCTACAAATATTTCTACGATATTGGATTACAATAATAATTCGTTTAATTTTTTTGCATTCAAAGTTAATATGAATAACCATCAGAAATATATAAGATTGATCTACAATATTGGATTACATCAACAGGTTGGAATCAATAGTCAAGACTCAAATATTTCTTCTTTATTTTTGTTTTAAACAAATAGGTGGTGTTGTCCATTGGTCCAGGGTCCTTAGTCTGGTCACAGCAACAAGTCATATCTGTAAAAAGATGAAAATATTGAGGCACCAGAAATACAGGAGTTTCACGGAGGGGGTCGGGGGTCCTGAGGGGGGTAAAGGGGGGGATCCTGAGGGGGTCTAGGTGGGGGTCCTGAGGGGGGTCTAGGTGGGGGTCCTGAGGGGGGAGGGGGGGGTCCTGAGGGGGTAGAAGGGGGGTCCTGAGGGGGTAGAAGGGGGGTCCTGAGGGGGTAGAAGGGGGGTCCTGAGGGGGTAGAAGGGGGTCCTGAGGGGGTAGAAGGGGGGTCCTGAGGGGGTAGAAGGGGGGGGTCCTGAGGGGGACCCAGGGGTTGGGTGGGGGCCCTGGAGAGGGTGGGGAAAGAGTCTCGGGAGGGTGGGGGGTTCTATTTTTGTCTTCTATATTAATATTTTTCGTTTAGTCTCCTACATAACCATCCCACACCCGCTACGAGTTTTTCCTTCCCTTCCCTGGTTGTTCATCCTATCCCCATCCCAGATAAATATTCTCTTCAGCCCTAGTCTGTTCTATTGTGCACACTAGTTCTATTCTGTATTCTGGCTAAATCTATTCTGTCCTCCCTCCTTCCCTGGTACATCAATACCCTCCCTGCAACACGACCCCAAACACACATAAGAAAAGTCAGTAATATATTTTTAATGTATATTTTATTGTCAGGAAGCAGTCAAGAAGTCGTCGGTGTCAAGTATGGGATATGAGCAGACAGTATAAAGAAGGAGAGACGGTAGGAGTAAAACAGATGCAGCAGACAGAAGAAAAGGCTAGGCACAGCAGAACGGGCCAACGACAGCAGAACGGGTGACAACAGACAGCAGAACGGGTGACAACAGACCGAGTATATCGACAACAGACCAGGAATTAACAATGAGGTAGGAGCGAGCTTGCTATGGTTGGTCAAACAAATTGATCTGTTTTGACTAATCTTTGTTTGGTATATTATCTGTCTTTATGAAGATGTTTATGTGTTAAATATAATTATATGGAGATATATTGAGTGAGCTGGAGTATTCAGTATGAAGTTGTAGGTATTCCATTTGAGTTGGTAGGTAGTGAAGTGTGAGCATAAATTGGCGGATGGTGAGGAGTCTAGTTATTGAATATGACTTTATTCAGGTCGAAAGGTGGGATTCAAACAAGATGTGGACAGACGAGAGCAAAGCGACGGTGATGTTCTATCAACGGCAACTATTGGACACACATCAACGACTACCACAGCATCAATGGACCCTTCAACAGTGGTGACTGAAAGATTGACAGCAACAGTGGAGCGAGAGAGGCACCATTGCAGCAAACAGCGACGATTCGGTGAGCAAAACTAAATATTGTTGTATGGGAAAAAGAAGTCAGTCAGCCAGTACCTAACTTCATTAATAAGTCAAGGGGAACAAGAGGCCCCTAAGAAAAGAAAAGACATAGGAGATATAAAACAGTGTGCCCATCAGAGTAGGCCACCCTTCATTCACTCTTTGATATATTCCAAATCAGTGCATCAACTTTATGATTGACATTTTACTTTACAATTACAGTATACAGTAGATCTGTATTAATGGAATTATGAAAGCTAAAACAAATAATTAGTAACAGATTAAATTTGTTATTCATTAACCAATTAAATTTATTAACTAGTTAAATCAGGTAGTAAATTCTAAATTATACCAAGTTATTGTAAATGGCTTATATTGTTAATGCAATTATTGATACTATTATTCAAGACTTGGGGTAAACGCTGGAGAATAATGGTTAAAGTTTAAATTTACTCTTCTAACAGGATTATATAACACTTTCTTGTAGAAGTTAAGTGATCCCTGAACACATTTATTTTATCACACTAAGAGCAAAACTATGCCAGCTGTAGAACAAATTTATCAAAGACTTTAATATCGGTTGTCAATATTTACCTAAACAAATGGACCTTGTAAGTAAAGCATTAAGACTGCTATTATTCTAAAGACAGGAGTCATAGGTCTAAAGTTATATCCGTTGTACGAATAGGCTTGAATACCTTTAAAGTAATCATAAAGAGATAATCCAATTTACAGTACAACAATTTACGCTTTTGAATATTTATCACTAGGTATGTAGGCTTGACGTTAAGTAATTCTATAACTAATACAAATAATTAGAAGTACTTAGCCATAGAGAGACTGATAATTGAAGATGTATTGTTCGGATTATGGGGATAACTGCTTAAAACGAGGCATAAGTGCTCATAAAAAAAACTATCTAAAAGCTTACAGAGTCCACCTAGGATTAACATTAACAAATCAAACTTTGGATGGACCTTGGTAACAATTGTGTAATAGATGCCCTGTTCGTAGTAGTCAGTGAACATTGGGACAGTATCTGACATTATGAGCAGCCTGTTTTACATATTACAGTAGAGGCCTATATTATGGTTCTTTAGTATTTTCAATTGATTTGATAGTTATATGTTTATCTGGGGTTACTTTGGACACTAGGTTAAACCGATTTCGAATTTACTCAAAGCTGGTCTATGATAATCTTCATCTACAGTGGCATTTATAACTATCTCACAGGGTAAAACAACATTTAGTGTGTTATATTGGTCACATTGATACAAGTGAATGCAGTTATATAGTAGATTCAAATAATTATATTTTCTTAGTCTCCAGTGTTTTCCATAACTTATATAAAACTTACTGTATTTAAAGACTAAAGTGACTACATATTAATATTAACAACGGTACAGTCAATATAAATAGTTCGCCGACACTTATAGGACTTTAAACCAACCTTACTAGTCACAGGCTATTGAAAGCACATGAGAACTGTCAACGGAAAGTGTATAATAACTTACTATTTTAGTTTTGACTAACTAGCAGCATTTTTTATATATCCAACTTAAGGGAACATTCGTACATTTGGCAACACTTATATTATAATAAAACTTTATGAATTTATAGAACGTATGCAAAGGAATAATATTTTTGTCTTGAGAATCTACCTTTTAGAAGCATATTGATATTGCTAAATCCATCTAAGGATAGAAAGGTACCGAGTTGGAATCCCGTGAGGACTATATTCTTTCATTAGTGTATTCAAGTGCATTGGGGTTTGTAGTTGATTAATGTTAAAACGGGGTGTTACTTAACTTTATTTATATCTAATAATCAAGGGAAGGTCGATCTATATACAACTACTGTATCATATCTAGTTTATAGTCTAGTCAATCAAACCAATTTTTATATACTCAAGACCCCTCCTGGGAAAGTCCCACTACAAGATGGCCAAGGCAAATATTCCTCAAGGTTACTTTAACAGACATAACTTCTCAGGATCTTTGAAGAGCTACGTAATGTGAGGACTATTTAATCAGATGTGGAAAACGAATTCAGTAATAGTCTTAACAATCATTAATTGTTATTATAATTTTACCCAACTCCATAACCCATTGAAGCAGAGGACCCAAATGTTTTTTTTTATCATAGCTACCTCCAGACGATTTTAGTTAACTTTAAAAATAACTTGTCAAGAGTTTGAGGGTTAATTTGGATAATCTTAAGCTCCTTTGATTCCCCGAGTTTAGTAAATACCGGTCAGTAATTTTGTTTTTGGTTATACTGTCACTATGATTATTTACTTTATTATGGGTACCCATAGACAATTTTACTCAGTTTAGAAAGACCAGTTTGATTCTAAGGGTATATGTAATATGTACCCCATTGATTCCTTGTGGTCTTTAACCGATCGATATCTTCGCTTGAAAGCCAGAATATCTAAGTTTGACCTCATCAAACTTAATGCTTTCAATGAAATTACGCCAAATTAAGTTATACGTTTGCTACCTCGATTTTCTACAACCCAGGAAAGACCAGTCAGAGTAAGATGATTAATTTACATATTTGCTAGCCCTTTCATTCTCAGTAGTTCTTCCAAAGCTAATTAAGCAATTATCTGGCAGCATTGACCAAGAAATAGTCGCACGATTATAAGTCAAATATTCTTAATTCAATTACAATTAACATGTAATCCCCAATTTACTTTGACCACTTTCCTTTGTTTTTATCACTACCATTTGTTTCAATTACTTGTGATAAATACTAGGAATTTCTAGTGTCATAAGCACCAGTTCTCCACACGAGTTAATTCAGTAGCGCTCACATTACTTATATGTATATATATATTAAAGTTTAGTTCCTTAATTCACGATAAATTCTTCAGTACCTTTAGCTCTAAATCAATGCCTCTACTTAAATTGTCATCCTAAAATGAATACTGACAACAAAATATGGTAGAATTTCGAAGAAAATGTATTGCAATATATTTAAAACTATGTTCAATAAATATACACATTACTAAATCACAAGCATCTCTGCCTACCTATAGTGAACCGAGTTTAGTTAATTAAGCCAGTTTTCACCATTTACCCATTTCCTAAACATTTCAGTTTGGAAAGTATCTGTTGCATACTATATAAACGGTGTTGCCATTTGTACGAAATCATTTTAAATTAGTTAGATAAAGCTGCAGCCTATATCTTGTCCACCACTTATGATAGTCTATGGAATATTTTGAAGTTTATTAGGTATTACTAAACTAGTCTACTTAAGCCAATTTGTCATTCATTTTTTTTTTGGCCAATGTAGGTTAAGTATATTATTATTATAGTCTTATAATAGTTTAACCAAAGAGTTTTGACAAATTAAAGTTATACAAGTTAGCTTCGATATTACATTATTCACACATTTAAAAAAAAACACTACATAGTAAGAACTGAATTGAAAGTTACCAAATCCCATTTTGAGAATTGTGATAGTGAACATTTCTAAATTAAATGTTAGGATTATGGGATATCGTTGACCAGTTCCAATGATATTTTAAACTGTAGCCAGCAAAATTAATCCTACTTTGGGGGATAAGGAACAACAGTTTAAATATTTAGGATTTATAAAGGCTACGTCCACGAAGACAAAAGTCAGCCGCCTGTGTGTACTCTAGGAGAATTATTCTTCAGGCCAAAAGGGCATTAATTCAGTATCCATAGCTAGCCTATTGGTCAAATTTAAGACACGAATAATTAAAACTGACTTTATATGGTCCTTGTCCCAATTTTGGTTTGTTTAGTTTGCAAGTTTTAAATTTTAATTTATAGAACAAACTTCAAAATATTACATTGCATAGACTTTCAGAATAGATCGTATTAAAACATTTTAGTAACAGACCCAATTACAGTTGTGGTTGATGAGTTGTTGGTCCACGATTCCCACCATCCGTCTGTTGTCCCCCTCAGGCTGGACGTCTATCATACATCTGAAACATTAGGTTAGTATTAGTTAACATCCTGATGCATAACGCTAATAACTATAGTCACCACTGCATTAAGGCCTTTTTCTGGACCCCTTCGTCCTAATGTTTAGCTCGGTTTGAGATTCTATGACTGTCTACTATTCGTGTTGACTATTACAAGACTTTTGCCCCAATTTGTCAATTTTATGACTTGTCATGCCATTTGAATAGCTAATTTTTCCTCGCGAAGGATAGCAAGCATGTAATTTTGGAAGAAACTGCCTTCGACCGGGATATTTTTCTACCGAAAAATGTACACATTTATCTCGAAGGGGGGTCTTGATGGAAGTCTAGGGAGCAAACTAAAAACCTCCCCTTAACCCGTGATGTTGAGCAACTAGTGAACCCTCTATCGTATTGTCCAAGGTTCAGGTTTTAGTAACTATACACAAGCCTGCAGTAATAAGGGGTATCAATTTTAGAACCTTTATTATTGAAATTATCTGCAGTGTAGTTTATGAATATATACTTCTGAATTTGTTAAAGCAAGGGGGAGATTGTAATGCAGTGGCAGGTACTGTTATTGACCCTTCATGATTTTTGGGGGGATACTTAAACTCCTTTGTGACCATCAGGGGTGTTTAGAAACTTTGTTTAGTTACTTCAACCTCTGCAGTTGTCTTTGAGTGAGTGGTGGGCATTAAACTAATTTTTGAGAGGTAATTATAAGATCGAGAGAACTATTTCTTAATACAAATAAGGAATTTGTAATGAACCCTATGTTTTAGCATTAATACAGTATATGGAACATCAGAATTTGTTTTAGAGGAACAAGCCCTAAATACACAACTTAAAAAACTTAGGTGTTGATATAATTACTATATGGGATAGGCTAAGGGAACTTAAGAGACAAATATACACATGTTAACCTAACCTTTTAATATTGTTAAAGAGAGATGAGTCATTTTTCTGGTCCCCCTTCATGTTTAGCCCCATTACTTTGCCGATTATAAGACGTTCAGCCCATTACTTGGCGATTTTAAGACCTTTCAACCTATTTGTTTTTATCAAGACCTTTCGTGCTATTTGGGAGACTAATTTTCCTGGCGAGTGATACCAAGCCTGTGATGTAGGAGGAACCGGCCTTCGGCCTGGACAATTTTCTACCGAAAAGTTTACAAATTTGTCTAAGGGGGATCTTGGGGATGTTTTTTTTAAGATTGATGGATGTCTAGGGAGGAAACAAATTTACAAATAATTAAATCTATATACCGTACCAATAAATAAACCATTAGCCATTAACCTATTGTTGTGTTCTTACCCTAGTTTGTTGGTGAAGATGGTTAAGGCTCCGTTTGTGTCTCCCTCCGCCGAGCCTCAACTGTACTGTACAGGGCTCACATCCCTCACATCTGTTAGAAAATCAAATATTAATATTACAGCTTAAGGAATTGACCACTTGCGAGTTTCAAGCTATAAGGAAGTTTGAGTTTTTTATATCGACATTTAGCAGAATTAAGAGTTAAAATAGGAGTTGTATTGCATAATTATATAAACACACAAAACCAAATTCACCGTACTTTCTATCCATCAAAAACCTACATTACATTACTGCATTTCTGTTTAATAAGTTTGTATACGGCCCAAACTTCCTTATAGCCGGAAACTCACAAGTGGTCAATTAGGCCAATATTTCTGATATAATGCAGATTTTCAAAATTTATCAATTCATAAATATTTTTGCAACAAAAAAACATTTATCTCAACCATAGTCAAGGTGGTCGTGATGCCTGGAGTATCGGGTCGTCTTGGGTTGGGCAGGGTCGGGTAAGATCGCGACGGTCCTCCCATCTCTAACCTGTTGGGAAGATTTAAAGTTATATTAGTCACAGTTTCTCTGGCATACCTTATTTCACCGTTGTTCCTCTTCCGTCGGGCCATCCAGCTCATTCCTATTGATAAAATATTTAATTATTACAGGAGCGCCGTTCTGCCAGCCACAACATCGGGTCTGCAAATCAGCCACAACATCGGGTCTGCAAATCAGCCACAACATCGGGTCTGCAAATCGGCCACAGCGAGTCTGCAAGCTGTCACATCGGGTCTGCAAGCCGCCACATCATCTGAAAACTTGCAACCTTCACAACCAACGAACAGACGACCAGAAATGCACCGGCCGGATTTCAACCAAACTCCAAACTATTGTAGCCTTGTACTAACTAAATCTAACGAACTAACTAAGCTTCTACCCAAGCCTCTAACAGACTACTAACCAACCTCCTCAGGGAACCGAATAGAGCAACACCTAACCAATACTAACCTAAAACAGACTCCTACCTATACCTACCCCTTAAACTAACTAGAGCTCCCCCCCCCCCCCCCTCAGCATCCCTACCAGAAACTTTTTCTATTTCGAAGCCAACGACGATAGGAGAAAAAGATTAGTGCATGGATTAATTATATTATATTTCATTATAAAAAAATTATGTTTAAGTTATTGGAAATATTATAGTTATAGCAAATTTAAAACAAATATATATACCAGATTTATTTTATATATAAATTATTGCAAAACAATAAGTATATCATTTACACTGAAATGTATTAAAATAGAATCTTACCTTAAATTTGCCGCCTATCTAATATAATGTCTATACACATGTTAGTAGAAGGGAGGTGGTTTAGGTGGTGACAAGGACAGTGGAAGGAATGGGGGAGGGGGGGGGGGGGAGGATGGTAAAGATTAAAGGGAAGTTTGCTCCGGCCCCTTTCTCCCTCATGCTTAGCCCAGGTTATTTTGAGACGAAGACTTTCACCTAGTTTGGCACTAAAGACCTGTGCCATATAGCGATCTATTTTGTTCCTGGCGAGCGCTAGCGAGCCTGAAATTAATGAGAAACTGGCCTTATTATTAGTATTTTTATTATTATTATTATTATTATTATTATTATTATTATTATTTCGGCTGGTACATTTTTCTATCGAAAAATGTAAAAAATTATCTCTAAGGGGGGTCTTCGAGGTATTTTATTTAAGCTTGACTGAAGGTCTTGGGACGAAAAAAATATATATATACAAAATCAAAATAAAACTTCCCTTTACAGAGAACACAGTGGGAAAGGATGGTTAGGATTAAAGGATATTGTTGCAGTGGTGGTGGTAGTGGGTAAACTGGTTGAGTGATCTGGTTGGAGTTTCAATCACCGTTCGACATCTGTAAAGAAAGAAAAATACCTTTTAAAATATATCTCAATCAGCCAAGTATACTGTATATAATTTGGGTAAAAATTAAGAGACTCAGGACAGCCTTTTTACCTAACCTAACAAAACGACAAAAATAACGGTCTCTTCAATTTTTACCATAATTTGTTTGTGTTAGCATTATTATGGGTGTATATTTAGAAACTGTCTTTTTCCCAGTGCGTAATGCATAGTGCGCGGAATTTCGATGTGAGTGTCCTAGGTTCGAGTCCTCGGAGTGCCACATGTATTTGTTGATTTCATTGAGTTTAAATGTTTAGTTGGTTGGTGGAAAAAAACATAATTGATAGATCTTGCCTTGTTTATTAGATATATCTTTCGATCTTGAGATGGGTTTATCAATACTCATGTGTGTATAATCCTGTGTAGCGGGTGGACATGTATTTATACCTCAAAAATTTGGTAAAGTTTTAATATATTTTTAAGTTTTACATTCATAAATAGTCTACTAATATACTAGGTTAGGTTAGGTTTTGGTTAGGTTAAAGATATTGTTCAATGTTTCTTAGTAAATAGGCATCTCAAAAACAGTTCTACCCGCTACACAGGATCTTACCCTAATGTGCTTCCAAAAAGGTATATTCTCTCACTTTAATTATTCCTTTGTATACTTTCTTTAAATTCATAAGTTGGTTGGTGTTAAACACATAATTCTGGCTAGCATTAGACGATTACATGTACAGTGGCGCTAATAAGTGATGTGTCGGCACCAAACAGGGTTTGATCAATAATTGGTATCCGCAATATCTAAGCTTCATTTCTTCATATCGAGTGAAATATACAAACATGTTCCTACACTTACCCACCCTATTCAACATCTGACTGACATTAATACAGCACAGAACAAGCCAAACTTAATGACAGCTGGGAAATTACTTATTAGCGCGACTGTACTTCAAAAAAGACTTAGGAATTAAAGGGATAAACCTATCTTTAAAAATCCTTATGGGGAGATTGGTAGTTTTTCTAGACCCCCTTCTCCCTCATGTTTAGCCCTATTAGTTCTCAGATCTTATAAGTTTATCACATTAATTTGATTTTTTATTTTACCTTTCACCATGTCTGTCAATATTTAGACCTTTCGTGCCATTTAGGTGTCAAATTTATTTCCTGGCTAGCGATCGCGAGCCTGTAATGTGTGCAGGAACCGGCCTTCGGCCGTGACATTTTTCTATCGAAAAATGTACAAATTTAATTCTAATGGACGTTTTTTAAAGTTTGGAGGTCTAGGGAGGAAAAAAAAACAAATATGACAAAATCGACCAAGAAATTCGATTTTCATTAGACTCTTCCCCTTTCATTATATTGTGTGTATAGGTTATTCTTAGGTGGCCGTAAATTGACATGTCTCGGCACCAAGTATATTTTGATTAATAATTGGTATCCGCAATATCTAAGCTTAATTTCTTCATATCGAGTGCAATATACATACATGTTCCTACACTTACCCACCCAATTCAACATCTGGCAGACACTAATACAGACAGATAGAGCGAGCTAAACTAAATGGCAGCCGGGACATAACTTATTAGCGCGACCGTACCTATCTTGATTATGCAGCGAAGATTTGGTAGCTAAGCATGTTAATGATAAAAACCTTAAGCATTATTATGATCCAGAAGCATTGAGTACTTTCAAAATGGCATTAATTATCGATAACAAACTTTAAAGTCAGAAATTGTTTAACATTAGCAACATTCAAAGTAGATAGATTGGAAGAGCTAAATGCACTATGAAGAAGTAATCCATAGTCTTATATTTCGGCCAGCGGTAAATTGTCATGCTCCCGTGTTCACTACCCGACAATTAAGATGTTAAAAGCAAAATATGTTAACCCCTTCATTACCAGTGCCGTCATTTTAGCTTTTTATGGCTACTACTAGAAGATTTTATTCAGCTTAAAAAGGGCCTCCATGAATTAATAGGCTTTGAACCATCTCACTTAACCCTGTTTACTGCCCCAGATCCTCCTTAAACTGCACATATTCGTCTAAATATAGCTTGGATAAAATTCTAAGAGGTCGCCGGTACAGCAGGGGTTAATTATGATAACTAGGTATTAATAGTATGCAAATCCACAACGAAGGCGCTAAGCATTGGTAATTTAGCGGCACAGGAATTTAATTTTCCGCCAGGTGCAAAATTAAACTGGCCTTACCTTGTAATAATATAACCTGCCGTGTGGTTAATGGAGGCCCTGTGAGAGCACGGCCATCTTTTTCCTTGGCCGCCATTTTGTTGTCAATTATCAAACAACGGGGCGAGATTTAATTTGTGTAAATTGTATCCATGGAGTAAACTATATATCCTGTACCAGTATTACCGAATGTTTGTTATGGGTGTGGAATCTATGGATATATTGGAGTGTAATGAGAGGATAATGACACCCAGTGGTTACCAAAATGGCGGAGGTTGGCCGACATGTTACCAGCCCCAAATAACTGCCTTGTTTGTTGTATTTTCAGCATTTCACTGAACTACTGTATATTAAAATTAACTCCGTATATTCCATTTTAGCCTCTAACCTATTATATCATTCGATAAAACATGAGTATTGACTGATAAATGCTAGATCAAAAGATCGCATATTATGCTAAGTGGATGAAACCAGAGTCCTAACCCACTATTTCGTAACTATTCCTAAATAACTTGTCAATAAAACAATGAATATGCCCATTTATGCAATAGTGTAGTATTATAATGGGGAAAAAATATGCATATGCCAATGTCTTATCATCGTGTTTGGTGCTAAGTGTATAATCTGACACAAATATTATGACTTTCTTTAACCTTAAACTTGCAATTATCGGGTACTTAATAGATTTAGTGCATTATACAGACGATAATTGACCCCGGAAGTGACAACCTGCCGGCTTCCTAAGTTTCACTCGGTCGCCATATTGTTTGCTCAACCCGCCTGGTTAACTCACCGGCTTTCATCATTAATTTCTCTTAAATCTAATGAAAAACACGAAACATTAGGAAACCAATGATTCAGGCACCTGGCGCAAAGTCACGGACATCGGAAATTAGGGCAAGTCACTAAATTAAAAACTTAAAAAGATGGCTAAAAATGGAGAATATAAGGGGGAATATTGGACTTACTTGTTGTCAGGTCGATGGCTGGAAATCAAATGGCAAGGGCGGTGTAAAGTACTCACCAAATCACAACTGCATACTTGGCAACCTTTTACAGTGTTGCCACATCTCCAAACCTAGTCACGAAAATCATTAATATATGCTTAAATAACGGTTTATGATGAAAATTAAGATACGTAGGTTATGTAGTTTTGTGCGCTGAATTCAACTACATAGATGAAATGTTGATTGAATGCCTGTATATGCGATAATTCAACGATTTTTGTTAGTGCGACGTTGCCACTTTTCCGAAATGCCCCCAGGGCAAATTCGCTGAATTTTCTCGTCGCTCCACGACTCCTGGCCGAGAAATTTGCAGATACAGTTGGCCCCAAAAGTTTGATACCACTTTGTTTTTGTTTTATGAACGGACCAATAGGCCTACTACACTTTAATCATTAGTATGGTTTATTATACAGTAGCTTGGCTTGAATAAATAAATACAGTCGGCCTCAAAAGTTTGGTCCTTTTTTTTTTTTTTTTGTATGGAAGGACATTTCCCTAGATGTAAAGCCTTTGTATATATTTAAACGTGCTTATTTTATCTGACTATACTTTATTAGAATCATAGGTATTAGTATAGTGCCTAGTTACTTAATAATGGCTATCTTTAGCGCTTAAATGTGTGATATAAGAGTGTGATGATCTGTCTCTCAGCTGCCTCACCTCGCTAAAACTGACAACCCCTACCCCCTCCCACTCTAGCTCTCTCTCTATCTATATATCTATCCATCTGTCTATCTATCTATATATCTGGCTATCTATCTATATATATATTTTATGTATATACTTTATAAATAAATAAATATTGATCGTATTTGTCATATCCTAATTATTTGTTTTTATTCATAACAGATAAGCTATTTATTTGACAGTTTATTCTGGCTATCATTAGACGATATTATCTAGCTTCGGAAGGGTCTGTCGAAATTAAAGAGGTAGAGACTATCTTAATCAACCATCTGACTTACATACACCCTTCTTAATCTAAATAAAATCGTTTAATAATAGCCAGATTATACTATCAAAACGCATCATAATCCTTAAGGGGTTAATTTATACACTATATAACCAAACATATAATGGGTTCAATGATAAAAAAGATACAATTGTCACTTTTTATTTTCATATCTACAATAGTTTTGGTACACGTTATAGAAGCATATATCAAATGGGTTGGGTGTGAAAGGAATCTGCCTTGTATGGACCAATCGGCTTTCTGCAGGTTCCCGTTTTCTTTTCTTATGTACACTCGGATACCATAGTCTCTAGCCCACCCCACTCTGGCAAAAGGTGAGGCCAGGACCCTTTCTGGACGGCGGCCCACAGTGATGGTGAGGGGTGGGGTTTGAGAGAGAGGGCAACACACTAACGAGCACAGTGTGAAGCATTTGAAAACTTCGAATCCTGTCCCAAATGCTTCACGCTGTGTTCGTGTGTGCGTTTCTCTCTCTCCCAAACCTCAGCCGTAACTATCACTGTGGGCCACCGTCCAGAAAGGGTCTGGTCTCACCTCGTGCCAGAGTGGTGTGGGCTAGAGACTATGGTATCCGAGTGTACCCATATTTGAGATGCATTTATTTATGATAATGGTATTGGGTGGGAGGAAGGGCGCCGGCTGACAAAAGGTGCATGAAGGCGATTCATTAGTTTCCACCCCTTCGGGTATCAAGACGTCTGGCAATAGATATATAGATATTTTCGACAGTTGGGTAACCCCATCCACGACCTCACCAAAGGGAGCTTGTGAACGGACAGTCGGGCCCCACAGAGCTGAGGCCAGTTATGTCACGGAGCGGATGAACCATCTCTCCCCCACCCCCACCCCATAGGCCATAGCGTATGATTGATTCTAGGGACCTTTGAACAAAAAAGGAGTTGCTCGCTTTCTGATTGGTTTGAAAGTTAAAACGTTTTGTCTGACGTCACAGATTGCGCTCTGGTTTAAAATAAAAATTATTGTGCTGCACCCGTAGATTTATGTGCAAGGTGGCGGTCCCTATACTATCTGTCACCCCAACACACCTTGCTAACACCAGAGCCGCCCTCTACAGGACCCAAATATATCCTTCTTCTACAA
>CM064488.1:49058865-49223865 GCA_032716605.1 Paralithodes platypus
TGTGCCTAGCCTTTTTCTGTTGGTCTGCCTGGCATACTGCTTTACTCCTACCGTTTGTCCTTCTTGATACGGTCTGCTCATATCCCTTACTTGACACCGACGACTTCCTGACAATAAAATATACATTACAAATATATTCCTGACTTTTCTTATGTGTGTTTGGGGGCGTGTTTCAGGGAGGGTATTGATGTACCAGGGAAGGAGGGAGGATAATAGATTTAGCCAGAATACAGAATAGGACTAGTGTGCACAATAGAAGAGAATAGAACAAACTAGGGCTGAAGGGAAGGTCTATCTGGGATGGGGATAGGATGAACTACCAGGGAAGGGAAAGGGAAAAACTCGTAGCGGGTGTGGAATGGTTATATAGGAGACTGAACGAAAAATATTAATATATAACAAAATACTAGAACCCCCCCCCAGACCCCCCCCCCCCCCCCCCATCCTACCCCTGGACCCCCATCCTACCCCTGGTACCCCCACCCAACCCCTTGGTCCCCTCAGGACCCCCCCCCCTCTACCCCCTCAGCGACCCCCCCCCCCCTCTACCCCCTCAGGACCCCCCTCACCCCCTCAGGACCCCCCTCTACCCCCTTACCCTCCCCCCTCAGGACCCCCCTCCCCCCTCAGGAGTACCCCCTTAGGAACCCCACCTCGACCCCTCGACCCCCCTCAGGACCCTTCCCCCCCCCCCCCTTTACCCCCCTCAGGACCCCCCCCCCCCCCCCTGCAACATCTGTATTTCTGGTGCCTCAATATTTTAATCTTTTTACAGATGTGATGTGTTGCTGCAACCAGACTGAGGACCCTGGACCAATGGACAACGCTACCTTAATAAAAAGAAAATATTTTAATCTTGACTATTTATTCCAACCTGTTGATGTAATCCAATATTGTAGATAAATCATATATATTTCTGATGGTTATCATTATTAACTTTGAATGCAAAAAATTAAACTAATTATTATTGTAATCCAATATCGCAGAAATATTTTTGGATAACGATTACTGAAATTAAACTGAAATCAATTAGAATAGCAAAGCCAATTAAACTAATATTAAAGGCTTAACATCCAACTTAAATTAATTAATCTTTAATTTGTTAATGAATAGAACAAACTATTACTACACGCCAATACCCTCGATAAATTGAAAGAAAACTTTACAAATTATTATAAATACAAATTTGAAATATTGGAATACATTGCCAGATAATAGAAACGGTAAGTTCACGAAACGAACTACAAAATAAAATGTCTGGGTGAGGGTGAGGAGGGATGACTTTCAATACCTAATATATCTAGATTCTTGGAGAGGTAGGTAGGAAGAGCTACATGGGTTTGGGATAAGCAGGCAAATAGCAATAGTTACATGGGATAGATTATGATAGTTACATTGGTAGATATACACCTGTTACATGGGAAGAATAGATCAGTAGATATATGGTTCAGGAATATATAGCTTAGTGACCCCAGTAATTACATATATACAATAGCTTACAATTACATAAAACATCCTAATAATACTTAAAATATATACATTACCTAAAATTACCTACTAAAATTACCTAACTGTCTTCGTGGTGCGATGCATAAGGTGATTTTGGCATCCTGGATTCGAATCCACGGACTGCCACTTTGTAAATTCATTAACTTTAGGAGTATAGTTGGTTGTTGGAAAGGAAATAAATAAACATGAACAGTTCTATGGGATACGGCCAGTAAAAACAAATGCATGGGGATACGAGAGATTGAATCCTAACTTTGGCACATAGCTCCAGTCACATAACTTTAGGATATCAATTAGCTTTGGCATAGGCAATACTTTGATAGACTACAACATGTCATACTGTGAACACTGAACATTACCAACACAACAAATAATAGAACACGGCAAATAACTGCCAAAACACCAATGCCACTGTCAACACAAAGTACACTACCAACAGACCTAATTTCACTGCCCAACTCATCAAATTTAACTGCCAACACATCAAATTTCACTGTCAACACTTCAAATAAACTACCAATTCACCACATTTCACTGCCACACACATGCTTATTTATTGAATAGCTCCAGTTGCATTATACCTAAACATACACTTACTCAAATAATGAATATATCTCTACCCTACGTTCATCACGTACTATGCCCAGCATTCACAAATATCACACTTCCAATACACACTAATCACAATGCCAACCGACTTTCTCATTTTGCCAACATCCCTACTCCACTTAACACTACTACATCACACCACAGGAAGAAAAGCTTGCAATAATTCGGAGCCCCAACCTCCCCCCAAAAGCTGCCCACTAGCTAGTGTCAAAATTATTCCACACTTCATAAAGAGAATAGGCTAGAATTAGGCTATAAACTAGTAGATAGTCAACATTATTATTAAAACACCGGCTTACCTCAGTACTGCCTGGTGGGAGAGGGAGATAGTCTGAGGTCTAGACTAACTTATGAACTAGATTGAACCTGAGAAGAATTATATATAGACCGCACACTTAAGAACATTGAAAAAAATATAATAGTATTACTTAACAGCTTGGCTATTAAACAAAAGTTAAACTGAAATCAATGATTAAGAATTATAAAAAATGCCAACTGCATTGCCAATGAAATCGGCTTAAAATTTAAAATAAATCTATATGAAAAATTCCCGAAAGCCCAATGGTTATTGGAAAATTAATAATTATAAAGATGTACTTAAAGAAAATTACTGTACATATATATATATTGGGCAAATAATGTAGTGAACCAAAAGTTATACTATGGTCACAAAGCAAGTTCGGTATAAAGTACTTTAGGTACGTAATATAAAAGCAAAACTTTGTTCATTATTTTGTTTAAGATATATAAAACCAGTAAGGGTAATACAAAAATAACTAAGTATTAAAATTATATGATTTTTGTATGATATAAAAATGTATGTCCGACTCTGATCAATAAAATACTAAGTCGATATATTCTTTTTAATATCCATTATATTTTTGTTTCTCCTGTTATTTAAAGTTTATATACTGTATGTACAGTGTTTTGTAAGATATTATACAAATGTATGTCTGACTGATCAATAAAATACTAAGTCGATATATTCTTTCTAATATCCATTATAAATTTGTTTGTTATTACAAGTTAATTATATTTTTAAGTTATATATAATTATTACTTTTAAGTTATTCAAGTATAGTTTTTCTAAGTTCTTTTCATATTCAATATATTTTCTAAGTCCATATATTGGAACTTAATTTATAATTGAGAACTATTTTGTTCTAAGTTCTCTTCATATTCAGTATTTTCTCAGTTCTCTTATATGTGTATAGTTTCATATTTTATTTATTTTTGTTTCTAAGTCCATATATTGGAATTTTATTTATAATTGAGAACTAGAGTTTTTCTAAGTTAATTGTTTTATTTTATAAGTTCTCTTTTCATTTATTTTTTCTAAGTCCATATATTGGAACTTTATTTATAATTGAGAACTATTTTAAGTTTTTATCAGTTATAAAAGTCATAGTGATCAATAAAAGATAGAAGTTAGTTGTTTTTTTATTAAGCAAAGTTCGCGTGACAAAGACGATATATAAACAATATTATATCAAGTGAAGTTAATAGCAAATACAGAGTTATGAATTCAAGTGATAGAATATATCATAAGTTACATTTAAGGCAAATACAATCATTATTGAAATTAAAGCAAAGCAAAATATGAAGCTGAAGGAGGGAACCAACTCGGGGAAGAAGGGGGGGAGAGGGACATCATCAAAGCAACAAAACTGTGAAGTAATAAGAAAAATAGCAAAGATTAGAGTAAAGGTAATAAAACCTATCTGATCTGAAAGGGAAAAATAAATTAGCCTAACCTAACACACACCATTCATACCATGCAACTACGACTACTTACTACGACTACATACTACGACTACTTACTACGACTACTTACTACGACTACTTACTACGACTACTTACTACGACTACTTACTACGACTACAAACTACGACTACTAACTACGACTACTTACTACGACTACATACTACGACTACGAACTACGACTACTCCTAACCTACCCTCCCCTCCTAACCTACCCTCCTAAGCTAACCACCACCACTACGACTACATACTACAACTAACTACTACTAACTACATCTAACTACAACTAACTACAAACAAAACACAACTATCACTCCCCTTGAATCGTAGTGGTGTGGGCAGTCTCTAGCAGCGGCGGTAGAGTCCTAAGGCAGCAACCGGCAGAGTCCACAGGCAGCAGAGTCCACAGGCAGCAGAGTCCACAGGCAGCAGAGTCCACAGGCAGCAGAGTCCACAGGCAGCAGAGTCCACGGGCAGCCACCCCAATCCTGAGAAACAAAACATTAATTTGGGCAATAGATTGACGAGCGCTGAGATCATATATAATAAATTAAACAATACTATGTTCACGACAAGTAGGCCAGTAATTAGTTTTGTCTTTGAATGTTCAACAGTTACATTAACATATGGAAATAAGATACCGGTACTAATTATTCAGCGACGATTATGATGCATATTTCTAGTAAACTTTTTAACTTTCAAATTGTGGAAATAAAAAATGATTATTGGCCTATGTGTCATGTACAGAGTATAATGAGTTGGGTAGTAACTCACCCCAGACAGTTCGTAGGTTGTGGTGGCAGAGTCCATAGTTAGGGGATGGTGTTGGTAGCTTGTGGTGTGTTGGTAGAGTCCATAGTTGTTGGCAGTCTCGTAGAGCTGGCAGAGTTCACAAGCAGATCCTGAAAACAAGAAACAATACATTAATTTGGGCAATAGATTACCAAGATGAGAGCTCACATAAATCATAAATAAAACTACTATTTTTCACAAATGGAATGTTTTTCAGATAATGAGAGGTAAGCAACGAAATACAATGATAATTATCAAGCATCAATAATGAAAGGAATAGTTATAAACTTTCTGATTATGTCTAATTATCAATAATATTGCGGGATATGTTAACAGTACAAAAGAACCGAGTTGCATTAAACGTCTCTACTGAACTGGGTTGTATAGAAAACGGTAGTGCGCGCGTTGGTCGTGGGGCTGGCTGGCTGCCTGAGTCACCCAAAAACGCCTAAAACGCCCGAAATCACCACGCCCAAAATAACGCTACAGCATTCTAACCTACACCAATGGATTTACCGCATCATTTTAGACTTTCTTTATACTTTTTGCTTTGCTGGACTTGTGTCAGATTCTCCAAATTCGCCTCCCCTGAGCCAAGAATCGAAATTTTCAGTCACAAAATTGAAAGTCCATTAACTTTTGCAATTTTCGAGTTACATGGCTGAGACTTTGACAATGGGTAGTTATAGTTGTTCAGAGAAATGCACTTTCTCAGATTTTTCAATTTGTATTTTGTTCGAGAGATATGAATAAATTCGTGCAGCTTTACAAATGAATCGTGAACTATACGTAAATGTGGTTGAAAGCAGTTGTTCCTTCACACAATTATGCACTTAATTATATATTCCGTTCTATATGAACATTCACAACAGTAGAAACTGTAATAACAACTGAATAATGTAGATATTGAAGTACTTGGTGATCCACGCACTCTGGCTGCCTGGTGCAAAGTCCAGCTAAAATCGCCCTAATTCACCACGCCCAAATTAACCTACACTTTTCTAACTTATGCCATTCGATTTACCTCATAATTTAACCCTTTCATTAAACGTTTTTATATACAACTTGTCACAGGTTTTCTCTATCCCCATTCATAAGTCCACAAATCGCACTTTTTTCAACAAGTCAGAAATCTTATACAATAATCTTGATCTCTGACCTCTCTGTAACTCAAAGGGCCTAGAGCAAACTGGCTGTAATTATCCACACACCTATTTCTTGGTGAAATCTTCCCAAATGATAGAAACGTCAGCCCGATTGCTTTCATTAATTTCGAGTTATAAGCAGTTAAGGGGTCAACACTATTGTCATGTTCGCTGGCACTACCTATATTTGTATATCTGTCTTGATAGCGTAATGCATAGTGCGCTGAATTTCGATGTGAGTATCCTGGGTTCGAGTCCTCGGAGTGCCACATGTATTTGTTGACTTCATTAATTGAGGTTAGATGTGAAGTTGGTTGGTGTAGAAACATAATAATATTTCATATTTCTGTACTTGTTGAACATTCAATTTGTGAAAAGAAACTCATTATTGGCCTACTTGTCGTGAACAGAGTATATATATTGTAATAAATACAGCAGTAACTCACCCCAGGCAGTTGGTAGGTCGGGATGTGTTGGCAGAATTAGGTTGGGATGTGTTGGCAGAGTCCATTATCTCGCGGAGTCCACAGGCAGCAACTCAAATCCTGAAAAAGAGAAGAATACAAATAATTAATAATAGATTAGAATATTCGACTACGAAATAGTTAATAGTACAGGTTCTAAATATTAGTAATAAGGACTATTGATCACTAAAATACGCGACTGAGAAACATTAACAAAAGTACGGAGCTTTAAAATTAATTAAATAAAGACTAATAAACTGAAGTATTTACAAACTGCAGGATCTGTTGACAGTAAAAAAGAACCGAGTTGCATATAAATGTCTCTGCTGAACTGGGTTGTATAGAAAACGGTAGCCTGCGCATTGGTCGTGGGGCTGGCTGGCTGCCTGAGTCACCGGAAATCCGCCCAAAACGCCCGAAATCACCACGCCCAAAATAACGCTACAGCATTCTAACCTACACCAATGTATTTACCGCATCATTTTAGACTTTTAGACACTTTTTTCTTTGCTGGACTTGTGTCAGTTTCTCTATATTCGCTTCCCCTGAGCCAAGAATCGACATTTTCAGTCACAAATTTGAAAGTCCAGTAACTTTTGTAGTTTTTGAGTTACAAGGTTGAGACTTTGACAATATTTAGTTCGATTTATTTCTAGAAATGAGTTTTTTAAGATTTAAAACAAAAATTGTATTTTAAGAAAGTTACGAATAAATTAGTGCCGCTTTATTCATAATACGTGAATTATAAGTAAATGTGGTTGAAATTAGTGGTTTATTCACACAAATATGCACTCAATAATATAGTCCGTTTCATAAACACCCTTAAAAAATAAATAATATTCAATAATAACCAAATAATACAAATAATAAAGGACTTGGTGATCCACGCGCACTGGGCTAGTCTGGCCCAATAACATCCCAAAACGCCCGAATTTTCTACGCCCAAAATTAACGCTACACCTTTCTAACCTACACCAATTGATTTACCACATCATTTTAGCCTACCTTGTCTACTTTTTAATTTGCTGGACTTGTGTCAGTTTCTCCAATTCGCCTTCTCTGAGCCAAGAATCGAAATTTTCAGTCTCAAATTTGAAAGTCCATTTGTAACTAAGTACCGGTAATTGGTAACATTATTTGCAAGTCCATTTGTAACTAAGTACCGGTAATTGGTAACATTATTTGCAAGTCCATTTGTAACTAAGTACCGGTAATTGGTAACATTATTTGCAAGTCCATTTGTAACTAAGTACCGGTAATTGGTAACATTATTTTGTATTTACGCAATGTGCTACATATTTATACATTCTGTCTCAGATTAATCCATAACAAACGAAAAACGTAGTATAAAAGAAGAACTTAGTATTAAAGTACTGACTATCCACGCATTCTAAACCTTGATTTTTTAACCCTTTGAAGCTCTGACGCGTTTTAGCAGATTATTTTGGCTATCATTAGACGATGTTATGCAGCTTAGGAAGGATCTGTGGGTATTGAAAGGGTAAAGGCTATCTCAATCAACCCTCTGACTTTCATATACCTTTCCTAATCTGAATAAAATCGTCTAATAATTACCAGAAAACAAAAGAAATGCGTCTTGGATCTTGAAAGGGTTAAGTTAATGTGTGTGATTATCTATTTATCAACTCTGCGTAAGTTAGGAGGGTTGAGATAGTCTTTTACCTCAATAATTCCAACAGATCCTTCCTAAGCTGTATAAAATCGTTTCTTGACAGCCAGAAAAACTGCTAAACTGCGTCATAATCTTCAAAGGGTTAAATTTAGCCTTATACCAAGGGATCAATAACTTACCTTGGGTTAGTTGTGGTAGTGGTGGTCGTAGTGGTGGAGATCGTACTGGTGGTAGTTGTGGTCGAGATGTTCTGCTGGTTGTTGTGGTAGTGGTGGTTTTTGAGGTATCGGTAGTGGTAGTGGTTGTTGTGGTAGTGGTGGTGGTAGAGATCGTACAAGTGGTAGTGGTGGTGGTAGTGGTGGTAGTGGTGGTGGTGGTTGTGGTATAGATGGCACTGGTACTAGTTTCGGTAGAGATGTTTATTTCATTTGATTTTTGTTTTCTCTTAACTGTAATTAATGGTGGTAGTCGTGGTGATGGTAGTCGCCGAGGTAGTAAAAGTAGTGGTTGTAGTTGTGGTAACTGATATGGTGGTAGCCGTGGTAGTACCTGTGGTGGTAGTAGTAGTGGTGGTGGTGGTGGTAGACATAGTTGTGGTAGCCGTGGTGGAAATAGTAGTGGTGGTTATAGTGGTAACCATTTTCGTGGTGGTAGTAGTTGAGGTGATTATAGTGGTAGTAGCGGTAATTGTGGTAGCTGTAGTGGTTTTAATGGGGGTGGTAGCTGTGGCAGCCGTGGTAGTAGTAGTGATGGTAGTTGTGGTATCTGGTGGTAGTCGTGGTAGCTGTGTTGGTAGTTGTGGTACCTGTGGTGGTAGTCGTAGTGTTGGTGATCTTCTTTCGGTTGTTTCTCTTAGGGGTAGCAACAACAGATCACTCGCCTCCATATCACTCTGTCCCCTGCTATCACACCCACATGTCCTCCCTCACTGCATCCATCAACCTCCTCTTTGGCTTTCCTCTTTTAGTTTTGCCTGGCAGCTCCATCCCAAGCATCCTTCTCCCAACATACTCCACATCCCTCCTCTGCACATGTCCAAACCACCACGGCTCAATCTCGCCTCTCTCCTTTTGTCCCGTCGTACATGCGCTGTTCCTCTAATATACTCATTTCTAATTCTGTCCATCCTTGTCACTCCAAAAGAAAATCGCAGCATCTTCAACTCTGCCTCCCGTCTTGTGCCAATGCCACCGTCTCCATACCGTACAACATAGCTGGTCTCACTACTGTCTTGTATACTTTCGCTTTCATTTTTGCAGAAACCCTTCTATAGCAGATCACTCCAACTGTCACCCTTATCCACCCACTCCACCCGGCCGGCACCTTAGTGTTGGTGGTTAGTGGTGGTAATGGTAGCTGTGGTAGTAGTTGTGGTAGCTGTGGTGGTAGTCGTGGTAGCTGTGGTTGTAGTTGTGGTGGTAGCGGTGTTGGCAGTATTCGTAGTAGTAGTGGTGGTAGTTGTGGTAGTAGTTGTGGTAGCGGTGTTGGCAGTAGTCGTCGTGATGGTAGCGTTGACAGTTAATGGTGATAGTTCTGGTGGTAGCTGAGGTGGTAGCGGTGTTGGCAGTAGTCGCAGTAGTAGTCATGGTGGTAGTAGTTGTGATAGCCATTGTAGTAGTGGTGGTAGCGGTGTTGGCAGTAGTCGCAGTAGTAGTCGTGGTGGTAGTAGTTGTGATAGCCGTTGTAGTAGCCGTGGTGGTAGTTGTGGTGGTAGCGGTGTTGGCAGTAGTCGCAGTAGTAGTCGTGGCGGTAGTAGTTGTGATAGCCGTTGTAGTAGCCGTGGTGGTAGTTGTGGTGGTAGCGGTGTTGGCAGTAGTAGTCGTGGTGGTAGTAGTTGTGATAGCCGATGTAGTAGCCATGGTAGTAGTTGTGGTGGTAGCGGTGTTGGCAGTAGTCGCAGTAGTAGTCGTGGTGGTAGTAGTTGTGATAGCCGTTGTAGTAGCCATGGTAGTATTTGTGGTGGTAGCGGTGTTGGCAGTAGTCGCAGTAGTAGTCGTGGTGGTAGTAGTTGTGATAGCCGTGGTAGTAGTTGTGGTAGCGGTGTTGGCAGTAGTCGCAGTAGTAGTCGTGGTGGTAGTAGTTGTGATAGCCGTTGTAGTAGCCGTGGTAGTAGTTGTGGTGGTAGCGGTGTTGGCAGTAGTCGTAGTGGTGGTGGTAGCGTTGGCAGTTAACAGGTAAGCACCAAAACCCACACATTCTGAAAGGAAGAATTATAATCATTAGTAATATAGTCAGATTTCTAATACCGGTAAAGTAAAAATTCATTAAGGGGAGATGGGTCGTTTTTCTGGTCCACTTCTCCCTCATGTTTAGCCTCATTAGTATTCAGATTGCATGACGTTCAGCCCATTACATACATACATACATACATACACCTCTTCCATATCCTTGATTATTTAACCCTTTGAAGATTGTGACGCATTTTAACAGTTTATTCTGGCTATCGATAGACGATTTAATATAATTTAGGAAGTATATGTGGGAATTATATGGGTAAAGACTATCTCAACTAACCCTCTGGCTTCCATATGCCCTTCCCAATCTGAATAAAATCATCTAATAATAGCCCGAAAATAGAAAAAGCGTCATGGTATCGTCTAAGGAATTGTCGTGAGGAACAACGTTTGCCCCAAGACCAGGAAACACATACCGATTACCGAGTGTCAAAACCGTTTCCAGATATTCGCAGACTCAGATGACGAAGAGGAAATAGAAGAAGTCCGGCTCGTGGGAGACTCGATGATACGTGGTCAGCTCACAGAGTTTTGCGCCAGGGCACCTAAGACCAGGAAGCGTTTTTGTATCCCTGGTGGTGGTGTGGATGACGTAGTTGCAGCAGTTGACGAAGTATCAAAGCTGGCCCCTGCAAATACAATGTACGTCATCCACGTTGGATCCAACGATATACAGCGAACCCGGTCGGAAGATTTGCTTTTAAAGTACCAGCAGCTGATCAAGTCGTTTAAGGAGAAGTCATCAAGGATCATCGTCTCAGGAATCGTCCCCCGGCTCGGTGTAGAGAGCCGATTTTACAACATAGCCACCAGCACAAATCGTTGTCTAGCAAACCTCTGCAGGAAGGAGAACGTGGGATTCGTCGACACCTGGGACAATTTCTACTACGATGACTATTTGTTTTCGGATGATGGAGTTCATCTGAACCAGGTGGGAGCAGCGCGTTTTGGGCGTCTTCTCAACGATGCGGTGAAGGATTTTCGGAGAAGAAATCGACTCAGCACAGGACAACCAGGAAGGAGGACCGAAGACAGCGAGGACGGCAATCTACAAAGGAATTAAATACTAATCCGTCAAGAACCGCGAATTTGGATAAAGCTCCACCAACACGACCCAAATTCAAAACCGTCAGGGATAACGACCGAGGACCGAGGACAGCCATGAATGTAAATGTAGATCCGACCAGAACCAAAAATTCGATGAAAGAACGATCTGCGAGTTCTAAAACCGCAACTTTAAAGGTTTTCTATGCAAACGCTCGTAGCATACGCAATAAATTTTCAGATTTAGAGGAACTAGTGTTTACAGAAAATTATGATGTGATTGGCATAACAGAATCTTGGCTCAATACACAAGATAGAGACTTTTTAGCAGAGTATTCACTTCCCGGTTATGTAATGTTTGAGAACAGCCGAATAAATAAAAATGGAGGTGGCGTTTTATTTTATATCAAAGAAAGTCTTAACCCGACCCTCGTGTCAAAACCTCAAATTGTGAACGTCGACACATCTTTTGTGCTAATAAAGAATAATAAAGGTACAAAAATAATACTTGCGTTAATATACAGACCTCCAGCTCAATCAGTGCAAACTGACCGAGAAATTTACGAACAAATTGCAGATGTAAGTAACTCACAAGATACCGTAATTTTTGGCGACTTTAATTTACCTGTGACCAAGTGGGGCGATACTCTTACTTCACACTCCGGACATGACTTGTATACGAACTTGCAAGAGAGTTCGCTTTAAAATTTGTTCGAACGCCGACCCGTGGTAATAACGTTCTTGACATTGTACTTGCAACAAAAGAAGAATTGATAGAGAATTTGAATGTTGGTGATGAACTCAGTAACAGCGACCATCGTACGATAACTTTCACTTTAAAGTTTACTAGTAACGAACCAAATAGTAGCATCGAAAAAGTCCCTAATTTCAAGAAAGCAAACTTCCATAAACTTAGAGCTATGTTTAAAGAAACTGACTGGAGCTTTTTAATTAACAATAACGACATAAATACATCTTGGAAGTTATTCGAAACCACTTACCTAAAAGCAGTGCAAGACTGCATACCATCGAAATACGGCGTCCAGGCCATAATAATAAGCCCAAATGGTGGAATAAAGATATTTCAAACTGCCTGCTTGCTAAAAAATGTGCTAATGATAGATTAAAATCCTCACAAAATGACGAAGAACGGGTGAAATTTGTAGAGCTACGACGCAAAGCCAAAAAGTTAATTAAGCAAAGTAAAAAGACCTTAGAGTTACATATTGCGAATCAAAGTAAAACAAACCCGAAAGAATTCTATAGTTATATCAGAAAGAAAAAAGTAGTTACTTCAACTGTTGGACCGTTAGTCGATGAAAAAGGAGAATACACCAAAGACGAAGTACAAATGAGTAATGCCCTCAATACCTTCTTTGCATCAGTTTTTACAACAGAAGACCTCAGTGATATCCCTACACCATCGCCGATTCAGATTGATAATTCAGATGTTCTAAGCAATATCACCGTTACAGAGAGAGAAGTATTGAATTGTTTAGATAAACTCAAGGTAAATAAAACGCCAGGACCTGATACAATCTCGCCTAGAGTTCTAAAGGAAGCTAAGAATGAGCTCTCCAAACCACTGACATTACTATTCAATAAATCCTTGCAGTCTGGAACTATGCCTGATCAGTGGAAGCTAGCCAACGTAACACCGATATTCAAAAAAGGCAGCAAATCCCTACCCAGTAACTATCGTCCAATTAGCTTAACCTCAGTTGTATGTAAAATGCTAGAAACGGTCATACGAGACAGACTCGTAAATCACTTGGAGGAAAATAACATACTTAAAGATACTCAACACGGCTTTCGTAAAAAACGTTCCTGTTTAACAAACCTCTTAGACTTCTTCCACGATATCCTCAACCTCTACGATGAGAGTAAAGCTGTAGATATTATATACCTTGATTTCAAAAGGCCTTTGACAAAGTTCCCCACAAACGTTTACTGCTAAAACTAAAAGCGCATGGAATACAAGACGGTGTGTTGAAATGGATAGAAAATTGGCTCAGCAACAGAAAGCAAAGGGTAGTCATAAACGGTAAGGCATCTAAATGGACCAATGTAAGTAGCGGGGTACCCCAGGGATCGGTACTAGGACCAATTCTCTTTCTAATTTACATCAACGACATAGATGAGGGTCTCACCTGCACAATCTCAAAATTTGCTGACGATACAAAAATTGCAAATAGCGTACTCTCAAAAGAACAAGTTGACGATATGCAACACAATCTAGATAAATTGTCATGTTGGGCCCAAATTTGACAAATGAGTTTCAATGCGGATAAATGTAAAGTACTACATGTCGGATACCTAAATGAGAAAGCAAACTATTCGATGAATGGCACTCAGCTTAAGAATGTAAACAGAGAAACTGATCTGGGAGTAACAATATCGAGTAACCTAAAACCGAGTCAACAATGTTCAGAAGTTGTTAAGAAGGCAAACAAAATAATTGGCTTTATAGGCAGGTCATTTGAGCATAAATCCAAAGAAGTTATCCTAACCCTTTACAATTCCTTAGTCCGCCCTCTTCTGGAATACTGCGTTCAATCCTGGTGCCCTTATTACCAAAAAGATATAAACAAGCTAGAACGAGTTCAACGTAGAGTTACCAAAATGATACCTAGCCTAAAGAACAACCATACGAAGAGCGTCTTAGAGAATTAAATCTATTTCCTTTAACCCAGCGCAGATTAAGAGGCGACTTAATTCAAGTGTTCAAAATCATCAAAGGCATCGACAATATGAACTGTAGTAAGTACTTCACTATCGACCAATCTAATTACACGCGGGGAAACGGTTGCAAAATTATTGGTAAATCTTTTAACTCGCACGAATCTAAGAATTTCTTCTTCAATCGAGTTGTCAACTTGTGGAATGGGCTTCCCCGAGACGTTATAGACTGCAGCACCGTTGATTCATTTAAATTCCGCCTAGACAAATATCTCGCATCAAACCCGCGACTGACTGCGTTTGTAAATGAATAACTTTATCCTCCCCTCAGTTACTAACCCATATGTCCCCTACTAACTTCCTAGTCCTGCCACGTTAGTGGCAGGGCAGTAGTTCCCTTTCCAATGTTCCCTTACCCACTCTAAACCACTGTTTGGACACTTGATCCTCAGTGTTTTGGAGGACAAGCAACCTAGAAGGGTCACTAGATCTGTTGTTGCTTGATTTCCTTTGTACTCCTTTGTACTTTGTACTTTGTACTCTAAGAGTTAAGTGTGTACCGGTATAGCAATAAAGTGATAAAGTCTACGGACCCTACACATACACAACCCCTATCATTGTCGGTGGTAGTTACTATAGATATATCGTATGCCTAGCCAGTTAATATGGTGTGTTATTAGTTGAGATAGCAATGAAAAGTATTAGCACATTATTACACCACAATAATTGATATTAAAACAATTAGTGGAATATAATACAAACACATAGTGCATACTTTCCATTGAGTATTGAGGGAGGGTGGAGGGATGGATGGATGCAGTGGGAGATGGATGTAGTGGGGAGGAAGGGAGGGAAGGTGGGAGATGGATGTAGTGGGATGAGGGAGGGAGGGGTGCATGCAGTGGGGAGGGAGGGAGGAAGGGGGATGAATGCAGTGGGGAGGGAGGGAGGAAGGGGGATGAAAGCAGTGGGGAGGGAAGGGGGATGAATGCAGTGGGGAGGGAGGGAGGGAGGAGAATGAATGCAGTGGGGAGGACGAGAGGGAGGAGGGTGGGTGGGCCATAAATGGAGTACGGAGGGAGGGAGGTGGATAGAATAACATTAATAAACTGGTATTGAAAGGGTATACAAAAAGGGAAACAAGTCACTCCGGCCCACATATCTTCCGGTTCCAGTAACTCCGGCCCTATAATTACTTTGGTCAAAACTCTTGCTATTCTATGGACTAGCGTATAAGAAGATGGGACTTCCTTGGACCCTTCCCTGTTGTTTAGGCTGAGGGTTTGGGAAGCCTACCAGGTGAAATAACTATGCCCTGTCGGGTGAGGACTGGTCCTCTCCAGAGTGAAGTTTGGTATTCTCTACCCAACCTTAGCCGTTTCTGTCTGTCTCTTTTACTGTACTGCTTTTCCTTCTGGGTGCTGGCGAGATCGCCCGATTGGGTGACACTGCAAGGGGGGCTGCGTACAGTGGGGGCATTGACCCGGGGTTGTAAGCCCGTTGGCTTATGATTCCCTCCCCCGCTGTCCTCTCAGAGACAGATCTCATGTCACCCTGGTTCCTTCCCCCTTCGGGGGCCCGAGCATCTGGAGCGGCTTCGGTCAACCGGACTCGGTACTGTTCGGCCAGACAGTCTAGGGAGCAACAACAACTATACCCTGTTACAAGTAGGTAGGCCAGAAATCCTCAACATTAACCTCTATAACTCAAAAAGGGCTAAAGCAGATGGGCTTTAAATTTCCACACCTATTCCCTGGCTGACCCCTTCCAAATGGTAGAAATATTAGCTCGATTACTCTAGTCTTTTGTGAGTTATAGAGGTTAATGTTCAATAGTTTTGGTCTACTTATTTGGAACAGACTATAGGCAAGTTCATTTGGTCACAAGAAACAACACCCATGTATATTTACTTCTACTTTTGGTTAAGGGAGGTCGGGGGCCGGGGGAGTGTGATCACTGTTATCTGGATATTCTCTTGGGCGACCTAGATGTGTGTGAATTTATGTGTGTGCATTTTTTTCCCTGTTCGGGCTCTGTCTCGAGTCGGCAACCCCCAGCTATGGGGTATGTGCCTGAGTATATACAGTACATACATACATATACATACTTGGTTTTGAAGTACCGAATGATTTGAAGCAAAGTTACTTCAGAGTAATACCCTATATAAAATTGCATGTTGATCATGGCTGTCTTTGTGTGTGTGTGGTGTGGGAAGGAGTCGGTTGCTAGGGCCATGTGAGGGTTGCTATGGACGTGTAGGTTGCTAGGGTCATGTGAGGGTTGCTATGGACGTGTGGGTTGCCATGGGTATGTGTTGGTTGCTAGGGCTGCGTGCTAGACTTGCGCGCTGTGTGTGGTGTGGGGGAGGAGTCGAGGTGTTAGTTGCTTGTCACTGCTCTGGTCCGAGATGCCTCCATGCCGTTCCTAGGGATATATTTGGGTTGCTAGGGACATGTGTGCGTTGCTAAGGACATACTGGGTTGGTTGCTAGGACTGCGTGGGAGACTTGCGCGCTGTGTGTGGTGTGGGGAGGAGCTTAAGTGTTGGTTGTTGTCACTGTTCTGGTTCGAGATGCCCCCATGCCGTGTTGTCCTCTTGCATTGTGAGGATTTCAAGGGGTGTCCACCGTGTCTGTAGGGCTACTTGTCTTGGATACGCTGTTAAACCCTTTCAGTATCCGGGGAAACTTTTCACTTTGCTGTGTGTGTGTGTGTGTGTGGGGGGGGGCTCAACATATCATGTATCCATTTTCTTTAGTCTATGCCCAAAACTCAATTCTTTGCTGTGGGTTTCGATGGGTTGGGCGAGAGGGAGCATCCGGATAAGTACAGAATTACAGAGAGAGAGAGATAATGTTGTTGTATTCTATTTTATAAGGCCATCAGAAAATCAACTGAACTCTCTTGACTCCCACAATAATCAAATTCCTTCCTAAACTAAATATAATCGACTATATTTTTCATATATTATATCCGTGTGGTTTGTATACAGGGAGGCCGGTGTGACTAGGGCCGGTAAAACTAGGGGCCGGAATGAATAATTGTAATCTAAAAAAGGTGTTGGTGGTGTAATGGTTTAGGTGCTTATGTTCTGGGTGTGGTGTCCCGAGTTGGAATCCCGAGAGGACCATATGTTTTCATTAGTATATTTAAGTGCATTGAGGTTTGTAGTTGATGATTAATGTTAAGAACGGGGTGTTACTTAATTTATATACAATACAGTAATTGGATATATTGATAGTGATTTACCCTTCTAATAATAATAATAATAATCTTCTGGTTACTTATATAGCGCCCGTCTCTCCTCCTTCGAGGATTCGCAAGCGCTTGGCTTTCTTTAGTCTACCCGAGACCATTACCCATCCCCCTTGCTCATGGGGAGATGGTAACCGCCGGCTGTATCCCAGAAAAACTTTTCAATCTGAGCGGGGATTGAACGCGAGACCTTCAAGGTGGGAATCAGTAACGCTATCAACTGAGCCAGCCGGACGGCTGGGATATTGGGAGGCCGGAGTGAATAGGGCCGGTAAAACTAGGGTCCGGAGTGAATTGAAAGCTAAAAAAAGGTATATAAACTTATTGGGTACGCTATATTATTGATAGTGATATACCCTTCTATTCTTATATTGCCTTAAGCCGGTATCACACGAACGCTTTTTCCCTCAACATTTATCCTTAACACTGGTCTGGCAGCTTATTAGGTCAACTTTTAAGATAGTTCGGTTACCAAAATTCATCTACCATCAGTCTAGTTTACGATACCAGGGCGAAATACTCCAGAAATGTTGACAGAAAAATGTTGATCATCGAATGATGACTATAAAGGCTCTCGTGTGATACCGGCTTAAGGGTTCCGCCCGTAAGTGGTAATGGTAGCTTGGTATGAGTTTGCTAACATAATACCTATTATGTAATTCTTTACCGTATTTCTCATTTAAAAACCTTACTGGATTGTCTGATAATTATGAAACTAGGAACCCATACAATATTTAATGTTAGCTCGGTGAAGCTATAGTTTACCAGATTAGAAGATAGAAGACGCTGATCACGAATGACTGGTAAGTGATTTTCGGACAAGGTTATTTTTTAAATGGGCCTCCACTCCCCTCCTTAATAATATGGTCTAGTTTGGGGGGGATGACTGACCCCATATACTGATGATTACAATACGTCGTTAGGGGGGTAGGGGACTGGTAAGTGCCAGTGGGGGTGGCAAAGTCCCCCTTCAACATATCCTGTATCCATTTTCTTTAGTCTATGCTTAAAACTCAGTTTTCTCTGGGTTTCGAGGGGGTGGGGGTGGGGGGTTATCCGGATAAGTAAACCGAGAGAGAGAGAGAATTAGAGCGAGAGTGAGAGTGTGAGAGCGAGAGAGAGTGTGAGAGCGAGAGAGAGTGTGAGAGCCAGAGAGAGAGTGTGAGAGCCAGAGAGAGAGTGTGAGAGCCAGAGAGAGAGTGTGAGAGCCAGAGAGAGAGTGTGAGAGCCAGAGAGAGAGTGTGAGAGCCAGAGAGAGAGTGTGAGAGCGAGAGGATATTTACGAGACTACCACGAATTATTGGTTAATGTGTTCATTTGGAATAAAACTCAATTTCACCATTATTGTGTTGTCCTTTGATATACAGTGGTGTTTTATAGTGGAAACAATCGGAAATTAGTCTTTACCCAATATGCAACCATGTTAACCCTTTCACGCACAGGACGCGAGTTGGATAATATTCAAGGACACTACATCGGCGCTATTAGACACAATCTATTAAGGAAAATAGGGACCAATAGACTAGCCATCTTTTTCTCATTATAGTCCGCATGGAGGAATTTTGTTATCGACAACTTGAATAAAGGGGGGGGGGGGGCGCTAATTAGGGGTTGGCCCCACAACTTTGATGAAATAAGTGCAGAATAATGGCGTCGCCGTTGTCTGCAGGGTGAATTTAGGGTTTAAAGTGCTTGGGAGAGAGGTACCCTGACCAGGATTCGAACCCACTCACTCCAGGTATATGTGGGAGAGTTGGTCACCTTAACCACTCGGTCAGAGTAAAATCCGCTCATGCCGAGTGGTTACGGTGCCTGACTCTCCCAAATATACCTGGAATGAGTGGGTTCGAATCCTGGCCAGGATACCTGTCTCCCAACCTGTTCGACATTATCATTATATATTAACAGTACTTATTATAGCGTCCACAAAAAAATATATATATTTCCGCTGGTCGGGATATACAGTATATCTAACAACTAACTATGGGGCATAATAAACCTTTATAACACGCAAAGATCAAGGTGCCTGATTTTGATCCCAATGATAATATTGTCTGAATTTTGTCATGGCCCATTTTGGTCAATATACAGGAGGCGCTACAATATAGGTAGCAAAATTATAATGGTAGTTTTGGGTTCCTATCATCATATGCTTCATTTCTATATACGTTTTATCCCCGGGAAAAAAAAAAAAAAATCTTGGGTTTTTTATTTTTTTCTCAGATTTTTTTTTTTTTTTTTTTTTATTTATTAACCTAACCAAAAAACCTAACCTAACCTAACCTAAATGTATTTGGGGGCTATTAGGTTAGGTTAGGTTAGGTTTTTTGGTTAGGTTAATGACCAAAACAAAAAATCCCAAGAAAATAAATGAAAAATCCCAAGATTTTTTTTTTTTTTTCCCCGGGGATAAAAAGTATATAGAAATGAAGCATATGATGATAGGAACCCAAAACTACCATTAGAATTTTGCTACCTATATTGTAGCGCCTCCTGTATATTGACCCCTTTTTTTTTTTTTTTTTTTTTTTTTTTCAGATAGTTTTCATCAATACACAGTGGTTTAATTACCTACGATCCTCGTAAAATACGTCTTCCCCATTATCCAACGATCTTGAAACACTCGGATGTACTTTTTGTTTCTTTTCAGAGTAAAACAAATAATAATAACTGCTTTTTGCCTTGGGAACACAGGACGGACCCCCCCCCCCCCATGAAATCAGCATATATTTTGCCAGTAGGGGGCCTTATTAAAAGAGTTTTACCTCCGTCGATAAGGAGATGTAATAGGGAGAGTTTTAGTTTTTATACAGTGCTTTATATAGTGTTCATATAATGCATTTCCGATGATTATAGCAAATGTTTATATGATCTTTGCAATATCCTTATTTTATAATAGCTTTCAAATATTTAAAAAAAATGGTGGTCGTTTCGTAAATAAGTAGCGCGAGTGTGTGTGTTTGTGAGTGAGAGAGAGAGAGAGTGGGGATGGGTGAGGGTGAGGGAGGTGGGTGACGGTGAGGGGACCTGGGAGGGGGGGTTAACCAAGATTGCTTTAAAGGGCAGCATCTAAATCACCGTAGACCTAAGCTAATAACAAATAATAATTAGTTTTACAATTCATGTATATACTGTATAAACCAAAAATCCTATATTGAAAACTAGTGGTGATGTGGGAAGGCAAGGGAAACTGGTGGGAGTGGGTGGGAGGTTGGGTGAGGGAGGAGAGGAGGGGGCAGGGTGTTAGGAGGAGGAGAGGAGAGCGGGTCAGAAGAGAGAGAATGAGAAGAGAGGAAGAGAGAAGTAGAAGGGGAGGAAAGGAGAAAAGGGGGAGGAAAGGAGAGGAGGAGAGGGAGGAGGGAGGGGGGGGGGGGGCGAGCAGGGAGGGATTTGGCAAGAAAGGGGGAGGGAGAGGGAGGGGGGGGGGGGGGGGTGCCAACAGCGAAGTCACCTCATTCGCTAGTTTGCACCTTAAATTCTTAGTTAATGACCCCCTCTATATTCACACACCTCACGGACACAATGTACACACACCGAATAGATTGTTATTATCTAAATGGCCTGGAGGTCAACAATATTCGCGTAATTACCAGTTGATAGAATATATGCAGACGTGACGACAGGTAGGAACCGGCTCAAATAGTGTTAAGTCCACAGTTTTCTTACATTATTCTTATAAATTACATGTATGACCACCTGTACATTAATAGAACATCAATAAACAAGTCATATATATATATATACACGAAAAATCCCCATACACACCTTATATGCGGTGAAATTCGAAGAGCCATGGGTGATACGTCCTACTGCTACCAGTCGACTCTCGGCACTGAATAATGACGTCACATTCAATTTCTGCCTTCACCACAATCCACGAGTCCTGTTCGAATTTTATTATAGTTAATTAATCAACTTCCGCATTACCTTCAGCATTAGGACGTTCTCAGCACATAGTCTGTTTTATCTTAGGTATTTGGAAGTTGTTGATAGCTGCATATAGGACTTGTGATGCAGGGATATTTATTTTTTAAACTGAAACACTGGGCATCGATATCAATCCTCCGTAAAACAGATGACGAGAAACTTCCGCGAGAGTCAACAAATATTTAATCATTTAATGTACAGTTGCCCACATGGATTTTGTACACACTTCGTGATTTTATGAATGGAAGGAAAATTAGTATGATTTAATTAACAGTGTATTATCTTGTGCAGTACTTAATTAATTCCTTCAGTATTTTAGAACGCATGCATATATTTGTATTCTGGCTACTATTAGACGATTTTATGCAGCTTAGGAAGAACGTCTACCCATTAAGAAGCTACAAATTATCTCAATTAATCCTTATGGCTACCATACGTCCTTCCTAAGCTTCGTCAATCGTCTAAATGTAGCTGAACTCCAGTACAAAAGACGTCACCGGTACAGAAGGGGTTAATTCCTTCAGTATTTGAAATCGCATGCATTTATCTTTATTCTGGCTAGAACTTGACGATTTTGGTCAGTGTAGGAAAATATTGTGGGAGTTAGAAGGTTAATGGAGATCAGTTTTACTTTGATACTATACCGTACATCTTTTCTAAATCGCATACAATTGTCTACTAGTAGCCAGAATATATCTAATAAATGCGTCCTGATACTGAGAGGGTTACTATGATCAGTTAATGGGTTTATAGCAAATTATTCTGGTAATTTAATCCTCTGAAGATTATGACGCATGTTGACTGTATATTCTGGTTATCATTAGACGATTGTATAGAGCTTAGGAAGGATCTGTTGAAATTATAAGGGTAAAGACTATCTGAATTAACCCACTGACTTCCATATAATAGCGCATTATAGCGAGACAATTAACTGACCTGGGTCACCCAAGCCGATTGTGGCCAACCCCGCCCTTGGCCCTGCCAATACCACCTCTGGTCATGGCCCTGCTCGATCCCCAGGGCTGACTTTACAGGTACACCCAGTCCCGGATGACGCCAATGGCTCGCGAAATCAGCCACACGAGTCAAGATCTATAGATCTTGGGTCGATCAAGGCAGGACCTGGACCAAGACCACCTTGATTACCAAGGTACACCTTGGCCAACAATACTGACGATACCGGAAATGGACTCGGAGAAAATGGACAGGCCTGGGTTGCGCCCAAGGTTTATAGATACAGTTCATATTGGACAACGAGTTTTGTCTTGGGAGTGTACACTATAAAACACCAATCTAGATCCTTTTACACTGTCTAGTCTGACGTGTTGTGGGTTATTATATTTTGCTTAATTATTATAAAGGTATTTCCTAGCTTTTGCCATTTTCTAGCAAAGTATTTGTCCCCTTGGATAAAAAAAAACGCTTTCCCAGACTTCCTTCAAACTAAATATATTTGAAATATCCTTCAAACTAATTTTTTACATGATTCGATAGAAAACTGTCCCGGCCAAAGGCTAACTTTCTTAAAAGTTACGGGCTCGTTATCGCTCGCCCAGAAAAAAAAACAACACCTGAATGGGGTGAAGCATAATAATATCGCCAAACTAATGGGGCGAAACGTCTTAAACTCTCTAAACTAATGGAGCGAAGCAGGGAAGCTCCAAAAAGCCTCCCCTCAGACCAAATAGGGTTATATCATGTCACACCCAGCCCTTGTACCAGGTCCATGTGTTGGCTACTGTACCGCTGTTGTACATTAGGGGTATGTAAAGAGTAACTGAAGTGGCCATAATACTAGGCCCTTTTAACTCTATTTGTTCCGAGGGGGTCTTTTTGGACCTCCTCTGTTTCGCTCCATTAGTTTGGAGATTAAAAGGAAGATTTCATTAATTTGTTTAGCGATATTAATTAAGATTATTCGCCCCATGCAAGTGTCTATTTGTTCTGGGTAAGCGATAGTGAGCCTGTAACTTATATGAAATTGGCCTTCGTTATCAAAAAAATGTATAACTTTAACATGAAGGGAGCCTGTGTGAAACCTTTTTAGTCTGATTGAAGTCTGGGAAGGCGTTTTTGTTGGCCTAAGGGAAAAACTAAAATACATTACTCGGAAATGGTAAGCAAGCAAAATCCCTAATGTTATGCCCGCACTTCCACAGCAAAACACTCTCTTCAGTAGCAATATTAGTCAACAGAGAAAAACTACATCAGTCACCCAAGGAACAACCACAGGAGGGTCCGTTTTCTATGACGGCCCGGCCATTTTTTCCGACAGAGCGGCGGCGCCTACAAACACCAGGAGGGCCACTCGTGACGCCTGGCACCACCTCAAGTGCCAGTAGCCCCGCCCAGGGCCACACCTCTCTTCCGTTTCGTAAACAAGAAGAAAGTTTTCCCCACACTTCCACCACCGGCGAGTCGGGGGACACCTCGACGACGTATACAGACTAATAACACACATAACAAAGCCACTCCAACAGCTTCCTCTCTCTCTCCAACACCCCTTCTCCCCTTTCTACACTCTTCGAAACATAGGAAAAAGTAGAATGTATTTACGAGGTGCCGTTGTAAAGGCTTATCCCTCAATAACTTCACCTGACCTGAGGCAGGACAAAATAAAGTGACTTACCCAAGAGAGAGAACATCGAGTAGAACATACCAAAGCCCTAACTTGAATAGGCGGGATTCTCACCACCTCGACTCAACGATAATTTCTCTTGAATCACACTCAATGGCAATTTTTCTTGCGTTACTCTTAGCGACCATTGGTACTGAGGTATGTACAGCGGCAATACTGTATGTCCTGTACTTTACACACCGATAATTTATCATGTCATACTCAGCGGCAACCCGCCCTGGGGAAAGTTTAGTGACGGCCTGTCCTAAACAAAACTCGCTGATAATTTATCGCGAGGCCTCCCAGCTGACCAGTGACAAGAGGGAGGAGATGGAGACAGAAGAAGAAGATACCATAGTTACTTCCTTTACCTTTAACTTACCTGTCAAGACCCATTCCCCCATCAGTGCTTTACCTCCTACTCCCGGGAAATAAAAGAATAAGATACCCTAGTAACTTCCTTTACCTTTAAGGGGAGGAAGACCGTTTTTCTGGACCCCCTTCTCCCTAATGATTAGCCCCAGTAGTTTTGTGATTATAAGAACGGGACGAGGGAACGCGAAAGTGGTCGTGGACCCTAAGAATAGGAACTTTAAATGTTGTTTCTGTTCGTGCTCTGTCTCGAGTTGGCCACCCCCAGCTATAGGGTATGTGCCTGGGTATATATATACACTCGGATGCCATAGTCTCAATCATCAATATTTCGTGGACCTCACCTATTTCTATTTACGAAAATATATATCTGGAAACGAATCTATGAATAACATTTTCTATATATCAACTACAAAACTATATACACTTTTCATTGAATAGCAAGTTCTGTCCAAAAATGCATCTACTGTATATAGCTATAATTGTATAAAGCAAAACATAGCGGGTCCACGAAATCTTATGACTGGGTTAGAGACTATGGTATCCGAGTGTACAATACAATCCCCTACGGTATTAATTATTGTGGGTAATACAATCCCCTACGGCATTAATTATTGTGGGTAATACAATCCCCTACGGCATTAATTATTGTGGGTAATCGAAATTGTGGAGATTCGATAAAACAGCTCGAAAATGCACTTTTTGCAAAATCGGCGGCTCCTGTGCCCTAAGATATGGGCCCAAATTAACTTAACTTTATATCAATGGGTTCCCCATGGTGTACCGTACTGTATGTATCCCACATGGGCCTATATTCGTGGTGTAATTGTGCGCATTGGCAATTTGACACAAACAAAGTGATTATCCTTTAATTCAACTCTCTTAGCGAACAAATATCCAAGGTTTGGGGTCATTTTGTAATTTTTTTAATCATTCTTCATGAGTTTACTTTTGTGTGCCATTTTCCAGCAATGTATTCTAGTTCGTCCCTTAGGCCAGTGCTATTCAACCTGGGTGGACAGTCCACCATAGGGTGGACGAGACTAAGTGAGGGGTGGACGGCTGTCTTGGGGTGGACAGGTGGGTGGACGAGATCCTGCCAGATTTTCCTGAAACTGAATTATTTCATGGTTGAAGAGTTCATTGACTGGCCACAATGCAAGTCGGTTACTACTGATGGTGCAACAATAATGGTTGGTGCAATCGATGCCGTTGTAAGGAAAATCCAAGGAGTTTGCTGAGCAGATGTTTGTACAGATGCCAACATCATATTTGTGTGAGCAAGGTTTCTAAATTATAGTTTTAATCAAGACAAAGAAAAGGAATGCCTTTCTGAATTTGGATCCTCTCATGCGAGTTGCACTTGAAAATCGGCTGATGCCTCGATTTAAGCTGATAGGCAAATTGCAGCAGCAGCCAAGCCACTGATTTGTGTTTCTTGAAGGATAATGGTTTGTTTTATAGAATATCAGATATAGCTAATATTATCTGCAAGTTTACTTTTGTCTCCTGAAGAAAAAATAAATTGTCTCTTGAATACCAAAGACATGCTTAATTTGTTCTTGTATATTTTAGTTTTAGACTGCATGTGTAATTATATGGAAGAATACGTAAACTTTAAATAGAGAATGAGAGTGAAACTGCTTTTTTCTATTTACATAATTGTAGAATTGAAATATAAAAGTTAGATGTTCAATGTTAGAACCGGGAGATTTTTGAAAGAGAACAAACATTTGAGATGGACAGTTTTTACCAAATCACCACTAGGGGTGGACGACATAAAAAAAAAGTTGAAGAGCACTGCCCTAGGCTAACATAACGCCTGCCCAAACTCCCTTCAAACTAAAAAAATGCCCAGCCAAACCCTTCCAAGCTAAATTTGTACATTGATGACTAAATGACTTAAGGCGTGTATGATAGTGAGGTGGAATGGCAGAGAGGGAGAGGCAGACCGAGAGTAAATTAGGGGGATGGAGTTGAGAAGTATATGAGTGAAAGTGGTGTTGGATGGAAGGAGGGGCACTTGGTCGATGTATTACAAAGAGGTATGGAGGTGATTCATTCATGGCCACAACCTTGGGGATCACGGCATCTAGCAATACATAGGTAGATAATTAAACTACAGTTGTTGTTGCTCGTTTCACATAAATGTTATTAACACCTTCAGCACCATGACGTAATTTGCATCCTATTCTGGTTACCATTCGACGATTTTTTTTAGTTTGTAATCAACCTATCCGACTCAAATGGGTAAATACTATCTCAATAAACCCTTTTAGTAACATAGGTCCTTCTTAAACTGCATAAAATCATCTAATTATAACCAGAATCAAAGGTAAAAATGCGTCATGGTGCTGAAGGGGTTAACAATACAGACTAATAATAAACATACCAAAGCCATTCCAACAGCTTCCTCTATCTACAACACCCCTTATCTGCTATCTACACTCTCCCAGCCGTATGTTCCTAGTGTACTGTCTGATGGCGTTAATGGGTTTCGAATTGTAACATTAGACGATTCTATTCACCTTAGGACGAACCTCTTGGAATAAGACAAGTGATCTGAGTCAATCACCCCTCCAATTCCCACAGATCCTTCCTAGACGAAATAAAACAGTCTTAACAATATAATAGTTGCTGAATACAATCCGATTGAAAGAGTGAAACAAAAAATCACATCAAATAAATGCCAGAAAAATAAAATCCGATTGAAAGAGTTAAACAAAATATCACATCATATAATGGTCAGAAAAGATATTTAGATTGCAAGAGCTAAACAATAGAATCGCAGCTATCCTTCGGCTGTTGTTTACGACGAAGTGCAGGAGTAAGAAGAAGTGCCAACATATAGATACAAAGTTTGGCAAATTGCATTCTGAGTTGAGCAGCCACACCGAGCAGACCTACATATCCTCCTCTCTTCACCACCACCAACACCATGCCCTCAGTAACCTCTAACATCGTTACTGGTACGGTAAATTGGTTTAATGTGAAGCAGGGATATGGCTTCATTAACAGAGATGATAATGGAGCCGATATATTCGCCCACAGACGCCGAATCTCCTCCCCAAACCAACAGCGTGGAGTGCCCTCTCTCGGTGACAGAGAAAGGGTAACTTTCACCATCATGAAGGGAAAAAAAGGAGAAGAAGCCAGCAACATCAGGGGAATAAATGGAGCAAATGTAAAGGGCTCCAGACACGCCTGGGGGAAGAGAAAGGAAGAGGAAAAAAGGAAGATTGACTACTCACCAGCAGGCTATGGCCAGCCACCCGGTGACAGATCAGTAGTAATTCAGATCGTGGTCACCACAGCCATAGCACTAGCTGGTGGGGACCATAATCTCCTCAAGGAGTACCTCTCAAACCTCCTGAAGGCTAACAACCTTCCCTCCATAACTGTCCCAGTGCTACAACCCCAAATACGGGTCTGGCCCCTTGAGCGAACACCTACACAAGCTCTGAGGAAACCAAGAAGTCACCCAAAACAACGCCTGGACCTGCCAAAACCACTGCACAAAGCCAAGGAAGAAGAAATCAAACCTTCAAAGCCCCAGTCACCACCAACAGCCACCACTGTGGCCGAGAAGAAGCTATCAACGACACCATACATCGAAATCTTCCACCAACAAGAAGAGAAAGAAAGCAACCCTGAAGAGGACAAGACTCCAGCACCACCAATGGAGGTCGAGGAAACCAACCCACCTGCAGAGACTCCTTCACCTCCTTCAAAACCAAAAAAGGGTGCCTCCATGCCCCTCATTGAAATCAAACCAGTGAGACAGGTAGAGAAGAAACCAGACACCCCCAAGACCCCTCACCAATTGTTCTTGGATATCTGCCTACCACACCTGAATAAGGACCACAACATGACTATGAGTTATGCTTACGAGGACTGCGTCCCACCTGAATACAACGGATTCCTGAGCTACTGCATGTTAGACTGGAAGAAGGAAGGCTGCAATTGCTATTTTCACACAAAATGCAAATACAACTACATCGAATGCAGCCTAACAGTCAAGCAAGCTCTGAAGCAAGGCTTCCCGGACCTCCCGAGGAAGTAATATCACCACCACCACCCATCACCCTCACCAGCGGGCTATTAGTACGGGACTCCCAGTCGGGCCGGGAGGATAAATATATGGCCTTAAATTCCCTACCCGTGCAATAGCCCACAGTTCCAGCCGCCCAGCTCTCGACCTACTGCCTCCCTGGTCGGGTCCAGCCGTCTTCGTAGTAACGCCGATCTCCCAAACACTGAAAACCCTCAGGCAGCTCCAGTTAAGCCTGGACACCTTTTTCTCCTCCTAAAACTCACTTCATCCAACTAATTCTTGTCCTATCCCCACTTCCCCCTAACCCCCTGTCACTACTCAATTTTGCTTTTGCTTGCCTGAATCGATCATTTTGTTCCCGGTCGTCCAGCTTTAAGGAGGTAAGTCTCTTGTGCTCCCATTTTCCCCCTGAAAATACAAGAAATTAAGGTGTAATAGCTAAATAACGTGACCTATTTACCGCCAGACCCGAATTTGTGGACAAGAGCTTGTTAATTTTCCCATAATACTTCATAGGTTTGCATTAAATAAGGCCAGAAATGTGACTGAAAAAGCCGGCAAGTTTGACGAACTTTCTGGAAGCCGGCACTTGATCGTTCGCTCAGTTCTACCTCCTTAACCCTTCCAATAAAACCATAAGTCTCAATATTATGGCGATCACTAGTAGATTTTATTCATTAAGGAAGAAATTGAGATCCAGATTATAAATTTATGGCATAAACTTAGGCTATATTCCCACGTTACTTTTCTAAACTGTATTGGGCTAAGTATTTTTTAACCTGAATAGAATTTCTATATTGATTAATTACCTATTAACCCACGAGTGATAGATGCCTTAATGATAACGTGGATGATTTGGTTAGAATAATTTAATTGGTTTTAAAAATTAGGCAAACTAGCGAATCGAAGCCGGCTGACTAGACGCCTCGTGGTTATTGATCATTAAGGGAAGAGGGTAGTTTTTCTGGAATCCCTTCTCCCTCATGTTTAGCCCCATTGCTTTTGAGATACGTTCGCCCCATTAGTTTGGAAATTTGAAGAACTTTCGCTCTTTTTTTTCAATATTAAGACCTTTCGTGCTATTTAGGTGTCAATTTCTTTCCTGGCGAACGAGAGCAAGCCTGTAATTTAAGAGGAATTGACCTTCGGCCGTGACATTTTTCTACCGAAAAATTTACAAATAAATCTTGAAAGGGGGTATAAGGGGTGTACTTTTAAGCTTGGAGGTCTAGCGAGGAAAATAAAACTTGAATGAATATAATAAATTAATAGATTAACAAAATAGCCACTGTCCCCTTAACCCTTTGAACATTGACCTATTGAGTTTCTTCTGGCTAGCGTTTGAAGATTTTATAGTTTACGAAAGATGTGTGGGAATCCTAAGGGCACGAGACCGGTTAACTTGGATACCTCGTGGGTATTTACTGTATAGGCTACTGTCTTATTAACGCTAGCATAAGGATCTTTTCCATTCTATTTCGGCTATCATTGCAAGATTTTAGTTTTAGAAAGCCTTGGAGTTTCACGCAGATTAATTTTATGTAATGTTTGTCATATTTTATTTTCATTGAACGATATTATAGTTTTGGAAAGCCTTGTGGAAGTTTCAGGCAAATGTATTAAGTTTTATTTATATACTGTATAAGTTTTGTTCGATTTTATTTTATTTTATAAATCTTATTCTATTTTTGATTTGTATTTTTTCGCTTTTTTTCAACCTCCCAAGTGTCAAACCGGCAAATTTGGGTTTAAGTCTGGAATTAATGTGAGCAATGTAGTAAATTTACCTTGGGATTTAACCCCTTCTGTACCGGCGCAGTCATTTTAACTTTATTCTGGCTACTGTTTGAAGATTTTATATAGTTTCAAAAGGGTCTCCAGCAATTAACAGGCTTCTAATTATCTCTTAACCCTTTTTACTACCTCATGTCCTTCTTAAACTGCACAAAATCTACATTATATAGAAACATGAAAGTGTTAGGACTCTGCTTCATCCACTTACCCATATGCGATCATTAATAACATTGCATTAATCAGTCAACACGTGCTTTATCGAATCACTTAATAGGTTAAAAGTTAAAATTATAAATTAAGTGTTAATATAGTTCAGTGAAATGCTAGATAATCAACAAACAAGGCAGTTATTTGGGGCTGCTAACATGTCGGCCAACCTCCGCCATTTTGGTAACCAGTAGGGTGGTGATCCTCTCTTTACACACCAATATGTCCATAGATTCCACACCCATAACAAACATTCGGTAATACTGGTACAGGATATATAGTTTACTCCTTGGATATAATTTACACAAATTAAATATCTCCCCGTTGTTTGATAATTGGCAACAAAATGGCGGCCAAGGAAAATGATGGCCGTTCTCTCACAGCGCCTCCATTTTTACCGATGCTTAGCGCCTTAGTTGTGGATTTGCATACTATTAATACCTAGTTATCATAATTAACCCCTACTGTACCGGCGACCTCTTATAATTTTATCCAAGCTATATTTAGACGAATCTGTGCAGTTTAAGGAGGATCTGGGGCAGTAAACAGGGTTAAGTGAGATAGTTCAAAGCCTATTAATTGATGGAGGCCCTTCTTAAGCTGAATAAAATCTTCTAGTAGTAGCCATAAAAAGCTAAAATGACGCACTGGTAATGAAGGGGTTAACATATTTTTCTTTAACATCTTAATTGTCGAGTAGTGAACACGGGAGCATGACAATTTACCGCTGGCCGAAATACAACAGACTATGGATTACTTCTTCATAGTGCATTTAGCTCTTCCAATCAATTAATTTAGTTTGGATTACTTCTTCATAGTGCATTTAGCTCTTCCAATCAATTTATTTAGTTTGGTTTACTTCTTCATAGTGCATTTAGCTCTTCCAATCAATTTATTTAGTTTGGATTACTTCTTCATAGTGCATTTAGCTCTTCCAATCTATCTACTTTGTTGAATGTTGCTAATGTTAAACAATTTCTGACTTTAAAGTTTGTTATCGATAATTAATGCCATTTTGAAAGTACTCAATGCTTCTGGATCATAATAATGCTAAGTTTTTTATCATTAACATGCTTAGCTACCAAATCTTCGTAAGAGCTGAATAATCTAGATAGGTACGGTCGCGCTAATAAGTCACCTCTCCGCTGTCATTTAGTTTGGCTCGCTCTATGCTGTATTAATGTCTGCCAGATGTTGAATAGGGTGGGTAAGTGTAGGAACATGTTTGTATATCTCAATCGAAATTAATAAATAAAGCTTAGATATTGCTGATACCAATTATTAATCAAAATATACTTGGTGCCGACACATCACTTATTAGCGCCACTGTACGTGTAATCGTCTAATGATAGCCAGAATTACTATGTTTTTAACACCAACCAACTTATGAATTTACAGAAAGTATACAAAGGAATAATTAAAGTGAGAGAATATACCTTTTTGGAAGCATATTAGGGTAAGATCCTGTGTAGCGGTGGAACTGTTTTTGAGATGCCTATTTACCAAGAAACATTGAACAATATCGTTAAGGGGGGATTTCCACTTGGGAGATTTTTTCTGGACCCCTTTCTCCCTCATGTTTAGTCCCATTGCTTTTGAGATTCTAAGACGTTCGCCCCATTAGTTTGGCGATTTTAAGAGCATTCGCCCCATTTCTGTCAATTTTAAGACTTTTCGTGCCATTTAGGTGTCTATTTTTTCCTGGCGAGCGAAAGCGAGCCTGTAATTTAAGAGGTACCGGCCTTCGGCCGGGAAATTTTTCTACCGAAAAATGTACAAATTTATCTAGAAAGGGGGCTTAGGGGGTGACATTTTAAGCTTGATGTTAGTCTAGGGAACAAACTAAAAACCTAAACTAATATGATAATTAACCCCTTGAAGCTCTGACGCGTTTTAGCAGTAAATGTTGGCTATCATTAGACGATTTTATGCAGCTTAGGAAGGATTTGTGGGTATTAAAAGGGTAAAGACTCTCTCAATCAACCTTCTGACTTCCATATACCCTTCCTAATCTGAATAAAATCGTCTAATAATTACCAAAAAAACAAACAGAAATGCATATTGGAGCTTGAAAGGGTTAAAAGAAACATAGATGAGCCAATAAATACGCCCGTCCCCCCTTAACATAATAGTTATACTTACAAAAACTACAATAGAAAATACACAGAAATATACACTGAAGAGAACGATATATTAACCCCTTCTTTACCGGCGACGTCTTATTTGAATTCCAGCTATATTCAGAGGATTATATGCAGTTTAAGGAGGATCTGTGGTCGTAAAAAAGAGTTAGTGAATTAGTTCGAAACCTATTAATTGCTGGAGGCCCTTTTGAAACTGAATAATATCGTCCAATAGTAGTCAGATTATAGTTGAAAAGACGTTGCCGGTACAGAAGGGGTTAATGGGCAGAAGTTGATAGCCTGGGTAATAGTACTTTGTAAAGCCGGTATCACACGAGCGCTTTTTCCATCAACATTTATCCTCAACACTGGTCTGGCAGCTTCTGAGGTACACTGCTTACATACTTCTTTCACCTACATTAATCTACCATCAGTCTAGTTTCCGATACCAGTGCAAAAGACCCTAGAAATGGGTGACCGGTCAACTCAACCAGTAGACCATTTCAACCAGTAGCTCTCAACCAGTACCAAATCAACCAATACGGTTAGGTTAGGTTAAGTTAGGTTAGTACTATATTTTGGCACTGGTTTGGTTGGTCTCGGTTAATTTGGCACTGGTTGAGAGTTACTGGTTGAAATGGTCTACTGGTTGAGATGACATGGAACCCTAGAAATGTTGCCAGAAAAATTTTGACTGTAAAAGCTCTCGTGTGATACCGGTACCAGCTTAATAGAGGATATATTTTTTTTTCTATGAGATTGAGGGAGACAAAAGGCAGAACTGCCTGTGACGAGTACCTCCCCAGAGTTGAAAGAGTGAGTGCCGTAATCAAGGGACGTTCGAACCAAAATGCCTAGACACACGGAGTTTGAAGCAATTTAAATCATAGGATGAGGGATAGATGGATTCAGGGAGAGATATCCAGAGCTCAGCTGTTGAATAAAACAAAAATGGGAATATTGCTTTTCTCTTGAGTTGGTGAGTTGCACAGAGTAGGGGTGGATTGTGTTGCAAGACGGGTACTACGTAGGCTACTCTACGTAGAGGAGGTGGTATACACTGAGAGAGCTCTGAGGAACACTGATTATTGTAGTAGCGATAGAATAGTTAGAGAGATGCAACAGCGGCGAAGAGAGAGAGATTGGAGAGTCGGTGAGTGGACGTGAGTTAATGAGATGAAAGGCTTTCTTTTCTACTTTGTAAAGAAGTGCTGTGTGAAAGGATCCTCCCCACACACGTGAACAGTACTCAATACCTGGACGCACTGTGCCCCTGTACAGAGCAAGAAGCTGTGCAGGGGTAAACAAAACAATGGGACGTTCGAGCCAAAATGCCTGGACACACGGAGTTTGAAGCAATTTAAATCATAGGATGAAGGAAAGATTGATTCTGGGAGAGAGTTCCAGAGTTCAACTGTTGAATAGAAGAAAGATTGAGAATATCGTTTCACTCTTGGGTTGGAGAGTTGTAGGGGTGGGATTGTGTTGCAAGACGAGTGATACGTGCTCTACGAAGAGGGGGTGATATAGACTGAGAGAGCTCTAAGGAATACTGATTATTGTAATAGCGGTAGAATAGTGAGAGAGATGCAACATTGCGGCGAAGAGAGAGACTGCAGATAATTGGTGAGTGGATGTGAGTTAATGAGACGGAAGGTTTTCTGAAGGTACCGGTATCTTTTGGTATTATTGACAGTGATTTACCTTTCTGCCCCTGTATTAGGATACTATATTACGGTACCACCAATACACCTTGAATTGGCTAGATTATTATGCCCATTAGTTTAAGGGGAGATGGGCCGGATATTTTTGGTCTACAGGTATTAATTCATGCATTCATATATTTTGTTAGTTTCCTCGCTAGATCTCCCTCAAACTTAGAACTCCCCTCAAAATATATTTGTAAATTTTTCAGTGGAAACATGTCCCAGCCGAAGGCCGGTTCCTCGTTTATAATTACAAGTTCGCTATCGCTCGCCAGGAAAAAATCGACACCTAAATGGCACGAAAGGTCTTAAAATTTAAGGGGACACTGGCTGCTTTTTTGGCCTATAAATTCATTCATTCATAAATTCTTAGGTTCCTCGCTAGACATCCCTCAAACTTAGAAAAACGTCCCCTAGACCCCCCCCCCCCCCCTCAAGATAAATTTGTACAATTTTTGGTAGACAAATATCCCGGCCGAAGGACAGTTCCTCTTACAATTACAGGCTCGCTATCACTCGCCAGGAAAAAAAAGACACCTAAATGGCACCATAGGTCTTAAAATGTATAATGAAATGGGACGAAAGGTCTTAAAATTGCCAAACAAATGGGCCGAACGTCTAAAAAGTTTCCCCTTAACTTTACATAGACAATAATACACGCTACAATGAATTAAGGAACTTGGTATTCGTGTGATATTCAATCAATTTTCCCTTCATCCGATGGCTTCAACCGGTACCGGTATCACACAAACGCTTTTTCCCTCAACATTTATCCTCAACACTGGTTTGGCAGCTTAAGAAGTCAACATTTAGAATATTTCGGTTACTTAAATTCATACACCACGAATCTAGTTTCCGATAACAGTGCAAAATATTCCAGAAATGTTGTCAGAAAAATGTTGACCATCGAATGTTGACTATAAAAGTTCTCGTGTGATACCGGCTTCAGACTGTTTTAAACTGCGTGTGTCCAGGTATTTTGACCACAACGTCCCTTGAATTTGGCTCTGTCACTCTTTTGGCCTTGGGGGAGACACTCGTTACAGCCAACCTGCTTTTTGTCTCCTTCATAAATATAGGAATAAAAATACTGACGGGGATTAGGGGTTAGGTACAAAATCAGGATAAGGATTAGGAAGGATGTGTCTGATGATCCTAGCTTTAAGGGGGGTGATCTGCTTATTTTATCTCCTTTTCTCTCTTTCTCTGGGTTGTATCCATTCGGCCCCATTCAGCCTACTCTTTTAAGACGTTTATTTCTATCCAGGTGTCGAATTCTTCCTGGCGAGCGAAAGCGAGCCAGCATTGTATGGAGAAATCCGACTTCGACGGAGACATTTTTCTATCGAAAAATATAAAAATTTAGCCTGCTGTCAAATACTTTTTAAAGAATATGCTGGCTCACTACCGCTCGACAGGAAAAAATCGACACCTATACGTCTTAAAACAGTAGGCTGAATGGGGCCGAATGGATACAACCCAGAGAGAGAGAGAGGGAGGGAGGGAGAGAGAGAGAGAGAGATGAATCAAACGAGGTGGGCCCCCTTAAATGTCTTAACCCTTTCAGTACCGGTGCCGTCCTTCTAAAGCCGGTATCACACGAGCGCTTTTTCCCTCAATATTTATCCTCAACACTGGTCTGGCAGCTTATGAGGTCAACATATATAATATTTTGGTTGCCTAGATTCATCTATCATCAGTCTAGTTACCGATACCAATGCAAAATATTCCAGAAATTTTGCCAGAAAAATTTTGATCATCGAATGTTGACTATAAAATCTCTCGTGTGATACCGGCTTAACGATATTATGGTTACTATTACACGATTATATTCAGTTTAAAAAGGGCCTCCAGCAATTAACCCATTGAATATGTAACACCCCGTTCTTAACATTAATCATCAATTACAAACCCCCATGTACTTGAATAAACTAATGAAAGCATATGGTCCTCCCGGGATTCCAACTCGGGACACCACACCCAGAACATACTGTAAACATCTAAACCATTACACCACCAACACAGTTAAGGGGAGATGGTTCACTTTTAGTTTAAGGGGGATGGTTCACTTTTTGGGCGATTTTTGCATGTATTCATTATTTTTCTAGTGTCCTCCCTAGACATCCATCAAATTTAAAAAAAACATCCATTAGATCCCCCTTCTAAATTAATTTGTACATTTTTCGGTAGAAAAATATCCCGGCCTTCGGCCGATTCTTCCAACATTACAGGCTCACTATCGTTCGCCAGGGAAAAAATCGACACCGAAATAGCATGAAAGGTCTAAATATTGACGAATAAATGGGGTGAAAGGTCTTAAAATCGACTAACTAATGGGACAAACATCTTAACATCTGAAAACTAATGGGGCTAAACATGAGGGAGAAAGTGGGTCAGAAAAGCGGCCCATGTCCCCTTAAAGGTTGAATACACGATCACGAGTAATATTAATGTACCAGCGACGTGTGTTATATTTAATTCTAGCTGTATTTAGACTATATTATGCAGCTTAGGAAGGATCTGTGGTAGTTAAGAGGGTTGGTTGAGATGGTTTGAATCCTTATCATGGCTAGAGGTCCTTCTCAAGCTGAATAAAATCGTCTAATAGTGGCCAGAATGTGATGAAAAGGACGTCCCTGGTACTGAAAGGGTTAAGGGGGTAGTAGCCTACTCGCTTTTTATGGACTCCCTTCTCCCTCATGTTTAGCATATTAGTTTTGAGGTTTTAAGACGTTCTTTCCATTAGTTTGGCGATTTTGAGACCTTTCGCCCCATTTCTTTGTCAATATTTAGACCTTTCGTGCCATATAGGTGTCTATTTTTTCCTGGCGAGCGACAGCGAGCCTGTAATTTCCGAAGGACCGACCGTGACATTTTTCTACCCGAAAAATTTACAAATTTATCTTGAAAGGGGATCTAGGGGGTATTTTATTAAGCTTGATGGAGGTCTAGCGAGGAAACTAAAAAAATAAATAAATAAATAAATATATAGCCAAAAAACCAAGCACTACCCCCTTAACCCTTACAGTACCGGTGACGTCCTTTACATTATATTCTGGCAACTATTAAGACAGTTGTATTCAGCTTAGGAAGGATGTCTACCTATTAAAAGGTCATAGACTATCTCAATTGACTACTTTCGAGTTTCATTTTATAAGGAAGTTGGTGCTGCAGACATCGATAATAAATATAATTAGCAGAATAACCAGCTATAATACAGTTTTAAGCCGCTGTCACAAGAGCGCTTTTTCCGTCAATTTTCCATGAGCAAGTTTTTGCTCGTATTATTTCGGGACATTTTCGCACTGGTATCGGTAACTAGACAGAAGGTAGATTATGTTAGGCGGCTGAATTCTGATAAACTGTCATTTTTGAAGTTTCCAGACCATAATTGCCCGTAAAAATTGCTCGAAAAAAGGCTCGTGTGACTCCGGCTTTATTGCATGTAGCCTATAAATGCACAAAACCAAATTCAACATACTATTTATCCATCAGAAACCTACATAATTACTGTATTTGTGTTAAATATCGATGTTTACAAGCCGAACTTCCTTATAGCCTGAAACTCGCAAGTGGTCAATTAATCCTTTTAGCTACCGGTACCATATTTTTTGTTCTATGTGAGTGAGGGAGACAAAAGGCAGAACTGCCTGTAGCGAGTGCCTCCCCCAGAGTTGAAAGACTGACAGGGAAACATCAAGAGACGTTCGAGCCAAAATGCCTGGACACACAGAGTTTGAAGCAATTTGAGGTATAGGAAGAGCTACATAGAGCTACATAGATACACAGACCACACAGACCTCAAGGTCCTTACTAGGCAGTCTGGCCTTACAAACTATAATATGCATATATACACATACACACATACACATACATACATATACATATATATATATACATATATATACATACATATACACATACATACATACACACATATATATACAGTATATATATACATACTGTACAGTGCACACACATACATATACATACATTTTTTTTTTTTTTTTTTTTTTTTTTTTTTTTTTTTTTCCATTCATATCACCCCAGCCCTCTGCAGATAGAGGTCAAGCCTTCCCTTGAAGGCGTTTATTGTGTCGCTCTCCACCACTCTCGCTGGTAGTTTATTCCACTCTGTCGCCACACTGTAGGTGAAGAAACTCTTTGTGACATCTAGGTTTGCCTTTTTGGTTTTTAATTTCATTCCATTTCCGCGAGTTTGATTAGTATTGTTTAATGTGAATAGTGCATTTACATCGACTTTGTCGAAACCTTTTAGTATCTTAAAGCACTCAATAAGCTGACCCCTCAACCTCCTCTTTTTTAATGAGAACAGGTTCAATCGTTTAAGTCTTTCTTCATATGGTTTATTTCTTAATGAGGGTATCATCTTCGTCGCTCTACGCTGTACTGACTCGAGTCTTACAATGTCCTTGATCAGATAAGGTGACCAGAACTGCACACCATATTCAAGGTGGGGCCTCACCATACTTTTGAACAGTGGCACTATTACGTTTTCATGTTTATATGTAAATTTTCGTTTAATAAAGCCCAATGCTATGTTTGCCTTATTTGCAGCTGCTATACATTGGTCGGAAGTTTTTAGGTTTTCAGATATTAGTACCCCTAGGTCTTTTACTACCGTTGCGGTTTTTATTTGTTTGCCATTCATTTCGTATTTATATTTCATATTTCTGCTACCAACCTGCAGCACCTGACATTATCGACATTGAAGGGCATCTGCCATTTTTTCGACCACTCTGATATCTTGTTTAAATCAGATTGCAACGCATTTCTATCATCTTCGTTCAGGACTGTATTTCCTATTTTTGTATCGTCGGCGAATTTGGAAATGGTGTTGTTTACCCCTACATCGATATCGTTAATGTAAATGAGAAACAGGACCGGTCCAAGGACTGAACCCTGTGGAACTCCACTAGTGACAGGCTCCCACTCCGATTCCACTCCATTTATCACCACTCTCTGTCTTCTGTCCGTAAGCCAATTTTTTTGGGAAAGACTGATTCAGGGAGAGAGTTCCAGAGCTCAGTTGTTGAATAGAGAATAGAAGAAAGACTGAGAATAACGTTTCACTCTTGGGTTGGAGAGTTACACAGAGTAGGGGTGGGATTGTGTTGCAAGACGGGTACTATGTGCTCTACGAAGAGGGGGTGGTATACAGTACACAGAGAGCTCTGAGGAACACTGATTATTGTAATAGCGATAGAATAGCGAGAGAGATGCAACATTGCAGCGAAGAGAGAGAGAGACTGCAGAGAAATGGTGAGTGGACGTGAGTTAATGAGACAGAAGGTTTTCTTTTCTACTTTGTCTAGGAGTGCGGTGTGAGAGGATCCTCCCCACACATGTGAACAAAACTCAATACAAGGACGCATCACAAATAAGGCTATATCATTAGATGATTTTAAACAGCTTAGGACAAATCTTAGGGAATTTAAAAGAGTTAAGACTATCTCAAATAAGGGTACATCTTTAGACGATTGTGTACAGCTTAGGAAGGATCGCTGGGAATTTCAAAGGGTTAAGACTACCGGTATCTCAAAATAATAAGGTTACCGGTACATCCTTAGACGATTTTGTACAGCTTAGGAAGGATCTCTGTGAATTTCAAAGGGCTAAAGACTATCTCCACAATTTTATACAGCTTAGGAAGGATCTCTGGGAATTTCAAAGGGTTAAGACTATCTCAAATTAGGCTACATCCTTAGACAATTTTATGCAGCTTAGGAAGGATCTCTGGGAATTTCAAAGGGTAAAGACTATCTAAAATAAGGCTAGGGTACATCCTTAGACGATTTTATACAGCTTAGAAAGGATCTCTGGGAATTTCAAAGGGTTAAGACGATCTCAAATAAGGCTACATCCTTAATAATATTAATTAATTAATAATATTAAAGAAGATTACTGCAAGATGTAGAAATATGTACAGTAGTTACTTCATATGAATAAATAGTGGACGTTTCCCTGTTTGTCTACTCTAATTTAGCATATAATTTAATGTATCGTTTACATATAATATATAATGATAAAACAAATCTGATACACACTTGAACACAACATTCCGAGCTAATTAGAGCAATTACTTAACATAATTAGTAAAATATTCATATACAAATAACCGAAAATAATTATCGATTATAAAACCTAATCATTGCTATTGAGACCATCCTGAAACCATCCCAACGAGTCTGGACCAAACCGGACCTATCCGAACGTAACCTAACCTAACTAAGCTGAGCTGGGGGCCAAGAATCCTTTTCCTTGAATTTTATGATTTTGTCAATTATTGCCTGGGGCCGTTTTCGACGCTGAGTCCGAATCTGGCTTTAGAATCGATCTATCTCTAAGGATAGCTAAGATATTAATTATAGAAATTGGCCCAGTTCCCAGTCACTGTTTTCTAAAGGGACCCTCTCCCCGCCTGGCTGTGTGTTCGTATGTGTGTTACAGCCAGTTTCTTGAAATATTCATAAACAAATAACTAATCATAATTTTATAATGCAGTTTTCGACGCTGACTCCGAATCTGGCTCTAGAATCGATATATCTCTACATATAGCTAATATATTGATCATAGAAGTTAGCCCAGTTCCAAGTCACTGTCTTCTGAAGGGACCCTCTCCCCGCCTGGCTGTGTGTTCGTACGTGTGTTACAGCTGTTTCTTAACATATTCATACAAAAATAACCCAACATAATTATCGATAATAAAACCTAAGTTGACCTATTGGCACCATTCTGAGCCCATCCCAACCAGTCTGAACCCAGCCAGACCTATCCGAACGTAACCTAACCTCATTGCCCTGATCTGGGAAGCTACAATCCTTTTCCCCGAAAATGTGATTTTGCCGATATTCTCAGAGACGCCTAAACATACTTTTCTGAGGTAGTTTTCGACGCTGAATCCGAATATGCCTTTATAATTGACCAATCTTTACAAATAAAAAAGTTATTGATTATAAAAATGGCCCAGTATTATATAGAGTTTTGGGCTAATTATTTTTCATAATGTTGAATTAATTAATTATGGTTGTTTGTGTGTGTAATACTTATATCAACATCTAAACCCTAATTTCCTAACCCTAACCTTATTCTAATCATTACCTCTCCATTCCCTGAAGATGCAAGATGTTTACTTGTGAAACGTTGGATCCACCATGAATTTTGCTAACCTGTTGTACCTCATCTCTGAACCCGAGAGGAAAATTGTTAGAACTATTGAAAGCTGTAACAATAAAATCCTGAATGCTGAAACTGCTATTGCCTTTAACCTCGTTTGTTTAAAAGAGAATCTATTACCGGTACCTGGCTATACTAACATATACATATATATATATATATACATATATATATATATATATATATATATATATATATATATATATATATATATATATATATATATATATATATATATATATATATATATATATATATATATATATATATATATACCGTATATATATATATCATATATAATATACATATACAGTATATATATATTTCTATTACGGTACACATCATCATAAAATGATAGACTATTATTGATTTAAGGTTATATGTGAGACTAAGGTGAGAATTTAGGTACCAGTAACAAATTGGAAAGAGTTATTTATATCTATATTACACATGATCATACAATTATAGCCTATTATTACTTTAACTTATTAAGTAACACCCAGTTCTTAACATTAATCATCAATTACAAACCCCAATGCACTTGAATAAACTAATAAACGCATATGGTCCTCCCGGGATTCGAACTTGGGACACCACACCCAGAACATAAGCACCTAAACCATAATACCACTAACACAGTTAAAGGTTGAATACACGATCACGATTACGGTAACCCATTCAGTACCAGGGACGTAATTTTCATCATATTCTGGCAAGTTTTAGACGATTATATTCAGCTTAGGAAGGATGTCTAGCAATAATAAGGCTTCAAACTATCTCAACCAATCCATTTAATTACCGGTACCTCAGATCCTTCCTAAGCTGCACAAAATCGTCTAAATATAGCTAGAATATAAGCAAAATACGTCACCGGTATAGAAGGGGTTAATATCAATTTTCGAATTTTGGATATCAATCTAATCATGTACTCAGACCCAAATGCATTATGGAAAGCGTAATGTTTTAGTGAGTGGAAAAGAAAAGAAAAATATTGGGGCCAAGATCACTAAGGCGATCGATCGGCCTGGCCAGATTGGCTTAGAATCCGTCAGTTTTAGGGCCTGCTTCACGCTCAGATAGGGTAAAATCTACCAAACAGTCCCTCCTGTTATATAACCTCCTTGCTCCGTTTGTGCGTTCGTTCGTACGTGTTTGCCTCCCACCACCAGACGAGACAACCTCCCCCTTCTCTCTCTGTCTTTCTTTATCTCCTTCTCTCTCTCTCTTTCTCAAACACACATACGCACACACGCACCCTCTCAAACCAACCCTATGAAATAAAGTGTTGCCAGAATGCTCAGCCTCTCAAACCCTTTCGATCAATCCAGAAACCATCAGTCTATGCCTACTAAAATTACTATTAATGAATGCACTAAGCCACAACGGGATGCTACAAGCTTCTATGTATTTTGCAGAATATATATACTGAGATACCAAGGCTTAAAATGCCCATGTAAGGGTAAAATACGGCATATTTGAGATGCTGGGATGGGCTGTATGCAATATCTACTCTTGTATAAAATTAATAGTTATTGTCTGACCCTGCAAGTTGAACACAATGATCTGCCTACCTCCTGTAGTGCTGTGTAGGAAAACCAAGGCTGAGAAAGGCCGAATATTGCCGTACGAAGGTTAATAAATCCCAAGATGCCAGCTACAACACTCTCACTCACCGTTCCAATACTACTATCTCCTTGCATTTCTCAGATTTACCCAGGGAAGCTGAACGATATATATCGATAAACCGCCGTCGAAACATTTATGAACGCTTCGTTAACAACAGAGACGATCACGAGTGAATAGTTCGAACTTTTGGTCGAAGGTTGCTTTCCGGGCAGGGCTAAAACCCTTGATGAAACAATACCGTAAATTCCAGGGTTGTTTGCGCAATTTTCACCCACTTAGAGGCATCTTTCAGAGCTCTCTTGGTAACCAAAAGATGCAGATTTTTTTTCTCTATCCAACCGTATATAAAAAGTTTAAAATTGTTCCAGTTTTGTGTCCTTTTTATCTATGAACGATGTCTAATGGGAATTTGCGTGGACGAGAGTTCTGGGAAAATCGATGCACTATGAAACGGAAAATTTCCGAATGAGATAGGAACATGGTTTGTTCCAATTTCACATGATTCGTTCAAAGCACCTGAGTGAAGCAAAATTCAGAATTCTAAAACTAAAATTCAGATTTCTAAAAATCAAGTGCTCATTTCTTGTTCTTCTAAACACAATAATACTTCGATTAATTTGATTACTGGGATTGCTGTGTGATAATTGGGGATATAGTAAATTGGCCAACCTATTATGTTTTCGATATAATCCCTCCTTGAGGTAACTTAATGGCTATTCTGTGAAATATAAAGGATTGTTTGTTTCATTACATTTCTGTGAATTTTACGAAATATATGTGCCCTGGGCCGCATTTATAGTATTTATAGGAAGTAAAATACACATATATACCTATATATGACACTTAAACATGGCATGGACGAATATATTTAACTTATGTTGCATATTTGTATATCCCCACTATTTGCTCGAATTAGGGCATTTCCATGGATATTTGGACATATTTGATTGTACATATGGTGAATATATAATTTAATTTAATTTATCCATGCCTAATTAATACGGAAATCGATGTATTTAAGTTTGTATATTAGATCATTTTAACTGAGGACGGGAAGGGAGAGGGTTCAACACCGATCTGGCAACAGGGATTCAATGGCGACCAAAGTGCCCGTATCTGTAGCTGGAAATTCTCAACAAAGATCGCAGTTTTGGGCGTGATAGTCGCCTTCCGCGGCATCTGCACCGTCACCAAGTCATCGCTACGGAATCTTAGGACGTGTGGAGCCCCTTAGGAGGACGTGGAAGGATCTATTTCGCATATTACGGTAAGATATTCATCGTCTCTTCCCATTCTCATTTTTGGTAATGGCGAGGTGTAAGGCCCGAGGTGTGGATAATTATCTGTATTTTATGTAATGTATTAATTTATTTATGCTGTTGTCCTCTTTTGCCGCATCGTATCTCTTGCCTGGGCTGGTTGAAAATTCGTTGTATGTGTTTTACGAATGATATTTTGTGTTGTATAATTATATATGTGTTGGTCTGAAATGAGATGGTTTGGGGGAGGGAGAGAGAGAGAGGGGGGGATTGGAGGAAAGGGGAGGGATTGGAGGAAAGGGGAGGGAGAGAGAACGGGGGAGGGAGTTACCACCCTCCCCCAACTTCCTTACAGCGAGCAAGGGAGAAAGTATAAAGGTGGGAGGGTTTGACAAGTTGGGGCCAATCCGACCTCTTTTTTTTCCTCCCTAAAACGCCTGGGCTAGGGCATGGATTTCTCTAGCTATATCAGACCGTCAATTTATTTTTTATTTTTGTTAGTATTTTTTATTTTTTGTTATTGGAATCGACAACTAGACTTAATGTACTGTAGGCCTATGCTAATTTGTACATTATTATGATTTTAGGAGACTTAGTAAATGTAGCCTACATTTAACTTAACCCTTACAGTACCGGCGACGTATTTTTTTTATTTTTTTTATTGGAATCGACAACTAGACTTAATGTACATTATTAGGATTTTAGGAGACTTAGTTAATATACAACTTTACTTAACCCTTACAGTACCGGCGACGTATTTTTATTTTTAGTTATAGTTAGACGATTTTATGAACTTAGGAAGGAAAGATGGTGGCTATTTTGTTTTATTTCAGCTACCGGTACATTTAGACGATTTTATGAAGCTTATTATAGGAAGGATATATGGTAGCTAATATAATAAATTGACATAGGCTAGCGTGTAGACCTCTGTAACTCAAATTGGGCCAGAGCAAATGGGCTGTAAGGCATTGAATCCCGGTGGATCACATACAGTATATACTTTCATTAATTTCATTGGAGGTGTTTGGTGTTGTGGTGGAATTAATAGAATATAGATTAGCTCGACATATTTCTAGCTGGATTAGGAAACTATTACCGAATCTACCACTATACTCTATTTTGTTCCAACTGATCATAAATTGAACCTCTTATTAGCTGACTTCTCGATACTTAATGGACATATATGAAACTACTATGGTTGTTTTTTTTTGTTTTTTTTTTTTTTTTCTATGTGATTGAGGGAGGCAAAAGGCATAACTGCCTATAGCGAGTGCCTCCCCCATAGTTGAAAGAGTGACAGGGCCAAAATCAAGGGACGTTCGAGCCAAAATGCCTGGACACACGGAGTTTGAAGCAATTTAAGTCATAGGAAGAGGGAAAGACTGATTCTGGGAGAGAGTTCCAGAGCTCAGCTGTTGAGTAGAAGAAAGTTTGAGAGTAACGTTTCACTCTTGGGTTAGAGAGTTGCACAGAGTAGGGGTGGGATTGAGTTGCAAGACGGGTACCACGTGCCCTACGTAAAGGAGGTGGTATGCGCTGGGATAGCTCTGAGGAACACTGATTATTATAGTAGCGATAGAATAGCGAGAGAGATGCAACATTGCGGCGGAGAGAGAGAGATTGCAGAGAGTTGGTGAGTGGACGGGAGTTAATGATACGAAAGGCCTTCCTTTCAACTTTGTCTAGGAGAGCAGTGTGAGAGGAACCTCCCCACACATGTGAACAATACTCAATACAAGGGCGCACTATGCCCCTGTACAGAGCAAGAAGCTGTGCAGGGGAAAAGAACCCCCTAAGGTGTGTCGTATTAATGCCAAGTTTTCAGAATAACCATCATCTTTCACTACAAAATCTACCTTATAGCCGAGTAACAATGATAGAAACATGACAATTTACCCACAGCTGGAAAAATATAGACTGTAATGTTCCCATGGTTTTTCTTTTTGGTTTTAGGTACCGTAGTTGAAATTAGTTACAAATTTACAATCCCCGGAATTTCGGATTTTGTTTTCCCATTACCGGTATCTAACGATCTTAACTCATTCAGTACCAGAGACGTCCTTCTTATCTTATTCTGGCAACTATTATATTAGACGATTTTATTCAGCTTAGGAAGGACCTCTAGCAATAATATGGCTTCACACCATCTCGATCAACCCTTTTAACTACCGGTACCGTACCACAGATCCTTCCTAGGTTGCATTAAATCGTCTAAATAGTGCTATAATAAAATATAACACACGTCGCTGGTACAGAAGGGGTTAATAGGAGTTTTACTGCCGTCAATGGGGAGAATTATAGGGATATATATATTTTTTTACAGTGCTTTATATAGTGCACATAACATTTATTTCCGGTGGTTGAAACACATTTTATTTTGATATTTGCAACATCATTATTCTATAATCTATCTATCTATCTATCTACTCAGGCTCAATCCCCACTTTTCCTGTTTTTTCCCCTTTTTTCCTTTTTCGGGGGGGGGGGGGGGGACTCAAGACAGCAAGAACAGGGACAACACAAAACACAACAGAACACAACGAACACAAATTCACACGCATCTATAATAGCCTTCACAAATTGAGAAAAAATTAGTGGTAGTTTCGGTAATAAGTAGGAGGCTACCCTGGATTACTCTAGAGTCTTTTGTGAGTTATAAAGGTTAATGTTCAATAGGTTTGGCACACCTGGGTATAGCTTATCATAATGACTGGCTAGGAATACAACAAAGGAAAACAAAATAGGAAAAGTGGGGATTGGGCTTGAGTAAATAGATAGATAGATAGATACATTGATTGATTGATTGATTGATTGATTGGTAGATAGATAGATAGATTGATTGATTGATTGATAGAGAGATAGAGAGAGAGAGAGAGAGAGAGAGAGAGAGAGAGAGAGAGAGAGAGAGAGAGAGAGAGAGAGAGATAGATAGGAATACGAGTAAACTTCATAATAATGACCACCAACAATGATGGTTTGCGTAGGAATATGGACCTATGTTACCGTAGGCTACTGAAAAGCTGAGGATGTTGGAGTAGGTATGGTACGGTCGCGCTAAACGTCATGTCCCAGCTGTCATTATGTTTAGCTTGCTCTGTGCTGTATTAATGTCTGTCAGATGTTGAATAGGGTGGGTAAGTGTAGGAACATGTTTGTATATTTCACTCGATATGAAGAAATGAAGCTTAGCTATTGCTGATACCAATTATTGATCAAAATATACTTGGTGCCGAGACATCACTTATTAGCGCGACTGTACAGAGAGAGAGAGAGAGAGAGAGAGAGAGAGGGGGAGGGGGAGGGGGTTACCGTGGAGTGGATTAACCCCTTCTGTACCGTGTCATCCTTTTTAATATATTCTGGCAACTATTAGTCTTAGACGATCTTATTCAGCTTAGGAAGGACATCTAGCCATTAGGCCTAACCCCTTCGTGACATGACGCCTTTTTTATTATGGCTAAAATTAGATGATTTTATGCAATGTAACCCTTTCAAGCTCCAATCCGCGTTTCTGTTCTGTTTTCTGGCTACTATTAGACGATTTTATTCAGATTAGTAACGGTACACAGAAGTCAGAGGGTTGATTGAGATAGTATTTACCCTTTTAATACCCACAGATCCTTCCTAAGCTGCATAAAATCGTCTAATGATAGCCAAAATAAACTGCTAAAACGCGTCAGTGCTTCAAGGGGTTAAGAAGGACCTATGTTACTAAGAGGGTTTATTGTGATCGCATTTACCCCTGTGAGTCGTAATGGTAGATTACAGTATTTACAGATACAAACAAATCCATAGTAACCACTCTCCCTACCCCAAAGTGCCCCCCCCCCCCCTCACCTCCCGAGTCAACAATGTTCAGAAGTTGTTAAGAAGGCAAACAAAATAATTGGCTTTATAGGCAGGTCATTTGAGCATAAATCCAAAGACGTTATCCTAACCCTTTACAATTCCTTAGTCCGCCCTCTTCTGGAATACTGCGTTCAATCTTGGTGCCCTTATTACCAAAAAGATATAGACAAGCTAGAACGAGTTCAACGTAGAGTTACCAAAATGATACCTAGCCTAAAAAACAAACCATACGAGGAGCGTCTTAGAGAATTAAATCTATTTCTTTTAACCCAGCGCAGATTAAGAGGCGACTTAATTCAAGTGTTCAAAATCATCAAAGGCATCGACAATATGAACTGTAGTAAGTACTTCACTATCGACCAATCTAATTACACGCGGGGAAACGGGTGCAAAATTATTGGTAAATCTTTTAACTCACACGAAGCTAAAATTTCTTCTTCAATCGAGTTGTCAACTTATGGAATGGGCTTCCCCGAGATGTTATAGACTGCAGCACCGTTGATTCATTTAAACTTCGCCTAGACAAATATCTCTCATCAAACCCGCGACTGACTGCGTTTGTAAATGAATAACTTTATTTTATCCTCCCCTCAGTTACTAACCCATCTGTCCCCTACTAACTTCCTAATCCTGTCACGGACATTAGTTCCGGGACAGTAGTTCCCTTTCCAATGTTCCCTTACCCACTCTAAACCACTGTTTGGACACTTGATCCTCAGTGTTTTGGAGGACAAGCAGCCTAGAAGGGTCACTAGACCTGTTGTTGCTTGATTTCCTTTGTACTCCTCTCTCTCTCACTCACTCACTCACTCACTCACTCACTCTCTCTCTCTCACACACACACACACACACACACAATTACGTCATGGTGGTGAATGGGTTAAAAGATTGCAGACTATCGTCGTCGAAATGTAGCTAGCATAAAATAAAACAGTTGCCGCCGGTACTGAAGGGGTTAGTTACTACACTGGAGGAAGTTGCTCTATATTTAACCTTAAGTAATGATTTCAGGTCTGCTACTCTACAGAATTAGCATACCGGTACTGATCCTCATAGTGCAGTACAGTACCGATATTCCTATACTGTACTGTAGCAACATACTGTACCGGAAGCTAAATGATGTGAGGCATGGTACTGTACACAATTAGGACAGTGGTTTTGGTAACACAGTAGTTTGATGACCACTGTTTTTGGTTGAGGCAGTGCTGTGAACTACATGATAGCAAGCTGGGTATTATTTAATTTCTTTTTATTTTATGTAGCCTATGTACAGTAGCTTATATATATTTATATATATTTATGTTACTTATATGGACCCCAGTATGGTCCCCTCTGTACTGTGTGAGTCTGAAATAAAGTATTATTATTATTATTATTATTATTATTATTATACTCCATAGTAACCACCCTCCCTACCCCAAAGTGGGCCCCCTCCCCCCCCCTCTCTCTCTCTCTCTCTCTCAAATCAAATCAAATCTCTCTCTCTCTCTCTCTCGCTGTATGTTTTGGGTGCTGGGGTCTGGTGACTGGGTCACGACGGTTAGGGTCCCTCTAGGATGTTTAAGGAGGGATTAACACGGTCGGGGCTCAGTTGGGGGTCTTGTGGGACAGCATGCGTGTTTAAAAACAAAAAACAATCTGATCAAGGTCTATAACGGGGACTCATGTATTTTAGATATGTCTTTATTATAATACTGTATATACTAAACTTAGGTAGTGTTAAAAATTATCTTCAATATCAATGTATCACTCATCTAACTATATATGTAATGACATAGTTTAAGCTAGAAATAGGGTGAAGATTGCGTATGCACCTTCGCCCTTTTGAGATAATGTAACTATGATACTTGTGTAACATTTGTACTTTTCTCAATAAAACAATCAAATCGAATCTCTCTCTCTCTCTCTCTCCTTCCACTGTCCCATATTCTCGGGTTAGCTATCTCTGCTAGAATTAAGTCCTGACCACCTCGCTGGGATCGTAAGGTCTGTGCGGTCAGTGTATATATGTAAATCTATGTAAATCACTCTCCCTCCCTCCCTTCACCCACTCTAACCTCCTCACCCTTTCAGTCCAATGACACGTAGGTCCGTATTCCTTGTCGGGCTGCTCACGGGCAGCATTATATGCGGGGATTATGTAGAGAGTTAACCCCTTCCGTACCGATGACGTCATTCTAACATTATTCTGGCTACTATTAGACGATTTTAGTCCGTTAAAAAAGGGCCTCCAGCAACTAACAAGCTTCGATCTATCTCACTTAAGCCGGTATCACACGAGGGCTTTTCCCCTCAACATTTACCCGCAACACTGGTCTGGCAGCTTATGAGATCAACATATATAATATTTATTTTGCCTAAATTCATATATCATCGGTCTAGTTACCGATACCTTTGCAAAATATTCCACAAATGTTGCCAGAAAAATGTTGATTATCGAATGTTGACTATATAAGCTCTCGTGTGATACCGGCTTTTACCAATTTTACTACCTTGGAACTTTCTTAAACTGCACAAAATCGTCTAAACATATCAAGAATTAAGTTTTAAAAACGTCACCGGTACAGAAGGGGTTATAATAATAATAATATTATTATTAATAATATAATGGAAAGATAATGAAGTAGGATTAGGAAACACGAACTTAAAGGAGGGATGGTTCACTTTTTGGTCGATTTGTTCATGTATTCATTATTTTTCTAGTTTCCTCCCTAGACCTCCATCAAACTTTAAAAAATATATCCATCAGATCCCCCTTCTAGATTAATTTGTACATTTTTTGGTAGACAAATGATCCGGCCAAAGGCCGGTTCTTTCATAGTTACAGGCTCACTATCGTTCGCCAGGATTCTGTTTACACCTAACTAGCATGAAAGGTCTAATTATTGACAAAGAATGAGGCGAAAGGTACTAAAATCGACAAATTAATGAGGCAAACTTCTCAAAATCTGAAAACTAATGGGGCTAAACATGAGGAAGAAGGGGGACCAGAAAAACGACTCATCTCCCCTTAAGCTCTGAGACTCGCAGAACGCTACTCACGGTTGAGAGCTGAGGTTGTGTGTGGAGTTATGGGGTTACTAAGACAAAATTAACCCCTTCCATATCGGCGACGTCTTTTTATTTTTATTCTAGCTATATTTAAACTATTTTGTGCAGCTTAAGAAGGGTCTGTGGTAGTAAAAAGGATTAATTGAGATAATTCTGAGCCTGTTAATTGCTAGAGGTCCTTTTGAAACTGACTAAAAATCGTGTAATAATAGCCAGCATAAAGTTAAAAGACGTCTCCGGTACAGAAGGGGCTAACCTTTAAGATTCGCCTTAAAACCCTTACCTCTAGTTGCTGTACTGAACGTGGTGATATTATAAGAACATAAGAACATAAGAAAATGGGAGTCTGTAAAAAGTCGATCGGCCCACACATGGCAGATCCCTGTTATCTAAGTTTTATCAGTAAGTTTCGATGTTAACCCATTTAGTACCGGTGGTATTATCAATGTGTCAAACCGGAGCAATTTTATTTGAATGTTTGAAAGAACCCGGAATATGTCCCGTCCTTCAAGAAAACTAACATAAAATAGCATTATTTTGGCCATTTTATCACAAACTACAGTACAACAATAACGGCTACAAAATAATGGACTCGGCTTTGGTTTGACATATGGCAACCATTTGACGGTTTTATTCAGCTTAGGAAGGATGTTTACCCGTTAAATGACTGTAGAATATCTCGATTAATTCTTTTAGCTACCATAAAAGGATATACCGGTATGGTACGGTAGCTAAAAGGATTAATTGAGATATTATATTATCATTTAATTTTAACGGGTAGACATCCTTCCTAAACTGAATAAAACCGTCAAATAGCCTAAGCTTCACATAATCGTCTAAATGCAGATAAAATAAATACAAAATACGTTGCGGTACTGTAAGGGTTAAAGCAAATATGTGGGGAGGGAGGAGGAGGAGGAGGAGGAGGTGGTGGTGTTGGTGTGGTGTGGTGAGGCATCGGCGGCTGGAGGGAGAGGGAGGGGGAGGGAGAGAGGGAATGACAAATGAAAAGAGCGAGTCTGGGAGATGTATTACCGGTACCATAGACAATTATTATCAAATTGATAGTAATGGTGTACGGTATTATTTAAATGCATTCACCTTTCTTTTACCGTATATTGCAATTGATAGTAATGCTGTAGGCTATATTGATATTTATTTACCGTAGAATATTTGCCGTAGATTATTATTGATTGTAATGAAGTATCTTGATAATTATTTATATTTATTTTACCGTAGATTATCGTAGATTATATATATATATATATATATATATTATACATACTAACATGTGATACTTCCCATGGATTCGAAACCAGGACACCACACACAGAATAAAAGCACATGTAGGCTTACATATAGTTTATTGCGTTCGGAATTATATATAATAACGAATTCCCTAGGCCCAATAGTTAATTTACTACGAATTATTCTAAGCATTATTCCCAACCACTCGAGAAGTTACGCATTTGAAATTACCGTACTATAGGCTATCGGTTAAAATTGTACACTCATATTTATTTGTACATAGCCTAGGCCTAATGGCATTGTATTTTTCCAACAAGTAATTAGCCTAGGCTAGCCTACTTCTATATGACATAAGATGCTCTTAAACTTAGGGCGATGTCACACGAGCACCTTTTCTGGCAATTTTCGATTAGCCTAGGCCTAGCAAGTTTGTTCTCGTAATAGGCTATTTTGAAGCTCTCACACTGGCTTCGGAAACTAAGACTGAAGGTAGTTTAGCCTATTCAATCTATGCTAGGTGATATAGCCTAGGCCTAAGACTTTAATTTTGATGATCCCAAACTACAAATGCCGGTACAAAATGACTGGAAATTGTTCGTGTGACACCAGCTTCATATACAGGCTACAGCCATCAAACACTTACTGTAGGAGTGTAGAATCATCACTTACTGTAGGAGTGTAGAATCATCACTTACTGTAGGAGTGTAGAATCATCACTTACTGTAGGAGTGTAGAATCATCACTTACTGTAGGAGTGTAGAATCATCACTTACTGTAGGAGTGTAGAATCATCACTTACTGTAGGAGTGTAGAATCATTACTTACTGTAGGAGTGTAGAATCATTACTTACTGTAGGAGTGTAGAATCATCACTTACTGTAGGAGTGTAGAATCATTACTTACTGTAGGAGTGTAGAATCATTACTTACTGTAGGAGTGTAGAATCATCACTCAGCAGGATAAAGGGGGGAAGAATCTACCGTAGGCTGGGCTGTATCTCTCTGCTCTGCCACCGACCTCCAGTATCTTGAATCTTGAGTGTCACTGTATACTAGAGGACGCCCACAGTCCACTGCCGCCCAATTCCGCAGTAGGCGTTCGTTGATCACAATCACAAGGCTATATATATACTGTATAGACGCCCATTTTCGCAGTACTGTATAGGCGTTCGTTGATCACAAGGCTATAGGCCTATATACTAATTATTACTGCATATCCTCGACGGGAGTCCTAACGCGGTGAGGTAAACAGCAGGTCCCTTCACAAGTTCACATAGGCCTACTTCTCCCCCCCTCCTATAAACACCCTTTCACCTCTCGATACATCCCCACCTCCACCTCCCTACACCCCTCTTCCCCTCCCCTACCTCATATATAATTCCGTCACTATACGTCAACCTTGGAAAGGGGTAAATTAACTTTGGCGGATCCTTTTTGCGCACAGATCCTCGAGTGTCTCAACTTGTAAACAAAAATCAACAAACTGGCATTCTAACAGCAATGCAATTATAAATAAATATCTGATTCTCTTGCGGGGTCTCTAATATAGTAAATTAGTATATATTAAAATACTATAAAGTTAACTAATCAATTAGATAACTTAAGATGATACATTTTCAGAATATCAGAACATTCAAGCTTGAATTAAATATGGTGCCGGTAACGAAAGAAAACCATCCCGAATACAAGGGTAACTACAGTATTTTACTTCTAGGCAATGTTCCGATGAATGATCACGTAATTGTCGTAATGCTATTAGTATTTATTACTGTACACATTAGTAAAGACCTTAGTGGTGCCATAAGGGGTACAGGATTCTCATGAGGAGGGGAGTGGGGGCATGTGCCGCCCCTTGCCCCCACCCCCCTTGCCCTGGTGTAGGCAAAATGAAACAGCGTTACGAAATTGAAGCGTACAAAAATACGTACCTTGATTAAATACAGAGCCTTAAAAGATCCATACGGAGGAGGGGAGGGGGGGGGGGGGGTACCCTCCTCCGCCCTCTTAGCTACGCCACTGCGTTTCGCCATTTTCAGGTGTTAATTTATCTCTAGGCGAGCGATAGCCAGTATGGAATATAGGCTAAATCGACCGACAATTTTTCTACCGGGATAATTAATAATTTTCCCACCAAACGCATGTATTAGGCCTACATGCATGAAGGGGGTGGGGGGGGGGGGGGGGACCATGTGTGTGTGTGTGTGTGTGTGTGTGTGGCTCGAAGGGGGTCTGGCAGGTGTAATAATTATTAAAGTGCAAGGTATAAAGTGGGCAATTAATAGGCATACTTTATTCTCGTGTTTTCTATGTAAGACAACTATTTAATGTTTGTGTTTATTTCATACTCTGGTAGTCTGGTTACCATTTAACCAATTGACCACGTGCTAGTTTCGTTCTATAAGGAAGTTGGAGCTGCAGATATTGATTTTCAGCAGTTAAAATAAGGTTGTAGTACATTTATAAATACATAAAACCCATTCAAACATAGCCTACTATTCAGCCATTAGAAACCTGCATAATCATTGCATTTCTGTTTACCATCGATGTTTACAGCTCCAACTTCCTTATAGCCTCAAACTTGCAAGTGGCCAATTTATTCACCTTTAAGCCGGTGTCACACGAGCGATTTTTCCCGGCAATTTTCTATTAGCAAGTTTTGTTCTCGTGATATTTTGAGGCTTTTTCACATTGGAATTGGAAACTAGACGGATGGCAGATTATGCTATATGCTGTAGTAAATTGCTAGCTTGCCATCCTGATTACTCAGCTAAACGAAGATTTTGTTGATAATTATGGAAACTGCAAAAATATGATGCAGAGACAGCATATTTTTTCATTAAGAATCGAGACATTAGATGCTAAGGGATTCAATTTACCATCAGCTGAAATATAACCGCTTATAAGTGGCTGAAATTCTGATATAATTAGGCTATTTTTAAAGCTGCCAGGCAACAATTGCTCGTAAAAATTGACTGAAATATAGCTCGTGTGACACCGCCTTAACCCTTTCAGTATACAATTACGCATTTCTTACCTTCATTCTGGCTGTCCTTAAACGATTGTATGCAATTTAGAAACAATCTTTAGAATGTTAACCAGTTCAGTACCGGTGCCGTCCTTTTACTGTATACCTATATTCTGGTTACCGGTAGGCTACTATTAGAAAATTTAATTCGGTTTAAAAAGGGACTCGAGTAATTGACCACTTGTGAGTTTCAGGCTATAAGGAAGTTGGAGCCATGGACATCGATATTAAATAGAAATGCAGTAATATTGTACGTTTCTGATGGAACAAATGGTATGTTGAATTGGGTTTTATGTATTTATATATGTAGCCTACTACTACTGTATTTATATATGTAGCCTACTACTACTGTATTTATATATGTAGCCTACTACTACTGTATTTATATATGTAGCCTACTACTACTGTATTTATATATGTAGCCTACTACTACTGTATTTATATATGTAGCCTACTACTACTGTATTTATATATGTAGCCTACTACTACTGTATTTATATATGTAGCCTACTACTACCGTATTTTTGCTGTAAAATCTGTAAATATCGTTGTCTACAGCTCCAACTTCCTTATAGATCGAAACTCGCAAGTCGGCAATAAACAGGTTTCGAACTATCCCCTTTTAACCCCTGTTACTACCACAAATCCTTAAATGCTTAAACTGCACAAACTTCTAAATATAGCTAGAATACAATTGAAAAGACATCTGCGGTACAGAAGGGGTTAAAGGGATAAAACTACTGTAACTCAATTATGCCTCTGACTCGCATAGACCCTTCTCAAGCTGAAGAAGATCGTATAGTGATAAGTCAAAATAAATGCTAAATAGCGTCATAATCCTTAAGGGGTTAAGAATGATCTCCCTGTCAGTGCGTAGAAATTGTCTTAGATATGGCGTCATAATCCTTAATGGGTAGAGGTTCTTCCTAAGCTGAATAGTCCTAAAACCATATAATAGTTGCCAGAATATAATGAAAGGGATGTCACCGGTACTGAATGGGTTAAGAAGATACCAGACTACTTTCACAATAATTGCCCTCGGCCTAAAATGGTTCAGCCAATGGAGGAACGATAATGAATCAAAGAACAGAACGGGTTAACCCCTTCAGCCCGATGACGTAATGTTCATCTTATTCTGGTTACCCTTAGACGGTTTTCTTTAGCTTATAATTTACCTCTTGGACACAAAGGGGTAATTATGATCTCAATAAACCCTCCGTATAACGTAGGTCCTTCTTATTACTGCATAAACTCTTCTAACTGTAGCCAGAATTAAAGGTAAAAAACGTCATCGTGTGGAAGGGGTTAAGGGGAGATGGGTCGTTTTTCTGGTCCCCCTTCTTCCTCATGCTTAGCCCCATTCGTTTTGAGATTATAAGACGTTCGGTCCAATAGTTTGACGATTTTATCACCTTTCACCCCATTTCGTTGCAATTTTAAGACCTTTCGTGCCATTTATGTGTCGATTTTATCCTGGCGAGCAATTGCTCGCCTGTAATTTTTCAGAGGAATCGGCCTTCGGCCAAAATAGTTTACTACCGAAAAAATTTCAAATTTATTTTGAAGGGGGTAAGGGTGTTTTTAAAGTTTGATGGAGGTCTAGCGAGGAAACTAAAAAAATAAATGAATATAGGCTATTAACTACAGATAATAGACCACACAAAATAGCCACTATCTCCTTAACCCCTCCTGTACCGGTGTCCTCCTTTTTAATATTCTGGCAACTATTAGACGATCTTATTCATATTAAGGAAGGACTTCTATCCATTAAAAGGTTGCAGACCAACTCAATTAATTCCTTATCTACCCCATATCTTTATTAAGCTTCATAAAGTCGTCTAAATGTAGCTAGGATAAAACAAAAAAAGTCGCCGGTACTGAAGGGGTGACTACACTCCATAGTAACCACCCTCCCTACCCCAAAGGCCCCCCCCCCCCCCCCCCTTTCACACACACTCTCTCTCCCTCCTCCTCCCCATAGTTACCACCCTCCCCGAGTCCCTACCCCATAGTGCCCCCCACCTCTCTCAATCAATCATCTCATTCTCATTTACATATCTCTATCAAATATCATCAACATTACTTATTTACGGTGCGTCTCTCTCTCTCTCTCTGCACCTATTCCAACCTCCTCACCCTTTCAGTAGCCTACGATAACACTTAGGTCCTACATAAACCATCATTGTCGGTGGTCATTATTATAGTTTTGCAGTATTCCTAACCAGCCAATTGTTTTTAACATCGTTCTTAACACCAATAATCCGCAAATGAAATTAATAAAATCATGCAATTCTCCCTGGATTCGAACCTAGGGTATCTCATACAGAACTTACAAGCTCTAACCATAACACCATCAAGACACCATACGCTATACCCTGTTCCAAATGAGTATGCATAAACTCATGATTAACCTCTATAACTCAAAAACGACTAAAGTAATCAAGCTAATATATTTAACCTGCCATTTGGTAAGGATCAACCAGGGGATAGGTGTCTCTTTTTCTTCTGCTCTCACTTGGAAGGACCATATTACCAGTCTTGCTACGGCAGCCTCCCAGAGTGTACTTAACCGCCTCAAGGGGTTCTTTACCCCTGCACAGCTTCTTGCTCTGTACAGGGGCACTGTACGTCCTTATAAATTTACGTTGAGGAACCCGCAGAGGGCTGCTCTCGGGCGGCATGATATGCGGGGGTTGTGCTTTTTAGGACTAATGGTTGGGGACAGGATCATGATTAGGGATGTAATGATTGGTGATCCTAGTTCTAATGAATCAAGGGTGGGGCTATTAACTACATGAGATGGGAGGTGATTCCACTCTTGGATTGTGCGGGGAAAAAATTATTGTCTAAATATGTCCGTGCTTGCCTGATATGTGTGGTATTATAGGTTGTGGCTGCGTCTCGTAAATCATATACTTGTAGGGTGTAAATATATATCTTTGTCTATGTCTACTAAGTTGTTGGTGATTTTATATAACATCTGTTGTCTGTGCATTTGTCTTCTTGTTGCAAGTGGGTAGAGTTTAATGTCTTGTTTGAGCAAAGTGACAGATGTAGTGTGTCTGTATACTCACGTCTGATCCATCTTGCAGCTTTGTTTTGTATGGCCTCTAATTTATTTATATTGTTGTGAGTGTGGGGATCCCAGACGGTGTCGCAGTATTCTAAGTGTGGCCGAACAAGTGTTTTAAATGCTAAAAAATTTATGTTTGCGTTACACTTGGTGAGATTCCTGCACAGGAAGACCAGGGCCCTATTAGTCTTTGCTCTGACGCTGCTAACGTGAGTGGTCCACCTCGTGTTTGCTGAGATGTGGACCCCCAAATATTTGTGGGAGGGAACAGTATCCAAAAATGTGCTATGGAGTTTGTAGGAGAATGGGATGATGTTATTTGAACGGGTGAAACGGATATGGTGACATTTGTCCGGTCTAAATGTCATCTGCCACTTGGCTTCCCACTCTTCAAGCGCAGTTAAGTCGTTCTGTAGTCGAAGGCAATCGTCCCTATTAGTAATTGGTCTATTAACTAAGCTATCATCTGCAAAAAGTCTAGTAGTAGAAGTAAGTGATAATGGGAGGTCATTTATGTATGAAAGGAAAAGTAGGGGACCCAGGACAGTGCCTTGTGGGACCCCAGAAGTTACAGAGACAGTGGAAGAATGAGAACCCTCAAGAACAACGCGTTGATCCCGATTGGTCAAGAAAGTCTTAATCCAGTGAAGAAGTGGTCCTCGGATGCCATAATAATCTAACTTAGCTAACAGTCTTTGGTGAGGGACTTTGTCGAAGGCTTTGGCAAAGTTTAGTACTATGACGTCAACTTGTCGAATTTTGAGGTCGTTAAGGGTTTGGGATATGTCATGTGTGGTCACAAGTAGTTGTGTATCGCACGACCGTTTGGGCCGGAAGCCTTGCTGTGTGTCAGTCAGTATATTTTGCCTATCTAAATGGTCCATTAAATGTCGGTGGATGATATGTTCTAAAATTTTGCAAGGAACTGAGGTAATCGAAACAGGTCTATAGTTAACAGGGAGGGTTCTGTCTCCGGATTTGAAAATAGAGTCACGTTTGCCAATAGACAGTCATGGGGAAGTTCTATTGTTATAGTTATATTGAGTATTGTTCACGTGTGGGGAGGATCCTCTCACACCGCACTCCTAGACAAAGTAGAAAGGAAAGCCTTTCGTATCATTAACTCCCGCCCACTCACCAACTCTCTATAATCTCTCACGATAGAATATCGCTACTATAATAATCAATGTTCTTTAGAGCTTTCCCAGTGATACCACCTCCTCTACGTAGGGTACATAGTACCCGCCTTGCAACACAATCCCACCCCTACTCTGTACAACTCTCTAACCCAAGAGTGAAACATTATTCTCAGACTTTGTTCTATTCAACTGCTGAGCTCTGGAACTTTCTCCCAGAATCAGTCTTTCTCTCTTCCTATGACTTAAATTGCTTCAAACTCCGTGTGTCCAGCCATTTTGGCTCGAACGTCCCTTGATTATGACCCTGTCACTCTTTCAACTCTGGGGGAGGCACTCGATATAGGCAGTTCTGCCTTTTGTCTCCCTCACTCACATAGATTTTTTTGGTTCAGGATTTCTGGACTACTAATGGGGAACATGATATAGGAATACAGCAACACTAAAGTAATTATTACTAACAATGGGATTAATTTGTCTAATAATACGGGCCAAGAGTAACATATATGAAATACAGGTACTGTACGGTACTCTCTATGCTATAGTATTTTATATTTAGCTTTTGCTTGGGGACTGATAGATAGCTGCTCACGGGCAGCATTATATGCAGGGGTTGTGCAGGGAGTTAAGCTCCTAGACTCGCAGAGCGCTGCTTCGCGGTCAGCAAGATATGCGGAGGTTTTGGGTTAATTATTGTACTAATGTTAAACTTTATTCCAGGTCACAAGGAGACACCAAGCTGAACTTAGTTGATGGCTCCAGGACGCTGAACCTACTTTGGCTCAAGAAGGTAGTTTAACTTGTTGAGGCTCTGAAAGTGGAATTGTGAAATGGTGAGTTTTTTTATATCTCTGTTTATCCTTTTTTCTTTTCCTCTTGTCTTTCCTTCCTCTCTTCTCCTCCTTTCCCTTTCCTTCCATTATCATCTCTCTCTCTCTGCATAGCCCACACAGACTTTTGTTTTCTTTAATTACTTAATTCTGTTTTCCAACCTGCTTGATGGATTGAAACCATATTTCTTATGGATCACTCCGTCAGTAACTTGATTCTGGAAATTATAACTTGTTATAAAAGCCAGACCCACAGCATCTTGTAACTCAAAAGGTGCTAGAGAAGTCGAGCTGTAAATGTCCACACATGGTTGACCCTTTCCATATTGGTAGATATGTCATCCCAAAAGCTCTTGCCCATTTTGAGTTAGGCTACAAGAAGTTGGGAGTCAAAGCTTAGGGCCGTAGTGGGTGGCCTTATCACCCGAAGTGCCCTTAAAATTCACCAAGAACCAAGAGTCAAAACTTCTAGCCTAGTTATAGTGAGTAGACTCGATGGTCATGTCTCAATTACCAGTATTACTGTACAAAGATTTGGTAGATATACAGTATATGTTGTTATTTGTTAATTATGGAACTTGATACTAATATGGGAAAAATATAACCGAAACTACCACTAATTTTCCCATGGTTTTTCTGTTTGGTTTTAGGTAGTTTTCATCATTATACAGTTGAAATTAGTTACAATCCCCGGAAAATGTTTTTTCTCACATTATCCAACGATCTTAATACACTTAGATGTAAGTCATTTTCAGAGTAAATAAGCAATGTTTTTTGCCTTGGGATACAGGATGGGTTGAATTATTGAATATTGAAATATTGAAATCAGCATCTATTTTGCCAGTAAGGGGATTAATGAGTTTCACTGCCGTCAATAGGGATAGTTATAGGGAGAGTTTGTTTTACAGTGCTTTATATAGTGCACATAAAATGTATCTCCGGAGGTTGAAACAAATTTTAATATGATCTTTGAAACATTATTCTATAATAGCCTTCAAACATTGAGAAATAATTAGTGGTAGTTTCGGTAATAAATAGCCTACCCTAATATGCTAGACATACAAAAATTACAAGTTTAAAGATCGCTTCATCCACAGAGAGCGTGGTTTTAGTCTCTTTACTGTAGTACAGTACAATAAAGACTTGCCATAACACAGCCCCATCATGTCATTTCAGTGGCCAATGTTGGTATAGCGCTAACAGTGTATCAGCAAGACTGAACGAAGTCCCCCTGAAGCACTTGCACCTGGCGAATGCACACCACACCAGCCTTAACCGTGCTACAAAAAAGGCAGTAACAAGAAATTACCGTAACTGCTTCAGAGGCTAACTGCACTACCGAAGTGGCGGGCGGTAGGGTTGCTGCATCCCTACTCCAGAGAGAGTAAAACCGACTTGTGCCAGTGGGCTGTGAGAGTAAGACACTATAGGGAACCATGAGGCACACCATTATGGCCCCAGTGCCTTCACCACTCGGGATAAAAAGATGTAAATAAGAATGATAAAAAGGGTAAAGTCAGAACTGGCTATGGGAAGTAGAGGACACCAACCCTCACTCTGACAGATCCAGCCTACCACAAAAGATTGTAGAGACAGTACATTAGTTTCATGGGAACTGGGGAGGAGGCTGAAGGTTGCCAATACATACTTCCGGTACAGAATGATGCACAGGTACACATGGAGAGAGAGTTGGGAAGGGAGAGAGAGACAGTGGTATGAAATGCACTGATTGATTATCTATGTATAGATGAACAAATCAGGAAATTAGTAAACTCGGGTGTTAGATGGTATTGTTCATAGGGGTATTGGAGGGAGTCTGTCTGACCAGTATGTGGTAGTGGTAATAATTAGTGTATAGAAGAAATGGATGAGGAGAAGTAGATTAAGGCAGGGAGAGGAGGAGTACTGAAGAGGGTGAAAGGTTACAAGAGGATGGAGTTAGGGAAGTTTAATAGAGTACCCGGTAGTAGAAATATGAATAAGTTGGTTTGACATGTAGTGAATGGAGGTAGGGAAAAAGACGAGCAAGGTGTTTAATTGCTTGTCACTCATCTTCATGGCTTCCAACTCCTCTCTGCAATTGCAGACACTACAGATGCAGTAGACCAGTGTTGCATTTACAATGTAAATGCTTGCATTTGGTCAACATGCGTGTATGTATATACTCAGGCACATACCATACTGCTGGGGTGGCCGACTCAAGACCGAGCAGAAACCACATTTATAGTTCCAATTCTTAGGGTCCGGGACCACTTTCGTGTTCCCTCGTCCCTTTCTGTCTTGTCAAGTAGGAGAATTTTACAAGGGGAAGAGGATTCCTAGCCCCCTGCCCACAGAAGGAAAAGCAGTACAGTACAGTAAAAGAGACAGACAGAAACAGCTAAGCTTGGGTAGAGGATGCCAAACTTCACTCTGGATAGGACCAAACATGACAGGGCTTATTACACTGGTCACAGGCAACACTCAAAATCACAGCCACTATAATAGTACAATACTGTAATATTCAACTTGCCCTTGAAATATCAGTACTACACACAAGCTGGCTACCTTGCCTAGGCAGCTTACCTATAGTATATAACATAAAATATTGTAATTATTATGTAATTATTGTAATTACTGTATTGTACTATAATTCATAGATTTATTCATGGTGGCCTTTAACCTGACAAGCGCGATATAGACCTAGGTGCTAGGGTAGTTATTTGTGCATTTCTAGCCCTGGATTCTGACAGAATTCGTTATATTTACAATATAAACCATTATTTGTTTTCGGTATGCTTTTATTTTACATATATGATGTATATATGAACCTTCAAGAGTGCTAAAATAAGTGGGAAAAGCATTTGGGTGGTGAAAAACAAAGATATTGGCCACCCGGTCATAATCTCAGGCGAGAGAGAGCAACAGGCAGCCCTCCCCTCTCGCTGTCTGGGAGTCAACTGAGACGAGCGGGGCGGTGTGTGCCGGTGTCTGGGTGTTGCATAACGATCTTTTATGCAACCCACTTGTGCTACATTATCGCGGGAGAGAAAAATAACCGATAAATGATGATAATAAGAGGAAAAATAGGTGATAATTGAGGAGGGGAGGGAGGGGGGAATAAGGTGGGGAAGGAGGGGAGGGGGGTTGGTGAGATTTACATGGATGAGTACTGGAGGGGAATTATCTCACCTAGAGACAAATTCCTTTGTTTTGATAGGCCCTTTTTTTTATGGAAGGCTTTTTTTATGGTCCTGCTTCCGTGAGGCCTATCGCGTTCCCTATAGGAAGCCTTCCGTGAGGCCTATCGCGCTTGCCGGGTTAAGGGCAAAATTAAATTAATTTGTCTGGTCCATAGTTTAATTACATTTCAACCATGCAGCTATCCAGAAAATATAATGTGTTTATATGTTACAGTATTTTACTTGCTTTGATATTGTTTCTCCTTTGATATATGGTAAATTGCATCAGATCAATACTGCTTGAATTTGACATAAGCCTATTTCAATTTGAAATACTGTAGTTATTTTACATACATTGACAAGTTTGTTTTATACACAGATGGCGACTGGAGAATATAAGATGGAAGCTGAAGAAGTGTTAGGCCTCAAAGTTCCGAATGAGATACTGAATGACGAAAAGGAAACATTGAAGTATTCTAGAAGCGAAGAAAGATGGACGGCACATGTACCGGTAAGCGATGAGACAATGTTTGCATCTAATTATGCACATGACAAAACTGAGGAAATAAGCTTTAATTAAAGGCGGTATTAAGAGAGAAGAGATGTTGAAAAGTGAAGATATAATGTTGAATTCTGAAAAGGAGATACTGAAATATGATGGAAAAGTATTACAGTATGAAAATGGTGTGGAAGGATGTGAAGAGGAAGTATTTAAGTGTGAGAAAGAGATAATTAAGCATGAGGAGGAAATATATGAGAGAGATGAGACAAAAGGCGATTTAGCTCGTCATGGCGTCGTTCGTAGCTCAGAGGAGGGTAATAAATGTTCGGATTGTGGCCAGGAGTTTTGCCACAAGAGGACACTGCTCCAGCACTCGGTCATTCACACTTCGGCTAAGGACTTGGAGTGCCTCATCTGTCACCACTCATTCACCAGGATGAGCAGCCTAAACAATCACACGCTCATACACACCGGGGAAAAGAAACATTAGTGTAACGAATGTAATAAACCTTTCAAGACCAAATCAGAGTTAGTGGTGCATAGTGCAACTCACACCAAATCGAAATCTTTTTCGTGCAGTGCCACAAGAATTTTGCTCTGAAAAGCCAATTGACCCGACATATGCTAAGTTATGTAGACAGGAAGTTATATAGTTGTCATCTCTTGTGTTAAATATTTCAAAAGTAAAGAAGGATTGAACAGACACATCATCATTCACACAGGAGATCAGAAATTTGAGTGTCCAGATTGCCAGAAGTGTTTCACCTAAATAAGGAACTCACCCGGCACGCGGTCTTCCATAACGGACAACAGAAATTCACCTGCAGCCAGTGTAACAAACGTTTCCAGACGAAGGACATACTAGCGAAGCACCAGGCCATTCACACCGGTATTAAAGAATTCAAGTGTTTCGAATGCAATAAAGTGTTTTATCAGAAGAGCAATTTGAAGCAAAACACCCTAATACACACTCAGGAGAGGTTCGGCTGCGATGAATACGGCCAGAGGTTCAATCAGAAGAGTAACCTGTCCACACACCTTCTGTCTCATGCGGGCGTTAAGAGACTAAGGTGCAGCCATTGTGATAGATGTTTCTCCAGGAAGAGTCACTTGGCATCATCACACATAGCCAGCATACACTCAAATTAACATGACAAACCAAATCAAAGTCTGAGAGATGGAATGACCAATGTCAAGATTAAAGCACAATGGGAAAGAATAAACTTGAGAATGAATGAGTTGGCCTGGTTGACCTTAAAGGGAAAGGAAAAAGGGAGGGGGTGAGGGTGGAGGGGTGGGAGATTGGAAGGATAGGGGAGACAGAGAGAATAATAAGGAAAGCTTGGGGTCTTCCGTTCATTCGTGATATTATTGGGTAGGAAACATCGTAGGAGCTATGCCAGTGGCGCCGATGGCACAGTTTTAGCACGTCATTAGGTCCTTTGATGCCGGCAACATCCTAGTTAAGCTTCGCACAACCATCAAACCATTCTTTTTGCTATGTTACTCGTGTTTTTCTTTGATCAAGATATTCTAATTTGATGTGATATTATGGTGAAAGGTGAAATTAACACACAGGCTACATTGGTAAATATAGTATTTACATTTTTTATTGTATAGGCAACAATTTCAACATTCTCATAGGTGGATCAAAAGATATTGGTACCGGTATTTATAAAGGCAAACCCTTATATAGTTTTCATGATATACTGGTACTATTATTATTCAATCTAAAGCTGTAAGAAAATTGAATTAAAAGAAAATTTGTTGTTTAGTGTTTTTTATTACATAGTATTGCTTTGCTAAATTCTCAATGCTTTATTTTGATAAGCTCTTTTGTCTTAATAATGTGCGGTTCCTATTTTGGTTTATTGTGCAAGTTATACATTCTAATTGTACTGTAGCCTAATCTTATTTTTACTTATTATAATAAATCAAAGCCAGAAAACAAATGGCTACCAAAGTCTTGCTGACAATATATTTATTTATTTTTTATTTTTTTGCCAGGCGCCGTAATTCCCGAGAACAGGCGTTTGTCACGAATCACTAGGTCAAGTTGCCCGGGCTTGACATCTGCCATAACATTTTGACAGTGAGAGCTCGATCCGCCGACCCTCTACTGACTCCATTGGTACATTATAGAGACTTACAAAAGAAAACATTTGATGGGGCGACTAATTTCTTGCACAGTAGAGACTTGCTGAAAGTTAACAAATTATTCAATAGGGTGACTCCATTGGTGTATTGTAGAGACACTAATAAAGACTAAAAGTTAACATAACATTCAATTGGGTGACTAAATTCGTGCACTATAGAGACTCGTTGACAATTACCAACATTAACAAAAAAAATCAATTGTGTGAATCAATTCATGCACCATAAAACTTGTTAACAATTACAAATACTGTACATACATACAAGTTTAAAGACCGTTTCGTCCACAGTGTGTCGTTACAGTCTCACATTCTAAATGGCGGAATTCCAGGCGTATTTTGGTCTATTTGGTGCATTATAGACACTAACAATGACTAAAAGGGTTGCTCGAATTTTCTGAAACCTTGGAGCAACTCTCAAAGAAACTAGAAAAAAGAGAATTAGACTTATATTACAATGACTAAAAGGTAACAAAAAATTCAAGTGGGCGACTCAATTGGTGCATTATATAGACACTGACTGACTAAAAGTTAACAAAAAATTAAATTGGGCGACTCAATTTGTACATTATAGAGACTTGCCGACAATGACGAAGATTAACAAAGTATTCAATCGGGCGACTCAGTTCGTAAGGTCCTTATAAAGTGGAAGGCAGCTCCTGACCATTATTCAGGGTTGAAGATTGACCAGTTGAAACCAGAGGCGTTCAGTAAGGTAACAATCTTCTCGGGACTCTGGAATATATAATGGTTTAGATGCTTATGTTCTGTGTGTGGTGTCCCGAGTTCGAATCCGGGGAGGACCATATGCTTTCATTACGGTAGTTTATTCAAGTGCATTTGGGTTTGTAATTGACGATTAATGTTAAGAACGGGTTGTTACTTAATACAAAGTTCTTGTCTGAATATTAACCCCTTCTGTACCGGTGACGTCTTTTGTATTTTATTTCAGCTTCGTTTAGACAATTTTATGCAGCTTAGGAAGGATATATGGTAGCTAAAAGGATTAATTGAGATAATCTGTAGCTTGTTAATTGGTAGAAGTCTTTCCTAAGCTGAAGAAAATCGTCTTAACAGTAGCCAAAATAAAGTGAAAAGGACGTCGCCGGTACAGAAGGGGTTAATATTAATGTAGCATTATTACAAATGGAGGGAAACAAAAAAGACAACAAAGCCACTTCCATGCTGTAGGCTAAACAAATTGCATGAAAAATAAAACATAAATATTTTTCAGAAATATTTATAAAGCCACTTCCATAATTTAGGCTAAACAAATTGCAAAAATGAAAAACAAAAACCTGAGATGAATAGAAACATTGAATATCAACTTTTAAACAAACATAACATAAAACGATAATTCCTGACGCCACAGTTTCCAAAGGTCTCATAGCTATCAATGTATTTCATGAGTCACTTAGGCATTTCCAGATCTTATAATTAATCTACAATTCTAATCCATCAGTCATATCATAGTTAAACCTCATCTGAGCTTAAGGGGGGATGGGCGTATATATTTGCTCATTTATGTATCTTTTTACCATATTTTTAGTTTCCTCCCTAAACCTCTATCAAGCTTAAAATAACACCCCCTATATCCCCTTTCAAGATAATCCCGGCCATAGGCCGGTTCCTTCTAAAATTACAGGCTCGCTATTGCTCGCCAGGAAAAAGTTGAAACCTAAATGGCACGAATGGTTTTAAGATTAACCCTCCAGCACCGGCTATGTATTATATATATATTCCTCGAAACCCGGGTGTTTTGGCCGAAAAACGTCTAGGCTAGGCTACCGTATATTCGTTAATCAGACTTATTCCCGCATTCCCGCGCATCCCCAAGCGTAGCTGTGTTATTTACCTGTAGAATGGCATTAAGTAGAGCTCTCTAAGTCAACTGGTTGAGCTGTGATGATGATTTCATTGGAGATAACTTTATGGCCAAAACAGCCACTTTACACCACTTTTCGATACTTAACAACAACATACAGGCACACACGAACAAGCGACGCTCTCCTTCTTGTGGCCGGAGATGCGGGGCGTCGGTCCAGCCGGCTGTTGTTTACATGCGTCGGACCGACGCCTCGCACACGGAGCTCACAGGCTTTCAACTACAGGGGTGTTCAAGAGTCCTTCCGGGTACCTGGTATATGCTTTTTTATGGGTGTTTAAGAGCCCATCCGTGGTGAGAGGGTTAACAAAGAAATGGGGCGTAAGGTCTTAAAATCACCAAACTAATGGGCCGAAGGTCTTAAAATCTCAAAACTATTATGCTAAACATGAGGGAGAAGGGGGGCCTGAAAAACCAGCCCATTCCCCTGTAGAGGTAATACACTGTCTATCATAAGGTACTGTATTCGTATTTCACCATACTGTACCTCAACATTATATTTTTCACCTAGTTTTTAAGCCGAACTTTTGAATTTAATAAACTTGTATACATAAACTGTATGTATATACTCAGGCACATATCCCATAGCTGGGGGTGGCTGACTCGAGACAGAGCCCGAACAGGGACAACTAAAAACAAAACACCAAAAAACAAAACACAAATTCACACACATCTTTGTACTAGGTAGGTACTGTACTAAGAAAAATAACCATGAGTTTTTGCAAAAGCAGAAAAAGAACCTATTTAATAGTTATTGTAACCTAATGTCTAAATTTGTTCAATGATACAGTTCAAATATAAATCATCATAGGATCTTGCAAAAGCAGTAAAAGAACCTAGTTATTAGTTGTTGTAGCCTAACGTCTAAAATTTTAAATTTAATTAGATTTTAAGACATACAGTACATACCTACACTTTAAGACCGATTGATCCATAAGAAGTAGTTTCAGTGTCAAATTCTAATGGCAGCTTACCAACCATGATTAGCTTTTAATACTGTTGCCTCTGTAGCAGTTATGGTGATTTCTTGTTACTGCCTTATTGTAGGATGGTTAAGGCTGGTGTGGTGTGATTTCGCCTGGTGTAAGTGCTTCAGGGGGACTTTATTGAGTTCTGCTGAGACACGTGCGCTATACCAACATCAGCCACAGTGATAACATGATGGGGCGTTGTTGTGGCAAGACTTTGTTATACTGTGCTACAGTAAAGACTGTAGCCACCGTGTTATGATTGCTGTGCACTGTGAGCAGTACTGTGATTGTACCATGGAAGCCACATTCACTGTGGATGGTTGCGGTCTTTAAACCTGTATGTATGTATGTATGTATGTATGTACATTAAGTAAATCATCTTAGCATGCAAATGAAGAGAGAGAGAGCACCCACCATCATAATAACAGCGTGATTCAGTACAGAATCCAGCCACTCTCTCCGTTTGCTACCGGCGCACATTGCTAATGCAATCATTTTGCTCAGGGGAACAGTGTCATTCAACAGGCACGAAGCTGCAACAGAAAGATATTAATATTATATTAATTATTAGTAGTATTTTTCATGGTTGAGTACCGGTAGCTGCTTGAGTACCAGCGGACAGTGAGACAAGTTTCACAGTGCATTGGGAAAAGGTAAATTAAAGGTGCAATAGACTTGTAGTGGAATGCAGAGTAGGTAAAATACTAGTACTTTGCTACTGTAGCTACAAATGCTGTACCTAGTGCAGATATCAAGAAATTAAACCAATGAGTGGAGGTCAAACAAGAGTAGGAAATGATGCAGAAGTATTGGTGAGGTCTAAAGCGGGTATCACACAAGCACTTTTTCACTCAACATTTATCCTCAACACTGGTCTAGTAGCTTACGAGGTCATCATTTAATATATTTTGGTCACCTGAGTTCATCTAGCATGTTCAGTCTAGTTTCTGATACCAGTGCAAAATATTCCAAAAATGTTGCCAGAAAAATATTGATCATCGAATGTTGACTATAAATGCTCTCGTGTGATACCGGCTTAAGGGGTAGCTGATGCATTACCATGTGATGAACTAGAGATCGTAAACATTGAATGAGGAAAGACACGACTTGAGCATAATTATGTTTAAATGGAATGTTTCAAAATATTTTATCAGTGTCAGAGTTGTTGTTGTTCCCCAGGCTGTCTGGCCGAACAGCCCCAAGGTCTCGAGCAAGGCCAAAGCCATAAATGAGCGCCCCCACAAAATCCTCCCTGCTTACCACTAACAATGCCCGGGTGACCGAAGCCACTCCAAGGCAGGGAGCTGAGGAGGGTGCGGAAACGCCCGGGAAACCAAAGCCCCACCCAAGGCCCTGTGCCCCTCAGCAATTATGAAGGGAAAGTTGAGGGGTAAGGGAAAAATGTGACACTTTGGCTCCCAATCTGCCAACTTCTAGGTTGGCAGTAGGGAGGTCAATCCACGGAAAAGACGCCGCCACTTGAGATCTAGAAGATATATAAGTAAAAGGAACAGTGTCAGAGTTGTTCAATATATTTGTACCATACTGACTTTCACTACAGGCGAGTGTAGGCTACATGGAAAAAAAGTCAGTCTGTAAAGGTAATTTTCTTTGAGGGAATTACAGTGAGGCTTATAGATGATAGAAAAGGATTCAGGTATTCGCTATAAACAGGAATGAATGGAGAATGCTTGTGAATAGATGAGTGAACACGTGGTCATTTGGGGGAAGGGGTTGGGCGCAAGTTGGACTAGATAATAGTCCATCAGGCGCCTGGCCCGGGAGACGGTTTATATGAAGGGTGCCCCTGGAAGTGTGATGGGCGGGCTTGTGGCTTCAGCTCCGCTGCATGTCTGCTTGTCGAGATCGGAACCTCTCCGGGTGGTTGGGGGGAGTGTTGGAGAGACCTTGGTGACCCTGGTCTCTGGGTCTTCTCCTGGATGACCTAGATGTGTGTGAATTTGTATTTTGTTTTTGTGTGTTCATTGTTTTCTGTTGTCGCTATTCTGGCTCTGTCTTGAGTCGACTAAAACTTGTCATGTCATGATATGAGTACCGGTAGTTATTGGAGATTTTTTTTTGTTCTTTATCAGAATACCTGTATAATCATCATTACAATGACCATCTTAAATTTAAATTTCAACATATAACCATCATACAGTACTTACCAAATATTTCTCCCATATAGTCACACACTTCTGGTATATCAGCCTCATACTCCTCAGTCAAGGCCACTGTTGCTTTTGATCTGCAAACATTATATTATGTGGGTTATTGATAGACTAAAGGAAAGATGTACAGTATAGTACAGTAATGTTGGGTTTGCAGTTACTGAATATTGATTAGTTCTTTTGCCTTTATATTGTCTTGTCCTTGTTTTGGTTTATGTATTTTGCAGGTTTTACATTAATATTGCTGTGCTGGTAATATCTTATCTCCTGTTGAACCTATTTCCTTGGCAAGTAAGCCTCACCAAAATCAGTTAACTTCCTCAGGTTGGCCGAAGTAGGCCTAGTTCCCATCCGTATACCTGTTCCCAAGAGAAGCTGAACTGCTGGGTTTGCTGTTTGCTAAATCATTACTTCCATATAGTGATTTTGATAAGTTCTTTTGTCTTTATATTGTGTCATCCCTGTTTTGGTTTGTTTATTTTGCAAGTTTTACATTCTAACCGGGCACTGAACTCCAGGCCCATAGTCGGACTCACTAATCAGTACACTATAAAGATAACCTGATAGTTTCTAAAGAGCGCTATAGATATTTAAATATCAAAAGGCAAATTACAAACACATACATGAACTTCAGTGGTGGGACTGTGGGATGCCTATAAATTCACATTGACTATCTATCTATCTATCTATCTATAGCCTGACGCCGTGATCCCCGAAGGAGTTGCCACGAACGAACCGCCCCCATGCACTTCTATCCCCAGTCAGTCGACGCCCCTCCTCCTAAAACGGTCGGGGTTCGTCAACACAGGGTCCGTCCGCATCCGAGGCTGATTGTTCGTTTATCGTTGCTACGTATTTTTTTCCGGGTGGGGGTCGCAAACCCACCGACCCAACCTCTTTAGTCGACTCTTACGACACGCAGAAGGCACGTGGGGCATATTCTAATCCCTTACCCCCAGGGCTGCTTTGACTGCCATATATTTATATACCGTAGTCATTTTCCATCCCAATAATCAGCCTATTTGATTCTCAGTTACACAAAGAACAATACCTGTAGTGAAATTTGCAGGCCTACACACATACTATCTAGGCAAACACTGGAATAACACTAACCATAGCTCTGTTACGGCAACTGAATGTACCAACAAGAAATTTCTGAAAAATATTTCTGGTAAATCTTATTTTTCTACTAATTCCACTCTCAACACCAAACACCTCCCAATTAAATTAAATAATAGGGTTCTTCTGCTAATTAGAACAAAACAATGAGGCTAAGTAATGCAAAACATCATCTCGTTTCATTTCAGCTGACGATAAATTGAATTCCTTGGCAGCTAATTTCTCAATACTCCATGGAAAAATATGCAACTACTATGTCTCTGCATCATATTTAGACCAAGTTTATATAATTAGCACCATACTTCACTACAAAATCTTCAAAATAACTGAGAAATCTTAATGGGAACTTTGCAATTTACCGTCAGTTGAAAGTTGAAAGTCTTGTAGCTGGTGCTATATTCAAACTTGATTTACTCTCTTATACTGTACAATATTATGACTCACCCATTCAACAATTGTTCGACTGTGAGAAGCTTGACAGAGATTAGATATTGGTACAACTGTCCGAACAGCTTTCTGGACCCTGAAGTTCCTGAACCCCGATCCAGGACCCAATCCAAGGAAGCCTGCACAAAGTACTGTATGGTCGTGGGTGCAAAGTGGTCTATGATGAGCTGCTCGATTTCCTGTAATAAGAAATTGCATATTTATTGCTTTTTTATTTTGCTAAAGCGTTATTTCCACATAGCGAATTTTATTAGTTCTTTTGCCTTTATATTGTGTCGTCCTTGTTTTGGTTTGTTTATTTTGCAAGTTTTACATTATTATTATATCAGTCAGGAATAGGAATGTTCACCAATTTATTCATATATCCCAAATTCCTATATAGTACCATCAAAGGGGTTAATTGTGTACACCTGGGGCATTTGAGGGCAGTCCATAAAACCCTTATTATTTAATGTATAGGAATCTTATCAATTCAAACATACACCAAACCACTAAGCTATAATAATGCTAAGGACAGAAATCCTGAATAATTGTAATTAATGTTTTAATAAATTGCCCTCCAATTGCCCCAGGTGTCCACAATTACCCCGTTGACAATATAATGCCTGTCTTTCTCTTCTTGTGGTTTAAAAGGCCTACAACAGTCCCATGGGCAGTGCCACTCGAGGAACTCCTTTACAACTACGATAACATGGTTCAGTTTGTGTATGCCCAATGACAGTTTTCCAAGGGCAGAGTCACAGAGGCGGAACTGGTGGTGGCCTGGAGTTGCTATGCGGCAGATATTATGTAATTTTTCAAGGCCAAGTACCTTTACTGGCCAACCCATTATAGTAGGGCAATAACTACTATCTCCAAGTAGGGCAATAGCTAATACAGGTCTCCCTCACTATCCGATGCCCTGATTTACGATGTTATTATAGGTTTTTAGGTGTTTGTGTTTTGGCTGGTCTGAGAATACATCCCCCATTACCCCATTAGCAGTAAAATCTTTTTATAGGAATGCAATGGCAAATGTGAAGGTAGGGGATAAGTTAAGTGAAAGTTTTGAGGTCAATGTAGGTGTAAGACAGGGATGTGTCATGTCAGCTTGGTTGTTCAATATATACATGGATGGAGTGATTAGGGAATGTAGGGCTGTATCAATGGGTGTGGGAGCTAGACTGGAATCAGAGGGAAGAACATGGAAGATTTTAACATGCCTATATGCGGACGATGCAGTCCTGTTGGCGGAAAATGCTGAAGAACTTCAGAGAATGGTCACTGACTTTGACAGGGTATGTGAAAAGAGAAAGTTAAAGGTCAATGTAGGGAAATGTAAGGTAATGGTGTTTGAGAGAAGAATGCATGAAACTATAGATTTTAAGGAAAAATATAGAATCAAGAAAGAACACAAGAAAAGTTGTAAAATAAAATTGAAAAATTAAGTACTAGAAGAGGTTGAAAGTTTCAAGTATTTGGGAGCTGTACTATGCAAATATGGTAAAATGGAGAGTGAGATAAAAGAGAGAAAAATGCAAGGGAGAAAAGTGATTGGAGAACTTGATAGTATTCTCAAAGGAAGAATGGTTAGCCAGGAAGTCAAAAAGTCACTGAGAAACAGTGTGCTGCTCCCAACACTCTCGTATGGAAGCGAGACATGGACGGCAAGTGACGAGGACCTCTTCAAACTAAGAGCTGTGGAGATGAGCTTTTTCAGAATGGCAGCTGGCATGAATAGGCTAGATGGGCCAAGTAATAGGGAAGTGTACGAGTCCTTTGGAATGGAAGAGCAGGCTTTGGGCATTGATTGTGGTGTGGTTGAGTGGATAAAGAGAAGTACTTTGAGGTGGTATGGTCATGTTCAGAGAATGGATGAAGACAGAATGCCAAGAAAGATATATGGGAGTCAGGTGAGTGGAACCGCTAGTAGTGGAAGACCACCTATGGTATGGGAAAAGAAAGTGGAAAAATATATTGAAGAAAAACTTCCACGTAGTGGAAGGGGCATTGTGGCACGGGCAAGGGAGGCATGTCTTGACAAAGTAGCTTGGAGACGTTTCTGTCATGGCCATCCTCTAGTGGGGGTTTCCCAGGGGGAAGCAAGGCGTCGGAGATGATGATGATGATGATGATTACCCCATTAATTTAAGGGTTCACTATATGATTTTTCTATTCAAGATTGGCTTTCAGGAATGTAACCCAATCATAAATTGAGGGAGAACAGTATATACTGTACATATAATATACACCATACAGTATATACCGTACCGTATATATAATACAGTACAGTACTATCTATCAGTTACTTGTACATTACTTGATCTTGACTGAGTTACTGTACTTCATCTTATTGCTGACGTTGTTGTTGTTGTTCCCCAGGCTGTCTGACCGAACAGCCCCAAGGTCCCGTGCAAGGCCAAGGCCATAACCGAGCGACCCCACTGGACCCTCCCTGAAACAACTAGCTGAAGTAGATTACTGTACCTTAATACTCCAGCTGGTGGAGTACTTTAGAGTAATATCCCTAGCGAGGCTCAGCGCGGTCTGTGTATTAATGTATGGGTCGCCTCTCAGCAAGCCAGTCCATCTTCCATTACCTGTGGAATTTGTTAACAATATATAGGCCTGAGACACAAGAACACATTTAGAAACATAATATTCTCTTAACCGATAGAGACAACGTACACTTTAATCGTCTCCTAATTTAAGTGGTTTCGTGATTACATTGTTCATTAATTAGAATACAGTACACAATTAACTTTAAATTGTTCTATATCTATCGCCTGACGCCGTGATCCCCGAAGGGGTGGCCACGAATGAACCGCCCCAATGCACCTCTGTCCCCGGTCAGTCGACGCCCCTCCCCCCAACCAGCACCGCCTTCGTTCATATACTTCCTCACTCCATCCTTCCACCTCTCTTTCGGTCTACCTCTCCCTCTCTGTCCCTCCACCTCGCTCTCGTACACCCTCTTAGTCATTCTCTCGCTTTCCATACGTTCCATATGGCCGAACCATCTCAAGTTGTTCCTTTTCACACTTTCCAGCACATCTACCTCCACACCACACCTCCTTCTTACTTCCTCATTAGTCTGTCTATCCCTCCATGTAACTCCGCACGCACTTCTTAGGTACGGTAATTCATTTCCACTGCTCTCACTCTTGGTCTGAGTCTCTCAACCAACGTCCATGCTTCGCTTCCGTAAGTCAGTGTCGGGATTAGCACACTGTCATGCAAGAACTTCTTCATTTCCATTCTGACCATCCTATTTCTTGTTACTGCTTTCAGCGTTCCTGCAACCCTCACCCGCACTTCTTCATCCATAGTCCCATCTTTACTCAACACACTGCCCAGATACTTAAAAGAGTTGACGATCTCCATAGCCTGACCGTTCAGCTTCACCTCACACTCTGTGACTTCACCCCTTTCGAAGACCATAACCTTGCTCTTCCCCGCATTTACCTTCAAATTCCGTTTTTCGCACACTGTTCCAAACTCATTTACCAGACCCTGCAACTCTCATTCATTATCACTCATCAGAACTGTATCATCCACAAACAGCAGTATAGGTAGCTTCCACTCAATTCCCTCCCTTTTCAGCGATACACCAACATCCACTGCTCTTGATAGTATTTCTTTCAGGACTCCATCCATATATACAGTAAACAACCACGGGGACATCACACACCCCTCTTTCAAACCAACATTCAGGTCAAAGAACTCGCTCTGCTCACTCTCCACACGTGCTGCTGCCTTTGCACCCTCATACATGCTCTTCACTGCTTTCAGCAACTTGCCATCTACTCCGTATATTCTAAGTACTTTCCACAAACCTTCTCTATCCACTCTGTCATAGGCCTTCTCCAAGTCCATAAAGGCAACATACACCTTTTGTTTCTTGTTATACTTCATTAATAATATGAAATACTGTAAATAGTAAAATAGGATAAATTATAAGAAAACTTGTGGAAACTACCGATTGATTCAAAGTATAATTTTTCATGAACGTAACTACTGTACAAATTGTTAGGAAATACTGTACTGTATTTACAAGTAAAAATTAAACTGATAAAAAAAAAAAAAATTGAATCATATACTGTACTGTACTGTACTGTAGCTCATAGTCTCGAACTGTTAAATTTCAAACTAGAACCTATAACATGAAACTAGGGTGTCAACCAGATACCTTTTCCGTCGTTTTTAGTCATCATTACTAAATAAAGATAAATTAATGTTTCACAGTTCTTAACATAAAGGGCCTCGGGGTCGGATGGACACTAAATTGAGTGGACAGCCCTGTAAGTCCTTCAGTTAACTGGCATGGGTTGTCCCTCTTACAGGGGATAGGTCCACTTGGGGGCCTTCTGTGTATGGCCACCCTCATTAACCCGGGAACTGCGGGGAGACTCTTAAGAGTTCCCCCGGCGGACTGCGGGGAGACTCTTATGAGTGAGTGAAAAAAAAAATAAACTTTTGACATCGAAAAAAAAAAATATATATTTTTATTTTTTTATTTTTTTTGGCCCCTGGGCCATGCAAAATCTCAGTCCTCTACCTCCCCTCCTTCCCCACTTTCCTCCTCTCCTTCAGTTATCACCTATTTTCCCTGTTATTCCCTTATTCTGAGGTATATTTTCGTGCTAACATTAGCGAGTTGCAAGCAGGGTGTTGTCATCGCTGATGGCAAGCGAGTGCAAGAGAGAGAGAGAGAGTATCGATCGACTGTGTCTCAGTGGCCTTGGGGGAAATTGGCGGGAAAGCAGCTTGCCTCACCCATACATTATACAACTCGCGGGCTATATCTCCGATTTTGACCATCCAAACGCTGTTTTCACTCGTTTTATTGTTGTTTCAGGTTAATACCTTTATAATCAACCCATAATAGGCGCATATGGATAAGTATTAATGCTATTAATGGCACAATGAATATTTTAGTGACGGAAACACCTCAAATACGTCAGCACAGGGGGACGTTTCCAATTACCCCCATGCGCACTTCAGAGGTTAAGGGGAGTAAGGCATCCGGCAATAGATAGATAGTTCTAAATATGGCCTTGGAAGTGATAACATGGCAAAACAAAATTCAACTTAATGGAAATTTTCTTATATTCTGCTCATATTCATTCCAATCTTAAAACAAAATTGACCCACGTCTTTCTTGGTCTGCCCTTTGGTGCAGCTCCCTTACATTCACGGAATTGCATCTTTTCACCCAACTTAGTAGATTAAAATTCTATGTGGCTGAATTCTTATAAAAGTTTAATTCAAAACTGCCTGACTAGCATTGCCGGAAAATATTGACAGAAAAAGTACTCTTATAAATCCACCTTTATTGAGGGCTTCTAATGGGGTAACTGAATCAAAATGAGGTAAATTATTCAATATACCTGTATTTGTATTACAATTATTAACAAACTTTGCTTTCATACCTGAGAGAGAAGCTTGATTGGCAGTAGATGTGTTGTTTCCCGGAGGTTGTTTGGAGCCGGCACTGTAATCTCTGCAAGGTAAATTAACCCCTTATGTACCGGCAACGTCCTTTAAAGTTTATTCTAGCTATATTTAGACAATTTTGTGCAGTTTAAGAATGATCTATGGTAGTAAAAATGATTAAGTGAGAACGTTCGAAACCTGTTAATTGTTAGAGGTCCTTTTTAAACTGCATAAAATTGTCTAATACAAGTAGCCAGAGTAAAGTTTAAATGACGTCACCGGTACAGAAGGGTTGTTGTTCCCCAAGCTGCCTGGCCGAACAGCCCCAAGGCCCCGAGCAAAGCCAAGGCCATAACCGAGCGCCCCAACAGAACCATCCCTGCCGACCACAATAAAGCCTGGGTGACCGAAGCCACTCCATGGCGGGGAGCTGAGGAGGGTGCGGAAACGCCCGGGAAACCAAAGCCCCACCCAGGGCCCTGTGCCCCTCAGCAATTATGAAGAGAAAGTTGAGGGGCAAAGGAAAAATGTGACGCTTTGACTTCCAATCAGAAGCGTTTAATGAAACTGTATAAGGCTGGTTGATATAGAGCTGCACATCTTTCCTTAGCTGTGTAAAAGTCTAGCAATAGCAAAATTTTGAGTATGTACATAAAAGAGGAGTGTATCGGTTAGATAAACCCGATTTTATGACTAGATTTTATGAAGGGATGCATGACGAGGTTAGAAAATTAGGAGGTAGGCAGGTTAATGGTATTTCTTGAACCACAGTGCAGTCTACTTGAGATCACTGATAAAGTTTGCAGTAAAATATAAGGTCCATGAAGACATTGGGGGGATTGGTGGTAAAACAAAATATCAGTACTGGTAGTCGAAGAAAAAATTACAATATAGACTTCATGGCTTGGAAGAATGGTGGCAGTAGGTAGGAATGCCTAATAAAAAACTATACAATACACTCCAGCTGGCAAGGCATCAATATTATTTTTATATTGAAAATGTTGCAAGTTAACTATCTGGGAAAACAGACGCAGTCTTGGTTAGTTTTTGTAGATCAGAAGAAATTCTTTGACGGAGTAGCTAACCGAGTTAATATAATGAGCTATAAGGAAGCAATCGAGAGTTCTATCAACTTTGTTATGCTTACCCGATAGTTGAAATTGAATATGCTGTTACCGATACTTGATAATGCACCCCCATACAGTACTTCCCTCCTGTCTTGGGATAGTTATCAGGTTGACACCTAATCAATATCGAGCAAACCCAGTGGCCTCGGATCATCTCTTGAAAACCAGCCATAGGAGCTGGTTCAATGCACTCTCGTGACACTGGACATGACTTGGTGTTTTGTCTCCTACACTCACATAGAAAAAAATAAAAATAAAATAATAATCATTGATAGGGTAGTTTCGTTAGGTGTTCAGTTACTCCTAGGTTCGGGCCCCTGTAAATAAACTGTGGAAGCCAGTCCGATTATGAAGCAATGCTCTGTACCCTATGCCAAGCTACCTAATTGTTCCAGTTAGACAGCCATGGGCAGCAATATCTAATAGGGTACCGGTACCCTTGGGACAATGTGCCACCATATGAAGAAGTTGCAACAGTTACTACAGACCAGGATGCCTTCCTTGTGTTAACCTTTCTTTGTGATGGGACTTTTGAGTATCTTACCTTGCCACAGGCACACTAACTACCATGGCTAACGAGTTACACCTACTCGTCAAGTAAATGAAAATGACAAAATCAAAAAGACTGTTTTTTAAATTTAGATTATTTGACCACCCTTACCCTTCAGAAATTAGTAGTTCCTTAGGATCAGCAGGGATGGCACTACCTTTTGTTTTGCCCATAAGTGTCATGGAATTTCCTGCCATTCCATTTAGTTTGCCATGACTTTCTATATTGTCCATCAGCATCTTTGTATTATTGTTTTCACTGCCCATTAGCACTGGTGCATCTATTTTTTCATTGCTCATCAGCACCGGTCCACTATTTTTTTCACTGCCCATCAGCACTGGTGTGTTGGAGTCATCACTGTCTGTGAACTGCATAAGTAGTAGTTCTGGTTTGCTGCCTTCACATTGGTTGGTTACCGGTACCTTCTGTATCTTACGATGTCGTATCTTGGGCTTTTTAACACGGATCTGCGAAAAAAAACAAAAAACAAAACAGTGGTATGTAAGCCTTAGAAGTCAATACTGTATGAGGATGCAAATTTTAGTAGTAATTTTCAGGCTACCAGGGTGACCTGTGGTGCAATGGTTACCAATTTTAGCTCACAAATGAAAGTTCCCTGGATAGAGTTGGATGGACAATCTCCTCACTCCCGGTGTTTGTTTGCCTAGAGGTAAATAGAGACCTAGAGTAAGTGAACATTTATGATATCCCATCTGGGAAGGTGAACTATGGTAATTAAATAATAAAAGGGGATGATCAACACAAAGAAGGAATGAAAAAATTATGTGTATATAATTATAGTGTGCTAATTAAAATGTAAAACTTGCAAAACAAACCAAAACCAAAACAGGAACCGTGCAATACAAAGACAAAGGAACTGATGAAAATCACACTGTAGAAATAATGCATTGATAATTTAGCAAAACAATACCTGTACAGTACTATGAAATGAAGAAATTAACAAATGAACCCAGATTTTTTTGTATTATTTAATTCTGTTCTGACAGCAAAATCATGGAGATGTTACTAGAAACTTGTTGATTGCAAATGGTTTCTGTTTTAATCCTCCCCAAATTCATAATGAACAATAAAGTATTAACCCCTTCAGCACGAGACGTAATTTTCATCTTATTCTCGTTACCATTAGACAATTTTCTTTGGCTTATAATCTATCCTTAGGACTCAAAGGGATAAATACAATCTCAATAAACCCTCTGAATAAAATAGGTCCTTCTTAAACTGCATAAAATGTTCTAACTTTAGCCAGAATCAAAGGCTAAAAGACGTCATCGTGCTGAAGGGGTTAACCCAGGGACTGTGACGGTCCTTCCGGAAGCACAGTATTCAAACATGTGTAAAAACAACCCTTCAAATACTGTGTTAGTGCTGGGAAATGTCTCAAAATTGGGTGACATATAGAAAATAGTGGCATCTCTCCATACCACATCCTTCACTCCTCTCTTCCTATATACCCCATCCTTCACTCCTCTCTTCCTTTATACCCCATCCTTCACTCCTCCCTCCCTTTATACCCCATCCCCAACTCCCTCCCTCAACTTGACCTTCTATTTCACACAGGTTCTAGCAGTTCATGGGTTTAAGAAATTGAACACTCACCGGATAACTTTGAGCTTCCATCGTGGGTTGAATGTTTTCTTTTTGTGGTACAGAGTTGTTCTCTTGTTGTGGTACGGAGTTGTTCTCTAGTTGTGGTACAGAGTTATTCTCTAGTTGTGGTACAGAGTTATTCTCTAGTTGTGGTACAGAGTTTTTCTCTTGTTGTGGTATGGAGTTGTTTTCTTGTTGTGGTACGGAGTTGTTTTCTTGTTGTGGTACAGAGTTGTTCTCTTGTTGTGGTACGGAGTTGTTTTCTTGTTGTGGTACGGAGTTGTTCTCTTGTTGTGGTACGGAGTTGTTTTCTTGTTGTGGTACGGAGTTGTTCTCTTGTTGTGGTACAGAGTTGTTTTCTTGTTGTGGTACCAAGTTCTTTTCTTGTTGTGGTACCAATTTTTTTTGTTTTTGTGGTACCAAGTTGTTCTTTCGTTGTGGTACCAAGCAGTTCTTTCGTTGTGGTGGTACAGGGTCGTTCTTTCGTTGTGGTACCCAGTTGTTCTTTCGCAGGTCAATTACGTCCATCATCATAAACTTTAAGCGGATTGGTGTTTCCTCGTCTTTGACTAACTCTTCAATGTATTTGAAGTCGTTCTCAAAATTGGATTGTTGAGCCTGAAAAAAAAAAGTACAATAATTATGGATTACACACCCGGATGTAAGTTCATCCCCATTAGTTAAGCATTCTAAAAAAAATGTTTTGTATTTGTATTTATATATATATTCACACTTATTATTATATTATGATTATGATGTTTTTGCATGACAGAGTGGAACGCAATGATATATGAATGGCGAAATGGATATGTGGTTATTCTGAAAGATACATTAACTAATGAGCAACTACGGAGGTGAGTAGGTATTACGAATACAGTATTAGTGAAGAGTTGCATACATGCTTGGTTGGCTTGGGCATGTGGAAAGGATCTATCTATCTATCTGTATTTACTCAGGCCCATTCCCCATTTTTTTCTATTAATTTATTTATTTATTTGGTATTTTTTTATCTGGGGGTGGCCGACTCGAGACAGAGGATGGATGATCAATTTTGGATAAAGAGTTGCAAGCATGTGTTCAAAATAATTAAGTTTCATTATTCTGTAAAGCTAACTTTATTATGTACCGTCGTCGGAATAAGTTCTTTACTATCCCATCATCATTATGAACCTGGCATGATTTTTTTTTGAATAACCTTTCCTTTGCATATTTTTACAAACTGTTGAGTGATTTACGTTTTAACTATTAATTCTAAACTATTCCTAGCAATGTCATAATGAAATAATCAAATTTATATATTTCACTATCAACACCAAACACCTCCCAATGAAATTAATGAAAGCATGTGATCTTCCCGGGATTCGAACCTGGGTTACCACATAGATCTTGAAAACACTAGCCATTACACCATCAAGACAGTTAAAGGTTAAGTACATGACTACGATTTTATATCCATTTATCGAATACTGGATATCAATCTAATCATGTACTCAGACCCAACTGCACACTGAATAGCCTAATGTTTTAAGTGAAAGGAAAGAACATTTTATCACAGGGTATTAAGCTCTTATTCTGACAACTGCACCTCTATGTATGTTGCCTTGAATATTGGAAAATTGAGAATGAAGCAAGGTTTGATGACTGGATATCATTAGAGAGTCAAGTGGATGCGAGTGGGGAATGGGCCTGAGTAAATACATACATACAAGTGGATGCTCACAAGGAATTATAGTCACTGTCCACCCATCTCAATCATTGCTTGATCAGCCAGTCTATATCTATTATAATGTAAAACTTGCAATACAAACAAACCAAAACAGGACGACACAAAGACAAAAGAACTAATAAAAATTGCTATGTGGAAATAACGCTTTAGTAAAATAAAATTTTGAAATATTAGAACACAAAACTGGTCAATTTTAACACCTAAATGGAATAGGGAAAATCTTAAACCCCATGACAGAACAAGGAAAATATTTAGTTAACAATAAACACCTAACTTGCCTTTGACTTAGCTTCATGAGAGCAATGGTTTTCAAGAAACTTGCCGATGATCTTGATCAGTACACAGAAACATTCCAAAGCTAGGTCATCCCCTCTGTCCAGTAGCGTTCCAATGATGCGCATCATTATAGAGGCCGACAACATCCGCAGTTTGTACAGCTCTCCAATGAACCTCATGTTGCCAATGGAGTGAGTCTTTATCTTGATTTCATTATCATCTTGGCCAGTTTGACGATTCAATTTGATTACTGCCTGGAAATATGGTTATTATTAATGCATATTCACAGAATGCTAATGAAAAGCACTCTGTAAGCACAAGCTCCCTGCACTGTTTTTACTTAGAGCACACACATTCTTGAGGGGTAAGAATGCAATTATGCTAGGTTTATTGAGGTTACCATAACTTGTAGTAGATAAATGTCCTGTAACTCTAAGTAGCGCCAACGAACTTGACAATAATCTTGACCCCTTAACTTCTTATAACTCGAAAAGTATGAAAGCAATCGGGCTGACGTTTTTATCATTTGGGAAGAGTCCACCAGGAAATAGTTGTGGATATTTACAGCCAGTTTGCTCTAGGCCCTTTTGAGTTACAGAGAGGTCAAGGATCAAGATTATTGTCAAGTTCGTTGGCGCTACCTATAGTAAGTGTTCATGCTTGTTAGTTTCAGTCTTAAGCTTTATCAAGGGCACATTACAAAAATTTTACCTTTCTAATATAGAAAAGAGGACTGGACTTCCATTAGGGGTCCACTGCAATGGAAGGGCAATTTAGAAAGATGATGTGATGCTATGATTCATATTTTTGTTTTCTAAGAATGTAATACAGGTTTAGAAATCAATTATGGTACAGCGTTCTTTACTTTTTTTTATCAATTTATTATACTTTCTAATAAATACTTTCATCTCTTTCCGTACTTTTATATTACTGTATTATTATTATTATTATTATTATTATTATTATTATCATTATTATAGAGGAATGACTATACTGTAGATCAGGCAAGAGAAGTACAGTAGTAATAAACAGGAATGAATGGAGAATACTTGTGAATAGATGAGTGAACACGTGGTCAATTGGGGGAAGGGGTCGGGCGCAGGTTGGACTAAATAATAGTCCATCAGGCGCCTGGCCCGGGGAGACGATTTATATGAAGGGTGCGCCTGAAAGTGTGGTGGGCGGGCTTGTGGCTTCGGCTCCGCTGCATGCCTGTCTGCCGAGATCGAAACCTCTCCGGGTGGTTGGGGGCGGGGGGAGTGCTGGAGGGACCATGGTGACCCTGGTCTCTGGGTCTTCTCCTGGATGACCTGGATGTGTGTGAATTTGTATTTTGGTTTTGTGTGTTCATTGTTTTCTGTTGTCCCTAATCTTGCTCTGTCTGAGTCCCCCCCCCCCAAAAAAAAAAATAGGAAAAGTGGAGATTGGGCCTGAGTAAATAGATAGATAGATAGATCATTATTATTATCATTATTTTTATTATTATTATTTTTTATTTATATTATTATTATATCTATACCCTGTTCATTATAGGTAGGCCAGATATCCCGAACCCAAGCTCTCATAACTCTAAAAGGACTAGGGTCATCGAGCTAATATTTCTACCATTTGGGAAGAGTCGGCCGGGAAGAGGTGTGGAAATTTACAGCTCATTTGCTCTAGCCCTTTTTTAGTTACAGATACTTTTTTAGTAAGATCTATCTATCTATATACTCAGGCCCAATCCCCACTTTTCCTTTCTTTTTTAGGGGGGGGGGGGGTCAACACAAAACACAACAGAAAACAATTAACACATAAAAACAAAATACAAATTCACACACATCTAGGTCATCCAGAAGACCCAGGGACCAGGGTCACCAAGGTCCCTCCAGCACTCCCCCGGCCCCCGACCACCCGGAGAGGTTCCGATCTCAGCAGGCAGACATGCAGCGGAGCCGAAGCCACAAGCCCGCCCACCAGATAGATAGAAGATAAAGATCACAATATCTGGCCTACCTATCCCTATGTATAATTCATATAATAGCCTACAGCTATTGTTTTCTGTTGATGCATATATTCACACCATCGCAGGGACAGAATGACCACAAAGATAATTAAGGAACACCCCGTTTTTAACATTAATCATCTATTACAAACCCCAATGCACTAGAATACACTAATGAAAGCATATGATCCTCTCGGGATTCGAACTCGGGACACCACACCCAGAACATAAGCATCTAATCCATTACACTACCATGATAATACAGGTACAGTTGGCCACATGAATTTGTATCCACTCTGTGATTTTATGTATGGAAGGCCCACCCGGGGAAGGTGGCGAACTACCTGGACGCCGCGGGATTCCCATAAAAGGGAATCTTGGGGCTACTACAACAAAAATGTATAGAAGCAAAGCCAGTATGATTGACTTACAGAAATAATTTGGTATATTACCGTTAATTGGTTATACTGTACAGTATTATTTAACTACAGTACGGTACTATAATATAACTTATTTAATGGTAGTGGCATTATTATGGGCGACCAGGCCTCTGAAGTGTCACAAACACATTAAATAATAAAAATGGTTAGGTTGCTCTTCTTGCACGAGGTGATTTGCTATTATGATCATGATCATTACTCCCTTCATACACCGTCTTCAAATAATTACTCTATAAAAAGATTTGTGAAACACAAATAATTACTATATTTTTTTGTTTTGTTTTTGCCTTCTTTCCGTCAGTTTAATTGGACAATGATAAATGTACTTACTGCTTGAGATGAATTCCTATTTTTTTGCCGCTTATCTCCATATACGCCAATCTCGTTATTTTCAAATTCCTTTTGGCATTTGTTGATGATGAGATTTCTGAATCTTACATTTTTAACAGCATTTAGAGACAGACGGTGGCAGATTTGAGCATACATCTGTGAGTTGAGTTCCTCGCTCACTGCCTGCAAGAATATATGATATGGTTAAAAGCTTTCATATCAGAATCTTAATTTCAGTAATTAGCATCTTGGAGTCCTACCTTTGCAGTTCAAGTTTGCACCCAGGTCAGGTTGTGAAATTTCTTTACATCCCTACTGCATATAGCTGTTACTGTCTGCCTCAAGCAAGGGGATATATGTGTGTGTGTAAGTGTTTAATGATGATGATGTTGTTGTTGTTGTTGTTGTTCCCCAAGCTGCCTGGCCGAACAGCCCCAAGGCCCCGAGCAATTCCAAGGCCATAACCGAGCACCCCCACAGAACCCTCCCTGCCGACCAAAATAAAGCCTGGGTGACCGAAGCCACTCCATGGCGGGGAGCTGAGGAGGGTGCGGAAACGCCCGGGAAACGAAAGCACCACCCAGGGCCCTGTGCCCCTCAGCAATTATGAAGAGAAAGTTGAGGGGCAAGGGAAAAATGTGACGCTTTGGCTTCCAATCTTGGTAGATTGGGAGATCAATCCACGGAAGAGACGCCGTCACTTGAGATCTAGAAAATATATAAGTTAAAGGAACAGTCAGAGTAAGCTATGGGTATGGCAGAGATCGCTCAGCTCTCACTCTGATAGACCAGCCCATCACCGTAATGATGATGATAGTACTGTATTGTTGATAATGGTAACCCATCGCAGAGTTGGGTATGCCGTTTTGGTTTTGGGCGAAATGGCACGTCTACTTTATTATTAATACTATTATTATTATTATTATTATTATTATTATTATTATTATTATTAATAATATTATTATTATTATATATATATTTTTTTTGTAGGGGGGGGGGGGTTAAAGGATTTGATTGTTTTTGTCATATGTTGTCGTTCCCTATGCTGCCTGGCTGAACAGCCCCAAGTCCTTAAGGAAGGCCATGGCCATGATCGGGCTTTCCTTTCCCACAGGGCTCTCAAGGAGTGTAGATTATGTTGTTGGCATAAGTGAGTGTGTGGAATGCAGTCTTATATGATGTGTTTAATGGTATGGGGTGCTGTGTTACATCCTGGGCAGGTGTTGTCAATGGAGCCATCCAGTCTCTTCTGATAGCTCAGAAGAGCTGAATGGTGCCCACATCTCAACCTGGCCAGGTGGACTCTGTCCTCGCAATGAAGAGAGGATTCGGAAGGATGTATTTCGGGAGGTAATGCCTGCAGCTGTGTGTTGTCGTTGAGTGATTGGATGGATATGCTTCTGGAAGCTGGTTTGGGGTGGACAGGGAGGGAGAGATGACAGTATTTGTGTGTGATATTGTGTGCTGGGTGTTGTTTTTATATTCCTTGGTGTCTGTGTGCGTGCTGCCATGTAGTGTAGTGGATGGTGTTGGTTTGTGGAGGCTGCATCCAGGAATTGAGTGCCTGTCATGTCTAAGGTGGTCTTTGACTTTGACGACTTTAGTTTCTTGATGTAGGTGATAGGTGTAATAGCTGTGCAGCCTGTGTAATGATTTTAGGGCTCTGTTTTGAATGGTCTGCAAGGTCTTGCCATATTCGAGCAATGTATTGTCTATTAATTACAATCAGACCAAAGATCTAGACCAATAACCTCTATACCCCCAAAATACGACTAGAGCAATCGAGCTAATATTTCTACCATTAGGGAAGCGTCAGCCAGGGCATAGGGGAGGAAAGTTACAGCCCATTTTGTCTAGTCCTCTTTTAGTTAGAGGTTAGGGGTCACAATTTCTGGCCAACTTATTATGAATGGCCTATAGTTGTACAGTTACCGTACAATAAAAAGTTAACCTACATCCTTTTTATTCTTACAATGTGTGTGTGATTTTAGACTACCCCGATGTTAGAGAATACTTATGAATTACTTGCGAATCACAAAGATATAACTACAAACTAATGAAAGTGAATAATATAAAATTTCTAACACTTACCCTTTCATAAATTAAGTCCACCATTGCCGATAAACTTTCCTTGGTCTTGATGGGAATCTTCTTAATCATGTCTACCTGTTCTTCAAACTTCTCGGGGACTAATCGGTTCAGGATGCCCGTCAGCTTTCTCGTAACCTGGAAATAGGTAACGTAGAATGTATAGCGGTTTCTTATTATCTCTCTCTCTCCATCTTTCTTTCTTTCTCTCTCTGTTTCTTTCTCTCTCTCTCTGTTTCTTACTCTCCATCTCTCTGTATCTCTATTTCTTTAAGCTACATCTCTCTCTCTCTCTCTTACACTCCATCTGTTTCTTATTATATGATGCAGAAATATTCTAGTTTCATACAGTTGCATTAGGTATCGCAAAATCAGGTGCTAAAGGATCAAGTTTACAATCAGCTGAACAAAAAAACAAACACTGACTATAGTGGCTGTAATGCAGTGCTGACTTTAATTAGTTGGTTAAAATAGGACTTCAGACTTCAGAGGCTATTAACCCTTCTAGATTATTAAGCCAGCACACTGTAAGTCAAGAATAACGTCAAGACTGGAGCCTGTAAAATGTAAACAACTATAACCTACCTCCTCAGTGTCTGCCTGGGGTTGTTGATGAGTAGAGGTGCGCGGTGTGTGTCCTCGAATAACCTGTGGCTTCCACACTCTGGCACTCGCTTTATCCTTGGCACCTTCTTCTAAATAACTTCCCGCAAGATTCCCGTTCATATCTTCTTTAATCCACACTCCGCTATTCACTTTATCCTTGGCACCTTCTTCATAATAACTTCCCGCAAGATTCCCGTTCATATCTTCTTTAATCCACACTCCGCTATTCACTTTATCCTTGGCACCTTCTTCATAATAACTTCCCGCAAGATTCCCGTCCATTCCGTTCATATCTTCTTTGATCCACAGTCCAAGACACTGTTGCCTGATCATGAAAGAGAAGTGGTTATTGACAGAGTACTGTACCGGTATACAGTATATGGAGTTTAGATAACTACAGACTAAATTTAGCCCCAGCCAAATCCACAGCAACCCTCCTCACAAGCTGTGTAGTGACAAGTAGGTGTACAAGTAGGTGTAGTGACTAGCGTCTCGGACTTCCACCCAGAAGGCCCGGGTTCGCGCCCACGCTCGGCGCATTAAAGATTTTTCACAAGCACGGAGTCGTTACCATCCCTCATGAGCAAAGGGATGGGGTAGTAGTACAGGACCCCAATGGAAATACGCCTAATCGGCCTTATTGAGCTATCCTTAGCTAGCTTAGCATGCACTAGCTTTAAGAACTATTATTATTATTTATTATTAACTCACCATAAACAACACATCCCTAACACACACACTCACCCAAAATTCTAGGAGTAACATATGATACTCAAATGACATTCAAACAGCACACCACAAACATGAAAAAGAAACTGACACCCAGACTTAATGCCCTCACATCACTTGCCCACACAAACTTAGGACACAACAAAGAAACCACCACTACAGTTTACAAACAATACATAAGATCAGTGATGGAATACGCAAGCCCGGCCTGGGCTCCTAACCTAGCTGAAACACATCATAAGACCTTACATACTAAATTCAAAATAAAGCCCTAAAAATCGTCACAGGCTGCACAGCTACTACACCTACAGATCACCTACATCAAGAAACCAAAGTCCTCAAAGTCAAAGACCATCTAGACATGAGAGGCACTCAATTCCTGGCAGCAGCCTCCACGAACCAACACCACGAACTAACCTATATGGCAACACACCCACAGACACCAACAAAATTATCAAAACAATACCCAGCACAAGCTATCACACACAACTACTATCTTCTCTCCCTCCCTGCCCACCCCAAACCAGCTTCCAGAAGCACATATCTCATAGCACATAGTCGTGTGTATAGCCTCCGTGGAGTGGCTCTTTAGTACAACGCAGACAGATGTTTTCGGGGGTAGGGAATAGACCGATCACATCAGGACGTGGGGTAACGGTGTAGAAGGGGGAGCCTACGGGTTCTCCCAGGACTCGTCTACCACACTCGGGCCCGCAGTACCAAACGTTCCCTTCCCTTGAAGGTATCCTTCCTTTCAAAATTCGCAGTATAGAAACATTCTTTGGGATTTGTTTGGCTGAGCAAATGCTTTCGTAAACGGTCGCCGCGACCGTTTACGTCCAATATTATTGGAATCTGAAGAGGACCTTCGACCCTTCTCTTCGATGGTCGTCGGATCCCTTCGTTTGCTAATTGAATTTTATTATTTGTATTATTGTTTCAATTCGTAAATTAAAGGTTACAGAAGACATTCTGGTAGCATTCAAGGAGACTACTGCAGGACTCTTCTTCTTCTTCTTCTTACCTCTGGCCGGGTATAGGCTATCCTAGTGTTTACTACCCTATACCCCTTTGAAAGGACATTAGCCTAACCTAACAACCTTACCTAACCTAACCTAGTATTATAGGTGGGGCTGCCGCCCCCACACCCCCGCTTTGACTTAGATTTTTTGTGTATTTGTCTGTGAAGTGGGTATTTTTCAATTTGTTGATAACGAAAATCCTCCATGCGGACTATATGGAGAAAAATATGGAGAATCTATTGGTGCCTATTTTCCCTAATAAATTGTTTCTCATAACGTCGCACTAGTGTCCTTGAATATTATCGACATTCTTTAATGCAAATCAATTGCATAATGTACGAAACTATTAATGGTCAATATACAGGAGGCGCTACAATATAGGTAGCAAAATTCTAATGGTAGTTTTGGGTTCCTATCATCATATGCTTCATTTCTATATACTTTTTATCCCCGGGAAAAAAAAAAAAATCTTGGGATTTTTCATTTATTTTCTTGGGATTTTTTGTTTTGGTCATTAACCTAACAAAAAAACCTAACCTAACCTAACCTAATAGCCCCCAAATACATTTAGGTTAGGTTAGGTTTTTTGGTTAGGTTAATAAAAAAAAAAAAAAAAATCCAAGACAAAAATAAAAAACCCAAGATTTTTTTTTTTTCCCCGGGGATAAAAATTATATAGAAATGAAGCATATGATGATAGGAACCCAAAACTACCATTATAATTTTGCTACCTATATTGTAGCGCCTCCTGTATATTGACCCTATTAATATATATTAATATGGGTTACAATTAGCACATTTCCAAAGACTTTCGATATATCTTCAATGACGATGTTGAACTTGACAGGAGCCGTTGTACAGGCACCTTCACCTGAGGCCTATGTCGGCCAGCCTTGACAACTTGTAGATCAAGAAAAATAACAAAACCTCTTAGGGAAGTGCCGACGTTAAGTCTAAACTTCCCGAATTCCAACTGAACTTCATCAGATTTTATTCGCCCAATTACTACCCAGGTAAGGAAATTCATGACATTCCATTATACTTGCTTGTATTTTTGGCTTGGAATCCTCATTTGGTGACTATTATTATCTATCTATTTGAGGCATATTTCCTGAAATAAGTTGCAATTGACGAGGATGGGTGTGAATGGGATCTGCCGTGTGTGGGCCTGTCAGCTCTGCAGACTAGTTATATAGCCTATGTTCATTTATGGAAGTATTTAAAGTAGGCCTAGCTAGCCCAATCAGGGAGAACATGTTAGTCCCTATTTAGGCTATAGCCTACTTTAGTAGGGTAGGCTAGGCCTATATTGTTAATCCAATAGGCCTAGCCTGTTAAAATCGCTAACAATAGGGTACCTAGGTTAACAAGTCCCAGATATTGAAAGAAAAAGTGGTAAAAATTGAAGACCTTGGACAGCCTTTTTACCTAACCTAACAAAAAATAATTATAGGCCTAGTTAAAAGGCTGTCCGAGGTCTCTTCAATTTTTACCACTTTTTCTTTCAATATCTGGGACTTCTTAACCTAGGTACCCTATTGTTGGCTATTTTAACATAGGCTAGGCCTATTGGATTAAAAAATATAGGCCTAACCAGCCTACCCTACTAAAATAGGCTATAAATAAGGACTAACATATTCTCCCTGATTGGGCTAGGCCTAGGCCTACTTGAAATACTTCCATAAATGAACATAAGATAACGAGTCTGCAGAGCTGACTGGCCCACACACGGCATATCCCATTCACACCCATCCTTGTCAATTGCAAGACTTATTTCAGGAAATAGGCCTATGCCTCAAATAGATAGATAGTAATGGTCACCAAATGAGGATTCCAAGCCAAAAATACAAGCAAGTATAATGTAATGTCGTGAATTTTCTTACCTGGGTAGTAGGCTAATTGGGCAAATAAAATCTGATGAAGCGGTCTTAAGGACCTATCCATATGGAAGCATACAACAGGAGTTGTGATTAGATGATACAATATTATATAACGGGTACCTATGTATGTAAGAATTGCAATAAATTATGTGAAATATATTGTTCATTCTTTATGCGGTACCTATAATTGTCCAAGCATCATATATTTAGTCATTTATAAAAGTAAACCTGCCTACTAGACTTTCTGTTTTTGGTACCGTATAGTACCGGTATTGTAGACAGGGCAGGTGTCAATTTGATGCAGAATAAGTATTGAAAATAAATGGTTTTCTAGGCCTATATTAGCCTAGTCAAAGGGGGTGATCACATTACTATTAACTTGAAACCCCAAACTTTATGATATTGCTGCACTGCCACTGAATGGTACTGGATTAAATCCTGGCACTTTTCATGTAGCAGAACTGTACAGTATAAAACTTGGGGCAAATTGGTGCAGCTGTGGTAAATAACCCCATAAAGTATACAGTACTCGGTACCTACTAAGTGATCTGTATAGGATTCACTATTCTGAACTTATACATACAGGTATTTGTTTTTGAGGGAATACATAAGAGTTGAGACAGGCGAAGCCAGGGTCAAATTGTAGACCAGGCTACGGTAAGATTAGTAGTGGGCGTACCACTACCGACATACAGCATAGGCCTAAATCATCTATAAAACATTAACCTAACCTAACCTAGTACTACATGAAGACTGGGTTAGGTTGTTTGGTTAGGTTAATGCTTTATAGAGGAGTTATGCTGTATGTTGGTAGTGGTACGCCCACTACTCCTAATCTTACCCAGGTTACTGAACTGGAGCCACAGGCCTAGGCCTCTTCCAGAAAAAACATCTGTGAGTATTAGGCTATGGTAATATTCAGTTGAGATTTGAGAAACTCTGCCTCATAAAGCTAAACTAACTCAACCCAATCCCACAATCGGATTGCTACAATACTATACTGTGCCTAACTTACCTAATGTACGGTAACTAACCTTACAGACCCCATGCTGGCAATATATAACATGACAATTAATTCATGGGGTGGCTTAGGGGGGAAAAGCCCCCCTTCAACCTATTATTGTATCCCACGGCAGTCAAAATATAAAGGAGCGTGCGAGTAGTGTAAACAAGGAAGGCGATACGTTTGAATACTACCGTATATCCTTCCCCCAACTTATAGAAGCCGATTTGTTTCGGCTGGCTTCTGAAATTTACGGGATAGTCCTATACTCAAAAGTAAGGAGTATCGTTAGGCTACACTACTTCAAGAAACCTATCATAGACTAGGCCTATTCCAAATTTGTAGGTTAGGTTAACTCAGAAATTGCTTTCCCCATTAGCTAAGCTAACCTTGGCTATATTAATTTGCCAACAATTTTGCATTGTTTAAAGAGTAGGCTTCATGTTGATTAAATATGCAAGTCCCATGGAGATTAAAAAATACTATTTAGCCATGAAATCTTTTTCTATAATTAGGCTAGGATAGGTGACTATCCCTAGATGTCTAAAGCCGATGAGAACAATTGTGTGATCCAAACACTTTCCCTACTAAATTTTTGGAAAAACTCGGAGAGTCGGAGGTTACCTCGCTTGGATAGCTAGAATAGATTAGTTTTATTAGGTTACCATGGTTATTATAAACTAAATAATCCACTAGCCTCTCATGCCTAGCCCATCCTCCAAAATCCAACTCTGGTAACCTCTTAAGGTTAGGCTAGGCCTACCCTGTTTTCAGTAGTTTTAATATATCAAGATAATTACTTAACAATATAGGCCTAGGCTAAATTCTCATCAAAATTGCTCATAGTCTATGTCCAATTTAAGCATTTCTTACTATGAAATGGAGGACTCAAAGCTTTACCTTTCCCATTTGGGAAGGGTCAGCCAGGGGATAGATAGCCTATGGCAATTTACAGCCCACTATCCTAGCTCTGGCCCTTTTTGAGTTAGAGATAGGCTAGGTTAGATTTCACGATTTATGGCCATAGGCCTAGATCTACTTGGAACAGGTGAACAGGGCTAGGCTTGAATATAACAGAAAAGCTTGCTTGATATTATAACCAAGCCACTTTTCCAGAGAGCCAAGCACAACCCAATTATTCAGCGAAAATCCATACCACAACCCCATGGCTAGTCCTAAACTCAAAAATTGATTGGTGGTTGAAGGGAAATTAGGCTAGAGAAATTCAATGGTCCTCTGGGGAATCACTTATCACTAGGGCCTAGGCTACCTTATTTTCGTCAATTGAGAATGTCCTAAAGACAGAATAATAAGATTAATGCAATAAACTGGGTAAATAATACACCAGGGACCATCACTTTATTACGATTCGATTCCTTCTTCTTCTTCTTTTTGTGGAGTTGCTGTCCCCTCTCAAAGCCAGTTCACCTATGCACCGGTGACTTCTCCAGAAACAGCTAGAGCTAGATTTAAGAATTAGTTTAGAAATTATGTAGTCGTAGAAAGGATAGTTAAAGACAAAGAATTGAAGTATATAGCTGAAGCAGAACTCTCCTCTCCTTATTTTACCCCCTCCTCCACCCCCCAATATCTTGTTCTCTCCTTACCTTAATTTAACTTTTCCCCTCTCTACTATTTAATCTCATTTTTCTTCCTCCCCCGCTCTGGTCCCCTTCTCCCCCCTCACCCTATTCCGTTTTCTCTTCTGCTACACCTGCTCCAGGAATCTTTTCACTACCTTCATTCTTTTCCCCATTTCCCCATCTACCCCCTCTTCTGTCCCAAGACCTAACACAAATTTTACACCCTCATCCTCCTCCTCTTTCTGTTCTTCCCATTCCCTCTCCCCTACCACCCGTTTCAACTAATTTTCCAACCCCTCTCTCTCCTCTGCATACCCCTGGCACTCTGTCACTATATGTTCTATTGTCTCCTCCACTCTCCTCCCTCCCACCTCACACTGTAGACACTCTTTCACCCCCCCATTCCACCTCCATGTTCTCTTATTTGTCTCTAATGCTCCTGCCCTAGCCTTAAACAGTAGTTCAGCTCCCCAACTTCCGTCATAGAACTCCTCTTTTCTCGGTCTCCCCTTGCTTCTATATCTTATCAGTGTACTTTTCTTCTCCATATTTCTCTTCCATTCCTGTCTTCCTACTTCCTTCACTCTCGTTCCTATCTCTTTCTCTAGTCTCCTTCCCTGACCTAGTCCTGTATTACTCCCTACATCTCTCCACTCCTCTCCCACCCTTCTTTGTTTCACTCCTATTTTTTTCAGTTTTCTCTTACACTCTTTTGCCCATCTACTCTTCCCCTCCCCCCCCCCATTCATTCACTCTCCTTGGCCACCTATGATCCTCCATCTCCTCCAACCTGCTCTTGTACCTCAACTTTGCCTTCACCACTCTCTCCTCAAACGTACTCCATCCCATCTCCCCTCTCACTGCTTCATTTGCTGTCCACCTTCTTGCTCCTAACCCCATTCTTCCTATTTTATTTTGTCCCGTCTCCAGTCTATTTATTTCTCCCCCTGTACTCCCTCTCACATCCATCCCGTACATTATTCTCGGCACTTCAAAGTCCTTCCACACCTCTCTTACTATTTTATATTTATTTACTCTGGTTTTTGTCACATTCCACAGTTTCCCACTACACTGCTCCACCTTCATGATTTTCTCATTCATTGTCCTTTGTCGCCCTTCCCTCCCTATCCATACCCCTAAATACTTCACTTCCTCCCTTGTTTCTATTCTTTCCCCTCCTATCCTCATTTCTACTGCCTCTGGTCCATTTACTACTATCATACTGCTTTTCTCTACACTGAACTTCATTTCTAGGTCTCTGCCAAACCTTTCCGCCTCCTGTAACATTTTCCCCATATCTTCCTCTGTCTCTGCTGTCAACACAACATCATCAGCAAACGTCAGAATTGCTAGCCTATACTGCCCTATTTTCACTCCTTGACCCTTACTCTTAATTCTCCTCACCAACTCCTCCATGCACATTGCAAAAATTAGTGGTGACAGGTTACATCCCTGCCTTAACCCTTTCCTTCTCCTGATTCCTTTCACTGCAATATTTTTCCACACAATCTCTGTCTCCGCCCCTTCATACATATTCATTATCATGTTCCTTATCTTCCTACTCACTCCTAGTTTCTCCATCACTGCTTCTGCAACTCCCCTACTAATCTTATCATATGCCTTCTCCACATCCAAACACACTATAAACACACATTTCCCTTGCTTTGCCTTTTTCTCTATAATCTCATCTAATATAAATATATTGTCTGTTCCTCTTCTCCCCTTCCTAAACCCATTTTGCTCTTCACTAAGTAGGATCCTTTCTTCTACATACTCTCCTACCCTCTCCTTTAGTATCCCATAAAATATCTTATTTATTATGTTTATTACCGTTATTGGTCTATAACTCCCCATTTCGTGCACATTTTTTGCTCCTCCTTTGTAAATCAATGTGACCCTTTCTTCTTTCCATCTTGCTGGTATTTCTTCCTCCTCCCATATTTTATCAAATAGCTTCTTCAACATCCTAACTATCATCTCCCCTCCTTCAATATACATCTCTGCTGTTATCCCATCCGGTCCTGCCGCTTTGTTTCTCTTCAGCTTCTTCACACTCCTCCTAATCTCCTCCTCACTCACCATCTCATTCATATTTTCATCTATTTCTTCCTCATTTAGTTCAATATTCCATTGCCCTACTCTTATTTGGTCATTTACCCCTCCCACTTCCTCCCAGTATCTTTTTATTTCCTCTCCAATTTTATTTACATCCCTAACTTTTTCCCCACCTACATTCAGCTCCACTACTACCTTTTCCCTCCTTTTAGCCATCTATACCACTCAGCTTTTCCTTTGTCCCCCTTCTCTTTTATCCTGTCAATTTCTTTCTGTTCATGCTTCTCTATTGCTCCTCTTATTAAGTTTTTTGTGTTTTTTGCCTTTCCCTCTCGTATTCTTCCCTTGCTATTCGAATTTCCTCCTCACTTATATTTTCCCCTTCTCCAACTCTTTCCTAATCCTATTCCTCTCTTTCCTCTTCTTCCTTGCCTCCTTAATGTCTGTATTCCACCATCCTTTCATTCCTCCCTATTTTCTCCTTCTCTAACACTCTCTCTGCTACCTTATTTATTTCCCTCTCTATCCTTTTATCAATTTGCATTGCACTCCCTCCCCCTACTTCATCTATATCCATATTCCCTATTTCCTCCCTAAACCTCCCCCACTCCGCCTCCTTCATTTTCCATCTTTCTGGCTTACTAGCCTCTCTACACTTCTCTATCTTCTCCTTGTGAGACTTTATGCTGTATCTTAGTTTCAGCAGGTTATGGTCACTGTTTATTTCAAAGTTTCTTTCTTCATCTACTACCATTTCTATCACTCTCTCTCCTGCTTTCCTGTTCACTAATATAATCAATAGCTGACCTCCTCCCTTCTCTTCCTCTCCATGTTACTTTCCCCTCCACCTCTACCATATTCAAATTTTCTAACTGCTCATCCTCACATAGGTCTAACAATAACTTCCCATTCCTATTGATTTGTTCCCCTAAGATTCCTGTGTGAGCATTCATATCCCCCATTATTATGATTTCATCTTCGTTTCCTCTCATCACAGCCCTTATTACTTCGTATTTTCTCCGATTTTCCTCCCTCTCTCTCAGCCCTCCCTCTACCGTCATATAGCATATAATCAGCATAAAATTAGCTCTTTTCATTTTCCCCTTTCCCTTCCACCCTCACTACTAGTATGTCCTCCTGGTCTTCCCCTTCCCCCAAGTTCACCTGTTCAACTTCCCATTTTTCTTTTTCTACCACCACTGCGACTCCTCCACCCTTTTTCTGTGTTTTCTCTCTTCCTTTCCCTATTACTTCATACTTCTCCCCTCCCCATTCTATCTTCCCCTTCAATTTTGTTTCTACTATTCCACAAATATTCAACCTTCCTTCCTCTGCTTCTCTCTCTATTTCCTCCATCATTCCCGGCCTCCGTCTGTACTCCCGTGAGGCTGCCCGAGGCAGTAATTTGTAAACAAAACGTTCCTCAGGTATACCAACCGTAAGAGATGCACCGCGGCGAGTTTGACAGGCTTACCAACCATACGTCCGACGGCATCGCACGAGAGATTCTCACAAGGAAGCAACTGGTGGTACCACCTTCACGTGCGAATCCGACGTGCGAATCCTTCGTCGAAGGGATCGCACGATTATCTGGTACTGCGGGCCCGAGGTGTAGGGCAACCTTGTCTGGTGAATGCCCGCGCTCTACCTACACCGGGGCTTCTGGGGTTCACAGTAGTATTAGGGGTGGAGGGAGGTGTTCTGGGCTGTAATGATTGGGTTAGTTAAAGGTGGGCCATACACAGTTGTAGTTGTTTTGGTTTAATTGTTTATATGTAGCCTACTACTGGATTTTTTTTTTAATTGGGTATGTCCGACGATCACGAGGATGGTGCTCTTTCTGACTCCTATGGCTCAGTTGATTAAGTGTAATCGTGTTATGTTTGTGCCCATTTTCTTGTAAGGCACCGTATTGTAATAATTTAGGCTGAAAGTGAGTGAGTAAAAGTCTTAAGGGGGGAAAAAAGCTGTGCAAGGGGTCTAAATTGACTAGGCTGGATTTTGGCAATATTTACACCAAGACTTTTACTGTTCACTCATTTTAAGCCCAATAATGACCCAGTCAGTGTTGAGATTAGTTGAAATGTTCGGTATTATGTTATTATCGTGATTAAGATATCAGTTGACATATATTAAATTGTAATGACTAGAAAGAAATAATTAAATAGGCCCAATGGTGTCTCGGTACGAGGGTCATTATTCTAACTTTACATATTAAATATAATTGTTTGGTATTGTTATATTAAGTTTAGAAAAGGGGTGTCACAATCGGAGCAATGTTGTTTTGGAATTAGAATGAAATTTACTTGTTTTAGCCATTTAATCACTTCCAGGTGTATACAGTTAATTGCAAAGCATAACTTTAACTTTGTGAATCTAGTATAATGCTGATATTTGACCTAATAATTGCTTGTACCGAGTCTCTAGTGTGACACTCTGATTCTGAGGCCTTAGCGACAAGTGCCCACCTCAAGGGGGTTTGACAGGTCGAAATTTATGAGTCCTAGATCCAACTTAAAAACTATAGTCTTACCGAGGATATCGTAAGTAATAGTTAACATGTTTGTGCCTGAAATTCGTTTACCTCATATAAAAGTAATTCAATTATCCTTTGAAAGTCTTATTAGACTGTAAGTAAGTTGAGGAGCTCATTTAATCAAGGTATGGTTATTGTTGTGACAAAGGACGCTGACCCCGAGTCCTACAGAGCCTAGAGCCGAGAGTGCCAACGTGATTCCCTCCCAGTCGCCAGCCTCGGGCGGACTAAGGGGAAGTATTTGGCTTAACTCGGTATAAATTTCCCTTTGTGTTGTGTTTAGATAAAACCTTCAGTTGAAGGTCCCAGGTCAGGAGCGAAGTCCAGGGAGAAGTACCAGGTGCAGAGAGTCCTGTGTCCACCCCAGCGTGGACATGACCTAGTGGCTGTACTGAGACAGGATGCTGTTGGTGTTATTGAGCCTTGAGCTAACCTTCACCCCATTGTGAGCTGTTGTACGCCTTATGAACCTAGTGACTGAAGTGTGTGTTTACTAGGGTAGTGGCCTTGGGGTCACCTGTTGAAGGGTTTTAGTTAACTTTGATGTGGTGATAAGAAGTAGTTCATTGTGCCAATAATACCGATATATTCCGTGGTTGACTAAAGTAATAATCGTATTGATTTGTGTATCACAGTGAAAAGTGTATTTCTCTTAACAGTGTTTTAATATAGTTAAGAATACCAAATGGTATATTGTGTTTTTATTTATCCCGTGTCATTTACCAAATTTGCATTCATTCACCTGTATGTCTTTGCATGCAACGGCCATTAAGCTACCAGAGTAATAAGTTGGACCCAATCATCAAGCAAGGAAGAAACACAATACTGGAATGAACGGGAAATAATAAATAAGGAGGGGGTAACAGCAAAGTCCCAGGAACATTAGAAAAGAAAAGAAAAGTAAAGACTACGAAAACCCCCCCTTACAGGGGGACGTTGAGAGACTTGCAGCGGAAGGTGTAGAGTAGTAGCTCAACAGAGCGGATGTCAACGCACAGCCAGGGCACACTGGTGGCACCACTGCTGTGAAACTCAGCATGGGGTTCAGTATCAGCTGAATAATTAGTTTAGTGTCCTAAATGCTGTCTAATAAGCCCCGCATCAGTTAGCTACTGTAGATTACAGTACATGTAGTTTAACATAGATGTTGTTGTTGTTGTTGTTGTTCCCTAAGCTGCCTGGCCGAACAGCCCCGAGTCCCTGAGAAAGGCCATGGCCACGATCGGGCTTTCCCACAGAGCTCTCATTGAGTGTAGATTGTGTTGTTGGCGTAAGTGGTTGTGTGAAATGCAGTCTTCTATGATGTGTTTAATGGTATGGGGTGCTGTGTTACATCCCGGGCAGGCGTCGACAACGGAGTCATCCAGTCTCTTCTGATAGCTCAGGAGAGCTGGATGGTGTCCGCATCTCAGCCTGGCCAGGTGGACTCTGTCCTCGCGAGGAAGGGAGGATTCGGAAGGATGGATTTCGGGAGGTCGTGCATGCAGCTGTGTGTTGTCTGTGAGTGAGTGGATGGATCGGTGAGAGATATGAGTATGGATGTGCTTCTGGATGTTGGTTCGGGGTGGGCAGGGAGGGAGAGAGGACAATAATTGTGTGTGATACCGTGTGCTGGGTGTTGTTTTGATATTTCTTGGTGTCTGTGGGTGTGTTGCCATGTAGTTTAGTGGGTGGTCTTGGTTCGTGGAGGCTGCTGCCAGGAATTGAGTGCCTCTCATGTCCAGATGGTCTTTGACTTTGAGGATTTTGGTTTCTTGATGTAGGTGATCTGTGGGTGCAGTAGCTGTGCAGCCTGTAATGATCTTCAGGGCTTTGTTTTGAATAGTCTGTAAGGTCTTATGATGTGTTTCAGCTAGGTTAGAAGCCCAGGCTGGGCTTGCGTATTCCATCACTGATCTTATGTATTGTTTATATACTGTGGTGGTAGTTTCTTTGTTGTGTCCAAATTTTGTGTGAGCAAGTGACCTGAGGGCGTTAAGTCTGGGTGTCAGTTTCTTTTTAATGTTTGTGGTGTGCTGTTTGAATGTCATATGAGTATCATATGTTACTCCTAGGATTTTGGGTGTGTGTGTATGTGTTAGGGGTGTGTTGTTTATGGTGAGTTGAGGGATGTATTCGTGTTCTCCTGTCCAACTTGTGAGCAGGGTTGCGGTGGATTTGGCTGGGGCTAGATTAAGTCTGTTTGTAGTGCACCAGCCATGTAGTGTGTTGAGATAGGGTTGAAGGAGATCTGTTGCTCTTTTTGGGTCATGGTGTGTGCATGTGAGTGTTATGTCATCTGCATAGGAGGCTAAGTTTATTTGGGGCGTATTGGGTGTAGTTATATCGTGCATGTACAGATTGAAGAGTGCGGGCGATAGGACGGATCCTTGTGGGACTCCGTTTGGAAAGTTTCTGATTTTAGATGACTGACCGGCAAAAGATACGTGTGCACATCTGCCTGCTAGGAAGTTGGCCAGCCACCGTTTTGTGTTGTTGTGCATGTTTGTGTTGTAGATTTTGTTTGTTAGGTTGTGGCGGGGGATGGCATCGAAGGCTTTACTAATGTCGAGTGTGGCTAATAGTGATCTGTGTGGTGGTCTAGCTGAATTGATGCCGTCGAAAGCTCTTTGTGTAAGGTCTGTGAGAAGAGTGTTTGTGGAGTGCAGTGGCCTAAAGCCATGTTGTGTTGGAGCTAGGGGTAGGTCAGGTGTAATTAGTTGTAATACTAGGCGTTCCATGACTTTGGAGGGGGAGCAAAGGAGTGTGATGGGGCGGTGCGAGGAGGGTAGCGTGGGGTCTTTGTTGGGTTTGGGGAAAGTGATGATGATACCATGCTTCCTAATGTCTGGTATTGTGTTGTGTGAATAGCTGTAGTTTGATATGTTAGTGAGTGCTTGTATGCCTTGTGGTCCCAGGTGTCTGAGGTGTATGTTGCTTATGTTGTCTAGGCCACAGGCGGGTGAGTGCTTGAGATTGTTGATGATATGCTTTGTCTGGTGATTGGTGAAGGGTGTATAGTCAGGGTCTGTGGGGAATTGTCTCTTACGTCGGATGACACGTCGGTCGTCTTTGTGAGGTTTTAGGTGTTTTAGATGTTTAGTTAGATAGCCGCGCCTGAATTGACAGGGTGTGCCAGCGCGGGAGAGCCGAGCCAAGGGTAACGGGGCTTTACATTGCTTTGCATGTAGTTACCTGGATGGTGTACAGATTGCACGGGACTTAAATGATACTGGATGAACGATCGGGCTAGGTGTAGGTCATATATTTTTATTTCCGAACCTAGTCGTATCCCATACCTTATTATGCATGATTGTGATCAAGGTGTTAAAGGATAACCCCTCGGCCTTGATTCACTGAATACAGATAATTATCATACTGTGATTATCTGTTATATCTGTTATCATATTGTGGGGATCGGTTTTTACACCATACCCGAAAGAGGGTTTATGGAGCTCCGATCTTACTCTCAACCATCTGAACAATTTAACCAGCACACCTAAACTTCGTTAAATGCGGAAATAGCCTCACGAAAATATCATGCCCTGGTGGGGGCACGAACTCTCGACCCTTGGGTGTGAGGCAGGCACCTTACCAGTTAGACCAATAGAGATATCCCTCTTGGCCTGTTCGGCTCAGGGTATTTCCGCATCCGAGGTCTGTTTAGGCTAGCCTATTTTCACTGACTTTACACTACTTCACCTTCCGGGAAGCGAAAGCTCCGAACAGAGAGGAACGAACAGAGAGGAACAAGCTTGAGCCGAATCGACCGAGAGTCCGTCAGAGAGATGAACGGGAATGGTGAGTCAACTTCACTGAGCGATGCTACACGCACCTACAAACTGCCCAGTTGGCAACTCGCTTGGGCGGCTGGCAACTCCACAACCCAACCCAATCGAGTCTCACAACACTCCCTGCTCTCTCCTATCCTCTTCCTTGCCCTGTGGGGATCGGTTTTTACACCATACCCGAAAGAGGATTTATGGAGCTCCGATCTTACTCTCAACCATCTGAACAATTTAACCAGCACACCTAAACTTCGTTAAATGCGGAAATAGCCTCACGAAAATATCATGCCCTGGTGGGGGCACGAACTCTCGACCCTTGGGTGTGAGGCAGGCACCTTACCAGTTAGACCAATAGAGATATCCCTCTTGGCCTGTTCGGCTCAGGGTATTTCCGCATCCGAGGTCTGTTTAGGCTAGCCTATTTTCACTGACTTTACAATATAAAATACTGTGTTATATCATACTGTGATTATCTGTTATATACTGTGATTATCTGTTATATATTATATCTGTGTTACAGATAATTGTCATACTGTATTCACTAAGATGGCAAATACAGATCCAGGACCGTCTAAATTCCGGACTGACTGGAACAAGTGTTGTCTTTGCCAGAAGAAGAGTGAAGAGCTCAAGTCATCACGTGCACAACAACCACAAGAACATGATGGCTACACTATGATTGCGACTACTATTCCCCTCTTTCACGCAATTAATAAGATGCCTATTGTTCTGGATCCAGCCAGACTTGATGATGGTGGTGGCATTGAAGAAACTCTGAGGAGGAACAAGGCGCAGTATCACCAAAGTTGTCGCCTGATGTTCAACAACACGAAACTGGAGAGAGCCAGAAAAAGAAGAGCAGAGAGTGCTCAGCCAGTAGAATGCCAGACCAAGCTGCGTAGAACCAGCCTTGAAGGCCAAATGTGTTTCATATGTGACAAAGAAGCCCCATCCTCTGAACTCAGACAAGTTATGATGATGAACCTCAATAACAGACTTAATGAATGTGCCCAAACTTTAAATGACGGAAAACTTCTTGCAAGACTCAGCGGTGGAGATGCTATTGCACAGGAGCTCAAATACCATTTTGCATGCTTGACAGACCTGTAGCCTACAATAGAGAGAGGATGTACCTCAGAGCCACCAAGAGACTGGAACAGGAACGTGCACCCGAAGAGGATGCCCACCCACAGGCATTCTCAGAGCTAGTCACATATCTAGTGGAGACCACCAGATCTGGCGAGGGTCCTGCAGTCTTCCGACTTGCAGACATAGTTCACCTGTATGCCCAGCACCTGGAACAGCTGGGTGTTGATGCATCTGCTGTGAACTCCACAAGACTGAAGGAAAAACTGCTGTCAGAAATACCTGAGTTGGAAGTGCACAAGCAGGGAGGGATGTTCTTCTGGCTTTCCAGAAAGATGTGGGCTTTGTCTTGTCAGAAGCCTCTGACTATTATAGTGAAGCTATTATCCTTGGCAAAGCAGCTAACATCTTGTGAAGACATATGCTGGACCACAAGTCCACATTTGATGGAACCTTCCATGAGGGGTGCATCGAGCAGGCCATTCCACTCACTCTTCTTCAGTTTGTGGCCATGCTTGAACACGGAGCGGACATCAAATCTCAACTGAGGTTTGGCGCATCAAAGACAGATCTAGCAATTGCTCAGCTGCTTCAGTACAACTGCTACACAAGGTACAAAGAAGGAGCAGCAACTCACAGACACTCCAAAGACAGAGAGACCCCATTCCCTGTTTGCATGGGGATGTCCGTTTACACAAAAACCAGAAAGAGAAAGTTTGTGGAAATGCTTAACGAGCATGGCATCAGCATTTCATACAACAGGGTGCTACAGATATCTGCACAGCTGGCAGATGCAACAGTCAGCAAGTACGTGGACTGGTGGTCTGTCCACCAGTTCTGCGAAAAGGGCTGTTCACCACATCAGCCATGGACAACATAGACCACAATCCCACTGCAACGACAGCGACCACTTCTTTCCATGGAACCAGCGTCTCTGTTTTCCAGCACCCAACCAAAGAAGACGTGGCAAAGGGAAGAAGTCTGCTTGGCAAACCTGTGATGTTTGTGATGAGGCTTCCGGTATCTTCAGCAAACTCAGCCAGTACCCACCGGTAGTTGATGATGAAGACCTGGAGACCTTGGAGAAGTTCGTGGTCATGATGTACGACAGATCCAGCACATCTGAAGGTGTCGATGATGCGAGGTTGGACATGTTTGCTCGGCAGCAGAGGCCGTACGAAGCCATTCCTCCAACCCGAGCAGCACTGAAGCAGCATGTGAAGCGTGCTGCCTACCAGGCGGGCTGCATCTGGAGTCAGTCAACAGTACGTTAACCAGAAACGCAGACTCCTGCCAACTGGGGCTGGACCAAGAAAGGAGATCTGTGGCAGATCGTTTGGACAGAGCTCCCACCCATTGCAGAGAGTTGCCAGCAGCTGACCAAGTGTGGATGCAAGTCGGAATGCTGCGGTCGATGCAAATGCTACTGCTTTGGTCTGACCTGCACGGCACTGTGCAGCTGCAGATGCGAGGTTTAGAAGCGTTGTAGTATACTCATCCAGGCAGCAAGACAATAAGTGACAAACAAGTATAGGCCTACTGCCTACATGTACATCCAATAATATATCGGACTGATTGGCCTATGATATGGGCACTTTTTACCCTAATTATGATTCCGGGACTGATATTATGGTACAAGGAAGCTAGTGAATAAGTCCATGGTTCCAAATTCGGATTCTACATAGTGAAAAATGTATGATTTGACACCAAGATAATTCAAATAGGACAAGTCTTTGCGATTTTATTGCGAAATGCAATGTTTCTGTATATTCAATGGTGGCCATCTTGAAAAATGGCCGCCATCTTGAATTTTTAGGTGGCTAACGGGTTTTATCAAAAGAGCAATCCCCAAGGAGTATGTGTGCCAATTTTGGTGCTTGTTTCCAGAAATGAACGATTATTCCAGTTATCTGCCCCACTATATGTTGCTATCCCCTCGGTTCTTATCCTTGCTACTCTCCCACACCTTTAATAACCTCTCTGTTACTACTACCTGATCTCTGAACCTATTCATTACCCCTTCCTTTAATTAAATGCCCCGCTTCTACGAGTGTTGCCATATAGATGAGCTATTTGATAATGTAATTTTAGCTTATTGCCATATGATTCGATTTTTCGGTGTACAGTATATGAGGGGGTCTGCCCAACACCCACCTGGCCTCACCAATAAACACAGAGCAACATATTCCCGGTTACATCAAGAGACACGAGAAAATTCCTACCAAACCCTCTTTGGGTTGAGAGACACATATAGTCTATTCGCTGTAAGTAGGCGAGACATCATGACCTCTAACCTCTGTAACTCAAAAACGACTAGAGTAATCGAGCTAATATGTCTACCATTTGGGAAGAGTCAGTCATGGAATAGATGTGAAAATTGACAGCCAATTTGCTCTAAGCCTTTTTGAGTTAGGCTACAGAGGATAGAAGTCATGATTTCTCTACTACTTACAGCGAGTATACATAGACTATAAGCGACTCGGGCCAGTGGGATCCAATTATAGACAAGGTTATATGTTTTGGACCCCCTTCTCCCTCATACTTAGCCCCGGTAGTTTTGAAATTTTAAGACGTTCGCCCCACTAGTTTCACGATTTCAAGTCCTTTCCGCCATTTGGGTGTCTGTCGATTTTTTCCTGGCGAATGATAGCGATCCTGCAATTTAGGAGGAACCGACTTTCGGACGGGGGCACAAATTTACCTCAAAGGGGGGTCTTGGCTTCTGGGGATATATTTCTTTAAGTTTGATGGAAGTCTATAAAGGAAAATTAAAAGTATATGTAATATAGGCCTATACATAAACAAATAAATACAAATCACCCCTTAATTGTTATCCATTACATAGCCTAATACTCTTTCCTTAAGGTATAACTTTTACTCAGTCTTAATTATGTCTTAGACTTAGTAACTATAGTATATTATGGACCGAGTTATATTTAAAATTAACATGCAAGTGTAATTCCTATGTACAATGAGTCTGGAATATATTATTATTATTATTATTATTATTATTATTATTAGGCCTACTACTACTACTACTACTACTACTACTACTACTACTATTACTATTACTATTATTATTATTATTATTATTATTATAAGCCTAGGCTATAACTGCACTTGTTGACTATAACAAATATAGCCATTTATCCTATAAATAAACGGAACACCTAGCCTATCACCTCCATTATCACCAATTACACATTAACGTCCCTGTCCTTATCAGTCACCAATCAATGTTATCTCTACCAGTATTCCCACAAATGATAATGAGGAAATAGATAACCCAGGGTCGGAGGTGAGTCTATATTTCATATACTGTATATATAATACCGTACACATATATATATATATATATATATATATATATATATATATATATATATATATATATATATATATATATATATAGGGAGAGAGAGTGATAGTGAGTTACAAGGGAGGAATAGTTATTATCTCAAGAGACCTTGCGGTCCATTCCGAGGAGATACTGGAAGTGGAAGGAGAGAGACTGTTTAGTGCACTGCACTCTTTACAGAGTGCAAAATACTATCTGCTCTACTGAAGAACTGTTCATAACTTCGGAGGGAAGTTTGTTCCAGGTAGAGCAGATCTTATACATTTATGTGAAAAAGTTTCCACAAATAGCCTACTAGTGCTGAACCTTTTCATTTCTAATTTCAAGCCATGGTTGCGTGTTGTATTCGTATTGAGGCTAAACATTTTGCTGTAATCCACATTGTCAAACCTACTGAGAGAGAGAGAGAGATTCACTCACCATATGCTATTCAAAAGGTTGCAGTGTTTACTGTTTAACCTGATTCCCAGTGGTCTTCCCTAAGCTAAGCAAATCATTCTATTATTGATAATAAACCTAGCCTAGATAAAATATAAATCTAGGCTACTACGTACATTATTATAATATTGTTGCGTCTCCTACATATTTACCCAAATCAAAAATAAAATAAAAGTTAATGGTGAAATTGAGTTTGGTTCAAATGGTCGAGCGATAACGCAAATTAACTTTTTTGTATAATGATAACAGAAACTCCCCCAATTTTTTTTTTTTAAGAAACAAAAAAGGTAGCCTAGGCTAAATTGACATAATTTTGGTCTCCATATTTTCCATCTTGATTGCTTTTAGATTGCAGGAAATACTGTTTTAGACACCTAAATTCTCAAAAAAATCACGGGGGGGCATGCCCCCGGACCCCCCTAGAGCTCGCGCCTTCGCCGCTCCGTCGCGCTATAATGATAACAAAATAATAAACCATAATGATAACACAATTCATATTTTGTGGATTGACACCCTGGGATTATTGTAGCCTGTCGAAGGGGGTTTAGATAATGATGTATCCTAGTCTAGACAAAACACAAAAAACAAAAGAACAAGTCATATAAATCATGCACGTAGCCTATGCAATAAAGTACGTACAGTAAGCGAATCAGCTGATATAAAGACAATTGCAAGTTGCAACTCACAGCACATACCCTCGTCAGCTGATCATGAAGATAGGCGCACCAACATTCGATTACGTTGCCTCCTTTAACACAATATAATGTAGCCTACTTGAACCTCTCTGGCCGCTGGTTTAACTTCCCTAGATGTTCGTGCACTATAATAAGGTCTACTGCAAGCTAATATCCACTTCCATAAGCAATTTCAGCAGAAAGAGGGAAGACAGACGAGCGCACGTCTCGCTTCTCAAATACAAACTCCAGCTCTCACGGAATAACAAATCACGGGACAATCGGGTCTAGCACACGTTAGAACAGTTACCAAGTCAAGTTGCCGCTAAATTTGTGCTCAAAAGTCGCCACATATTAAAATATGCAGATCATCGCTTGGAAATGGCTAGAATCTTCATATTATAGCTAGAATTAATCTTGTTAGATGCCAATAAGTGTCGCTAAATCTAAGTTAATAGATCTAGCGTTAAAGAAGCTTTATTGGCAACTTTGCTTTACGCTAGTAATCGTTGCACACGATGTCGTAAGTCAATATTTAAACATTTCGTAACTATATTTATTATTATCATCAGTATTTGGCGCTAGAGTTGTCTAATTAAGCATATTGCCATATATTGGCAAGCAATTAAACTCAGTAACTTGGCACGACCTTGAAAGTTTATTGACGGGTCTGTGGATCAGTTTTCTGTGGTGCTCTCTAGATGGGAGTCTTCACTAGAAAATGTTCAGCAGCATACATTATGTAAATTATGTATTTAAATGGTATATAATTTTCGAATTGTATTATTCTATGTAGCCTATCGATTTGGTTCGTTTGGCATCATATAATAATACAGAATAGTGTAGCATGTACGCTATATTTGAATGAACGATCTTCCTATGCTATATATAGGCTAATAATAGGATCCCTAGCGATCTCCGTAATTTAGACTTGGGCCTTGCGATCTCTTTAACCAATTGATGAATCATCACCCTGCCCATATATAGCCTTTAAAGGTGAATTACGGAAGCAAATCAGTGCTGCAATTAGTAGGCTATTTTACAATGTAGTAATGGTCAAGATATGTTGCATTACTGAACTTTACGGTGCTATAAATAAACTTTCTAATACAAAAATGCAATAATTGTTTTTCTGGCGCGTAGTTGAATCTTGCTGACAGAAAACAGCTGGGAGAGGTGTGTGTTCATTGGCTATGCAGGAGAGAAATGAGTTTGAGAGATACATGAGGAATAGAGTTGGGGAACTAGGGTGGGAGGAATTAAAGCAGAAAGACGATAGAGGGGTAGGGGCATTGCTGGGGCTAACACAAGATATGGAAACGCAAGACATGGAGATGATGAAGAGGATACTAGAAAAGATATGGAGGAAGATAAATGGGTAGGGGGGGGGGGGGGGGGGGGGAGCGGTGGGAGGGAGGGGGGAAGACGTGATAGGTAGGTCTAAAAAAACTGTCCCTTATACTATCCTTCTACTCTAAACTTTCCCTCTTACTAACGTTTCTGAGCCAGTACCGATACAAAGGTCAACCCTGTGGACCTGCGCGGTCTGCGGGCGGGTTCAAGAGAAGAAGAAGAAGGCTCGTGACGTAAACTGAGACCGGGAGAATTAAAGAATTTGAAGACAGTAAACAAACCCATTATAAGTAAAGGTGGGATGATACCCTCTGTGACATTTATTAATTAATAATGGCGAACTGTGTGACTGTATGGTATAATAATCTGTCTAGGGCACCAGTGAATTATGCCAAAGCTCACTCAAAGCAATACAGTGAGAATATTTTGATTAATTTCGTTTTACTTGAAGCCAGACCAGACGTATTTTTGAGAAGCATCCTGGATTGTTGTTGTTGATGTGTTTATTTTATACTAGCCCTCTGGGCCAGGGCCCTCACAAGGCTAGTGTTCGGTGAGGAGGTGCAAAGTCAAGTCATGTAACTGTCAGTAGTCAGATATCATCATAAAGTTAGGTGGCTTTCAGGAATTGTCTAATTGGAGTGATATAGCCTACATGAATTTGGTCTGAGCATCATTGGTGCTAGTTTATACCAACTACATCTTTAAGTATTCCTTTGCAGGCTTTGCTTTGGGTATTAGAACTGTTCTTAAAAATAAATAAATAATAGGCCTAATAGCCTAACATATATAGGGCCTAGGCCTATTTACAAACTCCAAATAGGCCTACGTGACATAATGACATAGTTGAATAATCAGGTCTCCCCAATCCATTTAGTAGGCTAGATATTAACATAACCTAGAACTAATTTTACCATTGGGTAATGTATTTTACCCTAATTAAATTTTGTAATACTATATTAGCTCATAATGTGTATAGGACTATAGCCTAGGCTTAGTTCTGGTTGAACATTAACATTAATATTTACTTCGACTGACAATTCTTCCAGTGGCACAGTTCTAATATCTACAGGATATAGGCTATCCTGGGAGGTTTGGAATACCATTAGGCTATGATAACCAAAAATATTTTAAAGTTGTACGTTAAGAGTATCCATTGGTTTAATCTAATATTAACTATCCTCTCCTATACCTAACCCAATCTTATCCTATCTTCCCAAAGGTGGTGACCTCTTCCTATTGGTTTACCCGCTGTGTTCAGTAGCTTAAACTAGGCCTAGTCAAGTCACTACACCAAGATAATAAATTACAAGTTTTACAGGGCCGGATTTAGGTGGGGGGCGTACGCCCCTCCTCTATTTTTCACAGTTGGGTATTAGGCTTATTTGTATGTGTCAGGGGTGATGTCCTGGCTCCATTTACATACATGAAAAACAAATATTTAGTAGGGCCTAGCTTCACGAATAACTTTTGTATAGATCATTGATATAGCCTAGTGTTTCTGAAGTACAGTAGTGCTGCTACAAACTTTATCATGTTTTGTATTGGCATATCGACGAAAAGTTACAAGGCCTAACTAGAACAAATAACATGAATATCTGATGTTTGAGTCACGTCTATGGTGTTTCGTCGACGGCCGGGGGGGGGGGGGGGGGGGGCGAAACCCGGTAAGAATGATCGAAGTGTGTAGCCCTAGTCTAGGCTTTATCATCAAGGTTAACCTTGCCTGATGTAATCAACCAAACCCTTAAGTTTTTATATAGAGCGTCAACCGCATCCCTATCAGAGAAAATCCAACCAAGAACCCCACGGCTAATTCTCAACTCCCAAAGTATTTCTAAATTATAGCCTATTGATGGACGTAGACATTTTGTATGGTCTGCTGTGGAATCTATTTTCGTCAGGTGAGAATGCCCTAGACTAGTAAACACAGACTCATAAGGGGATTAATACAATATACTGTGTAAATGATACATCAGGAACCAGCACTTCATAATCATAATTTGTTCCCATTAGGGATAGGGAGAATCTGAGAGAGTCGTGAGACCTCTACCTTGTGTCATGTTTGTTGTGGTTACAGGTGACGCCAGCAGACGATGCGCCTATCATCGTAGCGGAAAATAGTTGCCTATGTGCTTTCGAGTATTGTTATTATTATAAAAAATTTCATATGCATTATGTCTAACTATCAGTGTCTGGTATATTTGTGGATAACTATATTCATATATACTGTAGTTTGGTTTATGTGAGTAACTCGTCTTTTTTATTCTGCCTACCCTTCAATCTTTCTCAGTCATCCATAAAACCACTTTCTATTTAGTCAACTTAGAAAACGTAACATTCTAGGGTGACTTGGGAATTTTAACGGGGTCGCAAAATACAACACACACACACACACACACACACACACACACACACACACACACACACACACACTTGGCCCTTTGGATTACCATTAACATTTCCCCAGTATTGGGGCTTGTTCAGGCTATGTGATTGAAGAATACCGAATCGCAACCTGATCCAATTCCTCTGATTAACCTCCAACCCTTTCCCTCCCTTCAGTTCGTCCGGGGAGCCATATCGTCGATCTTGGGCGGAGGTTGGCACGTACTGGGAGAAAAAGGCTGTGAGGTAGGATTGGGTGAGTCTCAGAATTCATATTTCGTAATTGTTCAATCCAACACCTGCTTTAGTGAATAAAAACCCATTCTATGTTGTATTTTATGATATTTAGAACCTCCAGGACTGTTAAAATTACACAGAAAATGTATATTTTAAAAGATAGAACATTTTGATTATCGAGCGTGATATCTCTGCCTAACTTTTATATATACAGTATATATATATATATAGCCTAGGCTATATTTTTTGTTTGTTATATTATGTAGGTTATTAGCTGTTAGCTAAAGGTTAGCAACTGTTAGGTAAGGGTTAGCAACTGTTAGGTAAAAGTTAGTAGGGTGTCATAATTTAGCCTACTAGGTTAGGTTAGGTTAGTTAAGTCAAGTTAGTCTAATACAAATATTATAACTTGGCCCGGTTGCAGGGGGTTGGTGGTGGGGGAGGGGGGGGGGGGAGAGAGAAGGTGCAGTACTGAAGAATTACCGACTATTTAGTTAACCCTTTCAAGATCCAATACGCATTTATTTTATGTTTTCCGGCTATTATTAGACGATTTTAATCAGATTGGGAAGGGTATATGCCATGGCAGTGAGAGGATTAATTAAGATACTGTAATTTTTACCCTTATAATTCCCAAAACTCCTTCTGAAACTATATAATAATCTAATAATAGCTAGAATAAATTGTCAAAATGCGTCACAGTCTTCAAAGGGTTAATTTCAAGTACAACATAATTCTAATCTTTCCCGATTCTATATTTAGTCCTTCAACAACCCCCTGTTATCATGCTAACCAAGAACAGCCCTCATATATAGAACAGTCATAAAATACACTCGGACTCAATATAAAATCGAAATCCAACGGGTCAGGTCAGGTGAAGGTATTGAGGGATAAACCTTTACAACGGCACCTCGTATCTACATTCTACTTTTCCTATTTTTCTGAAGAGTGTAGAGAGGGGAAAAGGGGTGTTGGAGAGAGAGAGAGGAAGCTGTTAGAGTGGCTTTGTTATGTGTGTTCAGACCCTTGAAAATCCTCTTGTACAGAACAATCAGTCTATAGTCAATAATAGTGTAGGTTTCTGATGAATACAAATTAAGTTGAATTTGGTTTTATGTATCTAAAAATTGACTACGACCATATTTTATCTGGTAATTGTGTTAATATTGATCATAAAAACTGCAACTTCCTTATAGCCTGAATCTGGCAAGTGGTCTATTGCTGCACTGCGAACTTTGTAATACACCATTGAAAAGACAATAGTTCAAATTGTGTGCTATGTTAGGATACATCGCAAAACTGGTTGATTTTGCAACTTGTAACTTATTTATTTGGGGTGTCTTATTAAAACTATGGCTCTTATTTGGAAGCATTGGTTATCTGACATTTGGTACAGAGAGAGAGAGAGAGAGAGAGAGAGAGAGAGAGAGAGAGGTGATCAACTGGACAAGGAACAAAAGGTGTCTTTCTCTTATCTGATGGGGCGGTGGGAGGGTGGGGGGGGGGGGGTGTGAAATAGAGGAAGAAGTAGATAGGGTGTTAAATCCGTATTACTGAACATGTAGCAAGTGTTGAAACAGAGCAAGAAGTAGAGAGACAGATTTTGACATAAGCCTCCAACGTCGTGAACATTAAAACAACAACAACAACAACAACATCAACAACCGTGTGCTATTGTTTGGAGTGATCTATTACGCGGCTATAGTCTATTTTTTTCCTACTGATGGTAAATTGAATCCCTTAGCAGCTGATATCTCGAAATTTAATGGAAATATAGGAAACGACTATGTCTCTGTGTCATGTAAATACCAAACATTTTATTAGTAACAACATATTTCGGTATAACATTCCGTAAAAGTCGAGAAATTATGATGAGGACATGTCAATTTACCCTCAGCTGAAAATAAACCGACTATAGTGTTGCTTTACAATATATACAGTATATATATATATATATATATATATATATATATATACATGCAATGGCTTAGCGTTGTTTTCCATTACATACATCGTACCGGATCAGACAGGGTTGCCTTTCCGCAGTTGGGGTGTAACAGAATAAAGCCCCAACACCGCCCTATCATATCAATACTGGGGCTCATGTTGGTATAGTGCTAACTGTGCCATAGCAAGCCTCAATGAAGTCCCACTGCAACACTTGCACCTGCAGTATCTGCAAACCACACCAGCCTCAACAGTGCTACAACGAGACAGTACCATACAAAGACTCACTGTACATTAGGGAACTTGATCTTTCGAACAACACAATCCTGCCACAACACTGCCTCACCATGTAAACGCTGTGGTCGACTCTGGCGTGGCACCAAACAGCGCCCAGGTAAGACTAGTAGAGTCTCCTGTGGCACCTATCCGCGCCCCTCAACCCTTGGTATAGTACCATACCAAGATAGTGCCAACAGCAAGGCTTTATTGTATAGTAATGGCTGTTGGTCCACATGTCTAGCGCCATCACCCCTATTAGTCGCCTTGTACGACACGCAGTAGGATGCGTGGGGCATATTCTTTTCTTCCTCCACCAGTTAAAGGCCCCCATAAGAGTTGGCCAGATTAACTAACTTAGAACATCGTAATCCAATCGTAACCCAAAGATTATGGTTTATAAATGAAGCTATTGTCCTATAGTTTATTCATTATAGGTATTATAGGCATTATAGGCATTATAGGCATTATAGGTATATTATAGGTATTATAGGCATTATAGGTATTATAGGTATTATAGGCATTATAGGCATTATAGGTATAGGTATATTATAGGTATTATAGGTATTATAGGCATTATAGGCATTATAGGCATTATAGGTATTATAGGTATTATAGGCATTATAGGCATTATAGATATAGGTATATTATAGGCATTATAGGCATTATAGGTATTATAGGCATTATAGGTATAGGTATATTATAGGTAGGCCAGAAATCGTGACCCCTAACCCCTTCTGTACCGGCGACGTCTTTTGAATTTGATTCTAGTTATATTTAGACGATTTTGTGTAGTTTAAGGATCTGTGGTAGTAAAAAGCGTCAAGTGAGATAGTTCGAAGCCTGTTAACCCTCTCCGACATATGACGCGATTTTGAGCCTATTAGGGATACTTTAAAGCCTTTGTTACCATCAGGGGTATTTAGAAACCTTTAGTTTAGTTACTTCAACCTCTGCAGTTGTCTTTGAGTTCGCTGTGGGCAGAAAACTAATTTTGGAGAGGTAATTATAAGAGTGAGAGAACTATTTATTATTGCTAATCTGGCAACATCTGCGTCATATGTGCGTGAAAGGGTTAATTGCTGGAGTCCAGTTTTATACTGCACAAACCCGTCTAAACATATCTACAATAAAATCGAAAAGACGTCACCGGTAAAGAAAGGGTTAACCTCTGTAACTCAAAAAGGGCTTGAGCAAATGGGCTATATATTTCCACATCTATTCCCTGGCTGACTCTACCCAATATGGTATAATTATTAGCTTGATTCTTCTAGTCGTTTTTAGTTGTAGAGGTTAGAGGTCAAGAATTTGAGTACTTATATTGAATATGCTATAGCTTCGAAATACAAATAATGTAGTTGGTTATTTTCTCTCGAAATTTTACGAACAGGTAGACAAAAACACACAAGAAAAGAAGTGCGCTTAGTAGGGGCGTGCAGGTTAATATACAGCAATACCAACAACATGTAGGCAGATATATATATACCCTCATTGTTCCCTGATTAAATAGCACTGTATGAATATTCCCATATTCAAAATATGCTATAGGGGTGCAATGCCTGGTGAGTTATCTGCTCAACAGGTGGCGTTGTGTGTGTGTAAGTGTGAGAGTCCGAGTGTAGGTGGTGAGACAGTGAAGCACGGGAACGAGGTGGCTTCAGAGATGGGGTCGTTTCGGGCCATGAGTGAGCACCGTGCCTCATGTGAAGGCAAGATGGCAGGTGCTCGTTGTACTCTACGTGCTTCACATGTCTCACTCCCTAGACTGGAACAAGACCTCACGGGCTTCACTGTTCATTGTAAAGCGGTGAATGTTAAGGCTCTCAGCCTATGCCCGAGAGGAAGTAAGTTGGAATATAGAAAAAAAAAAAAAAAAAAAAAAAAAAAATATATATATATATAATATATATATATATATATACATAGAGAGAGAGAGAGAGAGAGAGAGAGAGAGAGAGAGGAGATAAATAGATAGATAGAGAGAGAGAGAGTGAGGGGGGGGGGGGACCCCTGTGTCTGACGGTCCAGAAAACTCCAGGTGACGGCCGTGTCCAGGATTTTGTAGGGGGGGGGGGGGGGGGATCGTATATGGGGGTGTGGGGGCCGTTGTGGGCAAGGTGTCAAATGGTGTGGGTTAGGTGGGTGTAGTCAAAGTATAGAAGAGCATATACTTTGGGTGTAGTGGGAGGTGTAGTGGGAGGTGTAGTGGGAGGTGTAGTATTGGTGCGTAGTGTGGGGTGTACAGTAGTGGGGTGTTTTAGGGTGTAGTGGAAGGTGTATTATAAGGGTGTAGTGGGTTAGGTGTAGTGTTGGTGCGTAGTGTGGGGTATAGTGGGGTGTTTTAGGGTGTAGTGGAAGGTGTAGTATAAGGGTGTAGTGGGTTAGGTGTAGTATTGGGGTATAGTGTATATGATGAACTCGGTTATGCGTGTCGTAAGTACACTCAGATGCCATGTCTCTAGCTCACTCATAACTATTCGTGGATTTCACCCTCTTTCTAAGTATGGAAGTATGTCTCTGAAAATGAATTTATGAATATAACTGTATGTACAATCATTAACTACAACACGATATAAACTATGTATTGAAACACAGATTATTTTCAAACATCGATCCAGAAAATAATAATTGCATAAATCTAAACATATGGGGTCCACGAATTGTTTTAAGTGGGCTAGAGACTATGACATTCAAGTGTATCGCTGGCTCAAGACTTACGACGTCGGCTGTCAATATACGACGGTCAATAGGGGAAGCACAACTGTGAATGGTTCGAGTGACCCGGGACAAAATCCTCCAAGACCCTTAAGGGGAGATTTTTTTTTTTTTTTTTTTTTTTTCTATGCAGTCAGTTATTCATACATTTTGTTAGTTTCCTCCCTATACCTTCATCAAGCTAAAACAAACACACACACCCTACACACCCTTTCAAGATAAATTTGTAAATGTTTTGATAGAAAAGTGTTCCGGCCCAAGGCCGGTTTCTCTTAAAATTACAGGTTCGCTATTGCTCGCCAGGAAAAAATCGACACCTAAATAATAAGACAGGTCTTGATATTGATATATACACGGGACGAAAGTTTTTTTAAATCGACAAATTAATGGGGCGAACGTCTTATAATATGAAAACTAATGGGGCTAAACACGAGGGAGAAGGTGGTCCAGAAAAACGACCCATCTTCCCTTAACTGAAAACAAATATATGGAGAGCGTGGGAAGGGGGGGGGGGGGGGGGGGGGGGGGGGGGGGGGCGGGGGGGGGGGGGGGAATTTGGGTGGATATCGAGGGTCAGGGAAAACATAAACAGACGCTCGCTTTCAATTCTATGGTTTTGTATAATAGGGGAGATTTACATAGATTTACATATATACATAGATTTACATAGATTTACATATATACATAGATTTACAAAGGTACATGGATTTACATAGCTACATATTTTTAAATAGATTTACATATATACATAGATTTACATAGATTACACATATTACATATATTTACATATACTGTATACGCTGGCCACATCGCACCTTACGATCCCGGCGAGGTGGTCAGGACTTAATTCTAGTAGAGATGGCATACCCGATAGTAAGGGGAAGTGGAAGGAAGAGAGAGAGAGAGAGAGAGAGAGAGAGAGAGAGAGAGAGAGAGAGAGAGAGAGATGAACTGCATAGTACATCAATTAGAGAGAGAGAGAGAGAGAGAGATGAACTGCATAATACAATGTTAGAGAAAAGAGAGAGAGAGAGAGAGAGAGAGAGAGAGAGAGAGAGAGAGAGAGAGAGAGAGAGAGAGAGAGAGAGAGAGAGATTAACTGCATAGTACATCAATTAAATGTTCTGTTTATCCTTCACACACACACACACACACACACACACAGTTTTTTTTTACGGTCACGGTGGCCGAGCGCGCTTAGTACTCTGTATTGGGAGCGCTAGCTCTGGTGTCGCGGGTTCGATCCCACGCGCCGGCAGGGGAAGTTCTCTCAAAAACTTTCCCTGGCCGTGAAGGCAAGATCTGGGCGGATCGTCTCGGGGGACCCACAAAGTCTCCTGTCCACGTCCTACTCCCTTGGGAGTATGTAGGCGCTCTCGTTAGCTGCCAGGATCAGTCTGTTGATCCATTAGGATAAGATCTAGGTTAAGTCTGTGTATTTTCAGCCCCATTGGCTGCCGGCTTGAAATAAACCGATTATTATTATTATTATTACACACACACACACTCACACACACACACACACACACAACTATTATTCACAAACGTACTCATTTGTTCACACGCTTATATATTATTTATTCTATGTGTATGAAGGAGACAAAAGGCAAAGCTGCCTGTAACAATTGTCTCCCCCAAAGTTGAAAGAGTGACAGAAAGCCAGATCCAAGGTGCCGTACGAACATATTGGTGTATGGGAAAGCATGGAGAGTTTTAATTTATTTATATATATATATATATATTTTTTTTTTTTGGGGGGGATGTTATTATTATTATTATTATTATTATTATTTTTATTTTCATTATTATTATTATTATTATTATTATTATTTGTATTATTATTATTATTATTATTATTATTATTATTATTATTATTATTATTATTGGAAGGGGGGAGGGCAAAGGTCAGTCTGTATGCTCGTTTCTTCATTCTCTATTATAGTATTATTCCGTCTCTTACCAATCTACCTCTCCCATGTATTGTGTGTATTTAGCATCTTCCTCCAGGTCGCTAGGTATATACGATCACATGGTCCAAGGTTCGAATCCCGGGTGGGTTGTATGAGTTTTTTTCTCAAGTGGCATTACTTGATATAAAGATTATATATATGTCACGCCCCCCCCTAAAACCCGAGCATTAGAAGAGGTTTCAGTGGGAAGGGGAGGTTTTCGGGGTGGGGTGGGGGTGGGTGGGGTCAAGGGGGCAAGGGTCACTCCGTCTATATCAGCAGTGGAAGGAGGGGGAAGGGAGGGGGGGGGGGCCAGGGAAGGACCTTTTTGACAAACATGGTGGTAGGCCGCGATAAGACGACCCCCACCTCTCGCCCGCTGTTATTTTTGGGTGGAGGGGGGGGGGGAGGGGGGCAGAAGGGGGCGTCTTTTGGGGGTGGGTGGAAGGAGGGGGAGGGACGGTATTTTCTTTGGTCACTCGGAGAGGCTAGTAGTCTTCCTTCTTCCTATTTTCGGGGTCCTCTTCTTCCTCATTCCTGTTTTTGTCTTCTTCATTATTTATTCATCTTCTTGTCTGCCTCACATTCCTCTTCTTCTTTCTGTTATCTTCATCTTATTCCTCTTGTTTCTGTCTGTTTCATTGTCTGCCTCTAGTCCCTCTGCTTTCGGTCTTTTTCATTGTATACCTCTTCTGCTGCTGTCTGTTTTATTGTCTGTCTCACATTCTTCTTCTTTATGTCTTCATGTTATTCCTCTTATGTCTGTCTTCTTCAATTATTACCTCTTCTGCTGTCTGTGTTGTGTCTGTCTCACATTCTTCTTTGTCTTCATGTTATTCTTCTTCTTCCTGTCTTCTTCAGTTATTATGTGTTCTGTCTGTTTTATTGTCCGTTTCACATTCTTCTTCTTTCTGTCTTCATTTTATTCCTCTTTTTCCTGTCTTCTTTATTTTATTATTTTCCATCCTGCCTTCTTCAGTAGCTGTGTTGATGGTGTAATGGTTTAGATGCTTATGTTCTGGGTATGGTGTCCCGAGTTCGAATCCCGGGAGGACCATATGCTTTCATTAGTTTATTCAAGTGCATTGGGGTTTGTAATTGATGATTAATATTAAGAACGGGGTGTTACTTAATTATATGTGTTCTGTCTGTATCATCAGCTTCATATTCTCCTACTTCCTCAGTCTGTTGTTTTGATCTCCCTCTCCTATTATCTGTGCCTCATCTGTGCCCCATCTTCCTTTTTCCTCTTCCAATTATCATCTTCCTCTTTCTTCATTATTTATGTATTTTCTTACTTTTATTTTTGTATTTATCATCATTTATTATAATTTATTTGTGTATTTACTTTTAATGTAATGTATATTGTTGTTATTTTATATAATGAGTATAGTTATTATATATTTATATATATATTATTATATTTTTTGTTTTGCGGGGGGGGGGGGGTCCTTTTGGGTTGGTTGGGTGGGGTGGGGGTGGAGAGAGAGTATTTTCATTGTGGTCCCTGTGAGGCTATAATCCTCTTCTTCCTCTTTCCAGTCCTCTTCCTACTAGGGGCCTTCCTCTTGATCTACTTTTGTCTATTCTTCCTAAGCTTCCTTCTTCCTCCTCCCATTTTCTTCTTTTTCCTCCTCCTCCCATTCTCTTCTTCTTCCTCCTCCTTATTTTTCTCGTCCCTCCTCCCATTCTCTTCTTCCTCCTCCTCCTCCTTATTTCCCCCTCCTCCTCCTTCTCCTCCTCCTCCTCCTCCTCCCAGATCTTCACGCCCAGGTCCTCTCTTATCGGTTTTCACTTTTAGCTCTTGGGTTTCTTTTCCTGCCTGCCCGTCCCCCGTTTTCTGTTGTGTTTTGGATTTTCCGCCGTTTTCTATTGTTTTGGTATTTCCAGATTTGCGTGGGGGTCTGTGTTGTTTTGTCACCTCACCTTATCGTTGGGTTTTGGGTCAATGTTAACTATACCCTAAATAAAAAAAACATTCTGAGTATATATTTTGCGTGTTCTGTGACTGATTCTGGGGTGCTTGTGACTTGCAGGAGGTGTAGCGTCGGCCGTCAGTGTGTGGTGATGAACTTTGAGATGTGGGTGAAGGAGTGGCTTGCACGGTGGCTTGGCTTCCTTCAGCGGGTCACCTGAGGGCATTACTACACAACAACACATGGTAAGTTGATTATGATTGTATAGTTTTATTTATAGGCACCACATAGGGCTAATCTAAAATATCGTGGTGAACGTGACTAGTTACGCATTTTATATATTAAATTTAGTTTCTAGCTTTAGAATAATTGTAACGTATACCCAAGCCTCTCCTGAACGCTTTCGTTTATGTTGTGGGACCTACAGAGGGCCGCTCTCGTGCGGCATAATGAGCGGGGGTTGTGCATGAGGGTTGATGATTAGGGACACGAACGGACAAAGGATCAGGATTAGGGATATAATAACTGGTGATCCTATAGGTAGCGCCAGCGAACTTTGACAATAATCTTGACCCCTTAATTTCTTATAACTCAAAATGAATGAAAGCAATCGGGCTGACGTTTCTATCATTTAGGAAGAGTCCACCAGGAAATAGGTGTCGATATTTACAGCCAGTTTGCTGTAGGCCCTTTTGAGTTGCAAATAGGTCAGGGATTACAAATGTTGTCAAATCCGTTGGCGCTACTTATAGTTCTAAAAGAATCAAGAGTGAAACTATATGAAATGGGAGGTAATTCCACTCTTGGATTCTGCGGGGAGAATATGAATACTGTATCTAAATATGTCCGTGCTTGCCTGATATGTGTGGTATTATAGGTTGTAGTTGTGTCTCGTAAATCGTATGCTAGATCATAGAGTGTAAATATACTGTATATCTGTGTCTTTGTATATTAAGTTATTAGTGATTGTATATAATATTTGAGTTGTCTGTGTATTTGTCTTCTTATTTCAAGTGGGTCTAGTCTAATGTCTTGTTTGAGCAAAGTGACAGATGCAGTGTGTCGGTAATCACGTCTGATCCATCTTGCACCTTTGTTTTGTATGGCCTCTAGTTTATTGATGTTATTGTGAGTGTGTGGATCCCAGACGGTGTCGCAGTATTCTAAGGGTGGCCGAACAAGTGTTTTAAATGCTAAAATGTTGATGTTTGCGTTACTCTTGGCGACATTCAGGAAGCCCAGGGCCTTGTTAGCTTTTACTCTGATGCTGCCAACGTGAGTGGTCCTCCTAATCTCCTAACGTATAAACCCTCTGACACGCTTATTTTCTGTTTTCTAGCTATTTTTAAATTATTTTATTCAGATTAGGAAGGGTATATGGAAGTCAGAGGGTTGTTGTTGTTGTTGTTGTTGTTCCCTAAGCTGCCTGGCCGAACAGCCCCGAGTCCCTGAGAAAGGCCATGGCCACGATCGGGCTTTCCCACAGAGCTCTCATTGAGTGTAGATTGTGTTGTTGGCGTAAGTGGTTGTGTGAAATGCAGTCTTCTATGATGTGTTTAATGGTATGGGGTGCTGTGTTACATCCCGGGCAGGTGTCGACAACGGAGTCATCCAGTCTCTTCTGATAGCTCAGGAGAGCTGGATGGTGTCCGCATCTCAGCCTGGCCAGGTGGACTCTGTCCTCGCGAGGAAGGGAGGATTCGGAAGGATGGATTTCGGGAGGTCGTGCATGCAGCTGCGTGTTGTCTGTGAGTGAGTGGATGGATCGGTGAGAGATCTGAGTATGGATGTGCTTCTGGAAGTTGGTTCGGGGTGGGCAGGGAGGGAGAGAGAGGACAATAATTGTGTGTGATACCGTGTGCTGGGTGTTGTTTTTATATTTCTTGGTGTCTGTGGGTGTGTTGCCATGTAGTTTAGTGGGTGGTCTTGGTTCGTGGAGGCTGCTGCCAGGAATTGAGTGCCTCTCATGTCCAGATGGTCTTTAACTTTGAGGATTTTGGTTTCTTGATGTAGGTGATCTGTGGGTGCAGTAGCTGTGCAGCCTGTAATGATCTTCAGGGCTTTGTTTTGAATAGTCTGTAAGGTCTTATGATGTGTTTCAGCTAGGTTAGAAGCCCAGGCTGGGCTTGCGTATTCCATCACTGATCTTATGTATTGTTTATATACTGTGGTGGTAGTTTCTTTGTTGTGTCCAAATTTTGTGTGAGCAAGTGACCTGAGGGTTGATTGAGATAGTCTTTATCCTTATAATTCCCAGAGATCTTTCCTAAGCTGTATAAAATCGTCTAATGATTGCCAAAATTGTTAAAATGCGTCATATCCTCAATAGGTTAAGAAAAGGTTAGTTTAGGTTTTGGGGTTATTTAAAAGCTAGAACATAACCCTGTAAAATTAGGCTGCCAAACTATAGTTTATTTTTTCTTTGCCAGCTGACGATTAATTGGCATGTTACTATTTTGATTACTCAGCTGTTACGTAGATTTTGTAGCGAAATATGTTATTAAGGATGAACATTAGGGATTATTTGATGCAGAGACATAATAGTTTTATACTTTCCCATTAAGTCTCGATAAATCAGTGTTTTTTGTTGTTGTCTATATTGCTAATTAAAGGATTCAATTTACCATCAGCTGAAATTAAACCGACTATAGTCTTAGATGGTACAGCCGTGGACAGGAATAGTTAAACATAGGAATAGTTAACCCCTTCAGTACCAGGGACGTCCTTAACATCATATTCTGGCAACTGTTAGACGATTTTTATTCAGCTTAGGAAGGACCTCTAGCAACAATAAGGCTTCACACTATATCAACCAACCCTTTTAACTACCACATGGGCGGGTGCCCAACCCCGAAAGGGGTTGAAATAGGGGAGCCATCCCCCCGCCAAAGGCGGCTTTCTAGGGCCTTTCCTAGCTGAAGCCGAGAGGACTGGGTTCTAGTCATGTGGTGATGGGCTGGTCTATCAGAGTGAGAACTGAGCGATCTCTGCCATACCCATAGCTTACTCTGACTGTTCCTTTTACTTATATATTTTTTTAGATCTCAAGTGACGGCGTCTCTTCCGTTGATTGACCTCCCAATTTACCAAGATTGGAAGCCAAAGCGTCACATTTTTCCTTTGCCCCTCAACTTTCTCTTCATAATTGCTGAGGGGCACAGGGCCCTGAGTGGGGCTTTGGTTTCCCGGGCGTTTCCGCACCCTCCTCGGCTCCCCGCCATGGAGTGGCTTCGGTCACCCAGGCTATATTTTGGTCGGCAGGGAGAGTTCTGTTGGGGCGCTAGGTTATGGCCTTGGCCTTGCTTGGGGCCTTGGGGCTGTTCGGCCAGGCAGCTTGGGGAACAACAACAACAACAACAACTACCACAGATCCTTCCTAAGCTGCATAATATCGTCTATATATATATAACTAGAACAAAATATTACACACGTTGCTGGTACTCAAAGGGTTAAAACCAAGACGGGTTCGAGGTTCAGCTTGGTCATACTTACAATATGTTAATGTTTGATAACCTTGGAGATGTGTTTGATTGATTTGGCACCCATCCGCTTGCGTAAGGATCGAACCATTTGCGCGTCTCAACGATTATTTTGTGGGGTTTTGAGACGGACGGGTAGACAGACACTCGTTCCACACATTCATTTTCCGAAAATATTGAGAGCCGAACCCTCCCATCTTTTGTTTACTATTTCCCCACACTGGCGCCGAACCCCGCTACGCCGAACCCTCCCCCATGACAGAAGACTTTCGATTTTCACACACTTTAGGGTTTTATTTCTCATGGTTAGGAGAGGTTAGGGTATGATGGGGATAGCTTTAGGGGATGGGTCGTTGGGGATGGGAGCTTGGAGGGTGGATGGAGACGGGGTTCGAAGCCGGGTGGGGGGGAAACGGACAATATACAGCGCCACGAAGAGGTAAATTGGCCGACAATGAAAGGAGGGGTGGGAGGGGGGGGGGAGAAGAAGAGCAGCCGGGGAGAGATTAGCAATGGGGAGAGAGGGGGAGGGAAGATTGGAGGAAGGGAGGAGAGAAGGAGGGAAAGAGAAAGGGAAGGAGGAGTGGAGAGTTACAAGGAATAGTTAGTATCTCGGAGCCCTTGCCGTCCATTTCGAGGAGATACTCGAAGTGGAAGGAGAGAGACTGTTTAGTGCACTACACTCATTACAGAGTGTACAAAATGCTATCTTCTCTCTTGAACTGTTCTACTGAAGAACTACTTACAACTTCTGAGGGAAGTTTGTTCTAGAGAGAGAGGGAGAGAGAGAAAGAGAGAGGGAGAGAGAGAAAGAGAGAGAGAGAGAGAGAGAGAGAGAGAGAGAGAGAGAGAGAGAGAGAGAGAGAGAAAAAAAAAGAGGTGAATGAAGTAAAGAAAAGGATAGCTAAGGCAGGGGTTTTATGAACCCCCGTCTCCCTCATGCTTAGCCACATTAGTTTTGAGATTAAAGACATTCGCCCCATTAGTTTAGCGATTTTAATACCTTTCGTGCCATTTAGGTGTCGAGTATTTTCTGGCTAGCGACAGCGAGATTACAATTTTTTTTTTTTTTTTTTTTTTTTGGTAATTCTTTCTCTCTCTCTCTCCACCAATCTTGTTAATTCTCCCCTATTCCTCTCTTTACCCCTTTAATTCTCCCCTATTCCTCTCTTTACCCCTTTAATTCTCCCCTATTCCTCTCTTTACCCCTTTAATTCTCCCCTATTCCTCTCTTTACCCCCTTAATTCTCCCCTATTCCTCTCTTTTCCCCCTTAATTCTCCCCTATTCCTTTCTTTTCTCCTTTAATTCTCCCCTATTCCTCTCTTTACCCCCTTAATTCTCCCCTATTCCTCTCTTTACCCCTTTTCATATAATTGTCTCTTGTCATCTCCTCTCGTCTCCCCCCTCTGTATTCCCTCTTTATTTACTCTTATGTATTTTGTCTCTACGTTTTCTTAATTATTTACTTTTACTTACTTTTTCTTTACCTTGTCTTTACTTTTAATATACTTTTACTCACCCTTTCTTTGGCTTTATTTACTTTTCTTTACTTATATTTACTTTTTATTTACTTTTCTTTACTTTGCCTTTACTTTTTACTTCCTTGTACTAACTTTTATTTTAATTTTACTTACTCATTCTTTACTTTTATTTACTTTTCTTGACTTTTCTTTACTTCTACTCACTTTTCCTTGACCTTAATTACTTGTTCCTTACTCTTCCCTGCCCCTTCTTTCCTCTCCTTTCTCAGTTAGCTGCCTTTACTACCATTGGCGTATATAGTTTGCCTTACTATTAACTATTCCTGGTAACTATTAACTACTATTAACTTCTTGCTGTTAAGGGGGGAGGGGGGGGTTAGTTTACCCCCAAGAACCCCCTTCGAGATAAATATGTAAATTTTTTAGTCAGAAAAATTCCCCAATCAAAGGCCGGTTCCTCATAAAGTGCAGGCTTGCTATCGCTCGCCCGGAAAAAATCAACACTTAAATGGCATGAAAGGTTTAAAAGTTGACATAGAAATGGGTCGAAATATCTTGAAATAACCAAAAGAATGGGACGAATGTCTGAACATTTCAAAACGTATGGGGCTAAACACGAGGGAGAAGGGGGAACAGATGACCTTCCCGTAATGTAGGGCCTGGAATGGACCAATGTTAGCTGTTCCTAGTAAACCCTTGTAACTCTTCCTTTATCCTTGTTACCCCCGCCCCCTCACCTCCTTCCAAGATGTCTGTCTGTCTGTCTGTCTGTCCTGTTAATCTTACCACAAATACACAGAGACACGCACACACACGTAACACAGTCATAGAGCGAAAGTGCACACACAATGAGCACACATGCACATCATAATTATACGCCCCTGCATCACATATACACACACATACACACATAAGATAGTCATAGAGAGGAAGTACACACACAATGATCACACACATGCACATCATATACGGTCCTGCATCACACACACACACAACCAACACACACACACACTTAATACAGTCATACAGAGGAAGTACACACACATGCACATAATATACGCCCCTGCATCACACACACACACACACACACAAGACAGTCATAGAGAGGAGGTACACACACACATGCACATAATATACGCCCCTGCATCACACACACGACAGTCATAGAGAGGAGGTACACACACATGCACATAATATACGCCCCTGCAATGCATCACATACAATTTTTTTTTTAAATTTCACATACACACACACACACACACACACACACAAGACAGTCATAGAGAGGAAGTACACACACGATGAGCACTCCTACACACAATTGTATGCATATGGTGAGATCACTCCCCCCCTCTCTCTCTCTCTCTGTTACTTGCTTTCTTTCTTTATAATTATTTCTTTCATTCTTTGTCTTTCTTTCTCTTTTCTTTCTTTCATTGTTTCTTTCTTCAGATACTATCCTATGCTTCTTATTCTTGCATTTTTTTTTTATCCATTCCCACTTTATTTATTTATTTTCTTTATGTTCTTTAGTCTGTCATTCCCCACTCCTTCATTCTCAGTTTTGTCATCAGTAAGCCCTTATAAGAGAGAGAGAGAGAGAGAGAGAGAGAGAGAGAGAGAGAGAGAGAGAGAGAGAGAGAGAGAGAGAGAGAGAATGCGAAAAGAAAATAATTGGGGAAGTAGAGTAATTCCTTCTTTCTTTCTTCCTGGTTGTCGGTCTGTCTGTCCGCCTGTCCTGGGGGGGGGGGGGGGGACCGAAATCCCCCCAGGGAGAGGGAAAAGTCCCTCCTGTCCACACCTCCACCTGGGGCCTGGAGAGAGAGAGAGAGAGAGAGAGAGAGAGAGAGAGAGAGAGAGAGAGAGAGAGAGAGAGAGAGAATTCTTATTTTTAGGTGTAATTCTTGCTTAAATAGTATGATATTTAGTCTTACCCATTCTATAGCAGTAACTATTATATGCCGCAAATGGGTTTTTTCTATGTGTATGGATGGGGCAAACATTTTAAAATCTGAAAACTAATGGGGCTAAACATGAGGAAGAAGGGCCCATCTTCCCATAATGACATGGCTTAGGGGTTTGGCTAAGGGTCCAGTCACACCAACCCCGGAAACAGGCATATTCCGACGAAAATTGGTTCGAGCAGAGGACAAACGACGAGGAATAACTTCACATTACGAGCGAGCCTTTCACGCTGCCACACCAGATTATATCAGACATAATCTGGTATGACAGTTTGAACGGTTGACCCATAGTGTGATTTAGTTAGTTAAAATAGGACTTCAGAGGCTATCAACCCTTGTGGATTATTAAGCCAGCACACTGTAACCCCTTTTCCAGTCCCTTTATAGTGTTAGGTAATGCAACGGGGTCTTCCATGTCTGTTTTATTCCAATTAACCCGATCGAACAAATTGCGTTAAAATATGTGTGATTGCTGGGTTGGTGTGAAATTGTAAACACACCCTAAAGCTGGTATCACACGAGAGCTTTTATAGTCAACATTCGATTATCAACATTATTCTGGCAACATTTTTGGACTATTTTGCACTGGTATCGGAAACTAGACTGTTGATAGATGAATTTAGGTGACCAACATATTCTAAATGTTGACCTCATAAGCTGCCAGACCAGTGTTGAGGATAAATGTTAAGTGAAAAAGCGCTCGTGTTAAAACAGACTGCGGGTAAAATACACCCTGAATGGAGGAAGAGATGCGCTCAAGCTGCACACTAACAAAATACACCCTGAATGGTGGAAGAGATGCACTCAGGCTGCACACTAACAAAATACACCCTGAATGGAGGAAGAGATGCACTCAAGCTGCACACTAACAAACTACACCCTGAATGGAGGAAGAGATGCACTCAAGCTGCACACTAACAAAATACACCCTGAATGGAGGAAGAGATGCACTCAGGCTGCACACTAACAAAATACACCCTGAATGGAGGAAGAGATGCACTCAAGCTGCACACTAACAAAATACACCCTGAATGGAGGAAGATATGCACTCAGGCTGCACACTAACAAAATACACCCTGAATGGAGGAAGAGATGCACTCAGGCTGCACACTAACAAAATACACCCTGAATGGAGGAAGATATGCACTCAGGCTGCACACTAACAAAATACACCCTGAATGGAGGAAGAGATGCACTCAAGCTGCACACTAACAAAATACACCCTGAATGGAGGAAGAGATGCACTCAGGCTGCACACTAACAAAATACACCCTGAATGGAGGAAGAGATGCACTCAAGCTGCACACTAACAAAATACACCCTGAATGGAGGAAGAGATGCACTCAGGCTGCACACTAACAAAATACACCCTGAATGGAGGAAGAGATGCACTCAGGCTGCACACTAACAAAATACACCCTGAATGGAGGAAGAGATGCACTCAAGCTGCACACTAACAAAATACACCCTGAATGGAGGAAGATATGCACTCAGGCTGCACACTAACAAAATACACCCTGAATGGAGGAAGAGATGCGCTCAAGCTGCACACTAACAAAAGGATCTGACTGGAGTATGGGGAAACAAATGACTGCTGAGGCCCGCAGTGTGGTGGTGGTGGTGTTGATGGTGTTAATGGTGGTGGTGGTGGTGTTATTAATGGTGGTGGTGGTGTTATTAATGGTGGTGGTGGTGTTGGTGGTGTTATTAATGGTGGTGGTGTTATTAATGGTGGTGGTGGTGGTGTTATTATTGGTGGTGGTGGTGGTGGTGTTATTAATGGTGGTGTTATTATTGGTGGTGGTGGTGGTTTTATTAATGGTGGTGGTGGTGGTGTTATTTATGGTGATGGTGGTGGTGTTATTTATGGTGATGGTGGTGGTGTTATTAATGGTGATGGTGGTGGTGTTATTTATGGTGGTGGTGTTATTTATGGTGGTGGTGGTGGTGTTATTTATGGTGATGGTGGTGGTGTTATTTATGGTGGTGGTGGTGGTGTTATTTATGGTGGTGGTGGTGGTGTTATTTATGGTGGTGGTGGTGGTGTTATTTATGGTGGTGGTGCTGTTATTTATGGTGATGGTGGTGGTGTTATTTATGGTGATGGTGGTGCTGTTATTTATGGTGGTGGTGGTGCTGTTATTTATGGTGGTGGTGGTGGTGTTATTTATGGTGATGGTGGTGGTGTTATTTATGGTGATGGTGGTGGTGTTATTTATGGTGGTGGTGGTGGTGTTATTTATGGTGGTGGTGGTGTTGTTATTTATGGTGGTGGTGGTGGTGTTATTTATGGTGGTGGTGGTGCTGTTATTTATGGTGATGGTGGTGGTGTTATTTATGGTGGTGGTGGTGGTGTTATTTATGGTGATGGTGGCGGTGTTATTTATGGTGGTGGTGGTGGTGTTATTTATGGTGATGGTGGCGGTGTTATTTATGGTGGTGGTGGTGGTATTATTTATGGTGGTGGTGGTGGTTATTCTTGTGCTGTTGGTGGTGATTCTTGTGCTAATGGGGGTATTTGTTAAGCTAATAGTGATAATGGAGGTGTTATGGTGGTGGTTGTGGTGTTAGTGGAGGTGTTGTGGTGTTATTGGTGGTGAATCTTGTGCTAATAATGGTGGGTGGTTAACACGTCATCTCCCCCCCCCCCATGAGTCGCAATTGTCACAGGTGTCTCGTAATCACTGCTAGCAAGGGTCGCCACATTGAGCCAGATTGAAGTCATTGATTCTAACTAAACTTATCAGCACTTTCATATGGTGTCCGGATAGAAGCCACTAAAGGGAGATTTGTATTTTTGTGTTAATTTTGTTAGCTTAAAACAATACCCCAATGACACTTGTTACATACATATTTGCCCTTTGTCTTCTTCCAGCACAGAGAAACACATGTGTTCTAAGCGTGTTCATGTTTGTGTGTGTGTGTGTGTGTGTGTGTGTGTGTGTGTATGCGTATGTGTGTGTGTTCTCGATGTGTATATATGTGTGTTCATGTGTGTATTCTGGTATGTGTGTGTGTGTGTGTGCGTTCTCCATGTGTATATATGTGTGTTCATGTGTGTATTCTGGTGTGTGTATGTGTGTGTACGGGCGAACACATCAAACTACCGTCACTATCTGTACGACTCTAAGTAGACCGATTGTGTTGTGATATCACCATGGCAACCGCGAGCACAGTCACGTTCACTATACCCTGTTCATTGTAGGTAGGCAAACAAATAAAAATAAAAATAATAATAATAATAATAAAAAAAACTATTACATTACTTTTATTTGCGAAACTATACCATATGCATCATTGGCAAACAAAACTAAAAATAAATATTAAATAAAATAAAATAAATACATAAAAACTACATTGTTATTATTGCGAATCTATACCATATTCAATCTAGGTAAGCCAAAAATGCTTAACCACTAACAGTATGTAACTCCTAAACGACTAGAGTAATGGAGCTATTATTTCAACCATTTGGGAAGAGTCAGACAGGGAGGGGTGAATTATAGATAGGCCAAACATTCTTACCATTAACCTCTATAACTCCTAAACGACCAGAGTAATCGAGCTATTATTTCAACCATTTGGGAAGAGTCAGACAGGGAGGGGTGAATTATAGATAGGCCAAACATTCTTACCATTAACCTCTATAACTCCTAAACGACCAGAGTAATCGAGCTAATGTTTCTACCATTTGGGAAGAGTCAGACAGGGAGGAGGGGTGAATTATAGGTAGGCCAAACATTCTTGATCACTAACCTTTATAACTCCTAAACGACTAGAGTATGGAGCTAATATTTCAACCATTTGGGAAGAGACAGACAGGGAGGAGGGGTGGAAATGTACAGCTCACTTGCTCAAGCCCTTTTTGAGCTACAGAGAATAGGAGTCACGATTTCTAGCCTATCTATAATGAATACACAATAGTCATGCTGTACTCCACAATCTAAATATTTTTATCCCGTGAGGGCTGGTCCTGTCCAGAGTGAGGTTTGGCATCCTCTGTCCAACCTTAGCCGTTTCTGTCTGTTTCTTTTCCTGCACAGTACTACTTTTCCTACTTCGGGGGCGGGTGGCTAGGAATCCTCCTCCCCTTGTAAATTTCACCTACTAGACGAGACAGAGAACGGGGCGAGGGAACGCGAAAGTGCTCCTGGAACCTAAGAATTGTAACTTTAAATGTTGTTTCAGTTCGGGCTCTGTCTCGAGTCGACTACCCCCAGCTATGGGGGTATGTGCCTGAGTATACCGTCTATTATGTACAGTTTCCCACGTAAGGTCTGTTCCTCGTCGTGATCTATGTATGCCAGTAACATTAGTGTGGATGTATTGCGAGTGGGGTGTCATTTAATTATCAGTTGACTATAGTCCGTTCATTCAAGGTTGGACAGAAATCGTAACCCTTAAGGGGAGATCTCCACTTGAGGGATTTTTTTTCTTGACCCCTTTCTCCCTCATGTTTAGCCCCATTGCTTTTGATATTATAAAACGTTTGCCCCATTAGTTTAGCGATTTTAAGAACTTTCACCCCATATTAAGACCTTTCGTGCAATTCAGGTGTCGATTTTATCCTGGCGAGCGATAGCGAGCCTGTAATTTAAGAGGAATCGGCTTTCAGCCGGGAAATTTTTCTACCGAAAAATGTACAAATTTATCTTGAAAGGGGGTCTAGGGGGTGTCATTTTAAGATTGATGGAATTCTAGGGAACGAACTAAAAACCTCCCCTTAACCTAACTCAAAAATGACTAGAGTAATCGAGCTAATATTTCTACCAAATAGGAAGACTTGGCTAGGGAATATGTGTATAAATTAACAGCTCATTTGTTCTAGCCCTTTTTGAGTTACAGCAGTTAGAGGTTACGATTTCTGCCCAACCTTGAATGAATTCAGATGAGTTAACCACTGCATGAGAAACTACGACACCTAAATGGCAGAAAAGGCCTAACAAAACGTCAAACTAATGGGGGCGATTATCTTAGAATCTCAAATCCAATGGGGCTAAACATGAGGGAGAAGGGGGTCCCGGGGGTAAGAATGTACTAGGTATCTCGGTGTAGTTATATTATGGTTGTGTAGGCGACTCAACCCATTGCCTGCTATTACGGTTCATTCAAGTGATTCATGCAGCTGGGGTGTGTGTGTGTGTGTAGGTGGGTGTTTGTGTGTGTGTGAGTGTGTGTGTGCGTGTAGGTGGGGTGTGTATGTGAGTGTGTGTGTGTGTGTAGGTGGGTGTTTGTGTGCATGTGTAGGTGGGTGTTTGTGTGTGTGGTGTGTGTGTGTAGGTGGGTGTGTGTGTGTGTAGGTGGGTGTTTGTGTGTATGTGTAGGTGGGGGTGTGTGTGTGAGTGTGTGTGTGTGTAGGTGGGTGTTTGTGTGTATGTGTAGGTGGGTGTTTGTGTGTGTGGTGTGTGTGTGTAGGTGGGTGGGTGTGCGTGTGTAGGTGTGTGTGGGGGAGTGCGTGAGTGTGGGAGAGAGGTGTGTGTGGGAATGGGGGGTTTGCGTGTGGGTGTTTGTGTGTGTGTGTGTGTGTATGTGTGTATGGGGGGGGGGGGGGGGGTAGGGGGTACTTGGGATGGTGTGCTACGTGTCTGTCAAGATTAAGAATGGTTTCTGGACCCCCTTCTCCTTCATGTTCAGCCCCAATAGTTTTGAGATTTTAAGACATTCACCCCATTAGTTTGGCGAGTTTTAAGACCTTTCGTTGCATTTAGGTGTCGATTTCTTCCTAGCGAGTGATAGCGGCCTTATTATATTATTATTATTTTCTATGTCCTTATTTGTATCACTCTCTACTCTTTCCCTCCCTCCCCCCTACTCTTTCCCTACCTCCCCCTACTCTTTCCCTCCCTCCCCCCTACTCTTTCCACTCCTCTTTCCCTCCCCTCCCCCCCCCCTTCCCTCTACTCTTTCCCTCCCTCCCCCCTACTCTTCCCACCCCTCTTCCTTCTACTCTTTCCCTCCCTCCCACCTACTCTTTCCACTCCTCTTCCTTCTACTCTTTCCCTACCTTCCACCTACTCTTCCCACCTCTCTTCCTTCTACTCTTTCCCTACCTTCCCCCTACTCTTCCTTCTACTCTTTCCCTCCCTCCCACCTACTCTTCCCCCCTCTCTTCCTTCTACTCTTTCCCTACCTTCCCCCTACTCTTCCTTCTACTCTTTCCCTACCTTCCCCCTACTCTTCCCACCTCTCTTCCTTCTACTCTTTCCCTCCCTCCCCCCTACTCTTTCCACCCCTCTTCCTTCCAACTCCTCCGTCTCCTCCTACCTTCCCACCCCATTCCATCTCCCCCTCCTACCCCCTTATCCTATTTCTCCTCCTACCTTCCCCACTCCACTCCACCCCCCCCCCGCCGTCTCCCTTCCCATCCTCTTCTTTATTTGTCTTCCCCTATCTTCACTCTCTGTTCCATTTCCCCCTCCTCTTTCCCTTCCTTCTGTTCCCCCAATTCTTTCTCCTTCTCCTCCTTTCCTCCCCCTCCCTCTTTCTCCCTTCCCTTCCTCCTCTTTATCCATCTTCCCCTACCCTCTCCATTCTATTTCCCCCACCCCAACCTCTTTTTTCTTTCTCCTCCTACCCCACTCCCTCTTCCGCTCCTCTTTCCAACCATATTCCTTCTATTTCCCCAACCCTGTCTCTTTTTCCTCCTATCCTCCCACCCCTTTCCATATCCCCCTCCTCCTTCTTCTTCTCCTCCTCTTTTTCCCCTCTTCTCTTCTATCCACCCTTTCTTCTCCTCTTCTTTCTATCCCTCTTTCCACCCCTCCTTCTCCTCCTCCCTTTTCGTCTTCCTCCTCCTCCTCCCCCCACCTCGTCATCTTTCCTCCCCAATCACGGTGCCAGTATATATCCTTTTGCGGGGGAAACGTCGCATTTTCGTCTCCCCGCCCTCCCCCACCACTCTTTTCTCTCCCCTCCTACCCTCTCCTTCCTCCCTCCCTAACTACCCTCCGAAGTGCGCGCGCAAGAAATCCCTCCCCTTTCCTCCTCTCACCTCCCCCCCCTCCCTACGGTTGCCGATGCTCACTTGTTCTCTTTCACAGTTGCTCGTTTGACTCCTTGCCTCCCGCGCGCGCCAAAAGACTCATCACCACCACAATCGCCCGCCAACTCTACCACCACCACTCCCTCTACCACAACTACCACTATTGGCCACAACTACCAACATCGAGGTAGGTGCTTGGATTGTGGTTGTTTATTTGTTTACCCCTTTCAGATTCAGTGGCTCGGTTTGTTTATTATTGTAGAAAAGTTTTGGCGGGTGTTCTGGAGCGCCTGACCGCGAGACTACGATGCTGCGGAGACCATTTTTAACCCGTTCAGTACCGGTGACGCCCTTTTAATTATATTCTTCCAACTATTAGACGATTTTGTTCAGCTACCCATTAAAAGGCTACAGACTAATCTCAATTAACTATTTTAACCCATTTTATTCAGCTACCATTTAAAAGGCTATAGACTATCTCAATTAACTATTTTTACCTAGTTTGTACCGGTGACATCCTTTTCATTATATTCTGGCAACTATTTAACGACTTTATTCAACTACCATTTAATTAATATCTCAATTAATCCTCTAAGCTACTTTATATCCTTCCTAAGCTTCATAAAATCGTCTAAATGCAGCTGTAATAATAGAAAAAGACGTCACCGGTACTGAAGGGGTTAATAGCTGGTACCGAGTGTCTTTTAAGGGGGGGGGGGGGGGGGCGGGGGGTCTTTTTTGGACGTTTTTTTTTCATGTAATAATCATTTTACTAGTTTCCTCCCTAGACCGCCATTAAATATTTAAAAGAACATCCATTAGATCCCCCTTCTAGATTAATGTGTACATTTTTCGGTAGAAAAATTTTCCGTTCGCCAGGAAAAAAAAACGACACATAATTAGCACGAAAGGTCTCAATATTGACAAGGAAATGGGGCGGAAGGTCTTAAAATATATACACTAATGGGGATAAGCATGAAGGAGAAGGGGATCTAGAAAAACGACCCATTTCCCCTTAAATAATAACCCCTTCACGACCATTACGTCATTTTCATCGGTTTCTGGGTACCATTAGACGATTTCCTTTAGTAGTTTATAATCTACCTTAAGGACTAAAATGGGAAAATACGATCTCAATAAACCCTCTTAGTAACACAGGTCCTTCTTAAACTGCCTAAAATAATTTCATTGTAGCCAGAATCGAAGGTAAAAAGACCTCACGGTACTGAAAGGGTTAATTATTTGGGATATTGCAAGAGGCCAATTCCAGTTGATGTTTAGGGGTTCCATTTCTTTAACTACTTGGAATATTGAAAATGGGTAGTTTCTTTAGCGTGAGAGTTTAACTTTCTTATAGCAATGGCATTAAGGGGGCCCACCACGTTTTGTTTTCTCTATCTCCCTCTCTCTCTGGGTTGTATCCATTCGGCCCCATTCAGCCTACTGTTTTAAGACGTTTATCCCAATCCAGGTGTCGATATTTTCCGCGAGCCAGCATATTAATAAACACAAAATTGACAACAGGCTAAATTTGTAAATTTTTCGATAGCAAAATGTCTCCGGCGAAGCCAGATTTCTCCATATAATGCTGGTTCGCTATCGATCGCCAGGAATAAATCGACGCCTGGATAGGGATAAACGTCTTAAAACAGTAGGCTGAATGGGGCCGAATGGATACAAGTCAGAGAATGAGAGAAACGGAGAGAAAACAAGCAGGTAACCCCATATTTAAGAGTCATGACGCGTTTTGAAAGGGTATTAAGGAAGGTTTTTAGCTTGTTCCCTCCATCAAGCTTAAGAAAATATCCCCAAGAGCCCCCATTCAGATAAATGTGTGCATTTATCGGTTGGGAAATGTTCCGGCCGAGGGCCGGTTCCTGCTAAATTACAGGCTTGCTATCATTCGCCAGGAAAAAATCTACACCCAAATGGCACGACAGGCCTTAATTTTGACAACAAATTGGGGCAAAAGGTCTTAAAATCGCCAAGCTAATGAGGCTCGAACGTATTAAACTATCAAAACTAATGGGGCTAATCGTGAGAGAGAAGGGGGTCCAGAAAAAAATAAAAAAACCTCCCCTTAAGAATGGTGAGACTAGTTTTTAAATAATAATGGAGCGGGTGTGTATATATGGATGAATTGGAAAAGGAGATATTTTAACATTTATGCATAAAATATATAAGTTTTAAGGTTTATAATGGGTATAAGGGAGTAATGTATTTATAATGGATATAAGGGAATAATGTATTTATAATGGGTATAAGGGAATAATGTGTTTATAATGGGTATAAGGGAATAATGTATTTATAATGGGTATAAGGGAATAATGTATTTATAATGGGTATAAGGGAATAATGTATTTATAATGGGTATAAGGGAATAATGTGTTTATAATGGGTATAAGGGAATAATGTATTTATAATGGGTATAAGGGAATAATGTATTTATAATGGGTATAAGGAAATAATGTATTTGTAATGGGTATAAGGGAATAATGTATTTATTACCGGGACTTTTTTGTTTTTTTATTTTGGTGGAAATATGTGCAGATGAAATATGTGAATTGTGGAGATAATGTGTGGATAGTTGGAATTAGATGTGGATGGTTGCGATGGGATGTGGATGGTTGAGATGAGATGTGGATGGTGGAGATGAGATGTGGATGGTTGAGATGAGGTGTGGATGGTTGAGATGAGATGTGGATGGTGGAGATGAGATGTGGATGGTTGAGATGAGGTGTGGATGGTTGATATGAGATGTGGATGGTGTAGATGAGATGTGGATGGTTGAGATGAGGTGTGGATGGTTGAGATGAGATGTGGATGGTGGAGATGAGATGTGGATGGTTGAGATGAGGTGTGGATGGTTGAAATGAGATGTGGATGGTGGAGGTTGGATGTGGATGGTTGAGATGAGGTGTGGATGGTTGATATGTGATGTGGATGGTTGATATGTGATGTGGATGGTGGAGATGGGATGTGGATGGTTGATATGTGATGTGGATGGTTGATATGTGATGTGGATGGTTGATATGTGATGTGGATGGTGGAGATGAGATGTGGATGGTGGCGATGGGATGTGGATGGTTGATATGTGATGTGGATGGTTGATATGTGATGTGGATGGTTGAGATGAGATGTGGATGGTGGAGATGGGATGTGGATGGTTGATATATAATTTGGATGGTTGAGATGATGTGGATGGTTGAGATAAGATGTGGATAGTTGAGATAAAATGTGGATAGGTGTGATAAGATATGTAGATAGTTGAGATGAGATGTTGATTATAGGGATGACCACTGTTTATAATCTAATTAATTGATTTCACTCCCAACACCAAACACCCCCAATGAAATTTACTAAAGCATGTGATCCTCCCGGGATTCGAACCTGGGTTACCTCACACCTATCTTAAATACTCTAATCATTACACCACCAAGACAGTTAAAGGTTAAGTACATGACTACGATTAATATCCATGTTTGTGTGAGAGGAAAGAACAAATCCCTACCATCAACCCTAACAGCATCCCTACCACCACCACCACCACCACCATCACCACCAACAACAACAACAACAACAACAACAACAACATCATCATTATCATCACCAACAAACAACAACAACAACATCATCATCATCACCAACAGCAACAACACCACCACCACCACCACTACTACTACTACCACCAACAACAACAACAACAACAACAACATCATCATCATTATCACCATCATCATCATCCTCATCATCACCAACAAACAACAACACCAACATCATCATTCTCCTCATCACAACCACCACCAACATCAACATCACCACTATCACCACCACCATCACCAACACCAACATCACCACCACCACCACCACCAACATCACCATCACCACCACCACCATCAACATCACCACCATCACCACCACCACCACCACCATCAACATCACCACCATCAACATCACCACCACCACCACCACCGTCAACATCACCACCACCACCACCATCAACATCACCACCACCACCACCATCAACATCACCACCATCACCACCACCACCATTATCACTATCTTTACCGCCATCATAATCGTTCTAAATTAGTTCAAAAAGTCGCAACCAACTTTTCCTACTCCATTTGTTGTCTGTTCATCTCTCTCTCTCTCTCTCTCTCTCTCTCTCTCTCTCTCTCTCTCTCTCTCTCTCTCTCTCTCTCTCTCAACTTTCCTTTTCTATCGGATATGCCATCTCTACTAGAATTAAGTCCTGACTACCTCGTTTGGATCGTAAGGTCTGTGTGGCCAGTGTATCTATGTACATCTATGTAAATATATATCTCTCTCTCTATCCTTTTTTGTTCGCTTACTTTCACTCTTACTCTCTCTCTCTCTCTCTCTCTCTCTCTCTAGTTCCCTTTCCAATGTTCCCTTACCCACTCTAAACCACTGTTTGGACACTTGATCCTCAGTGTTTTGGAGGACAAGCAGCCTAGAAGGGTCACTAGATCTGTTGTTGCTTGATTTCCTTTGTACTCCTTTGTACTCTCTCTCTCTCTCTCTCTCTGTGCTATCCTTTCCTTCCACTTTCCCTTACTGTCGGGTTTTCTCTCTATTAGAAGGAAGTCCCGACCACTTCGCTGGTATCGTAAGGTCTGTGTGGCCAGTGTGTATATGTAATTCTATGTAAAACACGCACACACACACACACACTCGCTCTCTCTTAAACATACACACTCACTCTCACTCTCTGCTGTATTAATGTCTGTCAGATGTTGAATAGGGTGCGTAAATATAGGAACATGTTTGTATATCTCACTCGAAACAATGAATTAATGCTTAAATAATGCTGATACCAATTATCTATCGAAATATACTTGGTGCCGCGACATGACTTATTTGGGCAACTGTATGGCAGCGCTAATAAGTCGTGTCTCAGCTGGCATTACGTTTGACCCGCTCTGTGCTGTATTAATGTCTGCCAGATGTTGACAAAAATATACATAGTGCCGAGATCACTTATTGGGCCGACTGCACACTTATCCAACTCTGTTTATACATCCTATACTGACTTAACCCTTTCACGCACATATGACGCAGAGGTTGCCAGATTATCAATAAGAAATAGAGTTCTCTCACTCTTATAATTACCTCTCTAAAATTAGTGTTCTGCCCACAGCCAACTCAAAGACAACTGCAGAGGTTGAAGTAACTAAACTAAAGGTTTCTAAATACCCCTGATGGTAACAAAGGCTTTAAAGTATCCCCTATCTATCTATCTATCTATATCTATCTATCTATATGCTCAGGCCCAATCCCCATTTTGGGGGTAGCCGACTCAAGATATCCCCAGTAGGCTCAAAATCGCGTCATATGTCGGAGAGGGTTAAGGGGAATGTGGTTATTTTTGTGGGTTTATTTAGTTGTGTATTAATGTATTTTTGTGGGTTTATTTAGTTGTATATTAATGTATTTTTGTGGGTTTATTTAGTTGTATATTAATGTATTTTTGTGGGTTTATTTAGTTGTATATTAATGTATTTTTGTGGGTTTATTTAGTTGTATATTAATGTATTTTTGTGGGTTTATTTAGTTGTGTATTAATGTATTTTTGTGGGTTTATTTAGTTGTGTATTAATGTATTTTTGTGGGTTTATTTAGTTGTGTATTAATGTATTTTGTGGGTTTATTTAGATGTGTATTAATGTATTTTTGTGGGTTTATTTAGTTGTGTATTAATGTATTTTGTGGGTTTATTTAGTTGTATATTAATGTATTTTTGTGGGTTTATTTAGTTGTGTATTAATGTATTTTTGTGGGTTTATTTAGTTGTGTATTAATGTATTTTTGTGGGTTTATTTAGTTGTGTATTAATGTATTTTGTGGGTTTATTTAGTTGTATATTAATGTATTTTTGTGGGTTTATTTAGTTGTATATTAATGTATTTTTGTGGGTTTATTTAGTTGTATATTAATGTATTTTTTAGTTCCCTCCCTAGACCTCCATCAAACGTAAACAACAATACATCCATTACATCTCTCTCTTCTTCTAGATTAATGTGTACGACCGGTTCTTCCAAGATTACAGGCTCACTATCGTTCGCCTGGAAAAAAATCGACACCTAAATCGCACGAAAGGTCTTAATATTGACACAGCAATGGGGCGAAAGGTCTTAAAATCGACAAACTAATGGGGCAAACATCATAAAGCCTGAATACTAATGGGGCTAAACATGAGGGAGAAGGGTGACCAGAAATACGACCCATCTCCCCTTAAGAAATATAGTGCATTCAAGCTAACCTGGCGGAATATAATTGGGGCCTTACTATATTATATATTTCCTAGACTGACTTTTTAGGGGAGATGGGTAGTTTTTCTGGTCCCCTTTTTCCCTCGTGTTTAGCCCCATTGGGTTTTTTAAGATTTTAAGACGTTTGGCCCATTACTTTGGCGATTTTAACACCTTGCGTCCCATTTCGTTGTCAATATTAAGACTTTTCGAGTCATTTAGGTGTCATTTTTTTTCCTGGCGAGCGATAGCGACCCTGTAATCTAAGAGGAACCGGCCTTTGGCCAGGGCATTTTTCTACCGAAAAATGTACAAAATATATCTTGAAAGGGGGTCTAGAGGGGTGTTTAGAGGGGGTCTAGAGGGGTGTTTAGAGGGGGTCTAGAGGGGTGTTTAGAGGGGGTCTAGAGGGGTGTTTTTTACAGCTTGATGGAAGTCTAGCGAGGAAACTAAAACAAATATATATAGCAATAAGCAAATAAATACGCCCTTAAGGGAAGGTTTTTAGTGTGTTTCCTAGACTTCCATCAAGCTTGAAATTACACTCCCTTGACCCCCTTTCAAGATAAATTTGTACATTTTTCGGTAGAAAAATGTCCCGGCCGAAGGCCGGTTCCTCTTAAATTACAGGCTCGCTATCGCTCGCCAGGAAAAAATCGACACCTAAAAAATGGCACTCAAGATCTTAAAAGTGACATAAATGGGGTGAAAGTTCTTAAAATCGCCAAACTAATGGGGCGAACGTCTTACAATATCAAAAGCAATGGGGCTAAACATGAGGGAGAAAGGGGTAAAGAAAAAAAAATCCCTCAAGTGTAAATCTCCTCTTAAGCTAACCTGGTAGAACATTGTTAACGCTGCCTTTCTTTACTAGACGTTCCTTCTACTCAATCCCTCCTCCACGCAACTTGGACGAACTGGAAGAAACAATCAGCGATATGCCCCAAGCTAAATTTGTACATTTTTCGATAGAAAAATGTCCCGATCGGAGGCCCATTTCTTGGAAGTTACTGGCTCGTTATCGCTCGGCCAGAAAATAATCGGTTAGTGACCGGAAAAATCTATCGGCGAAACGTTGTCAATAAAGCTATCGGCGAAACGTTGTCAATAAAGCTATCGGCGAAACGTTGTCAATAAAGCTATCGGCGAAACGTTGTCAATAAAGCTATCGGCGAAACGTTGTCAATAAAGCTATCGACGAAACGTTGTCAATAAAGCTATCGGCGAAACGTTGTCAATAAAGCTATCGGCGAAACGTTGTCAATAAAGCTATCGGCGAAACGTTGTCAATAAAGCTATCGGCGAAACGTTGTCAATAAAGCTATCTGCGAAACGTTGTCAATAAAGCTATCGGCGAAACGTTGTCAATAAAGCTATCTGCGAAACGTTGTCAATAAAGCTATCGGCGAAACGTTGTCAATAAAGCTATCGGCGAAACGTTGTCAATAAAGCTATCGGCGAAACGTTGTCAATAAAGCTATCGGCGAAACGTTGTCAATAAAGCTATCGGCGAAACGTTGTCAATAAAGTGCTCCTCCTCATATGTTTTTTTTTTTGTTCTATGTCAGTAAGCGAGACAAAAGGCTGAACTGCTTGTGACGAGTGCCTCCCCCAGAGTTGAAAGAGTGACCGAGCCAAAATCAAGGGCCGTTCGAGCCAAAATGCCCGGACACACGGAGTTGTGAATCAACGGAACCACAAACGCTTTTAGTTACATAACTTTAGGAGTAACGTTTGGCAAGGTTACACACACCTTCAAGATAAATTTGTACATTTTTCGGTCGGAAAATGTCCCGGCTGAAGGCCGATTTCTCCTGAATTGCAGGCTTGCTATCGCTCGCCAGGAAAAAAAGTCGACACCTATATGGCACGAAAGGTCTTAATATTGACAAAAGAATGAGGTGAACGGTCTAAAAATCGCCAAGCAAAGGGTGGGGTGGGGAACGTCTTAAAAACTCAAAACTAATGGGGCTAAACATGAGGGAGAAAGGGTCGAGAAAAAGCCAATACGTCCCCTTAACTTAACTTGTGTGTTTCTAAAGCTAAAATTAATATAGATAATTAATAATGCAAGCCCTTTATCTTAGCCAAGTTGTTTCGTGTGTTCTTTTTTTAAGGGGAGATTTCCACTTGAGGGATTTTTTTTCTGGACCCCTTTCTCCCTCATGTTTAGCCCCATTGCTTTTGAAATTTTAAGACGTTTGGCGATTTTTAAGAACTTTCGCCCCACTTCTGTCAATGTTTAGACCTTATGTACCATTTACGTGTCTATTTATTCTCAGCGAGCGATAGCGAACCTATTATTCAAAAGGAACCGGTCTTCGACCGGGAAATTTTTCTACCGAAAAATGTACAATATTGTCTTGAAAGGGGGTCTAAGGGGTGTAAATTCGTTTCAAGAGATAATATACTTCCATAATTAAAGTCCAGAAATATTTATGGGCGGGCTAGATACTATGGCATCTGAACGTACCCGCCCCCGGCATATTGACAGCTTGAATTGACCACTTGCGAGTTTCAGGCTATAAGGAAGTCGATATTAAATAGAAATGCAATAATAATGTAGGTTTCTGATGGTTAAAGAGTATATTGACTTGGGTTTCATATTATTTGTATATGAACTATAACCATATTTGAGCTGGGATTTATGCTAAATATCGATGTCTACAGCTCCAACTTCCTTATAGACCGAAACTCGCAAGTGGTCAATTGAACAGTACACACAGCAACTCATCTTCAATTGGCGGGTGCCCAACCCCGAAAGGGGTTGAAATAGGGGAGCTATCCCCCCGCCAAAGGCGGCTTTCTAGGGCCTTTCCTAGCTGTTGCTGAGAGGATTGGGTTCTAGTCATGTGGTGATGGGCTGGCCTATCAGAGTGAGAACTGAGCGATCTCTGCCATACCCATAGCTTACTCTGACTGTTCCTTTTACTTATATATTTTCTAGATCTCAAGTGACGGCGTCTCTTCCGTGGATTGACCTCCCAATCTACCAAGATTGGAAGCCAAAGCGTCACATTTTTCCTTTGCCCCTCAACTTTCTCTTCATAATTGCTGAGGGGCACAGGGTCCTGGATGGGGCTTTGGTTTCCCGGGCGTTTCCGCACCCTCCTCAGCTCCCCGCCATGGAGTGGCTTTGGTCACCCAGGCTTTATTGTGCTCGGCAGGGAGGGTTCTGTGGGGGCACTCGGTTATAGCCTTGGCCTTGCTCGGGGCCTTGGGGCTGTTCGGCCAGGCAGCTTGGGGAACAACAACAACAACAACTCATCTTCAATGCAACCTTCGGAATTACTGACTAAAACAAAATATATTGGTGAAAAGTAGCCGCAACGCTTATAATATATATATAATGGCCAAACTTCCGACCGCTCAACGGGAAAAGTGGCTCTCTCTAGTATTATAGAGATTTAAAAGTGGCTCTCTCTAGTATTATATATAGATTTAAAAGTGGCTCTCTCTAGTATTATATATAGATTTAAAAGTGGCTCTCTCTAGTATTATAGAGATTTAAAAAATACATAAACAAAACAAAACAAAACAGAGTATTTTCTTGATTTGGGCATTTAACCACTTGCGCGTTTCAGGCTGTATGGAAGTTGGAGCCGCAAACATAACTATTATTAAGGGGAGATATCGACTTGAGGGATTTTTTTCTGGACCCCTTTCTCCCTCATGTTTAGCCCCATTGCTTTTGATATTATAAAATGTTTGCCCCATTAGTTTAGCGATTTTAAGAACTTTCACCCCATATTAAGACCTTTCGTGCCATTTAGGTGTCGATTTTATCCTGGCGAGCGATAGCGAGCCTGTAATTTAAGAGGAACCGGCCTTCGGCCGGGAAATTTTTCTACCGAAAAATGTACAAATTTATCATGAAAGGGACTCAAGGGGGTGTAATTTTAAGGTTGATGGAGGTCTAGGGAACAAACTAAATACCTCCCCTTAAAGAGAAATGCAATAATAAGGTAGGTTTGTGAAGGATAATAACTATATTCAGCTGTCTTGTATGTACTTATAAATGTACAGTCGACCAAGTAAGTCATGTCGCGGCAACAAGTATATCTCGATCAATACTAATAGGTATTAACACTATTATCTAAGCTTTCATTCATCGTTTCGAATGAGATACACAAACATGTCCCTATCTAGTCAACATCCGACAGACATTAATACAGTACACAGAGAGCAAAACGTAATGACAGCGGCGACACGACTTATTTGACCAACTATATTTCCACCGTATTTTAGCTTTTAGCCTGGCTAAATATCGATGTCTGCGGCTCCAACTTCCTTACACCCTGAAACTCGCCAGTGGTCTATGTATGTACAGTCGCGCTAATAAGTGATGTCTCGGCACCAAGTAGGTTTTGATCAATAATTGGTATCAGCAATAGCTAAGCTTCATTTCTTCATATCGAGTGAAATATACAAACATGTTCCTACACTTGCCCACCCTATTCAACATCTGACAGACATTAATACAGTACAGAGCAAGCCAAACGTAATGACAGCTGGGACATGACATTATTAGCGCGACCGTACCATTAACTTTATGCTAGACGGTACAGTGTTTACATTTGAACACTTAAGGGGAGGTATTTAGTTTGTACCCTAGACCTCCATCAAGTTTAAAAATTACACTCCCTTGACCCTCTTCAAGATAAATTTGTAAATTTTTCGGTAGAAAAATGTCCCGGCCGAAGGCCGTTTCCTCCTACATTACAGGCTCGCTATCGCTCGCCAGGAAAAATTTGACACCTAAATGGCACGAAATGTCTAAAAATTGACAGAAAAGGGGCGAAAGTTCTTAAAATCGCCAAACTAATGGGGCGAACGTCTTAAAATCTCAATGGCAGTGGTGTTAAACATGAGGGAGAAAGGGGTCCAGAAAATAATCCCTCAAGTGGAAATCTCCCCTTAAGGGGGCGTTTTTATGACCCCCCCCCCCCTTCTCTCTCTTGTTTAGTCCCATTAGTTTTGAAATTTTAAGACGTTCGAGGCCATTACTTTGTTGATTTTAAGACCTTTCAGACCCATTTCTTTGTCAATATTTAGACCTTTCGTGTCGTGTTTAGGGTTGGATTTCTTTCATGGCGAGCGAAAGCGAGCCTGTGGTTTAGGAGGAATCCACCTTCGGCTGATATATTTTTCTACCGAATAATGTATAAATTTATCTTTCTTTTTAAGGGGGGCGACCTGCTTTTTTTGTGCGATATTCTAGAGATTTCAGCCATTTTTGTGGGATATTCTAGACTCAATATAGAGATTGTGGCAATATTCTAGCAATTTTTGGCATTTATTCAATATCTAGCTACTTTGCTGAACGCACCTAGCGGTATTCTATGTTTTATAATTTGTAACCCTGAATACAACCGTATTATATAATTTGTAACCCTGACTACAACCGTATTTTATAATTTGTAACCCTGACTACAACCGTATTTTATAATTTGTAACCCTGACTACAACCGTATTTTATAATTTGTAACCCTGACTACCACCGTATTTTATAATTTGTAACCCTGACTACAACCGTATTTTATAATTTGTAACCCTGACTACAACCGTATTATATAATTTGTAACCCTGACTACAACCGTATTTTATAATTTGTAACCCTGACTACCACCGTATTTTATAATTTGTAACCCTGACTACCACCGTATTTTATAATTTGTAACCCTGACTACAACCGTATTTTATAATTTGTAACCCTGACTACAACCGTATTTTATAATTTGTAACCCTGACTACAACCGTATTTTATAATTTGTAACCCTGACTACAACCGTATTTTATAATTTGTAACCCTGACTACAACCGTATTTTATAATTTGTAACCCTGACTACAACCGTATTTTATAATTTGTAACCCTGACGTCATACAACCGTATTTTATAATTTGTAACCCTGACTACAACCGCATTTTATAATTTGTAACCCTGACGTCATACAACCGTATTTTATAATTTGTAACCCTGACTAAAACCGTATTTTATAATTTGTAACCCTGACTACCACCGTATTTTATAATTTGTAACCCTGACTACAACCGTATTTTATAATTTGTAACCCTGACGTCATACAACCGTATTTTATAATTTGTAACCCTGACTACAACCGTATTTTATAATTTGTAACCCTGACTACAACCGTATTCTATAATTTGTAACCCTGACTACAACCGTATTTTATAATTTGTAACCCTGACTACAACCGTATTTTATAATTTGTAACCCTGACTACAACCGTATTTTATAATTTGTAACCCTGACTACAACCGTATTCTATAATTTGTAACCCTGACTACAACCGTATTTTATAATTTGTAACGCTGACTACAACCGTATTCTATAATTTGTAACCCTGACTACAACCGTATTTTATAATTTGTAACCCTGACTACAACCGTATTCTATAATTTGTAACCCTGACTGCAACCGTATTCTATAATTTGTAACCCTGACTACAACCGTATTTTATAATTTGTAACCCTGACTACAACCGTATTTTATAATTTGTAACCCTGACTACAACCGTATTTTATAATTTATAACCCTGACTACAACCGTAGTTTATAATTTGTAACGCTGACTACAACCGTAGTTTATAATTTGTAACCCTGACTACAACCGTATTTTATAATGTGTAACCCTGACTACAACCGTATTTTCGGTGGTAATCCTAATATAACTAAATATAATGTAACTATTATAACTAAAATGACTATATTAATTTTGTCTTTGTCTTTGTGTGTATTTATTTGTTCATTTATATATATTTGTTATCATCTTCTTTAGTTTCCTCCCTAGACCTCTATCAAGCTTAAAACAACACACCCACAAGACCCCCCCCCCTTCATGATATATTTGTACATTTTTCGATAGAAAAATGTCGTGGCCCAAGGCCGGTTCCTCTTAAATTGCAGACTAGCTTTCGCTCGCCAGGGAAAAAATCGACACCTAAATGACACGAGTTGTTTTAATATTGACAACCAAATTGGGCGAAAGGTCTTAAAATCGCCAAACTAATGGACCGAACGTCTTAAAATCTGAAAACTAATGGAGGTAAACATGAGGGAGAAGGGGGACCAGAAAATGCCCCATCTCCCCTTAAACCACCAGAATAATGAGCCTTTCTTCCGGGTGCTCAGCGGGAAAGTTTGTTCTTGTGCTTGTAATAATAATAATAATAATAATAATAATAATCGGTTTATTTCAAGCCGGCAGCCAATGGGGCTGAAAATACACAAACTTAACCTAGATCTTATCCTAAGGGATCAATAGACTGATCCTGGCTGCTAACGAGAGCGCCTACATACTCCCGAAGGAGTAGGACGTGGGCAGGAGACTTTGTGGGCCCCCCGAGGCGGTCCGTCCAGACCTTGCCTTCACGGCCAGGGAAAGTTTTTGAGAGAACTTCCCCTGCCGGCGCGTGGGATTGAACTCCCGACACCAGAGCTAGCGCTCCCAATACAGAGTACTAAGCGCGCTCGGCCACCGTGACCGTGTGTGTGTGTGTGTGTGTGTGTGTGTGTGTGTGCTTGTGCTTGTGTGTGTGTGTGTGTGTGTGTGTGTGTGTGTGTGTGTGTGTGTGTGTGTGTGTGTGTGTGTGTGCGCTCAGCGGGAAAGTCTGTTCTTGTGCTTGTTGTTTGTCGTGCTTATATCGTCCTTTTATCGTTTTGGGGTGGTAATTTTTCGTCCTTGTATTGTCTTTTTATCGTCTTTGTAAGCGGCCTTTTATCGTCTTTGAATCGTCCTTTTATCGTCCTCGTATCATTCTTGTGTGATCCTCGTATTTGTCTTGTATCGTCCGTTTATCGTGCTTGTGTCGTCTTTGTATCGTCCTTGTATCGGCCTTTTAGCGTCCTTGTATTGTCTGTGTATCTTCCTTTTATCGTCCTTGTATCGTCCGTATATCGTCCTTTTATCGGTCTTGTGTCGTCTTTGTATCGTCGCTTTATCGTCTTTGTATCGGCCTTTTATCGTCCTTGTATTGTCTGTGTATCTTCCTTTTATCGTCCTTGTATCGTCCTTGTATCGTCCTTTTATCGGCCTTCCCTATAGCTTGAAACTCCCAAGTGGTCAATGAAGTACCCCAAAACACAGCTGACTGCGACGTTATCAATCCTGGTATTAAGTGAACCCATCTATGCAACCACCACCGCTACCACCACCACGGCTACGCTCCACTGGCTGCCATTGGAAGGCCAATTGAGCGTGATCATACGCTCACTTGGTTCAATAGTCAGCGGGGACATCTATAGGAGCAGTTAGTCATACTTAAACAGGTATCACACGAACGCTTTTTATCCTCAACACTGGTCTGGCAGCATATGAGGTTAACTTTTATAACAATTCTGTCCCCTAAATTAGTCTATCACCAGTCTAGTTTCTGATACCAGTGCAAATTATCCTAGAAATGTTGCCAGAAAAATGTTGACCATCGAATGTTGAGTATAAAAGCTTTCGTGTGATACCGGCTTTAGCGTGTACCTTAGTAGGGACATCTATAGGGGCAGTTAGTTATACTTAGTGTACCTTAGTTGGGTCATCTATAGGGACAGTTAGTTATACTTACAGTGTACCTTAATGGGTACATCTATAGGGGCAGTTAGTTATACTTACAGTGTACCTTAGTGGGTACATCTATAGGGACAGTTAGTTATACTTACAGTGTACCTTAGTAGGGTCATCTATAGGGACAGTTAGTTATACTTACAGTGTACTTTAGTGGGTACATCTATAGGGCCAGTTAGTTATACTTAGTGTACCTTAGTGGGGTCATCTATAGGGCCAGTTAGTTATACTTACAGTGTACCTTAGTGGGGTACATCTATAGGGACAGTTAGTTATACTTACAGTGTACCTTAGTGGGTACATCTATAGGGACAGTTAGTTATACTTACAGTGTACCTTAGTGGGGTACATCTATAGGGACAGTTAGTTATACTTACAGTGTACCTTAGTGAGGTCATCTATAGGGACAGTTAGTTATACTTACCGTGTACCTTAGTGGGAACATCTATAGGGCCAGTTAGTTATACTTACAGTGTACCTTAGTGGGAACATCTATAGGGACAGTTAGTTATACTTACAGTGTACCTTAGTGGGAACATCTATAGGGACAGTTAGTTATACTTTCAGTGTACCTTAGTGGGGACATCTATAGGGACAATTAGTTATACTTTCAGTGTACCTTAGTGGGGACATCTATAGGGGCAGTTAGTTATACTTACCGTGTACCTTAGTGGGAACATCTATAAGGACAGTTAGTTATACTTTCAGTGTACCTTAGTGGGGACATCTATAGGGACAGTTAGTTATACTTTCAGTGTACCTTAGTGGGGACATCTATAGGGGCAGTTAGTTATACTTACAGTGTACCTTAGTGGGGCCATCTATAAGGTCAGTTAATTATACTTACAGTGTACCTTAGTGGGGACATCTATAAGGACAGTTAGTTATACTTACAGTGTACCTTAGTGGGGACATCTATAGGGACAGTTAGTCATATTACACAGCGCTACACCTTAGTGCAGTCGCGCTCATAAATGTTCACATATTTTGAATCCTGGACAAATTTAAAGAACCCCCGAAATACATAATTATGCCAGGTAAAGAATTATTAAGGGGGAGGTAGTTGCTTTTTCTGGACCCCCTTGTTGCGCTTCATTAGTTTAGCGATATTAAGCCGTTTCACCTCATTCAGGTGTCGATTTATATGTATTTTGTTTTCAGGGCGAGCAATAAGCGAGCCTGTAACTTGGAAGAATCGTGAAATTTTTGTATCGAAAATTGTACAAATTTAAATTTTGCATAATTATTATTGAAAATTTTCCTTGTGTTTACGATTTTCGAAGAATGTATTTTAGTTTATTCCCTAGGCTAACCAAAACACCTTCCCAGCGCAACCCTCCGCGCCAGCGTAGGCGGAGGGATGCGCTCTTCCTAATGCCACACTCTCTTGGATAGTGTTTTATGTCCTTTTCTTAATTTAGGATTGTGTTTTCTGTCATTTTATTTATTTTGGACAGTGTTTTAATCTTCGGGTTCTTTACTGATTTTAGGTCTTTTTTTGGATTTTTGTTTATTTAATTATATATTATTGGTTATATTTTAGTATTTTAGTATAATTGTATGGCTTTGTCGTTTACCGTATTAATATTTTGTTTGTTCTATATCTTGGTGATTTCAGAAATTTTGTTTTCTTTGGATTGTGTTTTTTTTGTTTCGTTTTTACCGACGTGGTTAGTGATTCGAGGGTTTCGCCGATTTCGGGTACCTTTTATTTTTTTATTTTTGGGGAGCGGTTTTTCTGATTTTGGCCAAGTCAATATCAAAGGCCGTATCTTTCGCTCTAGTACAATATACAGTTTATACACCAGGAGAGAGTGAACAATGGTATGTAGGCTCGTAATTTATACACCAGGAGAGAGTGAACAATGGTATGTAGGCTCGTAATTTATACACCAGGAGAGAGTGAACAATGGTATGTAGGCTCGTCATTTATACACCAGGAGAGAGTGAACAATGGTATGTAGGCTCGTAATTTATACACCAGGAGAGAGTGAACAATGGTATGTAGGCTCGTCATTTACCTTTAACACTATGTAGTCTGACTTATTTTTTATTTATTATATTTATTATTATTTGTTTTTAATCTCCCCTGTTTCGGTCAATTAGTTTGAACATTTCAAGACGTTCCACCCCATTAGTTTGGCGATAAGAAGATGCTTCACCCCAGTCAGGTGTCTATTTTTTATTACTTGCCGCGCGATAGGGAGCCTGTAACTTAGAAATAATCGGCCTTCGCTGGAAGTAATTGAAGGGAGTCTGCGTGGGTATTATTGAAGGGAGTCTGCGTGGGTATTATTGAAGGGAGTCTGCGTGGGTATTATTGAAGGGAGTCTGCGTGGGTATTATTGAAGGGAGTCTGCGTGGGTATTATTGAAGGGAGTCTGCGTGGGTATTATTGAAGGGAGTCTGCGTGGGTATTATTGAAGGGAGTCTGCGTGGGTATTATTGAAGGGAGTCTGCGTGGGTATTATTGAAGGGAGTCTGCGTGGGTATTATTGAAGGGAGTCTGCGTGGGTATTATTGAAGGGAGTCTGCGTGGGTATTATTGAAGGGAGTCTGCGTGGGTATTATTGAAGGGAGTCTGCGTGGGTATTATTGAAGGGAGTCTGCGTGGGTATTATTTAGAACGAAGGATGTCTCTGGGAAGGCGTTTTGTTAGCCTAAAGCCGGTATCACACGAGAGCTTTTATACTCAACATTCGATGCTCAACATTTTTCTGGTAACATTTATAGGATATTTTGCAGTGGTATATGAAACTAGACTGATGATGGATGAATTTAGGTGACCCATATGTTATAAATGTTAACCTCATAAGCCGCCAGACCAGTGTTAAGCATGTGTTGAGGGAAAAAGCGCTCGTGTGATACCTGCTTAAGGGACAAACTATAATGCAACGGTCGGAAATGGTAAAGGTAAGTCATATCCTCAATACTATTTAAGGGGAGATGGGTCGTTTTTCTGGTCTCCCTTCTCCCTCATGTTTAGCCCCATTAGTTTTCAGATTTTAAGAGTCTTGGCCCATTCGTTTGTCGATTTTAAGACCTTTCGCCCCATTTCTTTGTCAATATTAAGACGTAATTTAGGTGTCGACTTTTTCCTGGCGAACAATAATGAGCCTATACTTTTGGAAGAACCGGCCTTTGGCCGGGAAATTTGTCTACCGAAAAATGTACAAATTAATCTAGAAGGGGGATCTAATGGATGGTTTCATAAGTTTGATGGAGGTCTAGGAAGGAAACTAGAAAAATAATTAAAAAAAAAAACACATAAAATACATAAAGTACATAATATACATAAAAATACATAAAATACATAATATACATAAAATACATAAAATACATATACATAAAAATACATAAAATACATAAAATACATAAAATACATAAAAATACATAAAATACATAACATAATATAAAAATACATAAAATACATAACATAATATAAAAATACATAAAATACATAAAATACATAAAATACATAAAAATACATAAATGAACAAATACAAACGACCCATCTCCCCTTAAAGAATATGTAATAATAACCCACAAGAGGTCGGACCAGATAGTGTTAAGGAGATAGATACTGGGCGTATTTATTTACTCATATATAAAATATATATATATATATATATATATATATATATATATATATATATATACAGTACAGTATATACGGTATATTTTTATAATTATTCTTATTTTCCTCTCTAGACCTCCATCAAGCTAAATATAATACCCCCCCCCCCCCCCAATACCCTCCTTTAAGATAAATTTGTACATTTTTCGATAGCAGAATGTAGTAGTATAGTCTGGTCATTCTAGGTTGGGCAGGAAGCGTAACCTATAACCTCTCATAACTCAAACAGGACTAGAGTAATCGACCTCATATTTCTACCAAATAGGAAGACTTGGCTAGGAAACAGGTGTGGAAATTGACTAGGAAACAGGTGTAGAAATTGACTAGGAAACAGGTGTGGAAATTGACTAGGAAACAGGCGTGGAAATTGACTAGGAAACAGGTGTGGAAATTGGCTAGGAAACAGGTGTGGAAATTGGCTAGGAAACAGGTGTGGAAATTGACTAGGAAACAGGTGTGGAAATTGACTAGGAAACAGGTGTGGAAATTGACTAGGAAACAGGTGTGGAAATTGGCTAGGAAACAGGTGTGGAAATTGACTAGGAAACAGGTGTGGAAATTGGCTAGGAAACAGGTGTGGAAATTGACTAGGAAACAGGTGTGGAAATTGGCTAGGAAACAGGTGTGGAAATTGACAGCCCATTTGCTCTACCTTTTTTTGAGTTACAGAGGAATGAATAATAGTAGTAGTAGTAGTAGTAGTAGTAGTAGTAGTAGTAGTAGTAGAATTGCCGTATAGATTCCCATTGTGTGTTTAAGGGGAGATGGGTCGGTTTCTGGTCCCCCTTCTTCCTCATGTTTAGCTCCATTAGTATTGAGATTTTAAGACGTTCGGCCCATTAGTTTGGCGATTTGAACACTTTTCACCCTATTTCCTAGTAAAATTTAAGACTTCTCGTACCATGTAGGTGTCGATTATTTCCTGGCGATCGGTAGCGAGCCTGTAATATTTAAGGGGCCGGGAATTGTGTTTTACCGAAAAATGTACAAATTTGTCTTGACGGGGGGTCAAGGGAGTGTTTTTTTAAGCTTGATGGAGGTCTAGGGAGTAACATTTAAAACAGTGATAGAAAGATGAATAAATGAGTCAATAAATCCGCCCATCCGCCCATCCCCCCTTAATAGGTAGCAATAAGGAGGTCGGTTGCTATTACGGTAATGATGTCTGAGATGCTGGTGGAGTGGGGTGGGGGGGGGGGGGGGGTGGAGGGGGGGGGGGTTAGTGGAAGGGTAGTGAGGGGGTAGGGGTAGAGGTAGGGAGAGGGAGGTGGTGGGGGTAGAGGGAGGGAGTGCAAAAGGAGGGAGGAAGGGAGGTGGCTGTCATCATTATCACTACAATTATCACCATCATCATTACTATTATCACCATCATCTTGCAATCATCATTACTTGTCACCATCATCACTACTACTAGTACAATGTCACGGCCTTAGGCTGGGGCATTTTTCTATCGAAAAATGTACAGATTTATCTTGAAGGGGGGTCTAGGGAGTGTATTTTTCAAGTTTTATGAAGGTCTAGCGATGAAAGTAAAACACAACAAACAAATAAATAAATAAATAAATAGACGCAAAAAACAAATAGCCACTGCCCCCTTAACCCCTTCAGACATATATGACGCAGAGGTTGCCAGATTAGCAATAAGAAATAGAGTTCTCTCACTCTTATAATTACCTCTCCAAAATTAGTTTTCTGCCCACATCTAACTCAAAGACAACTGCAGAGGTTGAAGTAACTAAAATAAAGGTTTGTAAAAAACCCTGATGGTAACAAAGGCTTTAAAGTATCCCTAATAGGCTCAAAATTGCGTCATATGTCGGAGAGGGTTAATGATAACATATGAAACTACTATTATATGTGTCTGCAACATCGTATGGCCAAGTTCTCATAATCAGCAACATTTTTCGCTACACAATCTGCATAATAGCTATGTAATTAACCCCTTCAGCACAATGACACCTTTGTACCTATTATTCTGGCAACAATTATAGGATTTTATGCAGTTTCAGAAGGACCCATATTATTCAGATGGATTAGTGAGATCGTATTTACCCCTTGGAGTCCTAGAGGTAGATCGTATTTACCCCTTGGAGTCCTAGAGGTAGATCGTATTTACCCCTTGGAGTCCTAGAGGTAGATCGTATTTACCCCTTGGAGTCCTAGAGGTAGATCGTATTTACCCCTTGGAGTCCTAGAGGTAGATCGTATTTACCCCTTGGAGTCCTAGAGGTAGATCGTATTTACCCCTTGGAGTCCTAGAGGTAGATCGTATTTACCCCTTGGAGTCCTAGAGGTAGATCGTATTTACCCCTTGGAGTCCTAGAGGTAGATCAAAAGCTAAAGTATATCGTCTAATGGTAACCAGAATATGATGAACATTACTTCAGGGTGCTGAAGGGGTTAAGATGAAGATGTGGCAATTTACCATTAGCTGGGAAATAAATACTTATAGAGTTAAGGGGGTAGTGCTTGTTTGGTTGGCCTATATATTTATCGGTTCATTTATTTTAAGTGTCCTCGCTAGATCTCAATCAAGCTGAAAAAGACACCCCCTTGACCCTCTTTCAAGATAAATTTGTACATTTTTCGTTAGAAAAATTTCCCGGCCGAAAGCCGGTTCTTCCTAAAATGTCAGGTTCGCTATCGCTCCCCACGAAACAAATTGACACCTAAATGGCTTCCTATGCAGACGACATAACACTCAAATGTACACACCAAGACTCATACACAGCAAAACATCTCCTTCAACCCTATCTCAACACACTACAAGACTGGTGCACTACAAACAGACTCAAATTAGCCCCAGCCAAATCCACAGCAACCCTCCTCACAAGCTGGACAGCCGAATACAAAATCACCTCGCACCTCACCATAAACAACACCCCCCTAACACACACACACACACACACTCCTAGGAGTAACATATGATACTGTAATGACATTCAAACAACATATCACAAACATATAAAATAAACTGACACCCAGACTGAACGCCCTCAGGTCACTTGCCCACAATAGAAATGTGTACACAACAAAGAAACTACCACCACAGTATACACACAATACATGGACTATGCAACCCTGCTTGGTCTTGTAACTAGCTAAAGCACACCACAAGACCTTTCAGACCATTCAAAACAAAGCCCTAAAAATCATCACATCCTGCACAGCTACACACGGTCTACACCTACAGATCACCTACATCAAGAAGCCAAAGTCCTCAAAGTCAAAGACCACCTAGACATGAGAGGCACACAATTCCTGGCGGTAGACTCCACAAACCAACACCATCCACTACACTACATAACAGGACACCCACAGACACCAAGGAATATCAAAACAACACCCAGCACACGATATCACACACACATACTGTCATCTCTCCCTCCCTGCCCACCCCAAACCAGCTTCCAGAAGTACATCCATACTCATATCTCTCGCCAATCCATCCAATCACTCAACGACAACACGCAGCTGCAGGCACGACCTCCCGAAATACATCCTTCTGAATCCTCCCTTCCTCGCGAGGACTGAGTCCAAATGGCCAGGTTGAGATGTGGGCACCATTCAGCTATCAGAAGAGACTGGATGGCTCCGTCGACGACACCTGCCCAGGATGTAATACAGCACCCCATACTTTTAAACACATCATAGAAGACTGCATTCCACACAATCACTTACGCCAACAACATAATCTACACTTCTTGAGAGCCCTGTGGGAAAGCCCGATCGCGGCCATGGGCTTCCTTATCGACCGCTACATAAAATAACAACGGCAGAAAGAGTGTAGCGCAAAGTAATCCCTGCTAATGATGGACGTGCTAAAAGAGAGCGGTTAAACGATACATAACGAGAAGCGGTCATAACGAGCGACGATGGTGGCTTCCGGTTAAGGGGAGATGGCCCGTTTTTCTGGTCCCCCTTCTCCCTCATGCTTAGCCCCAATAGTTTTTTTTCAGATATTAAGACGTTTGGCCCATTAGTTTGTCGATTTTAAGACCTATCGCCTAATTTTTTGTCAATATTAAGACTTTTCGTGTCCTTTAGGTGTCATTCTTTTCCTGGCGAGCGATAGCGAGCCTGTAATTTAAGATAAAACGGCCTCTGGTCGGCCATTTTTCTATCGAAAAATGTACAAAATTATCTTGAAGGAGGATCTGGGGCGGGTGTTTTGTTAAAGCTTGATGGAGGTCTAGGGAGGAAACTAGTAAGATATTGAAAAAGATACGTAAATGAACAAATAAATAAGCCCATCCCCCTTTAATACGGCACGGGGGGGGGGGGGGGGAGGGGGTTAGGAAAAATGATCACCCGGGGCAGTGTTGGCTGATCAGTGGGGGACTTATGTTCGTTAGCGGTGGTGGGGGAGGGGGGAAGGGGGTTGCTAGGGGGGGGGGGGGGGTTGATGGGGGGGGGGGGTTGTGATGGTGATGACGGTCGGAAAGGGGCGGGGGGGTGTAGTGGGGGTTTGGTGGTGATGAAGGGGGAGGGGGTAGTGGAAGGGTTTTATGGTGGGGGTTTGGTGGGGGTGATGTTAGTGGTGGCAGTGGGAGGAGGAGGGGGGGTGAGGCAGTGGTAGTGGAAGGGGTTGTGGTGGTGATGTTGGTGGTGGCGGCAGTGGGAGGACGGTGGGGAGGTAGTGGTAGTGGTGGGTTGTGGTGGTGATGATGTTTCAGTTAATACGGCGGGTTTAGGTTAGCGAAAATTATCACTGTTGGCTGATTAGTGGGGGGGGGGGGGGAGGGGGTTGTGGTGGTTGTGTGGGGTTGTGGAGGTGATGATGTTCTGGTTAATACTGGGGGTTAGCAAAAATGATCACCTGGTGTGTGTGTGTGTGTGTGTGTGTGTGTGTGTTTTCCCACTTATATGCCTCCAACCACACTGTATAGCTACAACAATATATATTTGTTTTGTATTATAGTGTGGAATATATTTTCCTTTTATGTTTCAGTCTGGTTATTATCAGCCATCAATTATTTATTTTACTTTTTACATATCAAGCAAGCAAAACTATCATACTACTTGATATAATATAGCATCAACAAGCAATTAAGTACATATAAAGGCCACTCCTATTAATTTTATCGCCTGCTTTTTTTATTATTATTATTATTTCCTTTTTTTTATAAGCAGTCGGGTAATTGTTAGGGATTATTTAATTAGGGATTATTTAATTAGGGATTATTTAATTAGGGATGATTTAATTAGGGATTATTTAATTAGGGATTATTTAATTAGGGATTATTTAATTAGGGATTATTTAATTAGGGATTATTTAATTAGGGATTATTTAATTAGGGATTATTTACTTTTCCTCGTTCGTTATAAAGCCTGCCTCTCGCTAATAGTAACCTTATTCTCCTTTATTGTACTTTATCGCCCTTGTTTATCCCTTTCAGTACCAGCGACGTGTGATATGTTTTAGTCTAGCTACATTAAAGCGATATTATGCAGATTTTAAGGGGGGATTTCCACTTGAGGGAGTTTTTTCTTGACTCCTTTCTCCCTCATGTTTAGCCCCATTGCTTTTCTAATTTTAAGACGTTCGCCCCATTATTTTGATGATTTTAAGAACTTTCAACCCATTTCTATCAATTTTAAAACCTTTCGTGCAATTTAGGTGTCGATTTTATCCTGGCGAGCGATAGCGAGCCTGTAATTTAAGAGGAACCGGCCTTCGGCCGGGAAATTTTTCTACCGAAAAATGTACAAATTTATCTTGAAAGAGGCTCAAGGGGGTGTAATCTTAAGCTTGATGGATATCTAGAGACCAAACTAAAAACCTCCCGTTAAGAAGGAGCTGTGGTAGTTGTAATGGTTGGTTGAGATAGTTTGAAGCCTTATTATTGCTAGAGGTCGTTTCTATAATATAAGCTGTGGTAGTTATAATGGTTGGTTGAGATAGTTTGAAGCCTTATTATTGCTAGAAGTCCTTTCTATAATATAAGCTGTGGTAGTTATAATGGTTGGTTGAGATAGTTTGAAGCCTTATTATTGGTAGAGGTCCTTTCTATAATATAAGCTGTGGTAGTTGTAATGGTTGGTTGAGATAGTTTGAAGCCTTATTATTGCTAGAGGTCCTTTCTATAATATAAGCTGTGGTAGTTGTAATGGTTGGTTGAGATAGTTTGAAGCCTTATTATTGCTAGAGGTCCTTTCTATAATATAAGCTGTGGTAGTTGTAATGGTTGGTTGAGATAGTTTGAAGCCTTATTATTGCTAGAGGTCCTTTCTATAATATAAGCTGTGGTAGTTATAATGGTTGGTTGAGATAGTTTGAAGCCTTATTATTGCTAGAGGTCCTTTCTATAATATAAGCTGTGGTAGTTATAATGGTTGGTTGAGATAGTTTGAAGCCTTATTATTGCTAGAGGTCCTTTCTATAATATAAGCTGAAGAAAATCGTCTAATAGTTGCCAGAATATGCTAGAAAGGACGTCCCTGGTGCTGAACGGGTTATCTACGCTATATACACTATATTTGTATTAACCCTTCCAGTACCGGTGGCATCTATCTATCTATCTATCTATTTCCGGACGTCTTACCCCCCTTGATGAGGGTGGCCATACACAGAAGGCCCCCAAGCGGACCTATTCCCTGTAAGAGGAACAATCCGAGCCAGTTTACTGAAAGACTTACAGGATTGACCACTCAATTTAGTATCCGTCCGACTCCGAGGCCCTCCGTGTATCTTTTTAGCACTATTTTTCTACAGTGGTGTTCGGCTAGTCCATTCACTAACCTGCCTTACCCTTAGGTAAGCAGTACGGATTTGTATCAGGTTTACTCCCCTAGAAAGGTTGCCGACCAAGGCTGACAGTCCCATCCACCCGGATTTTTACAAGGTTGTTTCCCCTAGATGGGTTGCCGACCAAGGCTAACGAGTCCCATCCACCCGTAACATCCGGTGACATCCTTTTCAATATACTCTGGCAACTGTTAGGCGGTTTTACTCACCTTAGGAAGGATGTCTACCCGTTAAAGGATTGCAGACTTATTCAATGTATCCTTTTAGCTGCCATACATCCTTCCTAAGCTTCATAAAATCGTCTAAATGAAGCTGAAATAAAAAACAAAAAGACGTCACCGGTACTGTAAGGGATAACATTAGCTGGTTCGACGTCTTGGAGTTATTTTGATATTTCGTATATTTATTGTTGAGGATTTTGCATTTTCGAGCGATGTTTTTGAGTTTGTCTCCTAGGCAAACAAAAACGCCTTCCCAGACTTCCTTTAAATTGAAAAACGCCCACCCAGACCTTTAAGTAAAACTTGTACATTTTTCGATGGAAAAATTTCTGGCTAAAGGCGAATTTCTTGTAAGTTACTGGCTTGCTATCGCTCGCGCAGAAAAAAATCGACACCTGAATGGGGTGAAGCTGCATATTCGTTTTTATCGCCGAAGTAGTGTGGTGAAACGTCTTTACAAAATTCTGGGCAAACGTTAGCGAACCCGTAACTTAAAGGATATCGCCTTTCGGCCCGGACATTTTTCTATCGAAAAATGTACAAACAGAGGTGTTCTGGGTTGGCATTTCTTGAGTTTGATGAACGTCTGGGAAGGCGTTTTTATTAGCCTAAGGGGCAAACTGAAATACATTGCTCGAAAATGGCAAAATTAAGTAAAATTCCATATATATATATATATTGGTGTATTGATTGTTAGATATAGTGAAGGACGTACAGATGATGGAGGTTGAGATACAACGACAGGACAATGAGAGGCTATACAAGACAATAGGTGAGCTCTACAACACACACACACACACACACACTGGGGCTCACTCACTCACTCTCACTCACACACACTCTCTCTCTCTCACTCACTCACTCTGACACTCAGACACACTCTCTTTCACTCTCTCTCACACACGCACAGGTCGAGTTAGAAAAGGGAGTGTGATAGATAACAGTATATCATTAATCTCTCTCTCTCTCTCTCTCTCCCCCCCCCCAATTAATAACGTTACTTAGCCAATCGCCCCCCAGCCTTTCATAGCAGTCACCACCCCTCTAACTCAGTAAGGCTGGAAACGTTTATAACGTTTACACTTCAAACGGAGGATAACAGGCGGTTTTTTCTATTGGGAGAGAGAGAGAGAGAGAGAGAGAGAGAGAGAGAGATAGGGTGTGGGAGTGTATTTGTGTGTGTGTGAGGGAGCGAGAGTGAGAGACAAAGTGAGAGAGAGTGTGGGAGTGTATGTATGAGAGAGAGAGAGAGAGAGAGAGAAAGAAAGAGAGAGAGAGAGAGAGAGAAAGAGAGAGAGAGAGAGAGAGAGAGAGATTATATATAAACTGTTAACTGAGGGGCGTCGATTGACTGGGAACAGAGGTGCATGGGGGCGGCGTTTCGTTAGTGGCCATCCCTTCGGGGATCACGGCGTCCAGCAATAGATAGATAGATAGATAAATATATAATAACAACAATACTACTAATACTACTACTACTACTACTACTACTAATAATAATAATAATAATAATAATAATAATAATAATAATAAAGATAATAATAATAATAATAAAAATAACAATATTGACAATCTCTACGTGTCAATAAGTGCCGTGTAGCCTTTTGAGTGTGTTAGATAATAATAATAATGATAATAACACTAATAATAATAATAATAATAATAATAATAATAATAATAATAAAAATAATAATAATGATAATAATACTAATAATAATAATAATAATAATAATAATAATAATAACAACAACAATCAGTCTGTGGGCCTACTACGTGTCAATAAGTGTGGTGTAGCCTTGTTTGTATGTGTGAGGTGATAATTACCAGAGACCCCCCTTATTAGGCATTCCGCGAGGGGCACTGCACTCCTCACGACTGGATGACCCCTCTTTCTCGCTAATTTAACATGAAGGGGGGAGGGGGGGGGGGCGACAGTTGACATGGGGAGGGAGGAGGGAGGGGGGGAGTTTAGACAGGGAGGGAGGTAGGGGGTTTGCATGTGGGTGGTGGGTGACAGACATTGGGGGAGGGTTGATAGTTAACATGGGGGGGGGGGGGGGCGTAACTTAATAAGGGGGAGGGGGTTTTGGTAGGGAGGAAAGGGGGGGGTTGGAGGGGGGGTGATTAACGGATGAGGGAGTGGTGGGGGCGATAAAGTTAACATGGGGGGGGGTGAGGGGTGTTGACAGGGAGGGAGGAGAGTCGTATGGGGTGGTGGGTGGATGACATGGAAAGGAAGAGGGGGGGGGACGATATTTAACATGGGGGGGGGGGGGGGGCTAGGCAGGGAGGAAGGGGGTTTCCATAGGGTGGTGGATGATGCTTTACCTCAACCTAATCTACTGTCGATCTAGATTCCGATTCCCGTGCGAGAGTACCTCAAAACAGCACGAACAAAAATCCACAAAAAAAAAAAACTTGTTCATCGAAAATTGCCGGAGAATGTGCTCGTGTGACACCGCTATTAGGAAAGGGGTTTGCGGTAGGGAGATAATACAAGCAAAATCGATTGAAATAGAAAGGGGGTAGTTGAAGTTGAGAAGACAGCTCAGAGGAAGGATCAAAGATGGATTAGAGATGAAATAAGAAAAGATAATTGGTCAGTGAGAAGGAAATTTAATAAGAGGACAGAATAATATTGGAGCCTGTTGGGGGTTAAAGATGGTGAGGGGAAGTTTAAGGTTTTATTTCAATATATATATTTTTGTCTATGCTAATGAAGGAGACAAAGGACAAGATGCCTGTAACAAGTGTCCCCCAAGGTTGAAATGGTGATAGAAAGCCAAAATCAAGTTAGAGGCAATTTATGTGTGTTGAAAAGACGCGTTGTGTGCTTGTTAAGTGTAGTGAAATGAATAGGAGGAGGAGGAGGTGTTTGTGAGAGTCAGCTAGATTAATCTCTGTGTAGGTGAGGCATATATAGAAACAGTGAGGGATACCAGAAAAATGAAACAGGAGTTCCAGCAACTCCTTAAAAAAAAAAAAAAAAAAAAATATGCCTATGTGGCCTCCCCTGGGTACTGCCCTGCTCGAGTGGTACCTATACAATCTCCCCACTGTTGCTATGTTGCTGTTACGTAGATATTGTAGCGAAATTTGTTGTTAATTATGAAAATTTGGCATTAATACGACGCAGAGACAGTTGATTCATATTGTTCTATTAAGTATCGAGGAATCAGTTGTTAAGCGGGTCATTTTAGATTCATATTTTTCCATTAAGTATCGAGAAATCAGTTATTAAGGGATTCATTTTACCATCAGCTGAGATGAAACCGACTATAGTATACTGAGCTTGCGAAAACAACATAGAAAAACAGAAATATATAGATAATAATGAATAGAAAGACAAATACGAAGAAGAAAGGAACAATGAGAGGAATAGCAACAAATCTCCCCCCTTTCCCTCCCATTTAGTTCCCATTAATCCTAAATCCATAAGTCTTAAGAGGCTGACATTGAGGAAAGGGTAAAGGCAAAACGATTTAGTCCCCCTGATATCCCTCTCTATACTTCCATCACTCCCTACCTACCTTCCTCCCTCCCTCCATCCCTATACCTTCCATCACTCCCTTCCTACCTTCCTCCCTCCCTCCATCCCTATACCTTCCATCACTCCCTACCTACCTTCCTCCCTACCTACCTTCCTCCCTACCTACCTTCCTCCCTCCCTACCTTCCTCCCTCCCTCCATCCCTATACCTTCCATCACTCCCTACCTACCTTCCTCCCTACCTACCTTCCTCCCTCCCTCCATCCCTATACCTTCCATCACTCCCTTCCTACCTTCCTCCCTCCCTCCATCCCTATACCTTCCATCACTCCCTTCCTACCTTCCTCCCTCCCTCCATCCCTATACCTTCCATCACTCCCTACCTACCTTCCTCCCTACCTACCTTCCCTATACCTTCCATCACTCCCTTCCTACCTTCCTCCCTACCTACCTTC
>CM064488.1:49228865-49248865 GCA_032716605.1 Paralithodes platypus
GGAGGGAAGGGGAATTATATAGTAAGAGAGGACTGCTAAAAAGATGACAGGAAAAGAGGGGGGGGGGGATAGGGCTGGCGAGGTTGAGAATGAGGGGAAGGGGTATGGAAGAGAGAGAGAGAGAGAGAGAGAGGGGGGGGGGGGGGGAGGGAGAGAGAAAGAGAAAAGAGAGGGGAGAGTGTAATGAGTGAGGGTTGCCAGGTTACCACACAGGATAGGGGTGGGAGGGGGGGGGGGACACAGTAGATGGAGAGGGGAGAAGGAGGAGGGAGAAGAGGGAGAAAGAGAGGTGGATACAAGGGGGAGAGGGGAGAAGTGTGATGAAGAGAGGGATGAGAGGAGGGGTTATGTAAAGAGGGGAAGAGACAAGGTGAGAGAGGTGCCTGACGAGAGAGGGGAGAGGTGTGTTATGTGAGAGGGGAGACATGGAAAGGGTGCTAAAGGTAAGAAGGGGAAGGATGAGGGGAGTGAGGAGAGAGAGAGGGAAAGAGAAGATAGGGGAGAGAAGGGGAAGAAGAGAGGAGAAAATGAAAGAGAGTAGGGGGAGAGAGAAGAAATAGATGATAGGGGAGAGAGGGGAGAAAGGAGGGGAGAGAAGGGGAAGAAGGGAGGGGGGAGAAGGGAGGAGAGAGGAGGGGAAGAAGGGAGGAGAGAGAAGGAGAAGGGAGGAGAGAGGAGGGGAAGAAGGGAGGAGAGAGAAGGAGAAAGGAGGAGAGAGGAGAGAGAAGGAGAAGGAAGGAGAGAGGATAGAGAAGGGAGGAGAGAGGAGGGGAAGAAGGGAGGAGAGAGAAGGAGAAGGGAGGAGAGAGGAGAGAGAAGGAGAAGGGAGGAGAGAGGAGAGAGAAGGGAGGAGAGAGGATAGAGAGGGAGAAGGGAGGAGAGAGGAGAGAGAAGGAGAAGGGAGGAGAGAGGAGGGGAAGAAGGGAGGAGAGAGAAGGAGAAGGGAGGAGAGAGGAGAGAGAAGGAGAAGGGAGGAGAGAGGATAGAGAAGGGAGGAGAGAGGAGAGAGAAGGGGAAAAAGAGAGGAGAAAGGGAAGAGAGGGGATAAAAGGGGAGAGATAGTAGAGAGGGAAAGATAAGAGAGGGAAAGATAAGAGAGCAAAAGAAGATATTAGGGGGGGGGGGGAGAAAGGAGGACTTATTTCATTCAGAGGGTTTATTGAAATCATAATTACCTGTTTGAGCCCTAGAGGTACATTGTAAGCTACTTAACATGGTCTAATGGTGACCAGAAGAAGGCCTATTTTATCAGAGGGTTTATTGAGATGGTAGTTACCCCGTTTGAGCCCTAGAGGTACATTGTAAACTACAGCCAATCGACTAATATAGTAACCAGAATAAGATGAAAAATATGTCATCGTACTGAAGGGGTTAAGGGGAGAGGGTATATATTTTTGGTCAATTATATCATATATTTGTTATTTTTGTATTTTCCTCCCTAGACCTCCATCAAACTTTAAAAAAAAAACACATCCACTAGATCCTCTTTTTAGATAAATTTGTACATTTTTCGGAAGAAAAGTGTTCCTCCTAAATTACAGGCTCACTATCGTTCGCCAGGAAATAAAATCGACACTTAAATAGCACGAAAAGTCTTAGTATTGACAAATAAATGGGGTGAAAGGTCTTACAATCTCAAAACTAATGGAGCAATTATTTTAAAATCTGAAAACTAATGGGGGTAATCATGAGGGAGAAGGGGGAGGGGGGGGTCTAGAAAAGCTACCCATCTCCCCTTTAAAACTCCCAACCTTAAGGGGAGGTATTTAGTTTGTTCCCTAGACCTCCATCAAGCTTAAAATTACACCCTCTTGAGTCCCTTTCAAGATAAATTTGTACATTTTTCGGTAGAAAAATTTCCCGGCCAAAGGCCGGTTCCTCTTAAATTACAGGCTCGCTATCGCTCGCCAGGATAAAATAGACACCTGAATTGCACGAAAGGTCTTAATATGGGGTGAAAGTTCTTTAAATCGCTAAACTAATGGGGCAAACGTTTTACAATATCAAAAGCAATGGGGCTAAACATGAGGGCGAAAAGAGTCAAGAAAAAAATCCCTCAAGTGGAGATCTCCCCTTAAGCTAACCAACTAATTGACCACTTGCGAGTTTCAGGCTATAAGGAAGATGGAGCTGCAGACATCGATATTTAGCACAATTACCAGCTATAGTACGGTTTTAGTACATTTATTAATACATAAAAAACAATTCATCATACTAATTATCCACCAGAAACTTATGTAGTTATTGTGTTTAATATCGATGTTTACAGGCCGAATTTCCTTATAGCCAGCTGTAACTCGCAAGTGGTCAATTACACTTCCTCAAACCCCCAATTAAAGAAAGATTATCCCCCTTCCTAATGACCCTTAACTATAGTCAATCATTACAGGTTGGAGAGCGATCTGTAAGCGAATGATGGTGGGGGGTTGTTTCAAGAACATTGTAGATATTTAGTTTGCTCCCTAGACCTCCATCAAGCTTTAAAATACTACTAGTAATAATTAAAATATTAATAATAATAATAATAATAATAATAATAATAATAATACAACAAATCCTTCTTCGAGATATATTCGTGCATTTTTCGGTAGAAAAATGCCCCGGCCAGAGGCCGATTTCTCCTAAAATGCAGGCTCGCTATCGCTTGCCAGAAAAAAATGACACCTAAATGGCAGGAAAGAATTTAAATTCGCCAAACTAATGGAGCAGATGTCTTAAAATCTCAAAACTAATGGGGACAAATATGAGGGTCAAGAACTCCCAACGTAATTGGTGCTCACCGGTAAGCAACCACTCCCCCCCCCCCCCTCCACCCCAATTAAAGAAAGATGATCCCCCTTCCTAACGACCCTTAACAGGTTAGACATAAATCTGTAAGCGGATGGTGGGGGTTGTTTCAAGACGACTTTGGGCCAATTTATATATTTTGTGAGTGAGGATGTAGTGATGTAATTTATATATATGAGTGAGGATAATATGTCTTGTGAGTGAGGATATAGTGATGTAATTTATATATCTTAGTGATGATATAATGATGGAATTTATATATCTTGTGAGTGAAGATGTAGTGGTGTATTTTATATATTTTGTGAGTGAAGATATATTGATGGGATGGTGATTGATGATGATGATAATGATGGTGATGATTGATTGGTTGCTGATGATGATGATGATTAGTATTGCTGCTGATGATGATAATGATTGGTGATGATGATGATGGTGATAAAGACAGTAATGATGATACGTGTGATGCCTTTACTCACCAATCAGCACACATTGGACGAGAGAGTTTGGTGATCGGAGGAGGAGCTGATCTGAAGACGTTTTAGGTATTTTCAATTAAACCAATATCAGAAAGTTATGACAGTTGTAAATGTGGTTGTTGTGGTGGTTGTGGTAAATGTGGTTATCTATCTATCTATCTATTGCCTGACGCCGTGATCCCCGAAGGGGTGGCCACGAACGAACCGCCCCCATGCACCTCTGTCCCCAGTCAGTCGACGCCCCTCCCCCCAACCAGCACCGCCTTCGTTCATGTAGTTCCTCACTCCATCCTTCCACCTCATATTCGGTCTACCTCTCCCCCTCTGTCCCTCCACCTCGCTCTCGTACACCCTCTTAGTCATTCTCTCGCTTTCCATACGTTCCATATGGCCGAACCATCTCAAGTTGTTCCTTTTCACACTTTCCAGCACATCTACCTCCACACCGCCCGTCCTTCGTACTTCCTCATTAGTCTGTCTATCCCTCCATGTAACTCCGCACGCACTCCTTAAGTAATTCATTTCCACTGCTCTCACTCGTGGTCTGAGTCTCTCAACCAACGTCCATGCTTCGCTTCCGTAAGTCAGTGTCGGGATTACCACACTGTCATGCAAGGACTTCTTCACTTCCATACGACCACCCTATTTCTTGTTACTGCTTTTAGCGTTCCTACAACCCTCTTCCCCTGTTGTACCCTCTCCCGCACCTCTTCATCCATAGTCCCATCTTTACTCAACACACTGCCCAGATACTTAAAAGAGTTGACGATCCCCATAGCCTGACCGTTCAGCTTCACCTCACACTCTGTGACTTCACCCCTTTCGAAGACCATAACCTTGCTCTTCCCCGTATTTACCTTCAAATTCCGTTTTTCGCACACTGTTCCAAACTCATTTACCAGACCCTGCAACTCCCATTCATTATCACTCATCAGAACTGTATCATCCGCAAACAGCAGTATAGGTAGCTTCCACTCAATTCCCTCCCTTTTCAGCGATACACCAACATCCACTGCTCTTGATAGTATTTCTTTCATAACTCCATCCATATATACAGGAAACAACCACGGGGACATCACACACCCCTGTTTCAAACCAACATTCAGGTCAAAGAACTCGCTCTGCTCACTCTCCACACGTACTGCCGCCTTTGCACCTCATACATGCTCTTCACTGCTTTCAGCAACTTGCCCTCTACTCCGTATATTCTAAGTACTTTCCACAAACCTTCTCTATCCACTCTGTCATAGGCCTTCTCCAAGTCCATAAAGGCAACATACACCTTTTGTTTCTTCTCCAGATACTTCTCCACAACACAATTCAGGGTAAAAATCTGATCTACACATCCTCTTCCCTTCCTAAAACCTCCCTGCTCGTCGCCTATCCATTTCTCCGTTCTCACTCTCACTCTCTCAATCACTACCCTACTGTATACCTTCCCTACTACGCTTAGAAGACATATTCCTCGGTGGTTACCACACACTCCTCTTTCCCCTTTGCCCTTATATAGGGGGACTATTATGCCAGTCTTCCAGTCATCGGGTGCACTCCCCTTCTCCCATGCTAGTTTGCACATTTTCCATACCCATTCTATCACTATCTCACCACCAGACCTCAACATTTCCCCACACACTCCATCTGTTCCTGGTGCTTTCCCCAACTTCACTCTTTTCATGGCTTCCCACACTTCTGACCTCCTGATCCCCACCTCCTCCTCCACTACTTCTCTTCTTCTCCCTCCCATACCATATCCAGCTATGTTTGCTGGCTCTTCATTCCTTTCATTTAGCAACTCACTGAAGTACTCCCTCCATCTTTCGACTCTCTCTTGCTTCTCGGCTAGCATTCTCCCATTCTTATCTTTCACACCCTTACTGTTTCCCTTGCTACCTTCCCTAACTTTCTTGACTTCTTTCCAGAACAGTTTCTTACTCTCCCTCCATTTTACACTCAGATTCCTTCCAAATTCCTCATCTACTCTTCTCTTACTTTCCTTCACTACTCTCTCACCACCCTCTTACTCTCCACGTACCTCGCTCGTTTCTGTCTCTCGGAATCTTCATTCCCTCTACTACCCAACCACACTCTATATGCTTTCTTCTTTTCTTCCACAGCTATTCTTACCTCTTCTGTCCACCATGCTGTACCTTTCACTCCCTCCCTCTTCTCCTCACTCCACACACCTCCTCACATGCTGCACAGATCTCATCCTTAAACACCTTGCTCATCTCCTCCACTTCCTCCATAACTTCCAGGTCGAACCCACCTAGTCGTCTTTCCACTGCTCTCCTGTACTCCTCCCTGACTTCCTCCTCCTGCAACCTCTCCACCCTCCTCACCATTCCACCCTCCTCTCGCCTCCCTCCCGCTCTCCTCACCCACTTCTTTTGTATCCTAACCTTAGCTACCACTACATAATGATCAGACAGACCCCCTCCAATACCCCTATACACCCTAGCATCCATCACAGATTTCTTCATTCGTTCATCCACACATACATAATCAATCAATGACTTTCGTTCCACCACTGTCTTATCCTTCATCGTCAACATCCGTTTCCATGTGTACCTGTGGATCATTCTGTGTCGGAAGAAGGTGTTGGCTATCCACAGCCTCCTCCCCACACATACGTCCACAAGTGCACTACCATTCCCATTCACCTCTGATGGTACCCCCCACCCTCCCACCACTCCCTCAACTTTCCTATCACCCACCTTACCATTCATATCCCCAATCAGAAATATTCTTTCGTTCTTGTCAAACTTCTCCAGGCACGCCTCCACATTCATCCAGAACTCCTCTTTCTTTCTTTCAAGTATATCCTCTGTCGGGGCATACACGCATACAATCACCCACGTTTGTATTCCTACTTTCATTCTCTACATTCATTAAATGTGGTTATGATAGTTTTAATTGCGGTTATGGTAGTTGTAATAGTGGTAGTTGGGGTTATGGTAGTTATAGTTGTAGTTGTGATAGTTGGGGCTATGGTAGTTGTAGTTATGGTTAGTATAGTTGTAGTTGTGGTTATATTAGTTGTAATTGTGGTAGTTGTAGCTATGATAGTTGTAATTGTTGTAGTTGTGGTTGTGGTAGTTGTGGTTGTGGTAATTGTAGTTGTGATAGTTGTAATTGTGGTTGTGATAGTTGACATTGTGGTAGTTGTTGTTGTTGTTGTTGTTGTTGTTCCCCAAGCTGCCTGGCCGAACAGCCCCAAGGCCCCGAGCAAGGCCAAGACCATAACCGAGCGCCCCCACAGAACCCTCCCCGCCGACCACAATAAAGCCTGGGTGACCGAAGCCACTCCATGGCGGGGAGCTGAGGAGGGTGCGGAAACGCCCGGGAAACCAAAGCCCCACCCAGGGCCCTGTGTCCCTCAGCAATTATGAAGAGAAATTTGAGGGGCAAGGGAAAAATGTGACGCTTTGGCTTCCAATCTTGGTAGATTGGGAGGTCAATCCACGTTAGAGACGCCGTCACTTGAGATCTAGAAAATATATAAGTAAAAGGAACAGTCAGAGTAAGCTATGGGTATGGCAGAGATTGCTCAGTTCTCACTCTGATAGACCAGCCCATCACCAATTGTGGTAGTTATAAAAGAATACTGGTAGTTTTGGTAGTAGTAGTAGTAGTTATAGTAGTAGTTATAGTAGTTGTGGTGGCTGCGTCTTCGAAGGACCTCAGCCGCATCAACACTAAATATTTCAACCCTTGACTTCATCACGCGAGAGAGAGATAGAGATAGAGAGAGAGAGAGAGAGAGAGATAGAGAGAGAGAGAGAGAGAGAGAAAGAGAGGGAGACAGACAGACAGACAGCAACACCACATAAATCCATAATATAATAATCATAATAGTATGTTTCGAGGTGAAACACAAATCCAATAATAAATCATCAAGAAAATTATAATTTGTATTATGAATAAATAGGCGAATAATTAGATAGATAAATAGGTAGATAGATAGGTGAACAGGGAAAATCGATTATATAAACGAATTGAAAAGCTAACAGATATAAACGATGGATAAACCAAGGGAAAACGTACACTTATACACATTCTGGACCCCTATGTGTTCTTCTTTATGCAATATTATAACTATCTGAAATTAATTTTGGATGGAATTTGCTCTTCAATAGATATTATATATAATTTTTTTAGTGATGTATGTTCACATTTACAGTATAGCCATAAATTCGTTTCCAGCGATATACACTACTTGTATAAATAAAAATGGGCGTAGTCCACGAATTTTTATGAGTGACTGCACATGCATAGCGTAAACATATACAGTAATAAGGAAGGGAGAGAGAGAGAGAGAGAGAGAGAGAGAGAGAGAGAGAGAAAGAAAGAAAGAAAGAAAGAAAGAAAGATAGATAGATAAAGAGAGAGAAAGAGAGAGATAGAGAGAGAAAGAAAGAAAGAAAGATAGATAGATAGATAGATAGAGAGAGAGAGAGAGAGAGAGAGAGAGAGAGAGAAAGAAAGAAAAAAAGAAAGAAAGAAAGAGAGAGAGAGAGAGAGCACAAACAGCTGGCCACAAGACTAACCTTCGATCAGCTGATACTATCTGAAATAAGATCCTGAAATTTATGACAGAATTTGTTTCAGTAGATGGCGAGGGAGATAGCTTTCCTCTCTCTCTCTCTCTTTCTCTATCTCTCTTTCTTTATCTCTATCTATCTATCTACTCTACTCCGCGCTATCTCTCTCTCTCTCTCTCTCTCTCCCTCTATTTATCTCTCTCTCTCTATCTATCTATCTATCTATATATATATCTACTCTCTCTCTCTATCTATCTATCCATATCTATTTACTCTCTCTCTCTCTCTCTCTCTCTCTCTCTCTCTCTCTCTATCTATCTATCTATTTATCTGTCTATCTATTTATCTATCCAACTATTTACAAATAGATGCCTGCTACAATTCTCCACATAATGTACATAACATTATCCCTATAAAATGATGAGGTTCTTCCTAAGTTGGTTAACAAAATTGGACACGAATATAATAAATCGATAAATCAATGTGCTTAAGGGGGTAAAAGTAGATCGTGTTTGTTTCTTGTTTGATTCCGAGGGTCCAATAGTGTTCCGATGGGCAAGATGGGTTCACACAATGGAGTCGTTTGTTTGGGATAGTTATGGGGGGATGGTTAACTTTTTGGTCGATTTGTTCATATATTTATTATTTGTTTAGTTTCCTCCCTAGACCTCCATCACACTTTAAAAACAACCCCAGGGTCCCCTTTCCAGATATATTTGTACATTTTTCGGTAGAAAAATTTCCCGGCCGAAGGTCGGTTCCTCCTAAATTACAGGCTTGCTTTCGCTCGCCAGGAAAAATCGACATCTAAATTACACGAACAGTCTTAATATTGACAAAGAAATGAGGTCTTAAAATCGCCAAACGTCATATAATCTGAAAATTAATGAGGCTAAACATGTGGGAGAAGGGGGTCTAGAAAACACCTGCACCACCGTTACGCAATTTTCATCGTATTCTGGTTACCATTAGACGATTTTTTTTAGTAGTTTGTAATCTACCTCTACGACTCAAACGGGTAAATGCGGTCTCAGCAAACCCTCTTAGGTCCTTCTTAAACTACATAAAATCATCTAAGTTTAGCCAGAATCGAAGGTAAATAGGCGTCCTGGTGCTGAAGGGGTTAAATGGAACTCCCTCTTTTGGGCGCAATTGATAGTTTGTTACAGGTAGAGTGGGAATTATTGATGGTATACTTTTATATAATTTATTATTTTATATCATATTATTTTTAATATTCATACTTGGTTATTTGAATCTGATAACTTGTATATCTATATTTGCTTTATGTTATTAATATTATTATTATTATTATTATTATTATTATTATTATTATTATTATATATTGATATACTTAATTCATCAACCTATACAAAATACCCCCCAAACCCCTCTTCGAGATGAATTTCTGCATTTTTTTTCGGTAGGAAAATGCCCTCCTGAATTGCAGGCTTGCTATCGCTTGCCACGAAAAAAAATCCAGACCTAAATGGCACGAAAGGTCTTAAAATCGCCAAACTAATGGGGCGAACGTCTAAAAATATCAAAACTAATGAGGCTAAACATGAGGGAGAAGGGCGTCCGAGAAAAGCACCCCCCCCCACCACCTTCTTAAGCAACCCCCCCCCCCCCCACCACCTTCTTAAGCTTAGGTCATGTGCTGTTATGGTCAGTAGGAAGTGGTGGTCCTTCTGGCAATATTGACCTTCCAAAGAGAGAGAGAGAGTGTGTGTGAGTGAGTGAGTGAGAGAGAGAGAGAGAGAGAGTGAGGGTATTTGAGAGAAACTGTGCGAATGAGAGAAAGGGAGAGGGAAAAAGCTTGAGAAAGAGCGAATGAGAGAGAGAGAGAGAGAGAGAGAGAGAGAGAGATAGATGATAGACAGATAGATTGTTTGATATATATATATACAGAGAGAGAGAGAGAGAGAGAGAGAGAGAGAGAGAGAGAGAGCACATTATCAAGCCGGGATCAGTGAAGTATTGCCTTCCTGACAGCTTGTTACCCCGGCTCTCTCTCTCTCTCTCTTTCTCTCTCTCTCTCTTTCTCTTTCTCTCTGTCTGTCTGTCTATCCCTCTCTGTCTGTCTGTCTGTCTCTCTCTCTCTGCCTACTTTTCTCTCCATATATTTTGTCTCTCTCCCTTTGTTGTTTGTCTGTCTGTCTGTCTGTCTGTCTGTCTGTCTGTCTGTCTCTCTGCCTACTTTTCTCTCCATATATTTGGTCTCTCTTCCTTTGTTGTTTGTCTGTCTGTCTGTCAATACAATATATTAAAGGCGATTCGGAATTACCAGTTAAATGCCAATCAGTCAAAACAAAAATAGCCTAGCCTTTATTTCCCCTTTAATCGCCATTATTGTTTCTACGTATTTGGCGTAGATTTTTAGGCGGGGCAAGGGGAGGAAGGGGGCAGGGAGGGGGTGGTGTAGGGGAGGAAGGAGGGGTAGTGGGAGAACAGAGAGTGGTAGGGGAGGAAGGAGGGGAGGATTAGGGATTGAATGGAGAAATTTGGGGGGAGGTGTGGGGAGGAAGGAGGGGTAGGAAGGGGGTAAATGGAGGATGGAAGGGGTGGTGGTAGAGGAAGGAGGAGTAGAAAGGAGTACAAAGGAAATCAAGCAACAACAGATCTAGTGACCCTTCTAGGCTGCTTGTCCACCAAAACACTCAGGATCAAGTGTCCAAACAGTGGTTTAGAGTGGGTAAGGGAACATTGGAAAGGGAATTACTGCCCTGGAACTAATGTCCGTGGCAGGATTAGGAGGAGTAGGGGCAGGAAGGAGGGGAGGATGGGGGATTGAATAGGAAAAGGGGGGGGGGTGGGTGTGAGGTTGTGGGAGAGGAAGGAGGGGGGGGGGGGGAGAGGGGGGGAGGAAGGAGTTAGTTAGTTAAAATAGGACTTCCGAGGCTATCAACCCTATTGGATTATTAAGGCAGCCCACTGTAAGTCAAGAATAACGTCAGGACTGGAGCCTCTCTGCGAAAACTCCAGTCCCTTGAGGAAGGAGGGGTAGGGAGAGGAAGGAGGGGAGGACGGGGGTTGAATGGGGAAATTGGGGGTGGGAGGTGTGGGGGAGGAAGGAGTGAAGGGGAAGAAGAGGGGGATGGAGGGAGGGGAGTGAAGGGTAGGAAGAGGGGGGAGGTGGGGAAGGGGAAGGGGCACTAATGTATTCTTTATGGAGCATGACGGGTTTCATTGTTTTTTGTTTTTGTATTTTTTTATTTTCTTGCCACTTGTTGCCTTTCTTACCAGTGTGTTACTAAATAGTGTGTGTGTGTGTGTGTGTGTGTGTGTGTGTGTGTGTGTGTGTGTGTGTTCTATTTATTTATGTATTCGTGTGTATTTAAATTTCCTCCCTAGACCTCCATCAAACTTAAAAATACATCCATTAGATCCCCCTTCGAAATACATCCATTAGATCCCCCTTCGAAATACATCCATTAGATCCCCCTTCGAAATTCATCCATTAGATCCCCCTTCGAAATACATTAGTACATTTTTCGGTAGAAATATGTCACGGTCGAAAGCCGATTCCTCCACAATTACAGGCTCGCTATCGCTCGCTAGGAAAACAAATCGACACCTAAAGGACACGAAAGGTCTTAATAGTGACAAAGAAATGGAGCGAAAGGTCTTAAAATCGACAAACTAATGGGGCAAACGTCTTAAAATCTGAAAACTAACCGAGCTAAACATGAGGAAGAAAGGGGACCAGAAAAACGGCCCATCTCCCCTTAATCCCTTCAGTACTGATGCCGTCCTTTTCACTATATTCCGAGCTTAACTTAAGGCAGGACGAACTGATTCCACTAGTGACAGACTCAATTCACTCCACCCTCTCCACCCACACACTCTCTACCTCTCTCTCTCTATATATCTAGCTATCTATTTATCTCCACCCTCAATCATCTCCACCATCCACCCCCTTCCTTCACACACCACCCTTCACCCTCCAAGAATCAGTCTTTCCCTCTTCCTATGACTTAAATTGCTTCAAACTCCGTGTGTCCAGGCATTTTGGCTCGAACGTCCCTTGATTTTGGCCCTGTCACTCTTTCAACTCTGGGGGAGCCACTCGCTACAGGCAGTTTTGCCTTTTTTCTCCCTCACTCATAAAAAAAAAAAAAAAAAAAAAAAAATAAAAAAAAAAAAATTGCTATCAACCTTTCACTCTGCCCCTCACCCTATTTCACTCTCTCATAATAATCCCGACAATTCCCCCCAAACATATCCTCTGTTTTCGCACCCTCTTCTCAACTCTCATTCAACCACTAACCTCTCAATCATCCCTTCCCTGTCTCCTTCTAAACCCCACAATCAACCTTGGACCCCCACAATCAAAGCTCCTCCTCCTTCCTTCTTACCCCCCCCCCCCCCCCCTACAATTCCCCCCCCCCTTTTTCACAATAGTATCAGCCATTAACCCCTTCTGTACCGGCGCAGTCTTTTGTATTCTATTCTTGCTATATGTAGACTATTTTGTGCAGTTTAAGAAGGACCTGTGGTAGGAAAAAGGGTTAAGTGAGATAGTTCGAAGCCTGTTGATTGCTGGAGGCCCTTTTGAAACTGAATAAAATCGTCTAATAGTAGCCAGAAAAACTGTTTGTTGATTGTTGCAGGCCCTTTGGAAACTGAATAAAATCGTCTTATAGTAGCCAGAATAAATTTGAATGGACGTCGGCGGTACAGAAAGGGTTAACAGTCGAATTCTCAACCCTTTTTCTATTCCTTCTCTCCCCCATAGTCTCTCTCTCTCTCTTACACATACACTCACTGTCACACTCTCTCTCTCTCTCTCTCACACACATACACACTTTCTCACTGTCACACTCAGTCTCACACACACACACACACTCACTCTCTGTCTCTGTCTCTCCCTCACTCACTCACTCACTCTCACACACACTCACTCTCACTTTCACACACTCTCTCTCTCTCTCTCCTTCCTCCCTCCCTCCCCCCCTCCCCCGCCAGCCAACACACAACTCACTTCCCAAAGCTATAATTTGCGTAGTTAAGCGAGTCGGAGCCAAATATTGTTCGCTGTTTAGTGTGGATTTCGGGTCAGGTTGGTCTGGGAGAGAGTTACGAGGGCTTACACGGAATATTTACAGTATCTCAAAGACCCTGCCGTCCATTCCAGGGAGATATATACTAGATACAAGCAATGGGAATTATATTTAACACTGTTTGATCTGACGTCTTGTGGGTTATTATATTTAGTTTAATGATTAAGGAGGATTCGACTTATTTTTGTTATTTCGAGCAATGTATAATAGTTTGTCCCCTAGGCTAACATAAACGCCTTCCCAGACTTCCTTCAATCTAAAAAAATTACCCCCTTCTCCCCCCCACCCCCCACTTCAAGATAAATATGCAATTTTTTTAATGGAATAGCATCCTGGCTGTAGGCTGACTTCTAAGTTACAGGATCATTATTAGAAGAACATCAACACGTAAATGGAATGAAGCGTCTTATCATCGACAAACTATTGGAGACAAATTTCTTAATCTCCAAAATAATGGAGCGAAACAGGGCAGATATAAAACAAATATATATAAATCATAATATAGGGCTAAACATCTTAGATCAATAATGAACACATCATGATTATCAAACTGTGTTAATTTGGTTTGGTTTGATCAGATTGTTCTCTCGTTATAGTCCGTTCATTCTAGGCTGGGCAGAAATCGTAACCTAGTCTAACCTCTGTAACTCAAAAAGGACTGGAGTAATCGAGCTCATTTTTCTACCAAATAGGAAGACTTGGCTAGGGGATAGGTGTGAAAATTGACAGCTCATTTACTCTAGCCCTGTTTGAGTTATAGAGGTTAGAAGTTACGATTTCTGCCCAACCTAGAATGAACGGACTTTAGTTAAATCGTGGCCGTAGGACCTGAATTATTTTTGACCGTGATTAAACAATTTAACCCCTTGTGGATTATGACGCATTTTGACAGTTTGAGTATCATGAGACGATTGTATACAGCTTAGGAAGGATCTGTGGGCATTAAAAAGGTAAAGAACACAGCAAATAAATTGAATACCGTATGATGGAAGGGATAAATACTGCACATAAAGCGTCTCACTCGAGGGCATTAATGTTAAACTTAGTTATGCTGAAAATATGTTTGATTAGTATGTTATGCATATTCTACTGTGTGTGTGTGTGGGGGGGGGGGGGTCCGTGCGTGTATGTGGAGGCTTAACCATCTGCTAAAATAGGTTAAATAATTAATAACAAATACCAATTATTTATATAACAACAACAAAAACGTTAACATTTCTACTTCTCGGCGGGTCTTTAAAGATGATTATTGTATCAGCTGATTCTGGAGTTGGTAGGCTATATAAGTTTTTGGATGTTTGACCTTTTAACCTATGCTGGTGTTTTTCAGGGTTAAAGGTCACTGTTTGGTGTGTGTGTCTGTGTGTATGTGTCTGTGTGTGTGTGTGTGACTGGGTGTGTTTGTTTGTGTGTGTGTCTGTGTGTGTGTGTGTGTGACTGGGTGTGTTTGTTTGTGTGTGTGTGTGCGTGCGTGTATGTGTGTGTGTGTGTCTGCGTTTGTGTGTGTGTGAGTGTATGTGTGTAGATAAGAGTTAGAGAGAGAGAGTGCGTGTGCTAGAATATGTGTGTATACATGCGTAATTGTGTGTCTTTGTGTGTTATTGACATTTCCATCCTCACCAACAATGCTATCACAATGTTCACCATCACCACCACCATCACCATCACCATCACCATCACCACCACCAATCTCACTATCACCATCACCACCACCATCAATATCACCACCATCACCACCATTAATTCCATCACCATAACCATCATCACTATCACCATTAACACCATCACTATCACCATCACCATCACCATTCTCACCATCACCAATATCACCCCCGTTAATCCTGATTGATAATAATACCCCCCTCCTCCCTCCTCCCTACCCCCTAACTGATAGATCGCCCCCCCCCCCCCCCCCCCACCGAACCCCCCCCCCCCCCCCTCCCTTCTTGCTTGTTACCGGGTGTGTATGTTGGATTGTGTGTTTGTGTGCTTTTGTTTGGGATGGAGTGTGTTTATATGTGTTCTTGTTTGTGATTGTATATATGTCTTTTGTGTGTGTGTGTGTGTGTGTGTGTGTGTGTGTGTGTGTGTGTGTGTGTGTGTGTGTGTGTGTGTTAGGGTGTGCTTTTGTTTGGGATGAATCGTATTTATATGTTTTTTTTTGTGATTGTCTTTATATGTGTTTGTGTGTGTATTGGGGTATGCTTTATATGTCTTTGTGTGTGTATTGGGGTATGCTTTATATGTCTTTGTGTGTGTATTGGGGTATGCTTTATATGTCTTTGTGTGTGTATTGGGGTATGCTTTATATGTCTTTGTGTGTGTATTGGGGTATGCTTTATATGTCTTTGTGTGTGTATTGGGGTATGCTTTATATGTCTTTGTGTGTGTATTGGGGTATGCTTTATATGTCTTTGGTGTGTATTGGGGTATGCTTTATATGTCTTTGTGTGTGTATTGGGGTATGCTTTATATGTCTTTGTGTGTGTATTGGGGTATGCTTTTTTATGATTGATTGCATTTACTGTATTTACTGTATTCTATATATTTTATGTTTTGTTTGGGATCGATTGTATTATATGTATTGTGTATGTGTTTTATTACTGTGTTTTTGTTTTTTATTGATTGTATTAATGTGTGTGGTTGTATGTGTTTTGTTTGTGATTGATTGTATTGATGTGTGTGTCTTCGTATATGTTCTGTGTGCTTTTATTTGGGAGTGATTGTATTTGTATGTGTGCTAGTATTTGTTTTGTTTGTGATTGATTGTATATATATACAGTATATATATATATATATATATATATCTATATATATATATATATATATATATATATATATATAAATATATATATATATATATATATATATATATATCTATATACAGTATATATATATACTGTATATATATACTGTAAATATATATATATATATATATATATATATATATATATATATATATATATACAGTATATATATACAGTATATATATATATATACTGTATATATATATATATATATATATACATATATATATATATATATACAGTATATATATATATACTGTATATGCCTCTGTATGTATGACTGCTTATTTTGTATGATGGTGATGCTCAACCCCTTCTGTAGCGGCAACGTTTTTAAAATTCTATTATATCTGTATTTAGGCGATTGTATGCAGTTCATGACGGATATGTGGTAGTAACAAGGAATATGTGTGATAGTTGGAAGCCTGTTAATTGCTAGAGGCTCCTTTTAAACAGAATGAAATCGTCTAATAGTAGCCATAATGAAGTTAAGAGGACGGCACCGGTACTGGAAGGGTTAAATTTAGCTTTGTGTATATATGTGTGTTTGTAATTTATGTGTGTGTTTGTATTTACTTAAGCTTACATGTTTGTGGGATTGTGTTTGCTTATTTATTTGTGTATGTATGATTGTATGTGTTTTATATCTGCATGCATTTGTTTTTGTTTATGTGTTTGTGGGATTGTGTTTGCATGTGCATTTGTACAGTAGGTTTATTATAATGTATGTGTGTGTTTGTATATATTTGTCATACGTGTTTGTGGGATTGTGTTTACATGACATTGTGCCTTTGTGTATGTGTTTTATGTGTGTGCTTGTATTTATTTGCACTTATATGTTTTGTGGGATTGTGTTTGCTGGTGACTTTGTTTATGTGTTTTATGTGTGTATTTGTATTTGCTTGCGATTACATGTATATTTGTGATTGTGATTGTATATATAGGTATTTGTGATAGCTTGTTTGTGTTTGTCTGTATGTGATTTTGTCTTGTTTGTATGTTATGTTGTCTTGTATGTCTTAATGTGTTTTTGTCTTGTATATGAGTTTGTCTTTTTTGTCTGTATGTGATTTTGTCTTGATTATATGTATGTGATTTTGTCTTGTTTGTCTGTATGTTATTTTGTCTCTATATGATTTTGTCCTGTTTGTCTGTATGTGATTTTGTCTTGTATGTGATTTTGTCTTGATTGTCTGTATGTGATTTTGTCTTGATTGTATCATTGTATGTATGTGATTTTGTCTTGTATGTGATTTTGTCTTGTTTGTCTTGTATGTGATTTTGTCTTGATTGTCTGTATGTGATTTTGTCTTGTTTGTCTGTATGTGATTTTGTCTTGATTGTATCATTGTATGTATGTGATTTTGTCTTGTATGTGATTTTGTCTTGTTTGTCTTGTATGTGATTTTGTCTTGATTGTCTGTATGTGATTTTGTCTTGTTTGTCTGTATGTGATTTTGTCTTGATTGTCTGTATGTGATTTTGTCTTGTTTGTCTGTATGTGATTTTGTCTTGTTTGTCTGTATGTGATTTTGTCTTGATTGTCTGTATGTGATTTTGTCTTGTTTGCCTGTATGTGATTTTGTCTTGTTTGTCTGTATGTGATTTTGTCTTGTTTGTCTGTATATGATTTTGTCTTGTATTTGATTTGTCTTGTTTGTCTGTATGTGATTTTGTCTTGTTTGTCTGTATGTGATTTTGTCTTGTTTGTCTGTATGTGATTTTGTCGTGATTGTCTGTATATGATTTTGTCTTGTATTTGATTTGTCTTGTTTGTCTGTATGTGATTTGTCTTGTATGTGATTTTGTCTTGTTTGTCTGTATGTGATTTGTCTTGTATGTGATTTGTCTTGTTTGTCTGTATGTGATTTGTCTTGTATGTGATTTTCTTGTTTGTCTGTATGTGATTTTGTGTTGTTTTGCTTTTGTGTGAGTGTATTTATGTGCATTTATAGTTTTGTCTTTATATGCAAGTGCCTTTTTGTGTCTGGGTTTGTGTGTGTGTGTTTGTCTTCCTCTTTCTGTGTTTGTTTGTTATTTTGTTCTCTACCATGTGGATTGTGTTGTAGTGTGTGTGTGTATGTGTGTGTCTGTGTGCCTGTGTGTATGTGTATGACTGTGTGTAGTTGAGTGCAGGCGTGCGTGTAGTAGTTTCCGCCACAACTTAGTTTTTTCAACATGTCGCCCTCACCGTCCCCACAACCACATACATACACACACACACACACACACACACACACACACACACACACACACACACACACACACACACATACCTCTCTCTCTCTCTGTTAACCTATATTTGTTAACTGTCTATTTTTATCCATCCACTCTACCTCCTTATCCTGTTCTTCGCTCTATATATCTACCTGTCCGTACTCTAATCGACCTACCTGCCTACCCACCCACCCACCTACCTACCTACCTACCTACCTACCTACCTACCTATTACCTTACCCCCCTAATTACTGTTTACTTATCTACCTACCTACTTTTTTTCTATATTCCAACTACTCCCTCTCGGGCATAGGCTGAGAGCCTGTCATTCAACCATTATGAACGGTGAAGCCCGTGAGGTCTCGTTCCGGTCTAGGGGGTGAGACATGTGAAGCACTTTTAGCTGCAACCAGCCCCTGCCATCTTGCCTTTGCAGGATACATGGGGCTTAGTTGTTCACTCACGGCTTGAAGCAGCCCCATCTTTGAAGCTGCTTCACACTAGTGCTTCACTGTCTCATCTCCTAGACTCGGACCCTCACTCTCAGAACGCCACCTATTGAGCAATGAACTCACTAGGCATTGTCCCCCTGTAGCATATTTTGAATATGGGAATATTCATACAGTGTTATTTAATCCTAATGACTCCCTACCTATTTACCTACATACCCCCTGAAGACTGTCTACCTGTCCGTCTGTTTGTATGTCTGTCTGTCTGTGTGTGTGTATGTCTCTATGTCTGTGTACCTGTTCGTCTGTATGTCTGTCTGTCTCCCCCCACCCATTGTATTGCTTGTCCTGCCTACCAATGTGCCTTCTGACCCCCCTCACTAACCACTGAGAGAGAGAGAGAGAGAGAGAGAGAGAGAGAGAGAGAGAGAGAGAGAGAGAGAGAGAGAGAGAGAGAGAATGGAAAACATATATAGCTACTGTACATAGGGGGGGGGGGGGGTGCGGTGAGGAATATGGGAAGTTTTAATATTTTTTAAGCTTTGTCCTCTACTTTCAATGCACTGTTTAGGCGAACTTTCTTAGGTCACTGTACAACCAAATCCTTTTCCAAGTTGGTAATTTCTAGATCCTTTCCCAGTTGTGAAGAGGCTGAGTTGGGGTTTGCTAAGTCGAGGAGGGAGGGGGTGAGGGGGTATGAGGGGCGAGGGGGATGATGGGGGGCGAGGGGGTGATGGGGGGGGGCGAGGGGATGATAAGGGGGGCGAGGGGGTGATGGGGAGGGCGAGGGGATGATAAGGGGGGCGAGGGGGTGATGGGGAGGGGGGTTCGTCAGGATCGGGAGGAGACAGAGGTAGAATTGTAGGGATGATGAATGAACGAGGGGTAAGGGTGAGGGGGAAGAGTCGGGGGGGGGGGGGGGTGAGAGTCATAGAGGAAGGTGAGGGATTGACTGAGGGAGTGAGAGGGTGAGAGTCAAGGAGGTAGATGAGGGAGTGATAAGGGGTGAGATTCAGAGAGGAAGTTGATGGTGTGGGGTGAGGGAGTGATAGGGGGTGAGAGTCAGAGAGGAAAGTAAGGGAGTGAGAGGGAGGGAGAAAGGTGATGTAGAGGAGGGGTCAGGGTTAGGGGGAAGAGTCAGGGGGTATGAGGGGGCAGGGTGAGAGAGGAAGGTAAGGGGGCTAGGTGAGGGAGTGATGGGGGTGAGAGTAAGGAAGAAGAGTCAGGGGTATGGGAGAGTAACGGGATGTGAGAGTAAGAGAGGGGGCGGGGTGAGGGAAGGAGGTGAGGGGGCGGTGTGAGGGAGTGATAAGGAAGGAAGGGTGAGGGAGGGAAGGGAGGTAAGGAGGATGGCTGAGGGAGTGATAAGGTGAGGGGGCGGTGTGAGGGAGGGAGGAAGGTGGGGGAATGATGGAGGGTGAAAGTCAGAGAGGAAGGTGATGGGGCGGGGTGAGGGAGTGATAAGGAAAGGAGGGTGAGGGAGGTAAGGGGGGTGAGGGGGATAGGGGGGGGGGGTAAACAATTAATGCTGGTCAAGTCTCGCTGGACTGAGTGTAATTGGCCTTCACCACACAACTTCACTCCCACCCTCATGTTGTTGTTGTTGTTCTTGTTGTTGTGGTTACTCGCTCGTTGCTTGCTCGTGTGTTGCTCGTTCGTG